>JAZKJV010001716.1:0-600000 GCA_037367405.1 Ottelia alismoides
TAACTTTGTTAATTCAATTTAAAATATTAAATGGCCGAATTAGATAAAAGTTATAAAATAAAAATGCTCAAAATTTTATGTAGTATTTTATTTTGATTTTTAATTATTTTTAGGAGTTTTATTTTTACAAGTTGCCTTTTTAACCCTATATAGGTATAATACCTATGTATTTTGATATTTTATTTTTATTTAGGTATTTTATTTTTATTATTTTTATTTAGTATTTTATAAAATTATAACATACTTTCATATACCTAAATATATTTTTATTTTATTTTCTGATATATTTTGTTTATGTAATAAAATGGAAGTGTATTTTATATAGGTATAAGTGTATGCAGTGTACCTATGTATTCTTTATACAAGTATTTTTATTTGAGTTTTAATGATGTTTTTATTCTGATTTTAATATACATAATTATTATAAGTATTATTTACAACATTATAAAAATATAAAATTATAAAAATAATAAATAGATAATAAATTGAATATTTTAATATGTACAAGTATACAATAGGGGTCCAAAACTCAACTTTCAAACCGTAGTTCCGCCAAATGCGAAACCACCACCATTGGGTAGATTATTTTATTCTATATACAATTAAAGGTGAGTTTGATGCATTTGGAGTTGTCGTTTGTGAGATACGGGTCTGGGAAGTTGGGATTTTGGATTCTTATTCAGACCATATCTTTTCATCTGTACATTCTTTTTCTGTGAAATCAATTTTGTATTTTTCTTTATTAAAGTATCTACAACTTTCATGTACAAAGTTTCTTTATTTGATGTACAAAAAGTGGAACCAAAAATAGGTCCCAAAATGAACAGGAAGTATAGGTATTATATCTGTGTTTCTGACCTTATCTCCCCCTACTTTATTCCTTGTCGACCTATTCATCAAGATGCCTAGGTCTCGGGGGTTTTGGGTCATAAAATATTTACAATATTTTATTCTTTTTCTTTTCTTTATTTATTCTATAATTTTGGCCTTAATTACAGTAATTTACACACTGTTTAGATGCACATGCATGAATGCTAAGATGCTTGATTTAAGGCTATTTACAGGCATTTGCTAGGGTTTTTGGTGCCAAAATGATAGAATAAAGATGATGAAATGTGGATTCATCATGAGGCTCGGATCCCTATGAAGAAGGTCGAGCGTGGATCATGGATGTATGCTTGTTAATCGGAGCCCGGGGTTTAAGGAAATGGGAGGCGGATCACATCTTGAAAATTCGGAGAAATCGGGTTGAAGACACAGATCCGCGAAGATGTGGTCGTGGGGGGAGAGTTGACCGGGGGTCAACATCCCCCGTGGACCAATCAGGAGGCGCCACCTCATAATTATTTAGAAATTGAATTAAAAATAGTAAATGACTTTATTTCAAAATACTTTCAAAATAGAAAATGTTTATTTATTTTCAAAGTATTTTTAGTGATTTTTAATTATTTTTTTGAAAAATAAATTATGTATAGACATTATATTATATTATATACAAGTATAAATACCTATATATTTTTTATTTTTATTTTATCATTTTTTGTACAATTATCCCAAGTTTATATTTTATTTATTTACTCCATAAAATTTGGGATATAAAATAAATTTTATTTGAATTTTATTAATTTTTTACAAGGGTAAAATAAATAGGTCTTTTATTCTTATATACATGGTATGTGTACATTGAGGAGAGAGAAATTATTTATTTTTATTTTATTTTATTTTTCTCATTTTTATTTTATTTTTAAAAATATATACAAATTAATAAAAACCCATTTATTTTTGTTTTATTTTTAATAAAATAAAATTTATACATGAAGGAGTATATTTATGGTGAATGGCCCTATCTCTCTCTACTTGGTTTCTTTTGCGGTCAGGCTAATGCTTGGCCCTCCCTTGGGTTCGGGTCACTCGATATTTATTCTAAATATCTCCTTCTTTTCCTTTATTTCTTTATTCTTTTATTTTTGCACAAAACATGCTAATTATTGATATTTACACAATGCATGCATTTTGAAAATTTATTCTATTTACAAGTATCTACATGGTGTTTTGCAAAGATTTATAGCTAAAATAAAAGAATAAAGAGTGATGAATGATGATTCATCAGTCATGTACATTAACCTCATAAAGGATATGTATGATAGTGCTTCATCTTGTGTAAGGATCCAGTCTGGAAAGACTGGATATTTTGACATCAATGTTGACATGCATCAAGGTTCAGCTTTGAATCCATTCCTTTTTACTTCGATTATGGATGAGTCGAGTCATGAGTTGAGTCACATTCATGATGAGATACCTTGGTGCATGTTATCCGCTGATGATATTGTGTTGACTGAGTGACGAAACTAGAGATGGAGTAAATGAAAAGTTTAAGGTCTGAAGACCTGCATTAAAGACTAAATGATTTCGTATAAGTATGGATAAGATTGAATATATCGAGTACAAATTTGATGGAAGCAATAGTGACGGAATCGAGGTGAAGATTGGTGATGATAACATCCAGAAGAGAGATTCTTTTAGATAATTTGGGATCTATATTACAACATGATCAGAAAATTGATGGAGATGTTACTAATAGAAAATGCAGGTCGGCTAAAGTGGGAAGAAGTCTCTACTGTTCTATGAGATAAGAAAACTCCTTTGAAAATCAAAGGAAAGTTTTACAAAGCAACCATGAGACCTGCTATGCTCTATGGATCTGAATATTGGCTTGTAAACCTTAGACATGTGCAGAGAATGACGGTAGCAGAAATGAAAATGTCATTGCAAGCAGAGCAACCTTAGAGACGGTCCACAATGGTTCCTTAAATATTGAAAACCGTCTCATATGATTATAGGGTACGCTCATGCAAACGTCCCATCTGAAACCATCGCATTTGACCATGGGAGATGCAAAAAAAATGAACGTCCCCTATTTGGAGTCAAATGAGACGGTTGTGATCGTCCCTTTCATTCCCAATAGAAGAGATGGTCTCCATCATCCTGAAAGAGGTTATTGGGATGGTTGCAACCATACCCTACGCTATATATAGGGACGGTTGACCGTCCCCTCAAGTTCATAGATTTTATGTGATAGGCACAGAAGCTCAGATGGGACGGTCTAAACTGTCCCCTACGGTCACCGAGCCTCAAAAAACACACCAGTAAGCCCATGATGGTCAGCAGGGACGATCGTAACTGTCCCTTCCGATACATATAGGGGACAATCACGACCATCCCCTCTATTCATGCCCATGCCTAGTTTTTTCGAGACTGCCACAGAAGCGCAGAAGGGACGGTCTAAACCATCCCCTCTAATCGTGAGCCCCAAAACATGCACCAGTAGGTCCTTGGTGGTCGGAGGGGACGGTCATAACCGTGCCTTCTGAGACATATAAGGGACGGTCACGGGCGTCCCCTATGTTTACGTCCATGCCAAGTTTATTGGAGATGGCCATAAAAAGCGTGGATGGGATGGTCTAAACCGTCCCTTCCGGTCGTTGAGCCTCAAAGCATGCATCGATAGGCCGCTCTTGGTCGGAGGGGACGGTCGTAATTGTCCTTCTGAGACATATAATCCCCTCCGTTCACGCAACATGCTCAATTTTTTAGAAACGAGCACAAAATTACGGATGGGACGGTCTAAACCGTCCCCTCCGATCGCTGAACCCCAAATCATGCACTAGTAAGCCCTTGGTGGTTTGAGAGGACGGTCGCAACAATTCCATCAGTATTTATATGGGACGGTCGGTGACCATCCCCTCTGAACTTGAAATAAAAAAAGGATTTGCTGTAATATGATTTCTACACCCTGTTGCTGCAACAAACTCACTATAAAATGAATATCTAACAAATACACATAAGAATTCACTACAAAATAAATATCTAACAAACACACATAATAATTCTCTACAAATCAAAGTGCTTCATACATAAGAGGTAAAGATGTTTCACGGAGTTTTGAATACTACAAATTTTAGATGTTCAAGGTAACTGTAAATTCATACATATATTATAAAGCCTAATCTCCTGAGTCTCTTCGCTCATGTCGATCTCTTCATCACTATCCTCCTCATCGTTACCGAGTTGTGCAGGTTATATTGTTCGATCGCCCTCGCTCTGGAGACGGGTAATGTATGTTAATACGTCGCCATATCGGAATGAATCTTGATCATCTCCTCATCTTACGCGGACATCTTCGCCTTGACCTAGCACAACTCTCTCTCCATCTCTCTCTGTCAAGCTCTCTTGTGACGATGATTGAGACCCACTAGTACCACCCGTTCCGTACCACGTACGTATCGTTGCTCCTCCCCCCACAACATATATGGTCATTGTGTTCCAGACCTGTGGCTTGGACGAAGGCTTTGCTGACAGATAGAGGTAACATGCTCATTCATGTGCTATCTAGTATGGTGGTGATAGAGAGCCTGATCATTTCTTCCTATATAATTCATTAAAAAAGTAAGATAAGACATTTCATTCTAAAAAATTATAACATAATTTACATGCATGGATTAGTGCATAGGCATCATCAACCCACTGCACTTCTCCTCCCATATCACTGCTCTTTGACCCCGCAAAAACTTCTATTCGATCATCTCTCGGTCTTTTTCGATAAATAAAGACGTCGAAACTTACAAATTCATCCTTCAGTTGGTTGTATTCTTCTTCCCATCTTACGGGTAGGCCTAAATCCGTTCGCACGGTTCATGGTATTTTTGGTTGATACCACATATTATTATTCGAAGGTAGCACAATATAGAAAAAGATAAAAACAAAATAATTTACATACAACGAACTCCTCACTAGACCAGAAGTTAATCAACTCCCACCACTAATCCGAGGTAACACCTGGTGGGATATTTTGTACTAGTTACTCATAAGGGATCTGCGAGTTATAATACTACAAAAAGGAAAAAATATGTAAATAACCATTGTACTTATAAGTGGTCACTATGCAATAGTTGTTACCTTGGTCTTTATGCATCCCTTATATCGACGTAGCATCTCAACCGCATGAGAAAGAATATATGCATCGATGATCTCATCTCGATCCCAAGTAAATGCAAACTATAGAAAGAAAAAGTAAATATAAATATATTAATTTAACACAAACAATATTTAAATAATATAATACCTCTAAATCCGATAGGATGGCAGCTCCGACAGCATGAGGAAACTATCGATAATCATGCGTTGTTATTGAGACACGTGCACGAGCAACTTGGCCAAGGTAACTCTAAAACTCGGTCGAGTTCTCACCAAGGTATCATCCCTGACAATACGAACACGTAAAGTCTGCCCGGGAGGGAAGCAATATAGGAACTTACACTGAGAAGGTCTTCGTCATCTTTGAGAACCGCCACTCCCGAGATCAGATGATCCCCCCAGTGGCTGCAGAGCGGGTTTGAGATTTTCCCGAATATGTCTAGGTTTAAGAGCCATACCTACAAATAAAGATAATATAAACAAAAAAAATTAAATGCAATTAAGGCAATTCAAAGAAATCATGCTATAGTTTTGAATAAAAAACCATTTGTAGTTATCTCTTATTATTGTATTACCATATTTTCATAAAATCTTGCACTATTAGCAATGTCTTTATCTACTACAAGAGGGAGAAAATCATGCGAAGCATTCTGGTATGCAGCATCATTATCCGCTACATCTTGAACAAGAAGGAGAAAATTATGCGAAGCATTCTGGTATGCAGCATCATTATCCACTACATCTTGATATTCATAAACATTTAAAAATTCCTTAGGTATTGTCCTAACATATATAATCCATCCATTGATCGAGTTATCAGATACATAAAAGACCCGCTCTACCTGACTTAGAAGAGCAAACGATTTTTTGGTTCGCAACCATCCTGCTTGCTTTAATGAGATAACTCCATTTTTATCTTTCTTGTAACATACTCCAACACGATTAACATTAAACCAAATGCAATGAAATAGAACACACCTATTGTCATGTGTAAAACGGATCTCTAATATATCAAATATTTCGTCATAGTATCCATCAGTTTCAGTTGAAAGTTCGGCCTTCATTATCACATTGGAAAGTTGTGTTGCTTTATTCTCATAGATTGACTCTTTCCGAAATCTGAATCCATTGACGATGTACCCGGAATGAGATGCAACTTGTGAGAACAGACTTCGTTGGAGAATATCAAGATCCATGCTCCACCGTTCATCATTGGTTAACTTTAACCTTTAAATGCTATCCTTGAACCATATTCGGAGGTCTGATTTTTTCTACTTGTTGAAGGGTATTCTTTAAAAAAACATTCAACCTCATCTAACTACATCAAAATATAGTAATGAATGAGATCTCTTTTGTCATAAGAAATAAATCGATGCATACTTTCAAGAATAGCTCTTCCATTTTGTTGAAATATCCAAAGTTTGTTGGAATTTTCAATGGACAACTCATCATCATTGTTTCGTTCAAATCTTTTGAATCTAACACTATTGTCATCACCCATATGCACCTTACAAAATGTAATACATTCTTCACATAAATATCCCTCGAAAATAGAACCTTCGGATGCAGCTTTATTAAATATCGCATTCTTCAATTTCCTTGAATATCATTCAATTGGATACATTTACTGATGTTTCACTTTTATCTTAAATATCTCCAATAAAAATCGTAAATGAAATATTTCAATTCTCATATATAGAGAAGCTTCAGCACCTTTTATATTTTCATGTAAAATATCTGGAACCGGTTTAGTCCTTTCATCTAAAATATACCCTCGAATATTCTTCAATATTTCAAATATATTACTACGATCATCGGGCTCCAACATATCTCCTCCATGGTCAAATTATTCATTATTGTATTCCATATGATTACAAATTCCTTCATCATGATATGTTCAATTTGTATAATTAAGCCAAATACCATTTAATATTAGGTGTTCGTAAACTATATTCTGATTGTTAGTCAGAGTGTTCTTATATCTAACAGCTAGACAATGAATCTGATCTCCTTAACCTCCTACAATATTATAAAGTGACTTGCATCGAAATACCCAATCTAAAAATTCGATAACACATTGGTTATATATCTGATAATCATCAAATATTTTATTCATCCTGCTTTTGGCCATTTCTCAATTCTGAATATCCTGAGAAAACAATAAGGTCACTCTCTAGTACTAAATCCATGATCTATAGATCTAAGCATTATAATTTCTAACCATTATAACTATAATATACTAAGCATTCTACGGTCCATACACTCTAAAGACTATATACAAACATTATAAAATCTAAACATTATAATTTCTAAGAATTTCTAGTTAACAACTAAATAACTATAACATGTAAAAAAGCATCAAATTAATTAGAATCATCAACTATATTCAAATAAACTAAATATTGTTTACTCTGAGTATTTTCTATCTACAATTTAAAACTAAAAAACTGAACATTTAAACCAACTTCATCAAACTATCTAAGCGTTACATGCAACTTTAACCTAATGCATGAACTATAGGCATTATAATTAAACAACTTCTATCTAACACATGAACACTGCATTGTAAAAGCAACTTCTATCTAAGCATTATAAGCTACTCTATAAGCATTACAAGTATTTTATAATATAAGCAATTTCTATATAAGACTAACAACTAAATAATAAGATCATCAACTATAACTAAATAGAACAACTCTAAACATTATATACTCCAAAAAAATCTACTACAATTCCAAGTTAGCATATTCACACGGTACAAATGAGAGGAGTAAAGAAGTTTGACAGAACACGCGACCGAAGAAGAGGATGAAGGGTGTCGTCGATCGAGAGTTGAACAAGTTCGCATCATTGTCAGAGGAGAAAGGTCGGGATTGAGTAGCATCGCTGAAGGTCGAAGGAGGAGGGTCGATCGGTCAAATGGGAAGGAAGGAAGTGCAAATCCATGTTTAACACTGTCAGGGACGATCATCGACTATCCCCTTTAGTACGACCGGAGATGATCTCTAGTAACCGTCCTCTTTGAGCTAAAAAATTGTGCTAGTTCATCGCCAACAAAGAACGGCCAAGACAGTCACGACGACCGTCCCTCCTACTTAACCAGAGGGGACAGTCACGTCCGTCCCCTCTAATGTATAACCGCGATGCCAACAGAAAGTCTGAGGGGACAATCATAATCGACTCTTCTGATTGGATAATAGGGACGGTTGAAGAATTGCCCCATCCATGGATAATAGGGACGGTTTTGAGTTGTCTCCTCTTGTACTTTATTTTCAGGACGTATCAAATCCATATAAGTAGGGACGATCGATAACCATCCAATCTAGATGCAAAGGAGACGATGGAAATCGTCCCCAATGACTCTAAAGGAGGGGACGACCATCATTTATCGTCCCCTATATATGTCATAAGGGACGGTCTAGGTTTGATCGTCCCTTGTAAGCGTTCCCTAAAGATCTGTCTATTTATAGCGTGCTAAGGTGGATGTGTATATACACACGAGCGTAAAGATCAGATTCGGAATGATGCAATCAAAAGGAAATTTGGTTTAGCTACGATTAGGGATAAGATGCGAGAAAACTGCTTAAGGTGGTTCGACCATTTGCAAAAGAGATTGGATGATGCAACAGTTAGAAAATGCGAGTTTTGGGATTTTGAGCCGACTAAGAAAAGACGAGGAAGGCCCAAGAAGTGTTAGAATGAGACGACATGAAGGGATCTTAATTTTTTTGATCTAAATCCAAAATGACACAAGATAGATCTGAATGGAGGCAAGTAATCCATGTAGCCTTGGAAAAAAGCTTTATTGTTGTTGTATGATTAAATGTAAATAGTTGGGATATGTAGATACAAAATATGTTTTGGACCATTGTATACATTTATTTTTCCTTCTTTATACAATGAAAGCTAACAACAAATATGAATATGGCTATAATCGAGTATTCACAACCTTAATATCAACTTCTATTGATGTAGGGATGTTCAAAAAATATGAGTCAAGCGGGTACCCTGCTCAAGCCATACATTCTGACCCTAAACTCACAGCTACCAGTTGAAAAATATCGAGTCGGGTATCCGCTATGTCCTAAACCATGCCCCATTCAAAATATCCATATATAATAATGGGTACCTATAGGTACCCTACTTGAAGCTTTCATTACCCTTAGATTCAAAAGAAGGCAAATAGTAAACACGTCACAAATGTAGTTATTGTATTATTGATACATATTTTATAGAAAGAATGCAGTTATGAATACATATATTAATAAATATGAAAAATGTAAGATCATGCCTTAAAAATGGATATGAATATGAAATCAATCGGATTTGATACAACTATTAGAAGAAATATAAATAGGTTATCTTTCTTTAAGTGCAAATTAGAATATATGTATCTATATCACTATCGATTTTGAAATCAATATAGATGTAAAAGGTGGAGCATTGGACCGAGTCGATGCGGACCCAACACTGACTCGCTCCATAAAAGCTTGGATACAACCCGAACTCAAATTATATATGGGTCGGGCACGATCTCCCAATTATTTTGCAAAATTTCAAGCTCGAATCCACAACACCCTGGTTGGCTTGACCCGACCCATGTCCCCACTTTAGCTACTTTGTAATTTGTATTAATGCATGATGAAATGATATCAAATTTGTATTATAACAACAACTTAATATATTAAATAATAGAAATGTGTGACGTTGGTAAATGGGAAAGTATTTAATCAAAAAACTCAATTTCGAGCTTAGAACTTAGGAAATCAATAATTACATGACCAATTTAAGCTTTAGAGACTGGAATCAAAGTGGATGTAGAGTCCGGTCAGACTTTTTCCTCGACCCTGCCCAAGGTTCGAGAAGAATAGGTAGGCTTGGCCCAGGATTTCTCCTTGACCTGACTCAATTCCCAAGGAGAATTGGCAGGTTGGGACTGGATCGAGCCTAATGCTCGATCCATCCTATAGATGCAAATAACAAAATATGAATAAATGAATACAATAATGAACTCGATCCTACATGTTAGTGGATATAAAGGATGTTACTGTGGAAATATTTATAATGTTTCAATTGAACATTATTACAATAAAATATATTAATAATGTTTCAATTAAACACTCATACAATAAAATATGAATAAACATATACGGTAATAAATCGCACACTCGGTCCTACACGTCCACAGAATAACTCATTAAAAATATTTCAATTGAAAACCTTAGCAAATAAAATTATGAACAAGTTATTACAATAATAATTCAGATACAAGGCTACACGTCCACTGATATAAATAATTTTACCGCAGAAATGATTAATAATATTCTAATTGAATAATTTTGTAATAACTCATGAATAAATATATACAATAATAATTAATTGGACACTCGAGCATACATATCCACATATATACATAATTTTATCATAGAAATCAATAATAATATTTCGATCGAACACTCCTACAATTTGACCTATTGTCTAATGTATAATTAATCTCCTCTTAAGGATTTTTTTTAAAATAAATACTAACCTAATCTTAATTAAATAGATAGGTATGAAAATAAAAAATTAAAAATTTAGATATCAATCGGCACTTGAGGTGTCGATTTGGGGAGAATGCCCAAAATGGCACCTCAAGTGCCGATTTGGGTGGGGGCTTTTGCGCTCTTCTCCCACCCTTTTGCATCCATGCCCTATCCCAAAAACTATCGATACAAATAACCCTTCTATTTATACTACTAAAATTAACTATATTTAAAGATACTCTTTCACTTCATGCATTCATTTTTATAATCCTAATACAAGTTAGTTAGTTCTTAGTTTTATAATTAACTTTTTGACAATAGATAACATACCTATTTTAGATTTATTGTTATATGGGTATATATTTATTTATTTATTTTGACGTATATGGATAACGGTAAGAAAATAAGGTTCATTTTTGCGATTGTAGACATGAATATGATAGTTTTATTTTTTATATGGATATATACACAATTATGTAACTTTTTTGGATATGGTTATGGATATCTTTGAGACATATACTTGAATATTTTCATGAGTTATGTATTGTATATATCAAAAAATGTGATAAAAATCAAAATGATATTAGTATTTTTTTCTATATAGATATATAACTAATACTTATTTCCGTGTCTATATCAGAAAAAGGAAAATGATATCTGGATTTATATTGATTTCCGTAAATATGAAAATGTATCAAACGAATACAATTTATCCGATCTCTTTGTTACAAAAATAAAAGTGATATCTGTATTTGTTTCAATATCTGTAAAAATAATTTAAACTTCTTCTATTTTATATATCCATATTCGTTAGAAAATTAAATGTTCCTATCCAACAAAATAAAAATACATATTAATATCCACCTAAAATTGTATACGATAGTGTGTGTAAAAAATATCCTATCTTATTGTTTTGATAGGAGATGACAAGTATAAACGAACTTGCACAAAATATTTATCCATATCCAAATATCTACATATATAAATCTAAATGTATCTACATGTATAAATGCAGATTCAAAAAATTAATTTCTATTACCGTAATTATAAAATTAAGAACTAACTAACTTTTATTATGATTATAAAAATGAATGCATGAAGTGAAAGAGTGCCTTTAAATATATTTATTTTTAGAAGTATAACTGGGAGGGTTATTTGTATCGATAGTTTTTTGGATAGGGCATGGATGCAAAATGGTGGGAGAAGAGCGTAAAAGCCCCCACCCAAATCGGCACTTGAGGTGCCGTTTTGGGCATTCTCCCCGAATCGGTATCTCAAGTGCCGATTGGTGTCTAAATTTTTAATTTTTTTATTTCCATACCCATCTATTTAATTAAGATTAAGTTAGTATTTATTTTTAAAATAAATCCTCCACTTAACTAGAGACGCAACTAATCTAATACATACACAATTTTTATTTTTGATTTTCATGTGTATCTCCATCACATCTTCGATATGTTTTAAAACTATTGAATAATACAAGAATACGATGATTGATTTTATAAATAACTTGCTCGACTTAATGGTGTGTTATTCCTATAAATATAAATATATGGATGATGTGTGGATCATTTTTTATTGGAAGAGATATTCCACAGGTATCCGTGAATATCTTTTATCCATTCAAATGAACTGTGTACCTATTAGATATGAGTACCCGTTAGAAAGGATCGCGACCCATAACCCAACTCCATAACCCAATAATAATGGGACGGAAAGGGTCAACAATGAACACCGCTACGAGGTTAACAGTGAACACCTAGTAGAGTTATAATTTGATGTGACGTCTTTGACAAAGACATGATAATCAGAGAAGGCTACCAATCGAGGCTTGTTTATTTCTATGTACATTGACAACTATATTGTGAGAGTACAGAAGCAGAACTCTCCGACCACCGCCACACTATTCTTAAAATAAGTTATTCATTAAATTGGATCCACATTAGAAAAACAGTGTAAATAATATGCGGCGATGTATTTACTTATTTTGGCATTTTTACTGTAAATCATTTTTTCTAAGCTGATGTAAAAATCTCTGTACAAGGATCTAAATACGAATTTCATAAAAGCAAAGTCACTCACGATCTAGTGACTCTAACATCGAAGAACACATCAATTGTTCAATTAAAAATTTCTAATTCAATAAATTGTAAAATATGATTTTGATGGAATTTTTATGTTAAAGTACTTCTCGTGATTTAATACCCATCTTCGTTGATTCTATAAAATTTTGTTTGACCAGATAATTTTATATATTGATCACATCTATCTAGTCTATACTATATATTAAATATTCCACGTTTGCCCTTTCAGCCTTGATTTAATGTCGGCTACATTCGAAGAACTACTATCACATCTTCTCCAAATTCCAGGCATGTCTAATATACTACATCTATAACATCTATTAAGCATGGGTCACCACCGACCTCCGTTACTTTTTGTCCTCAACATTCCATCTTTACCCGCGAATTTCAGTTCAACATTCCACTTTTACCCTCAAACAATTCCTCCGATCTTCCTGTCGGCACACACCCTAAAGCCCTGTTTGGTAGGAGAACAAACCATGGAATAAGGGGCCAATTCTTCTCCCGACACGGTTTTCAGTGGTACGACTATTCCCCATTATTCCATCTTATTTCACTCTTATTCCTATCTTTATCCCACCTTACCTACCTTTATTTTCACTTTATTCTCCTTATTCCTATCCTCCAACCGAACAGAGAATAGACCCTTATTCTCCTTATTCCCCATCCTTATTCATGCTTATTCCCGAACTGAACGGGCCGTAAGGGCCTGTTTGGTTGCTGAGTTGGGCTGGGATGGGGTATCCTCCTGTGAATAGTAGTTGTTTGGAGGATTGTGATGGTTGGAATAATAATTGTGTTGTGAAGTGACATTTATTATGTGTTATATTAGCTTTTTTAATGATTATAATATATTTTTATGTTAATAAGTGTATTTGAACAAGGTTAAAAACCATTATACCAAAGAAGTTATATGATCAATACAAGAAATTCCAACCCAGGAATGTAGGGTTGGAACTAGGGGCATGCCAGGGTACCCTGGCAACCAAACATGCCCTAAAGACCAACGTCGCACCAGCAAGGTCAGGCTACATGATCTCCCTTCTCGCTACAACAATATCCACCCTCCCCCTCTCCGCAAGAACCACCTCCTGTCCAAATCCCAGGAGACGTTTTCTGTCCATGAAATGGCTGCACCCGCCTTCTCCCCAACACATCCACATTCGGGGAGGAGAACCACATGCATGCTCCTCGGTTCCACTCCAACGTCCCGAGGACATGTGCGTTCCCACTAGACGTGTGTTGATTTCGACTTCGAGACCTCCACCTTCAGCGACTCTTCATTGAGGTGTGCCTTTCTTAGTTTTTGGAGTACCTTCAAGAATGATCAGCAGCAACCTGATGCCCCAAAACCTCTTATGAGGAGAAGGGAGAGGCCTTTGACTCCCATGGCACAAAATCCAGATAAAGTTCCTCACAATTTACCCTCTGCCACTCCAATATTGAATCTGCAGAGATGTAGGAAGCCCAACACAACAACTAGGAAAGATGTCAACGATGATGTTTTGATTAAGAATTCACTAGTGAATTCAAGCTTGGGGGAGTGTGATGGATGGGATACTTGCAAATATGCAATATTGGAGCCACGTGAGGGTTGGTCCGAGTCATGAATTTAGTGTAGGGGAGTAGAACTGATCGAGGCAGATAGGATCATGGTTGAAAAATCGGTCATTGAAGCAAGCCTATCGAGCTCTTCCAGCCCCCCCACTCCCAACCCCTCTCGTGGGAGGATTTGTAGGATCATGCCTGCGTATGACCATTATCCACGATGTTGACGCATCGGGTTGCTTGAGATCCAGCCCCGATGGTACAATCAAATGGATCTTTCTTGGTTGCAAATGATCTACTCCGCTTGCCTTGATTATCGGCGACGTATATCCTGTCAAATGATTCAAGATTCATGGAATTAACTTATTAAGATTTACGTCAACAGATGCTAACATGTTAAAGAACAGTCTTGACTTCATCCATATGAACCACTACTCGACTACTTACGCGACAGACTGCCTGAACTCTTGCGAGTCAGGCAGCATGTCCGTCGAAGGCTTTGTTTACTCGACATGATTGCGAGCCAGGGACTTTAGGAGAAATATTTGTACATAAATTACTTTAATTTCCGTTCAACTATTTATCAAATTATAACTTTCTTGGTTGCTGAAATACCTTTTTTGATTGTCACCAACTAAAGTACAATAAAAAACGTCTTTGTAGTTCCTAATGGCGTAATAAGTACAGATAGATAAGAGGAAATATACGAACATGTCGTTATATGTAACAGACAATTGTGAGTGATTGAATCCCTTCATATTTCAAATATAATTCACGTTTCTCATCCGAATTGTCTTTCAGGATATGGAGGATATAAAAAATAAGACAATAAAAGCTGATCATCGTGCATTAGCATACAAGTTATATAAGTGACATACATTTGATTTGACACTGCAGTTCTCAACGTTTCTTGAATTGTTGATCGTGCTGCAGAGACATTGTTGACATACGCGGGTAGTTCATATGGTCACTACTAGACAACTTTGAATGGGGCCATGAATTTACTGTAAAATTTGGGATCTACTATGTGGATTTCAGTAACCTAAGGAGGAAACCCAAAACGCCTACATTGTAGTATACATAAATCGTTAAAGAAAAGGGAGAAACTATCGAATTGGTCAAAGGATCGTCATATGTGTATGGAGTTTTTTACATGAAATTTCTGAAAAGTCCCCGAAGATGTGAGTTTGAAATCAATCAAAGCCCCATTGTAATATCCAATACTTGGAAATTTGATGATTGTAACGCTCTTTTTTTCTATTTGGAATTCCGCAAGCGACGTTTTTCGCAAGATGGAGATGGATATGAGAAATATGCAGTGGCACAGTTTGAAGGTATGCTAACGAGATATCGAATCACTATAGAAGCCAATGAAGTTGTTGCTAATGTGGGATTCGACCCTCGCTGACATCCGGAGGAGTGTCTAACATCAGCAATGTTCGATTCGATGAGTACATGACATGTGTGAACGATAATTGACGAGTACATAACTACCAATAAACGATATGTATGTCACCATAATCTATGACTGAAGTCCCCATCGAATATCCTTCCTCTATAACAACCACATCCTCCAGAGTGGCTTCGGTAGAATCCCAAGAACACTACCCACGTGATGTTGATATTTTACTAAAAAAACTTTCTTTCCCGTGCAGGGCGCGGGCTCCCTATTAGTATAAGTTTAAGTATGCATTTTTTTAAAATAGGGTACATTTATGGATATTATTTTCAATTTCATTTGCTTACGGATGTAGACTTGGAGACAATTAACATTCTTTTGAGTATATGTATATATACGAAGTTATAGATATATTTTATGTGTGTAAATAGGTATTCTGATTTTTTATTCATATATTTACTGATACATAGAACAACGTGGAGGAAAGGGCCTCCATATGGAGAGGAGGAAGGGTAAGATTTAGTGCCTCCACATGGAGATGGCATGTCCTTCCATGGAGGCCTCCAAGACGAGTTGAGTTTCTTTCTGTGGCTTCAAATCTGACTTGCTTTTGCCAGAGAGGGCAAGCTGGAAGCAGGTGTTAAGGGCCTCCACATGGAGGAAAGGGCCAGAGTGCTGGAGGAGGTGGCGAGTGAGGAGGTGAAGGAGGGCGTCAAAAGAAGCAGAAGGGGTTGGAGGAGGATGGGGATGGAGAGGTGGTCGCAGGGGTTGGAGGAAGATGATGGGAGAGGAGGAAGGGTAAGGTTTAACGCCTCCACATGGAGATGACATGTCCTTCCATGGAGGCCTCCAAGGCAAGTTGGGTTTCTTCTTGTGGCTCCAGATCTGACATGCTTTTGTTGGAGAGTGCAGGATGGAGGCAGACGTTAAGGGTCTCCACATGGAGGAAAGGGCTGAAGTGCTACAGGAGGGGGCAACTGAGGGGATGTAGGAGGAGGGCGTCGGAAGGGGCATAAGGGGTTGGAGGGGGGTGACGAACCGCAAATCCGGCCTTTTAAGGGTGCAAAATTAGCATTTAAGAACGTTGCAGTCGGGCTGGATTCGGTCCATCAAAGACCATCTAAAAAGAATTGGATGGTCAGAAATTTTTATTTTACTTGGTAAGAAACCAAGGTCGAACTCAGGGACACGAGCCTCTCTCGTATTATCTAGACTCTCATAAATTTATATTAAGTGTTGAGTTAAAGAATCATAGGTCAAACAATGCACGAAGACAAGACAATGCATTAAACAAATGTAAAACATGCATTTTTTTATTTAATTTTTAATCTTGCAAATATATGCGAGAAATGCAATGCGAACAAGCCCTGGGTTAAAAACATGAGCAATTTTGAAACCTTAGTTAATTTCAGACTTGAATCAGGATGTAACTTATTTGATACATTAGGCAAGGTCTGCATGTACGACATAAAAGACACTTGAACTATTTAAAGTAATACATTAAGATAACAGTGCCAAAACAGGAAACAAAATATGCCATTAAAAAGTTCGTCAAACAAGCTTAAAACGAAACTGAAATCAACTCAATCAGAGATATGATGCTCAAGATATGCATGAAAGAAGATAAGGGCGTAACTAAAAGAAAACAAGAAAGATATCTACAAATAGGTCCCTAGAAAGGACTAAAATGCAATAAAAAATAAGCGCGAGGCCTTCCCTGTAATTATTCCACATGCGCGGGGGCATATTTGCAATTATTAAAACCCACGAGGGTAAAGGTGCAAATAACCTCAGGCGTGCATGGATGGCACGTGATTCCAGGTCATGTTTGCAAAATTGAAGAAGTCAGGGGGCCTCCTTGCAAATTTCCCAGTCCGCACGTGACCTGCTCGTGTGCTTCCATGCTCGGTAGACGTTGAGGCTCGGAGTAGCTTCGGTTGCTCCTTCGAGCTCGGTGTAGGCTCGAGGCACGCTCGGCATCAGGCTCAGGCTCCGATGAGGCTCGGAGTACCCGAGCCTATAAATCTGGTGACGAGGCTTGGACTTTCTTTGGGTGCAGACACGTGGTCGATCATAGACCGCCCGGTCTAAAGATCGGACGGTAACTGAAGTGTGGCGAAGACTTCATCATGCCCTTCCATGGACCGTTGGATTGGCGCTGGGAAGAGGCCATCCAACGGTACCTGTACATCATCATGCATCTCCGGCTGGTGGAGGAATCAGGCCTCCGGTGAAGGAGCTCAAGCTCTGCCGCTGTGGCTCGGGCACGGTGAGCCTCTTCCGAGCTCCCTTGACGTATATCGAGGTAGCTGGAAGCTCGGGGAAGACGTCAATGCTTCGGACGAAGGTCATCGGAGCTCAGGTGTCGGCGATGAATTTGATGAAGTTCGCTCCGATGAAGATCCGACCATTGAAGGATTTGTCGACCTGCATAGTTATGACCATAGCCGAAGCAAAGGGGAAAGCGTGTGTGAGTGGAATGGGAGCTCTGTGGGCGCAGAAGGCGGGAGCTCAGATCTCCTCCGTCGTGAGGGCGGAGGAGTTGGGTCGGAGGTGATCCGGGGTTGTGAAGGTAGGGAGAGAGATCGCGAGTGAGCGTGAAGACAGGGGTTGTAGTGCGAAGCTAAGGAGATGGTCTATGAAGGGCGGAATTGACCGAGAAATCCTAATTAATTAAGCAAAAGGAAGGAGAAAATACAAAAGAAAGTAGAGATGCTTATCTGGTCGGAGATGGAGGTGGTGGTCTATGCTTGAGCTCCGAGGGGAGCCCGGGTCATCGCTGGACTCCAGCGAGCCCTCGGAGCAGCTAGGCGAGGCTGGGCCGTAGCGAACCTGGTCGTGATTGCCAGGGGTCAACATCGTAGGCGAAACGCCATTTTGCGCCTCGATCGTCCCTCCCCCTGTCACGGGGAGGAGGAGAAGGGCTAGGCGATGCCCCGCATAAAGGTGGACAATCTGAATTGGTGGCGGCGACGGAGTATTTAAGGGAGGTAGATGGCAGTTTCGGAGGTGGCGGTCATGACTTGAGTGGGCGAGATGGAGCGGCTGAGAGGACTTCGTGGGTTGAGGGACGACTCGCGAGGATGATGGATGAGTGGGGAAGACCGTTAGGCGGTTAGCGAGGGAGAAGGTCGTCGGTGTCGGTGGAGAAAATGGGAAGGGCGACGTGTGTTTGCGAGATGGCAAACATGGGGGAGAGGACCGACGGGAGGTTGACGAAGGTGCTATGGCCGTTGGATATGGAGATCCAACCGTTGAAGATCAGGCACTGAAGAGCGGCCGTGATGGAGCCCCAGGCGATGCAATTGAAAGGTGCGTGGGTGCACCATGTCGTGAACTGAGCGCAAGGCAGAGTTTGACGGTTGAGATTAAGGATGGAGGACGATTGGATGGCAGAGATCTTAGCAGGAGTGTGTGCTGGAGATTAAGGCTCCAGAAGATGATCATGCGGAGGAAATGCGGCAACGTGGCACATTCTGGTGAGAGCGGTGGCGGGCGGTGATGATGAGCGTGCGAAAGGAGATCGGATGGTCGTTATTTGACGCGGAGATAGCGACTGAGATGGGGCAGCTTGGAAATGATCGTGAGGTGCAGAAGGCGCCACGTGGCGCAAGGAGGGAAATGCGGGAACGGGTGGCCGAGATGAGAAGCTAGTGACGATCGAAGGGCTGAGAATAATAGGATGTGTGGAGGGAGTGGAACCGTTGGATCAAAAAGAGATCCAATGGTTGGGAGCGAGGGCAGCGAGGCCAAAGGCGCCGGGCCACACGGCTCAACCAGAAAGGGCCACGTGGCCCAATCAGATTATTAGATCAAAGTTTTTAATTTTTGAGGGGACAAAAGGTCGAATTTGGAAAAACTCAAAACATGAAAGTTGTAGATCTCGATGAGATCTACAAGTTTCATGTTGACCAAAAATAGAGATGAGGTCAAATGAAGACACCAAATATTTATGATTAGGTATTTTTAAGACTAAAAACACCGCGATCTTTAATTTTGACATTTTTTGTGATTTTTAATTTATTCAAGACTCCGATAACTACATGACTTTATCTGATTTTTATTAACATGTATTTAAGCAAGGGGGTTAAAAATGTAAATTAAGATGATGAAATTGAGTTTCAACACCCCCTATGCTTAAACTATGCTCGTCCCCGAGCATTAAAGAGAATGAATGAACTGGATTAACCCCCTTGTGCATGTGAGTACATGATCCAATCTGTTCAAGTTCACTCAACTTTAGAGGTCCAAAATTTTAGAGCTCAACCCGGCCTTAATCAAGAGGCACCCAATTCCTCTGGTTATCCAGATTCTCTCTGATGTACATATAGACTAAGGGTATGACATTTAGAGTTGACTGCGTTCACGAGAGTAGAGTCAAAACTTCACCCAAGGTCTTGGCCCAAGAAACTCTCCTACGGACCCAATCCTCAACACTAGGGAATAAATCAAATCTTGCGTTCAGTCTACCGTCTCTTTAGTTGCCAGACTTAAAAATGTAGATGGAAGGCCAGTAATGGAGGGTATGGGGATCATGTCATTTCTTCTCTCCCTCTCATTGGAACAAGGATTCTCTCTTAGTGCCTTATTATGCAACACTTTTTTTTGGTGTTGATCAGTGCGTCCGTCAAGAGAAGTTGGAGCCGTCTGCACTTGTTTTTCTGGGAATACACTGGGGTGTACCTTTTTTGAGTACCTATCGTACCTTCTACACCCAGACTTGTAGCATTTACGATGCAGAGCCCTTTTTTGGTGCAAACCCGACTCCTGATCCTAATAGCGGTGGTCCAAGTGGACACTTTGAAATGGTTGAGAGCGCTCGCCTTTGGTGGAATCTCTTTGATATTTGACTTTGTGGAATGAGAGCTTTTCTTTGATATTTCATTGATTTGTAGTATTTTTGGCTAGCTCCACTGCTTTTACCAAGAGTTGGCGCACACTGATCAACATTATTTTTGTTTATTTCACACCCTGGTACTTAGGTCAATGTCAAGAGATTAGTATAAGAACCGAGTTCTCATACTGGCTAAAATTGCTGACACTCAGGTTTCATGAAGCCTTCAAAGATTTTATCCCATCCTCGAGCATCATTAGATCAAATCCAGACTTGAATCCCTCGTCCCAGTCCCTCAAGTGAAGAGTCAACTCATATCATCGAAACTGCAGTCGTGCATGTGATGTACTGATCATATTCTTATGGTCTGAGACTAAGCATGAAATATAGCGTGCAAATCTAGAAATCTAGGGGAATGTGATGATTAAGTCCAAGACCCTGATAGCTAAGGCTAGTTAACCTAAAATCTCAAGTCCTCATAAACCAAGTTTCCTTGAACATTTCAGATCCTGAGTGGAAGTGTGATTGCAGAGGATTAATCCAACTCCTTCATTCAAAAACACATGATGATTTTTTATTTTGATTTTTTTTTATTTTTTTATTTTTTTAACTTCAAGAGATATTATGACTGCCTAAACTCAATTAAGTAGATGCATATGCATTCAGCCAGTATGGATGTAAGTACATGCCGGAGCCCGTTCCTTGAGGACGGGGCCTTACGCGATGTCCTCTAAACCATCCAATCTGCTAAGGGCAAACCCTCACTGAACGCAGCTACTTATTTGGGTTTAGTAGTCACTAATGACTCTTAAAGGAATTTTGGATTTTCTCATTTTTATGGATTTTAATTAACGGTTAGAACACAGGTTAGACTCAACTTTCCTCAAAAAGAAAATTTCAATACCATGTCACACAAAGATAGATTTTCAAAACATTTTCAAAATATTTTTCAAAACAAGGGAAACTCATTTTTCAAATCATTTTCAAAAATATTTTTCTATAAAATAGTGTAACACAATATAGAAAAGCCTTGGAAATCATTGAGTCCACTTAGTTCAAATGATCTTACTTTAGACAAAAAGTTTTAAATTTTTCAAATTTTTCAGATTATAGCAAAAGTAAATATACTGTATATACGATGTACCCCCATACTTAAACTTTGCTATGTCCTTGTAACACTAGATGATACAAGTCCATAGGTCCATTTAAATATAGATAAATATACAGGAACTAAGAAGGGCTCCCCCTATACTTAGGTTAGAAATAACCTAAGTATAAAGGTCAGGAAAGATGAGTAGATAAGATCACAGGGACTCGGGTCCTCCCATACTTAGGCTGAGAGTAGCCTAAGTATAAAGATGGAGATTTGATATTGGGAGAGACCCGAGGTGAACGAAGAAGATGGATGGATATACAAGTGAGTGGATGAATCTGTGGAGATTTATGGAGCGTCTAAGGCTCAAGGGAGGGTGTTGGAGCAAGCATGGCTCAAACAAGCATACAACACACTTCAATTTCACCAACTCACACATGAAACCATCAGATGTTGGTTAATTATCTTTGCCATTTTATTTGTGATTAAAATATCTTATTTTACATGAAAGAGATGCTAATTAAAATCAACTACGTAAACGGGGGTGTTTCTCTCCCAAAACAATATTTTACTCCATTTTAGGTTGACTTGCAATTAACAGTCCCAGTTATTTAAGGTTGTCACTTAATTAAGATGAGCACATAAAACAAGCAATCATCGTCTACCGTTCCTTACCATTTTCCATTTACCTAGGTGATCAAGCTAGGAGGGGAAATCGAGAAAAACTATGTATTCGATAAAACCATGATCTAGGCTAAGCGAGAAATCATGCAGTGCCTTGGCGAAAATACGTGAAAACTTGGACTGTTTTGAAAACCAAAATCATGTATGCAAGTCGATCAAAAGCCATACCTAACATGCTTCTATTAGCAGGAAAAAATCTCTTTTAAATTTGGCTAAGTGAGGCGATGCTATGTGCGTCTTTATTTATAGTGTGTCCTACCTACGAACAAGCACATAAAAAATGAATGATAAGATAAGCTCGAAGAGATGCGTGCCTGGTCCTACGTCGACACTCAAGTGGGGACGATCCCCACACAACCACATATATCGTTCGATTACAATCGTGAGTCTTCGATCGAAGACCGCTGTAAAGACGATTATTACATGATAAAAAATGATATGAAAAAATGACACATTTTTTTCTTTCTTTTCGACTTGCTCCAAGCATGCTTTTGCGGCTCCTCGCAGCGGGAAGCACCTGCTCCTCACCTCCTTGAACCATCAAGGGCCCTGTCACAAAAGCAAAGATTAGAGATCAATCGAGAAGAAAAATTTTACAATGCAAAATAGATGAACAAATTGACCTAAGTAAAAGAAACACTTAATTAATAAATGAAAATCCAAATAATACAAGAGATGACCCATTTCCCCGACAACGACGTCATTTGACGAACCGCAAATCCGGACCTTTAAGGGTGCGGAATTAGCACTTAAGAACGTTGCAGCCGGGCTGGATTCGGTCCATCAAAGACCATCTAAAAAGAATTGGATGGTCATAAATTTTTATTTTACTTGGTAAGAAACCAAGGTCGAACTCAGGGACACGAGCCTCTCTCGTATTATCTAGACTCTCATAAATTTATATTAAGTGTTGAGTTAAAGAATCATAGGTCAAACAATGCACGAAGATAAGACAATGCATTAAACAAATGTAAAACATGTATTTTTTATTTAATTTTTAATCATGCAAATATATGCGAGAAATGCAATGCGAACATGCCCTGGGTTAAAAACATGAGCAATTTTGAAACCTTAGTAATTTCAGACATGAATCATGATGTAACTTATTTGATACATTAGGCAAGGTCTACATGTACGGCTTAAAAGACACTTGAACTATTTAAAGTAGTACATTAATATAACAGTGCCAAAACAGGAAACAAAATATGCCATTAAAAAGTTCGTGAAACAAGATTTAAAACGAAACTAAAATCAACTCAATCAGAGATATGATGCTCAAGATATGCATGAAAGAAGACAAGGGCATAACTGAAAGAAAACATGAAAGATAACCACAAACAGGTCCCTGGAAAGGACTAAAATGCAATAAAAAATAAGCGTGAGGCCTTCCCTGTAATTATTCCACACGCGCGGGGGCATATTTGCAATTATTAAAACCCACGAGGGTAAAGGTGCAAATAACCCCAAGCGCGCGTGGATGGCGCGTGATTCCAGTACATGTTTGCAAAATTGAAGAAGTCAGAGGGCCTCCTTGCAAATTTCCTAGTCCGCACGTGACCTGCTCGTGTGCTTCCATGCTCGGTAGACGCTGAGGCTCGGATGAGGCTCGGAGTAGCTTCGACCGCTCCTTCGAGCTCGGTGTAGGCTCGAGGCACGCTCGGCATCAGGCTCAGGCTCGGATGAGGCTGGGAGTACCCGAGCCTATAATCTGGTGATGAGGCTCGGACTTTCTTTCGGTGCAGACACGTGGTCGATCATAGACTGCCCGATCTTAAGATCGGACGGTAACTGAAGTGTGGCGAAGACTTCATTGTGTCCTTCCATGGACCGTTGGATTGGCGCTGAGAAGAGGCCATCCAATGGTACCTGTACATCGTCATGCATCTCCGGCTGTCGGAGGAATCGGGCCTCCGGTGAAGGAGCTCAAGCTCCGCCGCTGCGGCTCGGGCACGATGAGCCTCCTCAGAGCTCCCTTGATGTATAACGAGGTAGCTGGAAGCTCGGGGAAGACGCCGAGGCTTCGGACTAAGGTCGTCAGAACTCAGGTGTCGGCGATGAAGTTGATGAAGTTCGCTCCGATGAAGATCCGATCATTGAAGGATTTGTCGACCTGCATAGTTATGACCATAACCGAAGCAAAGGGGAAAGCGCGCGTGAGTGGGATGGGAGCTCTGTGGGCGAAGAAGGCGGGAGCTCAGATCTCCTCCGCCGTGAGGGCGGAGGAGTTGGGTCGGAGGTGATCCGGGGTTGTGAAGGTAGGGAGAGAGATCGGGAGTGAGCGCAAAGACGGGGGTTGTAGTGCGAAGCTAAGGATATGGTCTATGAAGGGCGGAATTGATCGAGAAATCCTAATTAATTAAGTAAAAGGAAGGAGAAAATACAGAAGAAGATAGAGATGCTTACCTGGTCGGAGATGGAGGTGGTGGTCTGTGCTTGAGCTCCGAGGGGAGCTCGGGTCATCGCTGGACTCCACGACCCCTCGGAGCAGCTAGGCAAGGCTGGGCCGTCGCGAACCTGGCCGTGATTGCCAGGGGTCAACACCGGAGGCGAAACACCATTTTTGCACCTCGTCGTCCCTCCCCCTGTCACGTGGAAGAGGAGAGGGGCTAGGCGATGGAGATCCAACGGCTGAAGATCAGGCGCTGAAGAGCGACCGTGATGGAGCCCCAGGTGATGCAATCAAAAGGTGCGTGGGCGCACCACGTGGCGAAATGAGCGCAAGGCAGAGTTCGACGGTTGAGATGAAGGATGGAGGACGATAGGATGGCAGAGATCTTAGCGGGAGTGTGTGGGGGAGATTAAGGCTCCGGAAGATGATCGGGCGGAGGAAATGCGGCCACGTGGCGCATTCTGGTGAGAGCGGTGGCGGACGGTGATGATGAGCGTGCGAAAGGAGATCGGATGATCGTTATTTGACGCGGAGATAGTGGCTGAGATGGGGTAGCTTGGAAATGATCGTGAGGTGCAGAAGGCACCACGTGGCGCAAGGAGGGAAAGGCGGGAACAGGTGGCCGAGATGAGAAGCCAGTGACGATCGAAGGGCTGAGAACAATAGGATGCGTGGAGGGAGTGGAACTGTTGGATCAAAAAGAGATCCAACGGTTGGGAGCGAGGGTGGCGAGGCCAAAGGCGTCGTGCCACGTGGCTCAACCGGAAAGGGCCACGTGGCCCAATCAGATTATTAGATCAAAGATTTTGATTTTTGAGGAGATAAAAGGCCGAATTTGGAAAAACTCAAAACATGAAAGTTGTAGATCTCGACGAGATCTACAAGTTTCATTTTGATCAAAAACAGAGATGAGGTCAAATGAAGAGACCGAATATTTTTGAGGGTATTTTTAAGACTAAAAATATCACGATTTTTAATTTTGACATTTTTTGTGATTTTTAATTAATGAAGACTCCGATAACTACATGATTTTATCTGATTTTTATTGACACACATTTAAGCAAGGGGGTTAAAAAACGCAAATTAAGATGATGAAATCGAGTTTCATCAGGGAGCGACAAAGGGGGAGGTGGTCGGCGGGGTAAGGGATGTGGGTGTTGGGGACCTAGGGTGGGGGGTGCTATAGGAGAAAGGAAGGGGCAAGAGGGTTTCTCTTTTTTTTTCCCGTTTATATCATAGCCACTGGATTTAGGATGTGGTAGACTAACTCGATGCACTAGTTCAGTAAATGGATTAAATTAGTGAAGGATTACAGATGTGAGATGGAGTTACTATTCGAGATTCCTTTGTAATTCGTGATTACCAAGGTTTTGATTGTAATTATGAATTCACTTAAGGTTATAGATGTAAAGATTCCTATAAAAAATTGTAACTCATTTTTCCTATACACGAGTCGATTTTCACTCCTCGCTATGAAAATTCCGGACTCCCCAAGACGATGTAGAATTAAAAGAAGGGATGTGGATACCGAGAATAGTCCTGCACCTACATGTAGTTCCAGTTAAATAACGAATAATTGGATTCCGGAAGACGACAGATCAACAATAGGAAGAAGTGACGGAAATGGATTAAAAAGAGTTTGATCCTTCAAAACCGAAGACAGATCTCCGAGTATTCTCCTCAGAAAACAAAACTAAACATGAGGGATCCAGAGTCTCCACAGCTCGGCGGCGCTCCAGTACTCTTCTAATCCTTTGGCCACTGCGGCAGTGATGGCTCTCTTCTCGACGCCCTCTTCTCCGAAGGCCATAACGATCCCGGCATTCCTCCTCCTCACCTTCACCTCCGCCGCACTCCTCGTTTTCTTCCTCCTCCCTTCTCTCTCCCCCGCGGCCCCCTCCGTCTGCCTCTGCCCGCCCCTCTCCGAGTCGCCGTCGCCACCTCTACAGGAGAAGGATCGGATCTCCACCACGCCCACCGACGTCTCGTGGCTCAAGGCCCAGCTCCTTCTCAACCGCCTCGGGGAGCCGCCTTCCACCCCCGAGGGGTGGTTCGCGGCCCGCAAGGGCATCAACCCCCGCACCCGCGCCCAGCAGCTCGACGACTTCCGCAGGTACCCTCCCAGTTCCCGAAGATTCATTTTTACTCGAATTCGCGTCGAAGATAATTTTTTCTGCCTCTCTGCTCCAATTTTTATCTTAAAGATCTGTTTTTTAATGTATTTCTTCTCATGTACGTCAAATATATGTCTTCTTTTTCTTCTGTCTATCTGCTTAGATTCCAATGGCACATATCTCTTGACCTCCCTCTTCTCATGTCTCTTTGTTTTTCTGCCAACATTTTACGTCAATGATGTGTTTTTCTATCTCCCACTCAGAACATATATCATAAAGATATGTTATGTTTTGCTCCTTCTAAATTTTCATCACAAAGATCCTGTATTTCTACTCAAAATCCGCGTTATAATATCCATCTTTCTGTCTTTCTTCTCGCTGTAAACCACAGAGACCTGTTCTTTCCGTCTTTCTACTCAGCTTACACTACAAAGATCTGTTTTTGTTGTCTTTCTACTCAACTCACTTCAAAGTTCTGTTTTTTTGTACATCTCTACTCAAATTCAAGAAGATTTGTTATTTCTGTCTTTTAAAATCCAGATTTAAGGGCATTTCCCACTATGAAGATGATGAGAGCGTAGGATCCAACCACACCCTGTTGCCCTGCCCCGGGGAGCTCCTTGTGGAGGAGCACCACAGCAACTATGGTGAGCCGTGGGCAGGCGGACGCGATGTCTTCGAGTTTCTCGCCTCTGCTGTGACACTGCAGCCGTCGGAATTGGTGCTTGAGATTGGGTGTGGCACCCTGCGTGTTGGACTGCACTTCATAAGGTACCTGGATGTGGCCCACTTCCACTGCCTAGAGAGGGATGAGCTTTCGTTAATGGCAGCATTCCGCTACGAGCTCCCTGCACAGGGGCTTCTATATAAGAGGCCTATGATTGTCAAAGGGGAGGACATGAACTTCGATCGGTTTGCTTCAGATGGATCTTATGATCTCATCTATGCGAGCGCTGTGTTTCTGCACATGCCGGATAAGCTTGTGTGGATGGGGCTGGAAAGGCTGGCGCCACGGTTGAAGCCGGGGAAAGGGAGGATCTTTGTCTCCCACAATATCAAGTTCTGTACAAGACTGCATGGAGATGAGTGCGAGAGGAGACTCAAGGAGTTGGGGTTGGAGTATGTTGGCAAGCGCACCCATGACAGTTTGCTGTTCAATCATTATGAGATATGGTTCGAGTTTAGAAGGCCAATAGTGTGATGTCCATCTGAGGAAGAAGTTCAATACACTGGTAATGCTGGACTTTGTAAGATAGATTGATTTGCCAGGCATAGTTATAACAAAGAAGTGATCATATTTGTCTGCCGGGCAGTTGGTTGATAATACTTCACCCATTCTGGATTTTTGTGAATGGAAGGCACAACTGGGATAATGATGGCTAGGTGAGTTATATTCTGCTGAACGTTTTAACGTTGAGTTCATCAGACGCCGATTGTATCTTGTTTTATCGATTTCATGTATTCTTCTGATTTATGGAGTTAGTAATGAATGAATCATGCATGATATATATTTTTAGGTAATTCTTTCAGACTATTGTGTTTAGAGGAGTCATTGTAGAAGGTTTTCTTGCTTACCTCTGATGAGCTGCGAGGATAAGTTGTGTGGGAATTAATATGTAACTTGGAATTTTGATTTAAGTATGCTTTCATATTTGCATAGGACAACACTCTGGAAGCTTGATTCTGCAAGCTCGCAATTGATTTACGTTGGGCTGTTGCTAGATTTGTCATTAATGTTGCTCCTGTTTTCCTTGGTTCTTTTAGAAGTTGAAGAAAAAATCCTGAACTGATGACAAATTAAGAACCTATTCACCAGCAAGAAGCTTCTTGATTTTTCTTAAAATATAAGACGATGCCTCTTCATTATTTTTTTGAATAAGAAAACAGGGGAGCCCTCCCAAGGCGGGAGTCACCACACCAAAGTATTCATTAATTAACGAGAAGATACATCGGTTGGATATCCAAAAATTGTACAGAGCATTACAGTGCGCAAGTACATTTTCAAAGTAGAACAACTGCCCCTTGAAAATGGTATCATTCCTGCCAAGCCAAATAGCCCAGAGCGTGACAAAGGGCTTGGAGACATCACCGGATGACCCAAGACCGACCACCCGAATAGATCTCCAAAAATGTTCCACATCTGATGTCCGAACCCACGGAATCCCCAAAGAATCCCACACATTGGCCGAAGACCTACATCCAAAGAAAATGTGGTCCGCATCTTCCATGCCGTCCTCGCATCTGTCACACTTCAAATCTGTCACACCCAGCAGCCTGCCTCTTCTCACCTTGTCACAAAGGCGGTCTCTCCTTAGACACGAAAGAAAAACCTTAACCCGGTTAGCGATCTTAATTGCCCAAATCACCTTCAAGTCTGCACGAAGATCTTCGTCGCGCTCCACCATACCGGCACTCAACTTCCGATATGCAAGCTTTACCGAGAACTTACTATTTGCCCACTCAAAATGATCTGGGTCGCCCGACATCTCCCCGACAGGGCAATCTCCGTAAGTAACCGCAAAAAAACCTCCAACCTCTGATCCGAGAGAACCACAAGGAACCTCGGCGCCCACGACCCAGAGTCGGCCACCTCTGCCACCCGCTCCCCCCGTTAACGGCTAACGCCATCAACCTAGAAAAGCGGTAGGCTAATGCCCCCTCCCCCGTCCAATCATCTTGCCAAAACCGAAATCGTAGACCATTCCCCAACTTCGGCCGAAGGAGAGGCCTGAGTCCTGGAATCACGGCACGGATCCCACTCCACAAGGAAGACTCATGACACTTCCTCGCCGCTACCAACTCCCCAGTGACACCATAAATCTCCCTCAGCAACCGCAAAGCCGGCGAATCGGATGGACCCCAAATGCGCACCGCCCATTTGGCTAACAAGGCTTTGTTCATTGATTCCACATCCCTGACGCCTAGGCCCCCCTCCGAGACAGGTACATCATGATCCTTCCAAGCCACCAGGTGCAACCCCCTCGTTGTCTGCCTCCCATCTGACCAGAAGAAAGATCTCATTAAAGCCTCCACCTTCCTTCTAACACCAACATGCAATAATCTCGTTGAGAAGAAAAAACGGTATGGCTGAGAGAAAGTGCTTAAGTAATGTAAGCTTCCCACCCTTGGACAGAGTGGTAGCCTTCCACCCTTCCAACCGCTCCTCCATTCTCCGAATAACACAGTCCCAATCGGACTTACTCAACTTGTCATCAACCAAAGGCAACCCCGGATAGGTTATCGATAATCTCCTCAGAGGGTAACCTGCCCACGCCGCTAACCTGTTCCTCTCCTCGCCATCCATCCCCATTGGAACCAGGACCGACTTCTGCCTGTTAATCTGCAAACCAGAGAGGCAGCCAAACAAATCCACCAAAATAGCCGCATTGTGGTTCTGCTCCTCCGTCCCCCCAGGAAGATCAACGTGTCGTCCGTATACTGCAACACCGGAACGGAGATGTCCCCTATCCTGAAACCCTCGCACCAACTCTCCTCAACCCCCCACTGAAACAAAACCGTAAGACAATCCGCAACTAACACAAAAAGCAGGGGAGCTAGGGGGCATCCTTGACGCACAACCAACCCCCTTTCGGTCTCCCGTTGACCAACACAGAGCATGAGCAAGTGGTGACGCATCTCTTATCCCAAGCAATCCATTCCTCCGGAAATCTCCTTTTCTGCGTTGCTGTCCACATGAATCTCCAACTGACACAATCGTAGGCCTTGGTGTAGCCAATATTCCAAACTGCCCCTTTCTTTGAAGACCTCTTCCACTCACGACAGATTTCCGAAGCAGTCACGATTCCATCCGCCATACACCATCCATGAATAAACGTAAATTGTGCCGGTAAGACCACTGAGGACAAGACAGCTCTAAGTCTGCTCGCCAACACCTTGGCGACAATGAGATAAATACCATTAGCGATAGAAATCAGCCTGTAGTCCCCAACCCCTACTGGGGTCTCTTTCTTCGGCAGCAAAAAAATCAAGACCCTATTAACTTTCTCAAAACCCCTGTTGCCACCATTGAATTCAGTCAGAACCTCCAAAATGTCATCCTTCAGCACATCCCAGAACTCCCGGTAAAAGGATATAGAGAAGCCATCCGGGCCAGGAGCCCCGTCCGCATTCAGATCCCAAACTGCCCTGCGTACCTCCTCCTCTGTAAAAATGGCCACTAACGAATCAGCCTGGGCCCCACTCAAAGACCCCGCCCCCCGGCCCGTCCATCCCCAACCATTCTCCACCGCCACTCTCCTCGAAGCCCTCAGAAAGTGCTCCCGCAAGGCGACTCCAATGTTCCTCTCGCCCAACACCCTTTGGCCCACCACCTCCACCTCATGCAAGAAACTCCTTCTCCTCCTTCCGGACGCCACAGAATGAAAGAAACGCGTGTTCACGTCTCCTTCCCTTAGCCACTTTTGCCTCGATCTCTGTCGTCAATGAACCTCCTCTTTCCTGTCCTCCCGAAACACTGCCTCTAACCACGCTGCCCTCTCCTCCACCTCCTCCGGATCAGTCCCCGGCCATCGTCCAACCGATCCAACCTGCATATCCCAGCCTCTGCCTCTGTCTTGACGGCTCACCGTCTCCTGGCAACATCCTTCCCAAAAGTCAACAGCAACCGCCTTAGGGAATCAAGCTTGGCCGTGAAGCGCGACACCGCCGAACCTGTGACCACAGAAGCCCGCCAATGATCAATCACCAGTTCCCAGAATCCCTCCTCCAACAGCCACTTCTTCTCAAAACGAAAGGAGAACCGAGCCAAGCGATCCTCCCCAGAAAACCAAAGAACAGGAGTGTGATCCGAGAGTGTCCTCGGAAGAGCCCAAGCCCTCGCCAGCGGGAAAGCCTCCCCCGCCTCAACCGACATCATGAACCTGTCAAATCTGGACCTCGATCTCGAATTCCTCCAAATATACTTGCAGCCGGCCGCATCCACAACGGACAAACCCAAAAAACGAACCACCTGCCTAATATCAACAGGTCCAGGATCAGAACCCCCGGCCTGTCGTCCTGGAACAACGTTACATTCCTGTCACCACCGATGATCTAAACAACATCACCAACCTCAAGCACAATATTCTCCAAGTCCGCAGCCAAGCTACCATCCTCTCGCCGACACGAGCCATAAACATTAGTGACGAACATACAAATCCCATCCGCTCTCCACAGAAGCCTTACCGACAAGGTGAACAAGGAGACGGAAGTCCCCAGCAGATCGAACGAATCGGACCGCCACGGATAGAAGCCCCCCCGAAGCAACTGCTGCCTCTTTCTCAGTCACCGCGAAAACCTCCCCCTACTCATCTCTTGCCGCACCTGATCGTCCAGAGACTGTAACTTTGTCTCCTGAAGCAAGAAGATATCTGCCCCAGCCTCTCTCACCAGATTCTGCACCCGAGCCTCTTTTTGGACCGGCCAGGCCCCTCACGTTCAATGATAGCACCTTCATTTAGGCAACGGAGTGTCCATCTTCCTCGGGGGGATAACCCCCAAGCGCCTCGCAATATCCTTGTCGAGAGCAGCAAATCTGTTCCGCACCACCAACGGGCTGGTCGGCCTCAGACGCACAACCTCTGCAGCCGCCCCCGAAGCCAAAGAGGCCCTCAAGGAAGCCCTCGCCACCTTCTCTGCCCTCCTCCGCCCCCTCCCCCCCTCTCGTACGCCACGCCGAAACGCTGCTGCTGCGGCCCCTCCTTTTCCAGAAACGTCAGCCCAAAGCCCACCCCTCATGCACACTGACGGCCCCCAAGACCGAAGGCGAAGACCCCCCCGCCACACCCAAACCAGCTGGATCAACCCCATCCCCAGCCGAGCCCCTCCGCCCCACTTCAGACATTGACGTGGCCGCCTCTCCTCCCAGCAGGTCCACCCCGCCCCCCCCCTCAGCAAGCAACACCTCCGCAGATACCTCCAGCTGCGACTCGATCGCAGCTTCCCCCCTCTCACCACCACCGGATTGAGCAAGATCCACCACACCTCGGGCTGAACCGCCACCTACGAAAAGCGACCGAGCAGGATTCGACCCGATAGAATGCAAAACCAGTCGAGCGCCATCTGGCCGCCCCCCCCAAAGCATCTCCTGTGCCCACCGAAAGGTGCCAAGGCAGAGGAACCACTGCCACTCTTGGAAAACCCACTGCGGATATGGCGCCGAACCGAATCACCTCCTTCGGGGAGCGCGCTACGCTCGGATGTCGCCCCCCGCACTAAACCGCTCGACCTCCGGGAGCCGAGCTCCCTCCTCCGGGTGCTGAACAATAGATCGCTGCCTCGACCCTCCACCTTCTGACGACACCTCGGTCAAGTTGGCCTCCCTCCCGCGACGCCCAGCCGCCTGACAAGCCGCCCAAACATCCGCGGCCACCAGCTCGAGAAGCAGTCGCCTACCATCCAGCCGAACCTCCCACCAACCCATCTTCTCGGCCCCAACCGGCCTCACTCGAAGCACGATCTCCAAAGGCTGTCCGGGATGACAACCCGAACTCTCGATGGAGTCGACCATTAGAACGCCCCGCAACAACCCTGAAATGCTCCCTTTCGTCCTTGCCCCCAGCGGAAGCCCCCTGACAACGACTTTCTCCACCCTTGCAGGCAGCACGGCGACATCCCACACCCTTGGCCTCCGCCACCTTAACTGCAACATCCCAGCCTCCGACCCGTGCAACAAACTCCGCAACTCGGAATCACGGAGCCCTCTCGCCAATGCCCTCTACGGTGAAAGCCGAGCCACATCTCCCTTAAATGAAGCCTTGGACATGAGCCCCACATCAGAAGACGCCACGAAAAGCGCCCCCTCTCCCCCACCCTCGCTAACCAGCACGTTCGCTTGGAGCTCAGCCAACGGGCAGCGCCTTCGCGAATGGCCAAAGCACCGGCATGAGAAGCAGCGCAAGGGCTCACGGCACGCCCACACCCAATGGTCGAGACCTCCGCAGCGGAAGCAACCCCGCCCGAAAGGGGTGAACAGCGTTGGTCCACGCCCGCGCCCAGAAGCAGTAGCGAGCCGCCTCCTCCGACGCCCTTCCACGAAGCGCCACCCCTCACTCTCACCCGAGCCCTCACTGGCTACTCTACTAGGTGTCACGCCCTCTCTCCCAAAACTGCACCGCCCGTCAATCTCACCGAACGCTGAAGGAGCCGCGCCTGCACACGCTCGCCGCCGCGCGCGCCACAACCACTCGCCCTCACCCACTTGCGACCCTGCAGAGTCGCACCCGTGCCTAGGTCGCCGAAAGCCGAGACACCCGTGCCTGCTCGCTACAGTCGCTCGCAGCCGAGCGCGCCACATCCACTTGCCCTCGCGCGCTGAAGCTCGCAGCGCACCCCACCACCACCCGCGTTGCGACCACCCGCCGCTACTCGCTCACGACCGCGCGTCGAAACGTCCCCACGCGGAGTCGCCCCCACGCGGAATCGCCCCCACGTGGAGTCGTCCTAGCTCGCATCACCTGTTAACCCAGGTTCAGGGAGTAGAGATCAATTCCGATGCCTCTTCATTGTTGTTTGAGGAAAATCGTAGAAGCAGAAGTGATTGGTGCCGGTTGAAAACAACTTAAAGTGACCACTTAACATTTTTATATAAACAATTAAAGTGACATCATCTCAATAGGAATCCCTAATGTGAGCACGGTGACACCTTGCTTTTTGGAAGTAGGAAGTTTGCCATATGGTTTGTGGACATTAGAAAGTTTTTTTTTGAGATGAAAGTGGGTGTAGCTCCAAGAATGGAGCTCACCGTACATTTATTCCATTAGAACGCGATTACATAAAATAAACCCATACAACACCAAACAACGAAGCTACATGGTACGCCACACTGCCAACAATGCCCTGCAGTGGCCCAACACCCTCTCACAGATGAACTGACGTCCTTTTACAACACTATACAACGAAACTACATGTTAATCCATAAAACCCATCAACGCCATGCAATGGCCCAACACCCTCTCACAGATGAACTGACACCCTTTAGAGATTTTATCTTTTCTAGTACACCAAACGACCCAGAGGATGACAAAAGGGTCAGTCGCATCCTCCTGAGAACTCCCACAAACCATCCTAATCAAGCTCCAGTATGTCGTGCTGTCCACCGAGCGCAGCCACGACATCGCCGCTCGCTCCCACACCATGGCTGACGTTCCGCAACCAAAAAAGAGATGCTCGTAGTGTTCCTGCTCAAGATCACATCTATCGCATAACTCTCCCTGGTGCCCAGAAGTCTCGTCCTGCGCGCCTTAGAAAGCAGCCGTTCGCGTCTTGCCAACCACAGGAAAACCTTAATTCGTATAGGAATTCTGCTAGCCCAAATAATTCTGTAGTCCCAAGCATTCTCCTCTTGAACTTCCCCGCACTGCCTGTCGAAAGCTCTATACACCTTCTTCATCGAAAAAATCCCCTCCTTCCAAGTGAAGTGGTCCCTGCCCTCGTTGGGGCCAACCACATCTACAAGATCCTCAATAGGGCCACGACTTCCTCGCATCTCTGATCCGACAGAGCAAAAGTGAAAGATGGACACCAAGCTTCCTCCGCCCAAACCTCATACACCGTAGTACTCCTGTCCCCCATAATGGCGAAAAGCTGCGGGTACTTTTCCCTGAGCGGACCCATTCCCATCTATTAGAGAATAAGAATACGGAAGCGAATATTTGAGAAAATAATAAAACTTGGAAGAACACATGATTTTTACATGGAACCTTATTCCCTAAAGAGCGGGATGAAACCACGGGAGAACGTCACAAAGGATGATTCTTTGCTTTTCTCATCTGGATACAATGGGTGTAGAGGTCTATATATAGCCCCCACTGAGTTTCTACATCCTACAGACGGTAGATGTTGGACTAAACAACTGGATGGGGTAAATGGATCATGGAGTGATCCATTTACCCATCTACAATATAAGTGGAGCACAACCAAATACTCCAACACTTCCCCTCAAGATGGAGCATGCAATACTCAGCTTGGACAAACAGAAAGAAACTCAACTCACCATACACGACACTACAGACAATATCAACTCAACACGCACAACTGTCGGATGTTGTCGAGGACGTTGCTTCTCATGCCGTGCAGGTGAGGAGGACGAACGGGCTGGAGTGTGAGTCAAACTGAATCTCCTCGTCAGAGAGCATGCGCTCTGTACTGCGCCTGTAGGAGTCACTGCAACTGAAATGAGTTTCCTCATCGGAGTACTCTGGCCCACCATAACATGTGGACAACTGCTCCATCTCTGAAAAGGACGAAAAGAGCTTCACTAATTATCCATACACAGATATCTGAAGATGGGTCTCTCTCATTGGGACCTTGAAGTGGGTTCTCTCTCATGGAAACCTCGGAAGGATCTCGTACTGGAGTTTACGATCGCTTGAGAATGGAGTCTGAAGTAGTCTCCTCATCGGAGAACTGGGTCTCTCTCATCTGGTACAGAGAATGGTACTCTACTCTGGAGTCCTTATGAAACCACATGAAAACCCTAACCCACATGACATAGGGAATGAGATCTCTACTCCTGTGGATCACATGAAAACTCTGGCCGAAACACAAAAGATGGAGACCACAAACAATGATGGCAAACACATGCACATCTGAAAGAGGACCGCATACATGTGCGTGTCTGAAGACTCGAAACCAATCTGACGTCGAGTCTGAATATCTGAATATCTGTAGAGTTTGGAAAATCTGGTTGGTTTGAAAAATCTGACATCTGAATATGAACAAACCTGCGACTCTACACAATACTCCCCCTTTCTCCCTTGTCGTAATGACCAACATCAACCAAGTTGGGAGAAGACAACAAAGATGGGGAGAAAACAAAACCAAATAAGCCATCACATTTTTCAGCTTTTCTAAAAAAAATTCTCTTTTTTAAATCATTTTTAGGCTATTTTATTCCCTCCTTTTTAATAGCCGTCACTTTTTTTTCCAAATAAGTCGTTCACCTCTTTTTTTTATAAACCCTCTCTCTCTCCCCTTCTTTTTTTTTAAAATAAACAGAGCATGACCCAATCTGGGCTTGAATATTGCATCACACATTTTTTTTATAAACCCAGCTGAAGCCCACTTGGGCTAATATTTAGGGTTCCCACTTGGGGAACTCTCTCTTCACGAATGCCGCTCCCCCACGATGGGGGCCTTTGGTGCCGCCGCCTATGGAGATAGGGAGTGAGGGCCATCGCTGGAGGGGCCCTTGCATGCTGAAGATGGAGGAGTGCCTGTTGGGGTCGCCTAGGGTTCGTTGCAGGAGGTGAGGGCGCAAGGGAGGAAGCTGGAGATGTGGGTGCGAGATCCAGAGCTCTGCCTGGAGCGGAGAGCAGCGAGAAGGTGTTGCTCAAAGGTGTGTCGCCCTGGAGATCGCCGCGAGGTGATCGCGCAGCCGATCGCGTGATGTGAGAGGTAGAGACGAGCGACGTGCTGGAGGGGAAGGACTCGCGGCTAGGGCTCACCGCATCTGGATCCCTTACGTCGCCCGCATCATTTATGGCTAGGTCTGCTGCTGGATCGGGCTGTAGTGGCAGTATGCGATGCTGCCACCACCGATATGGCACCACTGATCATCATAGAGGGACGATTGGGGCCTTGCGGCCTGGTGGGTTTCAGCGTCCTAGTAACTCGATGCTGGGGAGCCGCTTATCGCCGCAGGGTCTGGAGTTGCCTGGTGGGTTTCAAATGCTCGCGCTTCCTGCGCGAGGTTGCTAGAGAAGATGCGATCTGCGCCAAGGGGCACTGCCAGGAGATGCAGCGGTGCAGTTTGGTGCACGCCACCTACAAGCTTGGAGATCAGAGGTTTGAGGCCCTGCCTGGACTTTGCTCATGAGAAACTAGGGTTCAGAAAACCCTAGATACCTTCGGATTTTTCCAGAAACAGATTTGAACAAATCCATATACAATAATCTTCAACAAATCTTCAAGAACAAACATATAATCTCGAACAGAAATAAGAACATGGAAAACCTTAAGAATCGAACTCAATCTGATACCATGCTAGAAAATAGGAATGCGGAAGCGAATATCAGAGAAAAGAACAAAACTTGGAAGAACACGGGATTTTTACGTGGAACCCTACTCACCAAGGAACGTGATGAAAGCACGGGAGAACGCCACAAAGGGTTGATGCTTCTATTGCTTTTCTCATCTGGATACAATGGGTGTGGGGGTCTATATATTGCCCCCCACTGAGTCTCCACATCCCACTGACGGTAGATGTGGGACTAAACAACTGGATGGGTTAAATGGATCCTGGAGTGATCCATTTACTCATCTACAATATAAGTGGCGCACAACCAAATACTCCAACACCATCCAATCATCCAACTAGAATCTAAAGCCACGCCCATCCCACAACACTGGTCTCACCAATCTACCCAGCTCTAGCAAGACATTCACCAAAACCTTCCAAAGCGACGACGACCTCCTGCAAGTCTCCGCCCTCCACGAACTTCCAATTCCATATATGCTCTGCATCATCCTGCAAACCAGGTCATCGGACATCCCCCATAATCGTAGCGCTCACTTCGCCAGCATAGCCTTATTCACGAGCTCTAAATTCTGGATATTAGAAAGTTCATGTAAAAATATAAGCAAAACCGTAGGTTAATTTCTATTGGAAGCATCATGCGGTGACGTTTTTCTTACTTTTGTGCTAGAGGTGCTTATTATACAACAAACTAAATTAAAAAATGTAGAACCAACTTAATTGTGGGAAATATAACTCTTGTGGGAAATATAACACTTAGGAGCACGTACGGATGGTGGAAAGTTGTGCTTCGAATAGCACATGTCCTCTGAATGACCCGACCGATGTCAATACAAACATAACTGGTATAGGTGTAGGCCTCTTCTGCTCCATGTGCCCCGTCCTCTGAACTGAGGCAAACCACCTCTACCACGGGAAGCCGCCATAGCTGACGACATCTGAGAAGATATAGCAAAGGGGATGCTTAGTCTGCTCAGTCTGCTATACACCTCCATAGGCGATATAGTAGCATCTGCGAGTAACTGAGAGCAAGCTGAGTCGTACTCTGAGTTAAGGGTTGCCAGAAAGGTTCCAGTCATAACAGAATCTTGATAGGCTTTATGCTGCTCTAGTGAGGCCGTTAGGGGTATGTAGCTATGGAGTCGCTCAAACATACCCCTATGAGATGTATGCAGAGCATGAAGAGGACGATCATTCTGTTTGGTTGTAAAGATATCATGGTAGAGTTGAAAGATCTTCGACTCATTCCTCGCTTTAGAATACGTAGTTGCGATAATGTCCCACTAATGCCTTTGCCGTGGGCTGATTCAAGATATCATTAGCTATTTCAATAGAGACGGTATCGGATAGCCATACTTTAGCATAAGCATCATCTACCTCCCATGAGGCATTGATCTCATTTTTGTCCACCATCTCATGCTACGTCAGAATATGTTTCTTACCACGGTTCTACAGTAGATTCATGAACTGCATCACCTACAACTCGTAGTTTGTGCTATCCATCTTTACAATAGGTGTCAGACTCTTAAACACACGTGTGGATGGGGTGTCAATTCTATTTTCTGACATTGTGTCGGATTGGTACACAACTGGGACCGTAGACAGACAATAGGGTGTCTACACAGACATCAAGAGGGGTGGTTGTGGGTGTAAACTCATACCACAATCAACCCTAAGCAAACATCGTTCTCTAGGGCTCAACGAGGACCACAATGATTCGCCCTTTTTAGACCGAAATCAGACTCAAATCAAGCCAATTCCTTTGCGTTTGGTCGCAATGGGGTGGCAGAGGGGTTGCTGGGTAGGTGGTGGACAACAGAGGGTGGCAACGGGTGTAGTGGTGCTGCACGGCGGCAACATCGGGCGGTAATGGTGTCGCTTGGTGGTGCGGTGCATGAAGGGCTGGCCGGTAGTGCAAGATCTAGGGTACAGGCTCCGGTCTAGGACACCCGATATGATATCATGTTGATGGAAAATGAGTTGTTTATTCATATAACCCAAGGGTTCTCTTATATAGAAGAGAGAAACCTTAATGTGTAAATTACATAATGAGTGAGAAGTACATAAAATCGAGAAAATAGTAATTAACATAACATTAAACTCTCAACACAATAGGATTGTGAAAAGGGAATGAAGAATTTCTTATTAGAAAACATTGGAGGTAGGTTTCTTTTGCTGATCAAACCATATATATGTTCACTAAAAGCACTATCAAAGTCTTCTTTTGAGTGATGTTGCCACAAGCTGAGCATGTTAAATATTTATGCTTCAAGCAGTGTGTGTTAGTGTTATTTAGCCCCTTTAAGGGTAGTCCTGTGATTATTTATTTCATGCAACTCCTACTCTTATTAATTCTAGCCCTTCTCTATTTATAAAAAGTGTCCCTTTATTGAAATATATACAATTCCTTTATTAACTCAAGACATACCAAAGACAACTACAAACATTTAACCTTTTTTTAAAGAAAAATACTACAGACCTTTAGCACTATGAAAAATGCTCTCAATGTAACACCTTTCATATTGGAACACAATATCTTTTCTCTGTAACCAGAAGTAACCTAAAACGGTCTCAAGAAACTCAGATCTTGCTGCATTCTTACCCCTGTCAGCCTTCCCTTTCTTGAAACTCTTTCAGAAATGATGAAAGCATGCAAGATACACCTACTAGATGCTTGTTGTCTTCTCCAAGCCTGTTGCATGAAGAGACATGAAAAGAAAAGGTGATCCACGTCCTCCTCACCACTTCCACCGTACCACACAATGTGCTCCTATGTACCAACTCTAGTTACTAAGTCTTTTCCTCTTCAGGAGTCAAGCATGCATCTGTGGTTAGTATTTTTTTGTCTTTAAGAGTCAAGCATGCATGTGCACGGTTCTTTTTTGTCTTCAGATTAACAAACAATCAAACGCAAAACCAGTTTTTGGGAAATGCTAATTTTTGAGGTTTTGAATCGATATTTTGTGAGTGGTAGCATGCTGTCAATCACCGGACCATTTAAATAGGTCAAGCACAAAATATTTGGTTGAAAAAGGGCAGTTTTTGAAGACAACTGGGATGAGTACATGCCTTAACACTATGAAAAATGTTCACTCTATGAAAAGTGTTATCATATATAAAACTTCATTTGAAACACACCATTTTTTTGCAACTACACGAATCACAAAACAACCACATGAAGCAGTTGAAGAATAAATTCATGTTTTCTTATTTACAAAGGAATCCCAGGGCTCCTTAAATAGGTGGAGAGACCTAGGGTTAGGGTTAGGATTACAACATGATTTGTAAATTAGATGACTAATATAACCCTAGGGTTTATGAATAGAGTTCTTCTCAACACTCCCCTTCAAGCTGGAGCATATATATTAATCATGCTCAGCTTGTTACAACATTTATTGAATTGTATGCGTGCAAGTGGTTTGGTGAATATATCTGCCGTCTGATCCGAGGAAGGTACGCTATGAGCACGAAGTAGCCCTTTCTGTATCATGTCTCCGGTATAGTGGCAGTCAATTTCCACATGTTTGGTGCGTTTGTGGAACATAGGGTTGTTGGCTATGTGCATTGCTGCTTGGTTGTCACACCCGAGTTTTATGATATTGCTGGGAGTGATGTGAAGATCTGTAAGTATAGAACGAATCTATATTAGTTATGCTGCAGTCTGAGCCATGGCCCGATATTTGCTTCCAACGCTCGAGCGAGAAACCACAGCTTGTTTGTAACGTCTATTTTGTTAGCAGGGGGTGTTGTGCAAAAATCTAAATATTTTGATTATAGGAAATAAAATAGAATGTTATATAAGGTACAGTATATAAATATATATAATAAAAATGAAACGGCCATTGCCGTTGGAAATTGGAAACAAACTAAAATATAAATTTATTGAAAGAAAAATCAAATGAGATCACATAGGATTAAAAAAAACGGCACAGCATGTCATCAAAAAAAAACAATGAAAAAAAAAGCTTAATGGCAATGGAATCGTTGTGGAAAAACAAAAGTTTAATTAATTAAGAAAAGATGATAATGGTTTGATCGAGTCCACCAGTTTTTTAAAAAAAATCGCCTTGCGTTTGTTCTCATTCACGCCGTTACTCCATCTTATCCTCTCATTCGTGATTTTAAATAAGTCGCGAATGCTCTCCCCAGAGAATACCCCAAACCCTGCAATCCCCTATGCACCTCTTATTTTTTTTCTCTGCTTACCGTGACTGGCATCGTGTAGCCTGCAAGTTTCGACAAGTAGTGGCGAAGGAGGTTCCTGTTCAAGTCGAGTCATTCCGTATAGAACTTTCACCGAGGTATTCTTCCGGATATTTTTTTCGGATTCTTATGCAATAATCTCTGAGACATGTCGTTTGAGTACAACACACTTTTCATGAGGAAGCTTCTAATTAACCATTACCACTTTGATCAAGTTGTGTTGTTATAAAATGAAACCTGAATTATTGTCTGTTAAAGATGTCAAATCCACATAGTTTCGTGTCATCTTACTTTGCACACATGTGGTGATTTCATCTTCGTATGATTATTGGATCTAGCTTAAATGATTGGTGTTGTGATTGGCCCAATAGGATGTTAGAGCAACTTGTATGCAAGTTCTGAGATGGTCTGACATTAATGCACTCTTAATTAATATTATTTTATTTTGATCTTAAAATTAAGTAACACCATTTACAAAAAGAAAATGATATTGATTGACCCATGATAGATACTGAATAGTAGGCACACACATGAATGTTGAAAATAAATAACTAAATAAAAAGGATAGAATCGGATATTTGAAATAATTTTATGAGTTTTCAATACCATAAACTAATCTCAAACGTTGTTGGAGTTCTTACACAAATCACAATCGGATTTTTTTGTTTCCATCTTTTTACCCATGGTTATTGGTTTAAAAAAATAAAGATCACAATGACACTATTACAATCCATGTCCATAAATCAACCTGCAACATGGTAAACTTTTCGTGTCTTGAATAACATTAATAGCAACGATAACTTTATTCAACCATAGAATTATCGGATGTCTGGAAATCGGTTAGAAGGACGACTAGTATTTGGTAGAGTATGGTGTTAAGATAGTTTTCTCTCGTTTAGGTAAGGACTGATTTCTGTGGACGGAGAGCACTAGAAAACTATCTGTATTGATCAAGGTATGTACATTAATTTATGTCTCATACCATTTTCATTTATACCCCACTTTCAATTTTATTAGCTGTTGCAATGATATTTTTTTATCTCATTAAACTGCTTATATTGTATCTATGTGTTACAACTTTAAGTATTTAGGTGCTAAGTTGATATTTAGCCATAATGCCTATCTATGGGTTAGCTGTTAAATATTATAGAGATAGATACATCATTATATATATAGGTTAATTCGCAATTTTCATGTCCAAATATTTTTATTGAAAAATAATTATTGTTTTTGGCACTATCATTGTGAGGGAGTAGACATTGTTCATTGTTGGCCCATTAGAGACTTTGACCTGGCCAGGTGCCGCGCGGACGGTTAAATCCGCCAATTGACCGTTGTAGGCGGGTAGTCCTACACTACTTTCAAACAATTTACCGCTACTGCGGTTGACTCAGTACTGATGTCCATTGCATTGGGGTTTGGATAGGAAACTTCGTATTGATATTTGTTTTAGTGTAAAAATTTTGATTTAAGGGAACGGGGTGGCTTCTATCCAAGCTCGGGCTGCCAGGTGTCGGCAGATGGTATTGATTTATATTTGATATAGATTTGTGATATTATGGACACAAAATTTGTGATATTCAAGGAAATTGATTGAATTGTCATTGTTATCCCATAATGATGGACATACATGAACAAGTCTTTTATAGTTCATTGTTTATTTATTGATTTATAGTCATTATATGGAATTGTCATCATATTTTTTTACTCATGTATATGGTTATGATGGTATGTCTCATAAATTATTGGTGCATACTTAGTCAAATTCGTTTGACTAATATTGATTTATAACATTGCAGCTTAATGGAGGACGAGGTTGGGCTGCTCGGCTAAATTAAGGACTCATTGCTTTATCCTAGTTCGTTAAGATTAATGTACGGGAGTTATTGATAGACTTATTTGTTCTCTTTTTGTAGTCCAGACTTGATAAGTCTTTTATTTATTGGTTATGTTCCTTTATTCTTCTATCATGTTTGTCACTCTCAATGTTATTTATGGATTATTGAGTTATTGTCTCGTTCCTGGACTCGAAGAAAAACAAAATTTCATCGTTTTGGGATGCTTCCGCAATTTTCCCCATGTTTCGAGGTCCGGGACGTGACAACGTGGTATCAGAGCCAAATGGAAGATTAGAGGAATATTATCCAATTTTAGGATGACTTTTAATTTTTATAGATTACGTTTTAAATAGTCGACTAATTGGTCGCCGCTATTCATAGATGTTGATCGTCTCGAACCGTAAGAGGAGTCGTCGCTCCATAGATTTGGCAGCCCAGAATGCCAAATTAATGAAGACGGTCGATGAGCTCTCCCAGCTGATTCGTGATCAAGCTGATCACCACCAGAGCATGGAAAAGGATCAGAGACGTCGCGAGAGGCATCTTGATAGAGAAAGGCGACTTCGTTAGGAGCGTAGGGATGAAGTCGCCTTTGAGAGATTCTTAAAGGTGAACCCGTCTAACTTTGAAGGTGTAGTGGATGCTGAAGTTGCAGATCGATGGTTGGAGGAGATAGAAAAATTATTTGATGCAATCAGATGTCCATATCATAGCAAGGTCTCCTTCGCTACTCATCAACTGACTAAGGATTGGTGGACCAGTTGCCAGTTGCGGAAATTTGAAAAAGGAGAGATTATTCTGTGGGATGAGTTTGTTAAACTGTTCCGCGAGCAGTATATTCCGATGCACTTGCAGTTGATTAAGGAGCAAGAGTTTATTAATCTGAGGTAGGGAGATTTGAATGTTGTTGAATATAACAACAAGTTTCATCGCTTATTGAAGTATGCTCCCCACCTTTGTCCAGATGAATATCGGACGACTCGGAAGTTCATTGAGGGTCTTCACCGTGCTTTAAGATCGAAGGTTCTTTCCAGCATGCCGAAGACTATGGAGGATGCTCTAGCCAGCGCCAGAACCATGGAGAGAGATTTCTTGCGAAGAAAGGAGGAGAAGCCACGCAACGATCGGAAGGATCGATTTGGGAGGAACAAAAATTTCAAAAATGCTCAGAAGCAGAAGCAAGCCTCCAAGCCGGGGCAAAACAACAGATTTCCTGAATGCTCTTTCTGTCACCGTTTCCATCCTGGAGAATGCTATCTCAAGAATGACCAGTGTTTGAACTGTGGAGAGAAAGGGCACTTTGTTCGTGATTGTCCGAAGCCTAGGAAGCAGCCCGCAGCTCAAGGACAAGATCAAAGGCCAAAGGTTCCGGCTCGAGTTCATACTCTTACCACTGGGAATGATGCTGCTAAGGAGGACAAGGTCATCGAAGGTACTCTTCTTATTGCTAATTTGCATGCAAAGATTCTTTTTGATACTGGTGCTACACATAGCTTTATTTCTGAGGCATAGTAAAAAGCATGGATGCCAAACCAAAACTTTTAGATATTGATTTGATGGTTATCACACCTACTGGGGGAAATGTAAAAGCATTGGAGTATATTCAAGATGCTCCATTGATAATTGAGGGTCATGAGCTACCTAGTGACCTCATCGTCATGAAGATGATAAATTTTGATATTATCCTTGGGATGGATTGGCTTTCCCGATATCATTGTATTATTGATTGTTGTAAGAAAAGAGTGATCGTTGCAAGCCATCAGTTCCTTGGGATCGTTATTAAAGGGCATGGTGCCGTCTCTGAGCGGCGCATTATTTCTGCCATGAATGCACATCGCATGATCTTGAAACTGCGAGAAGCCTATGTTGCCAGCATTATAAAGGTTGAGCCATCAACCATATCATTGTCTGATCTCAATGTTGTTCGGGAGTTTCCTGATGTATTTCCAGAAGAATTGCCTGGACCCCCACCTCAACGAGAGATTGATTTCACTATTGAGTTGGTCCCTGAAATTGTACCAATATCTAAGGTACCATATCGCATGGCTCCTGCCGAGCTAGTGGAATTAAAGAAGCAACTTGAAGAGTTGCTTGACTTGGGATTTATCAGGCCTACTGTGTCACCATGGGGTGCACCTGTTTTATTTGTTAGAAAGAAAGATGGATCACTTCGCTTATGCATTGATTATCGACTGCCGAATCAGGTGATTGTCAAGAATAAATATCTGTTACCACAGATAGACGATTTATTTGATCAGCTCCAACCAGCAAAGGTCTTCTCGAAGATTGATTTGCGATCCGGCTATCATCAATTGAGGATTCGAGAGGAAGATATCTTGAAGACTGCTTTCCGGACACGCTATGGGCATTATGAATTTTGTGTGATGCCGTTCGGATTGACTAATGCTCCTGCCGCTTTTATGGATCTTATGAATCGGGTCTTTCGACCATTCTTAGATCACTTCGTCATTGTCTTTGTTGATGATATTCTTATTTATTCTAAAAGGGTTGAGCAACACGAGGAGCACTTAAGAATCGTATTGGAGACTCTGAGGCAGAACCAACTTTATGCTAAATTCTCCAAGTGTGAATTCTGGTTGGAAAAGATCATGTTCCTTGGGCACATTATTTCCAAAGATGGGATTTCTGTAGATTCAGCCAAGGTTGAGGCAGTCTCATAATGGATGCAACCGCAGAGCGTGACAAAAATTAGAAGCTTTCTTGTTTTAGAATGATACTATCGCAGATTCATTCGTGATTTCTCAAAGATTTCACTTCCCCTGACCGAGTTGACCAGGAAAGGGATAAAATTTGAATGGTCTTCTGCATGTGAGCGTAGCTTCCAAGAATTGAAGAGAAGGTTAACCGCTGCTCCTGTCTTGACTTTACCTTCTGGTTGTGGAGGTTTTGTCATCTACACTGATGCATGCTTGAATGGTTTGGGATGTGTCCTAATGCAGAATGATAAAGTGATAGCTTATGCTTCGAGGCAGTTAAAGATTCATGAAAGGAATTATCCTACGCATGATCTAGAGCTTGCTGCTGTGGTATTTGCATTAAAAATATGGCGTCACTACCTTTATGGTAAGAAATTTGAGGTCTTCTCTGATCATAAAAGCCTCAAATACATCTTTTCTCAAAAAGATCTGAATATGCGTCAAAGGAGATGGATGGAATTTCTGAAGGACTATGATTTTTCTATTGCTTACCATCCAGGTAAAGCGAATGTTGTGGCTGATGCTTTGAGTCGAAAGGGCTATGCATTGTCGGCTAGCTTGACGATCAAAAAGTGGAAATTGATTGATGACTTTGTCTCTTGAAATCCTTTCAAGGAAGGAGACAAGATTATCTTATCTAGCATTCAGATACATTCTGAAATAGTAGAGAAAGTATTGAGAGCTCAAAAAGAAGATCTTGAGTATCATGTTTTGGCTGAGAAAAGTCAAGGGGGAGATTCAGAATTTTTCATTGCTCTAGATGGCGGCATCAGATTCAGGAATCGCTTACGGATTCCTTCGCAGGCAGAGTTGAAGCAAGAGATTCTGGATGAAGCTCATCACTCTAAATTCACTGTGCATCCAGGAAGTACAAAGATGTACAAGGATCTCCAGCGGAATTTTTGGTGGAAAAATATGAATAAGGAAATTGCAGAATTCATTTCTCGTTGTTTGGTGTGTCAGCAAATTAAGGCTGAGCATCAAAGACCAGCCTTTTGGAGCAGTTAGAGGTTCCGGAATGGAAATGGGAACACATCACCATGGACTTTGTGATGGGTCTTCCGAAGACCGATACAACCAATTATGATGCTATATGGGTGATCGTGGACAGATTTACGAAGTCTGCCCATTTCTTGCTAATGAAGAAAAAGGAGTCAATTACGAGCTTAGCAAATTTATACATGAATAATATTGTGAAGCTTCATGGTATACCTGTCTCTATTGTCTCTGATCGAGATCCAAGATTTACCGGAAGATTTTGGAAAAAACTTCAGGAGACTTTCGGTATAAAGCTGAAGTTTAGTACTGCATTCCATCCTCAGACAGACGGTCAATCTGAAAGAACTACTCAGGTTCTCGAGGATATGCTTAGAGCATATACCTCGTGAAAGTTCTATATGGAATGACTCGACTTGAACAGGAACCTCCTTCGCCACTACTTGTCGAAACTTGCAGGCTACACGAGGCCAGTCACGGTAAGCACAGAAAAAAATAAGAGGTGCATAGGGGATTGCAGGGTTTGGGGTATTCTCTGGGGAGAGCATTCACGACTCATTTAAAATCTCGAATGAGAGGATAAGATGGAGTAACGGCGTGAATGAGAACAAACGCAAGGCGATTTTTTTTAAAAACTGGTGGACTCGATCAAACCATTATCATCTTTTCTTAATTAATTAAACTTTTGTTTTTCCACAACGATTCCATTACCATTAAGCTTTTTTTTCATTGTTTTTTTTGATGACATGCTGTGTCGTTTTTTTAATCCTATGTGATCTCATTTGATTTTTCTTTCAATAAATTTATATTTTAGTTTGTTTCCAATTTCCAACGGCAATGGCCATTTCATTTTTATTATATATATTTATATAATGTACCTTATATAACATTCTATTTTATTTCCTATAATCAAAATATTTAGATTTTTGCACAACACCCCCTGCTAACAAAATAGACGTTACAATTCTACCCCTCTAAAAAAAATTCGTCCTCGAAATTCACAAGACATACCTAGCAATTCAGGATATTTCTCTCGAACTTCATCTTCAAGTTCCCATGTCGCCTCTCTTTCCGAATGGTTATGCCAAGCAACCTTTACCATCTTGATAATCTTCCTTCGCAATTGGTGATCTTGACGATCAACAATGTGTGAAGGGCGCTCCTCATACGATAAATTTTTATGAACCTCGACGGGCTCATAATGAATTTGATGAGATGGATCGTGAATATATTTTCGCAACATGGAGACATGGAAGACGTTGTGGATGTGCGAATACTGAGGTGGTAATGCAATGCGGTAGGCTACCTCGCCTACCCTATCCAACACCTCAAAAGGACCAATGTATCTTGGACTAAGTTTTCCCTTCCGTCCAAATCTCAAAACACCATGGGTTTTTTTCGGATTCTTATGCAATAATCTCTGAGACATGTCGTTTGAGTACAACACACTTTTCATGAGGAAGCTTCTAATTAACCATTACCACTTTGATCAAGTTGTGTTGTTATAAAATGAAACCTGAATTATTGTTTGTTAAAGATGTCAAATCCACATAGTTTCGTGTCATCTTACTTTGCACACATGTGGTGATTTCATCTTCGTATGATTATTGGATCAAGCTTAAATGATTGGTGTTGTAATTGACCCAATAGGATGTTAGAGCAACTTGTATGCAAGTTATGAGATGGTCTGACATTAATGCACTTTTAATTAATATTATTTTATTTTGATCTTAAAATTAAGTAACACCATTTACAAAAAGAAAATGATATTGATTGACCCATGATAGATACTGAATAGTAGGCACACACATGAATGTTGAAAATAAATAATTAAATAAAAAGGATAGAATCGGATATTTGAAATAATTTTATGAGTTTTCAATACCATAAACTAATCTCAAACGTTGTTGGAGTTCTTACACAAATCACAATCGGATTTTTTTGTTTCCATCTTTTTACCCATGGTTATTGGTTTAAAAAAATAAAGATCACAATGACACTATTACAATCCATGTCCATAAATCAACTTGCAACATGGTAAACTTTTCGTGTCTTGAATAACATTAATAGCAACGATAACTTTATTCAACCATAGAATTATCGGATGTCTGGAAATCGGTTAGAAGGACGACTAGTATTTTGTAGAGTATGGTGTTAAGATAGTTTTCTCTCGTTTAGGTAAGGACTGATTTCTGTGGACGGAGAGCACTAGAAAACTATCTGTATTGATCAAGGTATGTACATTAATTTATGTCTCATACCATTTTCATTTATACCCCACTTTCAATTTTATTAGCTGTTGCAATGATATTTTTTTTATCTCGTTAAACTGCTTATATTGTATCTCTGTGTTACAACTTTAAGTATTTAGGTGCTAAGTTGATATTTAGCCATAATGCCTATCTATGGGTTAGCTGTTAAATATTACAGAGATAGATACATCATTATATATATAGGTTAATTCGTAATTTTCATGTCCAAATATTTTTATTGAAAAATAAGTATTGGTTTTGGCACCATCATTGTGAGGGAGTAGACATTGTTCATTGTTGGCCCATTAGAGGCTTTGACCTGGCCGGGTGTCGCACGGACGGTTAAATCCGTCAATTGACCGTTGTAGGCGGGTAATCCTACACTACTTTCAAACAATTTACCGCTACGGCGGTTGACTCAGTACTGATGTCCATTGCATTGGGGTTTGGATAGGAGACTTCGTATTGATATTTGTTTTAGTGTAAAAATTTTGATTTAAGGGAACGGGGTGGCTTCTATCCAAGCTCGGGCTGCCAGGTGTCGACAGATGGTATTGATTTATATTTGATATAGATTTGTGATATTATGGCTACAAAATTTGTGATATTCAAGGAAATTGATTGAATTGTCATTGTTATCCCATAATGATGGACATACATGAAAAAGTCTTTTATAGTTCATTGTTTATTTATTGATTTATAGTCATTATATGGAATTGTCATCATATTTTTTTCTCATTGTATATGGTTATGATTGTATGTCTCATAAATTATTGGTGCATACTTAGTCAAATTCGTTTGACTAATATTGATTTATAACATTGCAGCTTAATGGAGGACGAGGTTGGGCTGCTCGACTAAATTAAGGACTCATTGCTTTATCCTAGTTCGTTAAGATTAATGTACGGGAGTTATTGATAGACTTATTTGTTCTATTTTTGTAGTCCAGACTTGATAAGTCTTTTATTTATTGGTTATGTTCCTTTATTCTTCTATCATGTTTGTCACTCTGAATGTTATTTATGGATTATTGAGTTATTGTCTCATTCCTGGACTCGAAGAAAAACAAAATTTCATCGTTTTGGGATGCTTCCGCAATTTTCCCCATGTTTCGAGGTCCGGGACGTGACATTGTTTCTTGCTTCTCCAAGTGACTAAATTTCCTGCAAGATAAGTGGAGGCTGACATTATAGAAGATGATTGAGAAATGGCTGGTAGCCTTGTAATGGGACTGATATCCTGCTAAGACCGTGGAAAACTTCATTCATGGGAGGAATAGTAGCATCATCCAATATCTGTGAGCGAGCAACCTCATACTGTGGATCGAGTGCCGCTAAAAAGCTCAACTATCGTGACATTCCGATATGTCTTCTGCTGCTCTGGAGTGGTTGTAAGCGAAAGCTATGGAGCTTCTCAAACATTTCGTGCATGGAGTGCAAAGAGAATGAAGAGGCCGTCTGTTCTTCTTGATAGTGAAGATATCATGCTGTATCTGCAGAATCTTCGTCTCATTCCTTGCCCGTGAATATGTAGCAACAAGGATATCCCACAAAGACTCGGCTATGGGTTGATGTAGTACATCGTTGGCGATCTCCATGGTTAACGTTCCTGTTAACCATACTTTTGCATACCCATCATCTGCCTCCCACGAGGCATGAACTCCAGTTTTCTTAGTCGTTTAAACTTTGGTAAGAATGCGTTTCTTACCCGTAGACTTCATAAGACTCATGAACTACATGGACCACAGTTCATAGTTCGTCCCGTCCATCTTAATGATTGGTGCTGGACCTCTGAAAGCACCTTTGGTGGGAACATCTATTTTACTTTCTGACATACCATGATTTGAAGAAGAAAGTAGGGTTTTAGACCAAAAATAAGTACGTATACACAGGCATACAAGGATTTAGTTGCATGTGTAGACTTAGAATGCAACCAAATCCATTAGCACAAAGCAGATTGCTAGATGGGTGGAGACAAGGGCCGTGGAAGGCCGCGTGCGAGAGGAAGAACCTCGACGGTGCTACGTGCAAGAGAAGAGGTGGCGACGACGACACCCGAGGGGAGAGGAGGGAAGCCGCTTGCGGTGGCGGTTCCTAAAAAAATACCGTGTTGCGGTGGTGGCTCCCTTAGAGGATAAGGGCGACGACGTTGCCCTAGATGAGACGGACGGCGGCGGTGGCACCCTAGGGGAGAAGGGCGACGATGACGGTGCCTTAGGGGAGAAGGGCGGTGGCGGGCTGGTCGATAGGTCTAGGGTTTCTTAGGCACGAGAGCTCTAGTCTAGGACCGTCACTCTAATACCATGTTGGGAAAAAGAATAAAGATGTTTATTCATGAGAACTGTTGGAAAAAGTGAGCAATCTATTATTCCACGAAACCCTAGTCCCTCTTATATAGAGAGAGACCTCATGGGTAAAATACATAAAAGTCCAGAAAGTAAACATGAATTAAGAAACAATACAAAACATAATAATATAAGTCTCTACACTCCCCCTCAAGGTGGAGCATAGATGTCTATCATGCTCAGCTTGGAAGAACATCTCTGGAAGGGTCCTCTGAGCAACGACTTGGTGAATATGTCAGCAGTCTGATCCCTGAGCTAACGTGAGATGTAGATATCAAGCCTCTCTGGATCAAGTCTCTCGTGTAGTGGCAGTCAACTTCGATATGCTTTGTTCTTTCATGGAATGCTGGATTGTTGGCAATAAACAATGCTGCCTGATTGTCACACTGAAGCTACTAGATCCTCTAGCACAGATCGAACCCACATCATCTCCGTGCTTGCTTGCGCCATGGCCCTATATTCAGATTCAGCACTGGACCTTGCCACAACAGTTTGTTTCTTGCTTTTCTAAGAAACCAGAGAGCTCCCAACAAAAATGGCAAATCCTGAGGTAGACTTTCGATCCTTAGGGTACCCTGCATAATCTGTGTCTGCACATGCTGAAATAGATAAATCTGTGCCCTTTCGAAATAACAACCATGAGCCTGGAGAAGACTTCAGATACCTCAGTATCATGTATATGGCATCCATATGAACTTGTCTTGGCTGCTCCATAAATTGACTCACCCGGCTTACTGCAAAGGCAATATCGGGTCGAGTTATGGTAATATAAAGGAGCTTACCCACCATCTCTCTATATCTCCTCTTGTCTACTTCTGCAGTGTCATCATCATACAACTTCACGCTTGGATCCATAGGAGTACTTGATGGTCTGCATCCAACCATGCCTGTTTCGATCAAAAAATATGTAATGTACTTCCTTTGGGTCATCACCAGACCCTGTGCATTCCTTGCAAATTCCAATCCCAGAAAGTATCTTAGGGTTCCAAGATCCTTCGTGACGAACTGACGACCCAGGATTGCTTTTGCCCTCTCTATTCCCTGAACATCATCTCCTGTAACCAGAATATCATCAACATAGATCATGATGACAACCATACCTGTAGAAGACTTCTGAATGAACAACGAGTGATCTGCATTTGGTCTTTTGAACCCCTGTCGTTCAATCAGATGAGAAAGCTTCTGGAACCACGCCCTTGGGCTCTGTTTAAGGTCATAAATCGCCTTGTGAAGTCTACACACCATATGCTTCTCCCTCTCAGCAGTGAACCCTGGTGGCTGCTGCATGTAGACTTCCTCCTGCAAATCTCTTTACAAGAAGGCATTCTTGACATCAAGTAGAGATATAGTCCAGTCACATACCACAGCAACTGATAAAAGAATGCGAAGAGTAGAGTGACGAGCCACTGGAGAAAATGTATCTATATAATCCACGCCATAGGTTTGTGTGAAACCTCTCGCGACCAGCCGTGCGTTGTATCGATCTAGACTGCCATCGGCATGGTATTTAACTGTGAATACCCACTTGCAGCTAACAATGGATGCGTCAGGAGGAGCATTTATCAAGCTCCATGTGCCACGAGACTGTAAGGCACGCATCTCATCTTCCATGCCAACAATCAATCTTCATAGCTTCTTGATAGGTCCGTGGTATGTCCACGGAAGACAAAGCGGCGGCAAATCTCTAAAAGTCGCCTGTGAGGCGATGAAAGGACACCTGTGAAGCAAAATGATAAGACACACAAGTCCGTTTCTGCTTCTGGATAGCAATGGGAATATCAAGGTCGTCGTCCACTATACTGGATGGTGTAGTCTCCTCCTGCAATGAAGAATCCTGCACATGTACCATATCTGACCCGTTAGTAGTGATGCCATCTGAACATACCTGAGGCGTGATGGATGCCTCACGTGTAGCCTGAGCAGGACCTGACCGACACGTATAGAATTTTGGTAAAGGTGGAATAGGAGGATGTGGAGGTGGCAGTGGAGGTGGCGGTGGTGGTGGTGGCGTAGCAACTGGAGCTGGAGTGGACTCAGTTGAACTCAAACTAGGAGGAGGAACATAGACATCGTCGTTGGTAGTGGACGAGACCAGCCTGTCACCTGCAGGGGAAAAGTACATAACAGACTCAAAAAACGTGACATCAGCACTGACAAAATATTTCTTGTTTATGGGGTTATAACAGCGATAGCCCTTCTGAGTCCGAGAGTAACCTACAAAGACACACTTGACAGCTCTAGGAGAGAGTTTGTCAAGTCCAGGGGACAGGTGATGAACAAACGCAACAATACCAAAGACACGATGAGTAAGTGAGAATAATTCCTTATCAGGAAAGATGATAGAAAGAGGAATTTTGTCACCAAGGACAGATGATGGCATTTGATTGACCATGTAGCAGGTTGTAAGGACAACATCCCCCCAGAAAGTGATAGGAGCACAATTTTGAATAAAGAGGGTTCGAGTGATGTCAATAACGTGACGATGCTTTCTTTCTGCCACGCCATTCTGGTGAGATGTGTACGCATAGGTGGTTTGGTGAATAATACCCTTAGACGAGAGAAACTGAGAGAGAGATCGGGTGCAGAACTCCAATGCATTATTTGTACGAACATATTTGACACTAGAGGAAAAAACATTCTACACTTCATTAATCAAATTTTTAATAACATCCCCTGCTTCAGATTTATTCTTTAAAAGAAAGACCTAAGATACACGAGAAAAGTCATCCACCACAACTAGATAAAACCTGTGTCCCTGATGATCAGGTACACGACTCGGATCCCAAATATCAATGTGAAATAACTCAAACGGGGAGCTACTGCTCCGACTCTTATGACTAGGAAAGCTAGACCGATGATGCTTTCCCAAGTGACACGCTTCACAGCGAAATGATGAACTGGGAGAGATCTGAGGCAATAGATGTCGCATTTTCTGGAGCGGGAGATGGTCAAAGCGAAGATGCCAGATGTACGGAGATACTGGTCCGACGGAATGAGAAAAGACGCCAGCATAAGAGTTCCGGACCAGCCGATAGAGGCCATTCTGCTCAGAGGCACAACCAATCACCCTGCCCGTTAGTATGTCCTGAAAAATAAGAGATGAGGGGTCAAATATAGCACGATAGTGCAAATCCTTCGTAATCTGACTAATAGATAACAAATTCATGGAGAACTCAGGAGCATGAAGAACATTCTATAGATGCATAGAAGGTGACAAGGAAACCTCCCCATATCCAACAAGGGGGGAATAAGTACCATCTGCTATCAGCACTGAGCGGCCATGTGGGATGTCCCTGTAGGACTCAAGTCTCTCTCTATCGCGACAGAGATGATGGGTGGCGCCAGAATCTATAATCCAATCAGATATATCATGGCAAGATTTAAAGGCAGTAGCACTACCTGAGGTACTAGCAACAACAGACGAACTGGCAGAAGCTATAGCAGCAACATCTGAAGGTCCACCTGGAGAATCAGTAGAAAATTGTGGCATAATATCACATAGACGTGCCACAAGCTCTTCGAATCGGTTATCTGCAGTAGATGCTGACTGGGGCAGTACATGCTCGGCTACACGCGCTGATGCTGGAAACCCATGCTTAGAGTAACATGTATCCTCCGAGTGGCCTGTGCGATGGTAGAACGAACATGGCTGGCGAAAGCGACCTCCCCGTCCACGGGGTCCACGGCCACAACCAAAAGACTGACCACCTCTCTCACGCGATACTGCCATCGCCGATGGGGGTGGAGTAGATGTGCTGGAAGAAACTGATATGCGACCGAGCCTCCTGTAAAAATCCTCCATTGGAGGAATGACTGCATCAGCCAATATCTGAGAGCGGGCTGCCTCGTACTCAGGATCGAGGGCTGCAAGTAGTACGCCCACCATGGTAGAATTCTGAAATGTCTTCTGCTGCTCTGGAGTCGCCATGAGTGGTATGGTACTGTATAACTTCTTGAACATCCCTTTCAGGGACGTGTACAATGAGTGAAGTGGCCTGCCATTCTGCTTCATCGTGAATATATCATGCTGGAGCTGTAACATCTTGGTCTCATTCTGCACTTGGGAATACGTAGCGGACGGAATATCCCACATTGCCTTGGCAGTGGGTTAATGGAGGACATCATTGGTTTGGTCCATCGACAGTGTGCCTGACAGCCAAACCTTGGCATAAGAGTCATCAACCTCCCAAGAGGCATATATCCCAGTCTTCTCTGCCGGCTCATCTTCGGTAAGTATATGCTTCTTACCGTTTGACTTCATGAGACTCATAAACTGCATCGCCCAGATTTCATAGTTTGTCCCGTCCATCTTGACTATTGGCACAGGACCTTTGAAGGCGCCTATGGAGGGCATATCAACTTTGTTCTCTGACATGTCGCCATAGATGAAGAACTAGGTATTGTAGACCATAAACCGGTGTCTACAAAAACTTGATCGGATTTGAGTGCATATGTAGAGGTTACGCACTCAAATCCATGGAGATAGAACGGCCGACGAAAGCGGTGGTGTCGGCGTGTAAGGAAGGGGAACTCGGCTGTTAGGGTCCCCTGGGCTCTGATACCATGTTGGAAAAAGTGAGCAATCTATTATTCCAAGAAACCCTAGTCTCTCTTATATAGAGAGAGACCTCATGGGTAAAATACATAAGAGTCCAGAAAGTAAACATGAATTAAGAAATGGTACAAAACATAATAATATAAGTCTCTACTAGAACCTTAGGTTCTCTTAGATAGAGGAGAGACCTATAGGTAAATTACATAAGACAGACAGAACATAAAGAACAATAAGAAAACAATACATAAATAGAAAATATTTATACAGTTAGGATTCAAGGCATATCAACAAGTTGGGTGATTTTGCATGAAAAAGGTTTTTGAATGCATTAATTCATGGATGAAATAATGCATAACCATATATTCTTCTTTAATTTTAATTAATAGGAAGCTTGCAAGTGGCCGGATGCAGATGCAGATGCAGTGTGGAATTAGACTAGTTAAGAACTCATAACATTTCCTCAGAATACACGACTTTTGTTTTGAGGCATCATACATAATTGCGAATTAGAAGAGGAGGCATGCCAAGGGTATATTATAGAAGTGGATTTCTCAAAGACCTATGATTATGATTTTGTACACCGATGGTTCATTTTGACATCTCTACTAAGGAGAGATTTGCGAGAGATGTAGGTCACTTGGATGAACATGACGATTTCTTATAATCATAATGGCAAATACGTTGGTAGTGATGGCTTGGCTAGTAGTGCATGGTGGTTTTTGCTCAGGCTACAATCACAAGGATTTATTTATTCGGATTTTGCAATATGCAGATGACATCATCTTCTTTATTGAGCAAGTCATGGGTGAGTCTAGGGGCATCTCTGTTGTCGTGGAATTTTTCGGGTCAAGGCGAATAGAAACCAATTGACTTTTGTTCCATTCGGTTTATAGTGGATTGTAGTAGTATTCTTGGTCTTCCATGTACGAGTTTGCCTCTCATTTATTCATGATCGCCCTTGATTACTAGTAGACTCAGTTAGACCTACTTGTTGACTTTTGTTAGTAATGTATCCTACGGTTCTTAATTATTATTCATTGTAACCCTATTAGGGGCACTTATGTATTTTCTCCTCATTTGTGCTCTCTAGGGTTTCGTCCTATATAAGGGCCCCTAGACCTCCGGAATAAGACAAGTTATTTCATTATTTCGTTATTCTCCACATGGTATCAGAGCAGCGGTCCTAGACCGGTGTTCTGACCTAAAACCCTTCCCCACCAACAAGCCTTCTCTCCGCGCGCCGCCTTCTCTCCGCACGCACTGCCTTCTCCCTGCTCGCGACCTCCTCGTGCGCTACTAGCGAGCTCCAACCCATCTCGGGCGCGCTCCTCCCGCACGCTGGAGGCCCGCTAGGGTTCCTAGCGATGTGACCTCGCACCACCAGATGCCCCACGTGCAGCCTCCAGCCCTAGCGGGGCTTTCCGGCGAACCCGAGCCCCTCCTCACGCTGCTAGGGGATCCCTCATTGTGCCTCCAGCGCTACAGGGCACCACCTCCTAGTGTTGCTCGCCCTTCCCAGTGCCAGTAGGGCACCTAGCGCCGCCAGGGCTTCACCTCGCATTGCCGTGCTTCTCCCGCGTGCCGCCAGGACCTCCTAGGTGTTCGCTCAACACCCCAAGCCCCCTAATCGCGCCTTCGCCCTGCCCCCAGGCCTCTAACGGACCCCTAGGGTGCCGCCTATCTCTCCTGTATCGCCTATCTCTTTTGCTGATGTACTGCTAAGTCTCCATAATGATTGAGTAGGATTAGAGGAACTTACTAGGTCACTTTTTCTTCACCTGCGCAACCACCATGGCATCTGTAGAGCCCAAGCCCCCTGTAACCGACTTCTTTTGTGCTGGTACATGGCACTTCTATCATACTAAAGGGCTTCGAGAACTATATACTATGGTCTCGATCATTCAAGGTGTTTATTGGTGGTCATCGAAAGAACTATTTCCTCACTAAAGACCCGTTCAAGGAGACGGACAAGGACTATGATACCTGGTATGTGGACAACTTCCAGGTGATCACGTGGATGACCAATAACGTTGATCCGAATATAGCTTCAAATCTTCTCTACCAGGAGACAACAAAGGCAATGTAGGAGAGCCTTGAGAATTCTTACTCCCAAAAGATAACCAAGTCCAGGCTCTCAGATATCTGCACATGGATTTGATATGCAAATTAAGGAGATACATCCCTGATCGAGTACTATCGACTCCTCACAGGTTTGTTTGAGGAGCTTTTTATCTTTCAACCAGCCTGTTGTGACAAACAGATAGGAGAACGCGTAGAGTGGCAAGTGTATCGCTTCTTATCAGGTCTACATCCACGATACAAACCGGTGAAGAACCAATTTCTGACTGCTAAAGCTCTACCCCTCTTGAGACCGTCTTTGATCGACTACATGAACTTGAATCTCCTTCACCCCCTTTTTCTGCTGAGAATACATCACATTTTGCTAGAGGACGATCCAACTACCAAGGGGAGTGCGGGTGTGAATTTGGCTGTAGTCATGGCCGTGAATTTGCCAAGGACGTGACTCAGGACGCGGGCGTGGGGGTAATCCTACTACTACCCGCTATCCAGCATGCATACATTGTGGATGTCTGAATCATCCATCAGAACATTGTTGGGCAACGTTTGGCACGCCTCCTAATGCCAACAATGCCTATGAGACAACCTCACATGATAGCATCTATGATACCGCAGACACCTCTCATGATCAGCCTTCCAGTGACAGTCCGGCTTCTTTTACTGCATTTGAGTATGCTCGTTTTCGACAACTGCTGCATAACTCTGCTAGTGACATTACTGCTTCTGCTTCTACTGCTAGCCTGGCCACTACATCAGGTACAATTGCCAGCTCTGCATCTACGTCTACTCCTGCGTGGATCATTGACTCGGGTGCCTCAACTCATCTGACAGGAGAAAGTAGTCTTCTAACCTCTTCAAGGCCGTCTTCCGTTGTGAAGACTATTCATGGTGCCAATGGAGCTCATTCACCTATTACTACTGTGAGCATTATGGAGTTTTCCTCCAAACTTTGGCTTACTGGAGTTCACTACGTTCCTGACGTTCCTCTTAGTCTATTATCTATTCACAAGCTGTGCACTGAGCTTAATTGTCGAGTTATATTTGATGAATTTTGCTATTATTTTCAGGACATCCGGACGAGACAGATTTTTGGTGGGGGACATGAGAAGAACGATCTTTATTATCTTGATATCTCCTCTGACTCTGGTTTTGCTGGCTCTTCGTTCATCTCCACCGATCCTCTTCTCTGGCATCTTCATCTCGGCCATCCGTCTGCTAAAGCCCTGAGCCTCGTCGCAAAGTTCCTTTCTCTTTACCCCATTGTGATATTTGGAGACCTTGTCCAGTCCGTACTCTGAGTGCACATAAGTATTTTGTTATTTTTGTTGATGATTACAATAGGTCGTCTTGGGTTTATCGATTAAAAGAGCGTTCGGAGATTAATAACATTGTCAAAAATTTCTTTCATTATGCCAAGAATATTTTCTCCTCTGGTATACAAATTTTTCGTCCTGATAATGCCTTGGAATTCACCTAACATTACCTAACAAACTTCTTTGCCTCTCAAGGTACTATACATCAAACCTCATGCCCATATACGTCTCAACAAAACGGGATAGCAGAAAGAAAACTCCTACATCTCCTAAATATTGCCCGCTCACTTCTTTCTCAGATGAAAGTTCCCAAAACATATTGGGGTGATGCTGTTCTGAGTCTTCTGACCGCCGTCCATCTTATCAATAGAATTCCATCTCCAACCCTAAATGGGTCTACCCCTTTCTATCTACTTTACCCAACCGAGTCACTCTTTTCTCTTCCCTTGCTGTTGGGAAAAATAAGAGTTGTGTTTATTCCTTGAGCCCTAGACTCTCTTATATAGGGAGAGGCCTATGTGCAAATTACATACGGTAGACAAACGAAAAGAACAATAGATAAAAGGTACAAGAACATAACATCAACTTCTACACTCCCCCTCAAGATGGATCATAGATATCTATCATGCTCACATCTTGGATAAGCACTTCTGGAAGGGACCTCGAAGTAAAGCTTTGATAAGAATATCTGTCGTTTGGTCTCTTGAGCTGACATGGGTTGTAGAAATAAAGCCTTTCTGGATCATATCTCGGATAAAATGGCAATCAACCTCGATGTGCTTTGTCCTCTCGTGAAATGCAGGGTTATTCGCGATGAATAATGCATCCTGATTGTCACATTTTAGTGACATGGGAAGAGGAACATCTATATGTAGATCTGTCAAAACTGCACGAACCCACATCACTTCTGCACATTCTTGGGCCATAACTCTATACTCCGATTCAACACTGGATCTCGCAACTACTGTTTGCTTCTTACTCTTCCATGAGACAAGTGACTCCCAAACAAATATAGCAAAGCCTGATGTAGACTTTCTATTCTATGGGCACCATGCATAGTCTGCATCTGCGCATGTTGAGATAGTAATAGTGCTCTCGTTCCTAAACATCAATCCTGCATCTGGAGATGACTTAAGATACCTTAGTATCATATGTATAACGTCCATGTGTACCTGACGAGGTCGCTCCATGAACTGGCTCACTTTATTTACTGCAAATGAAATATCTGGTCTGGTAATAGTAATATAAAGAAGCCTCCTTACCAGTTCCCTGTATCTTCTCCTGTCAACCTCCTCAGTATCGTCATCATGTATCTTCATGCTTGGATCCATGGGTGTAGAAGCAGGTCGACATCCAAGCATACCTGTGTCACTTACTCACTTAGCAAGTCCGTGACATATTTCCTCTGAGTCATCACAAGTCCTTGTTCATTTCTAGCAAACTCCAATCCCAGGAAATATCTAAGTACTCTTAGATCCTAGGTAACGAATTCATGGCCCAAGAATTGTTTTGCTCTTTTTGTTCCCTGCATATCATCTCCTGTAGTAAGTATATCGTCAACATACACCATAATAACAGTTGCACCTCTGGATGTCGTCTGTGCAAAGAGAGAGTGGTCTGCATTCGACCTTTTGAACCCTTGCTTCTCAAACAAATCTGAGAGCTTATGGAACCAAGCTCTCGGGCTCTACTTTATACCATAGATTACTTTATGAAGCCTACATACCTGTACACACTCCCCCTCAGCAGTAAACCCAGGTGGCTGCTGCATGTACACTTTCTCCTGAAGATCACCGTATAAAAAAGCATCTTTGACATCCAGTTGAAACAAAGGCCAATCTCGAATCACAACAACAGATAAAAGAATCCATAGGGTAGAATAATGAGCAACAGGAGAAAACGTGTCAAGATAATCTACCCTGTACGTCTGAGTAAAACCCCGAGCAACCAGTCGAGCCTTGTATCTATCAACACTGCCATTTGCATTTTGCTTCACCGTAAAAACCCACTTGCAACTCATAATAGATTCCCCAGTAGGAGCTGGAACAAGGCTCCAAGTACCTCTCGACTGAAGGGCGGCCATCTCTTCCTCCATAGCCAGACGCCATCTACTATCAGCTAATGCCTCATGGTGAGTCTGTGGAATGTTCACAACTGATAAAGCAACTACAAACCTCCTGAAATCTCATGTCAGACGATTAAAGGTAACATGAGAGGCAATTGGATATTACACACATGACCTCTTCTGCTTTCTCAACGCAATAGGCAAATCAAGTCCTGCATCGGCTGTACCACCATCATTGTCATCTCCTACCTGCTCCTGCTGAGAAATACCATTAGTCCCATGATTAGAACTAATGTTATCAGAACAAACACGGGGCATGCTTGATGATTGACCATGATCATGAGCAGGGGCTTGCCGTCGACTGTAATGGAGTGGTGGAGGAGGAACCAAAGATATGGAAGATGGTGGAGGGGGTGGCAGTGGTGGAGGTGGAGGTGTAGGAGCTTGTTGTGGTGCATACAAGGGTGGAGGAGGAATATAGATCTCTTCAGTTATGTTTGATGGCGTCAACCTGTCACCTGTAGGAGAGAAAAACATGTTTGACTCAAAAACGTGACATCTGCACTGACATAATATCTTCGATATAACGGATCATAGCAACGATACCCCTTTTGAGTCCTGGAGTACCCGACAAAAACACATTTGACAGTCCTAGGAGAGAGCTTGTCAATCCTTGGAGACAATTGGTGAACGAATGCAACTGACCCAAAGATACGAGGAGTAAGAGAGAACAACTCCTTGTCAGGAAAGACAAGGGAGAAAGGTATCTTCTCCCCCAACACAGACGAGGGCATGCGGTTAATGAGGTAACAAGCAGTGAGAACCGCATCACCCCAGAACGAGTGCGAAGCACAACTCTGGATAAGAAGCGTACGAGCAACATCAAGAAGGTGGCGGTGTTTTCTTTCCGCAACACCATTCTGTTGGAACGTGTAGGCAGAAGACGTTTGTTAAAGAATGCCATGAGATGAAAGAAATTGAGATAATGTTTGAGTACAGAATTCAAGAGCATTATCAGTTCGTACAATTTTGACAGAAACAGGAAAAACATTCTGCACTTCTTTAATAAATTCATAATAGTGTTGCCCGCTTCAGATTTATTCTTTAACAGGAAAACCCAAGACAAACGACTAAAATCATCCACACCAACTAAATAGAACCTGTGTCCTTGATGATCAGGAATACGACTTGGACCCCAAATATCAATATGAAAAAACTCAAATGGAGAGCTACTGTTCAGACTCTGACGACTAGGGAAGACGAACCGATGATGCTTCCCTAACTGACAAGCTTCACAATTGAACGACGAGAGGGGTGAAATTTGAGGAAGGACTTGACGCAGTTTCTGAAACGGAAGATGACCGAAGCGCATATGCCATAGATAAGGAGAGACATGTCCAGTGGAATGAGATGATGCTCCAACATAAGATGTATGGACTAGTCGATAAAGCCCGCCTTGCTCACAACCATGTCCAATCACGTTGCCCATGAGAATGTCCTGAAACATAAGAGATGATGGGCCAAATATTGCTCGACAATGTAAATCCTTAGTAAGCTGACTAATAGACAATAGATTCATTGAGAAATTAGGAGCATGAAGCACATTCTGCAACTGCATAGAAGGTGTTAAGGCAATCTGTCCCTGTCCTGTGATGGGAGAATGAGTCCCATCTGCTATGACCACTGTCCTTCATGGGGAAACTTGCTTGTAGGATGTGAGCTGATGTCTGTCTCACCTGAATCTACAATCCATTCTGAGGTACCTGAACCCTGGTAGAAAGTAGAAATATGAGCACTACCTGAGGAACTAGCTTCTGCAGTTGCAACAACGTCCAGGCTGGTCTCTGAAACAGGTGGAGGAGTACTAGCTGGAGGCATGATATCACACAGTCGAGATACAAGTTCTTCATATCGTGGATCCGACGCGGGTGTAGCACCATGATGCCGAATCTGTTATGCTGCACGGGCAACCATGCTTGGAGTAACATATATCTTATGTATGACCAGTCCTATGACAATAAGTACATGGTGATCCACGACCACGACCACCCCTACCACGTGGTCCTCATCCACGAAACTGAGATTGATTGCCTCTTCCGTGAGAGGCCGCCATAGCAAAAGAATTTAGCACAGCAGCAGGGGTCGAGACATTGATTCGGCTCAATCTCCGAAAAGCCTCCTCCATTGGAGGGATAGTAGCATCAGCCAGAATATGAGATGACACAGCCTCACCGTGAGTCAAGAGAGGCCATAAAGACTCCCACCATCGTGGCATTCCGATGTGTCTTCAACTGCTCTGGAGTAGCTATGAGAGGCATAAAGCTATGAAGCCTCTCAAACATTCCCCGTAATGCAGTGTAGTGAGCATACAAGGGTCGACCATTTTGCTATCGTGAAGATGCCATGCTGGAGCTGCAGTATTTTTGTCTCATTCTTCGCTTGAGAATACGTGGAAGCAAGAATATCCCACTAGCTTTGGCAGTGGGTTGGTGTAAGGCATCGTTAGCAATGTCTGGAATCAGAGTACCAGACAACCACACCTGAGCATATGCGTCATCAGCCTCCCATGAGGCATACATCCCTGTTTTCTCCTCTGGCTCGTCCTCGGTAAGAATATGTTTCTTACCCATTGATTTCATTAGGCTCATGAGCTGCATGGCCCATAACTCGTAGTTGGATCTGTCAATCTTCACAATAGGTGCAGGACCTCTGAAGGTGCCTATAGTGGGGATCTCTATATTGTTTTCGGACACTGTGACTGGAGAAAATAGGGGTTGTAGACAAGATAAACTTTGGTCTACACTGACATGACTAGGTTTGGTTGCATGTGTAGACTTTTACGCAACCAAACCCATCAACCTGGAAGCGCAGGAGAGGAGCCCCTTAGGAAGACAACGGTCGAACCCTAGGGGCGGCGGGACCCTAGGGACGACGGCTCACGGAGAAGGACGGCGACAGCAAATCACGGCCGAACCCTAGGGGCGGCGGGACGCTAGGGCCGAAGGACGGCGCGTGACGGAAGAGGGGGGGCGTGAAGGGCGGCACGCGTGGAGGAGGAGCGGTGCGGTGAGGGGGGCGGGCGGGGTTTGAAGGTGGGGGGCTAGGTTTAGGGTTCGGTACGAGAGCTCCGGTCTAGGACCGTCGCTCTGATACCATGTTGGGAAAAACAAGAGATGTCTTTATTCCTTGAGCCCTAGACTCTCTTATATAGGGAGAGGCCTATGGGCATATTACATACGGTAGACAAACGAAAAGAACGATAGATAAATGGTACAAGAACATAACATAATTTCTATACTTGGGAATCTTTGGATGTGTGTCCTTTGTTCATAATTTTCACATTACAAACAAACTTTCTCCTCATGCAGTCAAATGTATCTTTCTTGGTTACTCTCGTACTCAAAAAGGTTACATGTGTTATGATCCAACTGGATATCGTTAATAACCTTTTTAGCAGACAAGTTTCTTCAATATATCTGTTACATATTTTCCTCTAGATCTCCCACCTCCACCCATTGTCTATAAGCACATACAAATATCTTCACCACCAGATGTTCCTTTACCTGTTTCTTTGCTGCAGGATAATATGCCTTATACAAGTGTCCCCTCCACTGCTGTCCCGGATGATCCTCTAGAGCTTCCAGTTGCTCTACGGAGAGCTAAGAGGAAATGTACTTCTCGCCCCATGTCTCATTTCACTTCTACTGCTAGTTTATCATCCATTGACAGAAGATATGCAGATGCTCTCATGACTATCTCTATTCCGAGAGACCACATAGTGCTTTGCAGGAATCAGGATGGCGACATGCCATGAATGAAGATATGGATGCTCTTATTTCCAAAGGGACATGGGATCTAGTGCAGTGCCCAAAGGGGAGTAGACCTGTGGCATGCAGATGGGTCTTCACGACCAAGTAGTCACCGAATGGGTCCATTGATAGTTGAAAGCTCGTTATGGCCAAAGGCTTTACACAGACATATGGAGTGGATTACATTGAGACATTCTCGCTGGTTGCACGTATGAGATCAATAAGGTCTATACTTTCCATGGCAGCTAATAAGGCCTGGCCTATCTTTCAAGTAGATGTGAAGAATGCGTTTCTATATGGCGACCTTGATGAGGAGGCGCACTTGATGCAGCCTTCGGGTTATGAAGTCGAGGGGGAGTGTGTATGTCGACTTCGCAAGGCCATATATGGTCTTAAGTAGAGCCCAAGGGCATGGTTTGACAGACTTACTGTAGAAATCAACACTCTTGGCTTCCGTCGAACAACCTCAGACTATTCCGTGTTTGTCAGAAGATGAACAACTGGTACTGTTATACTTGCAATCTATGTGGATGATATGGTTGTCACAGGTGAGTTGATGATAAAGGGATACCAGAGACCAAGGACTTCCTACAGAGGGTGTTCGTTACCAAGGATTGTGGCCCACTACACTACTTCTTGGGCATAGAAGTACTATGCACTACAGAGGGCTTTCATCTCTAACAGAGGAAATATTGTCTAGACATCCATACTGAAGCCGAATTACTTGGATGCAAGCCCTCTAGTATCCCTGTCCCTGCCATTGTTAAAAAAAAAACGTGCCTCGAGGTGCAAAGGTGCTCGAGGCGAAACGAGGCGGAGGAAAATAGCCTCAAAGCGACTGCCTCGAACCCCCTTGCTGAGGCGAGCACCTCGAATGACCAAAGCGGTCGAGGCGAGGCGGTGAGGCGGGGCGAGGCGGTCGCCGAGGCGTTCTAGATTTGTGAAGCAATTTTCTAATAAAATTATTGGTTCTATTGGTAGTTTCAAATGTTTATAAAGGCCTATTTGTTGAGGATATATTTATACAAGATGAATGCTTAAATTTAACCTCTTTCTTATTCGCATTTATCATTAACATGTCCAATTATTTTAATGAAAATTTAATATTACACTCTTAAACATATGCATTTGAAAATCTCAGATGCATGCGAATTCAAATACACATATAAGAAAAATTTTCGGGACGGGGACGCTGCACCCTGCAACCCCCGCAAGGGAGGACCCACTTGGGCCCCCCTTAGCCCCCCAGGCTCGCTGACCAGGCAACAAGACCCCCGTACTGGTAGGGTATGGTGGCGTAGGGGGACATCAGATCATTTTTCAACTGGGTTCAGCAGAACATACGGTTAGGATTTAAATAATGATTCATATCAACATCTCGGATATATAATATATTTAATGAAAACTATATCCAATGACTCCCTCTTTGATAAACATTTTAGTGATAGTTATAACCAATAATTTCCTTTTTGATTGGGTAGAAATTTAGTAAAAAGCTTTATGAAATTGACATAACCTTTTTTTCCATGTTCTTACCTTCATAATTTCATACTATATTGCAATGTTATTGTTGGCGCATATTGAGTAACTGTATCTCTTTGTTATTTTGTTTTCTTGTTATTCTCTTTATGTAATTTACCCGTAGGCTACTCTCCTATATAAGAGAGCCTAGGGCTATGGAATAGAATCACCTCATTCACGTTTCCCAACATGGTATCAGAGCGACGGTCCTAGACCGGAGTTCTCGAAACCCTAACCCTAACCCGCCCCACCCGCCGGCCTCTCTTCTCTCTCTCTCTCCCCTCTCGGCGCCGCTCCGATCTTCGCCGCTCGACTGCGGCGTCTCTCCGATCTCACCCCTGCGATCTTCATCTTGCGCGACTCCAGCGCGCAGCGTGCAGCGCATCTAGCGCATCCAGCGCGCAACGTGCGCACCTAGCGCGCAGCGCATCCAGCGCCTGAGCGACTGTGCGCCTCTCCAAGCTTGCGCGCATCCATCTTGCGCGCAGCGACTGTGCGCCTGAGCGCCTAGCGCGCAACGTGCACCAGCCACTGTGCATCTAGCGTGCGACTCCAGCCACCGCGCATCCTGCGCCTAGCGCGCATCCAGCCACCGCGCGTTCTCCTGTGCGCTGTGTAAAGCGCCTGCACCTGCATTCAGTTGTGCGCGCGCGTGCTTCCTACACGTGCCCGCGTGCCTCAAGTCCTAAAACTCTAGGGCACAGACCTTGATATACATGGGGTTAGTTGCTTGACGTCTACACACGCAACTAATCCCGTCTATGTCATTGTAGACAAAGATTGTTGTCTCTCGGTCACTCCAGTTTTCCATCTCCAGTATGACAGAAAGCAAGGCAGATATCCCATCTATGGGCGCATTTCGTGGTCCAGCGCCCATTGTCAAGATGGATGGTACGAACTATGAACTGTGGGCAATGCAGTTCATGAGTATGATGAAGTCTACGGGTAAGAAGCATATTCTTACCGAGCCCGAGCCTGCAGAGAAGACTGGAGTTCATGCCTCATGGGAGGCTGATGATGCTTATGCCAAGGTGTGGCTATCTGGCACATTGGCTATTGAAATCACCAATGACATTCTACATCAACCTACAACCAAAGACATGTGGGATATCCTGGCAGCAACGTACTCTCAAGCGAAGAACGAGACGAAAATCCTGCAACTACAACATGATATCTTCACGATAAAGCAGAATGGTCGTCCTTTACACTCTCTCTATACATCATTGAGAGGGATGTTCGAGAAGCTCTATAGCTTCATGCCTCTGACTGCCACACCAGAACAACAGAAGACATACATGAATGCGACGATGGTGGGTGTGTTTCTCGCTGCACTTGACCCAGAGTATGAGGCAGCACGTTCACAGATTCTGGCGGACTCGACTATTCCTCCCATGGAGGAAGCTTTTCACAGATTGAGCAGGATCACAGTACCTTCAACAGCAGCGAATCAGAATCCCTCAGCTATGGCGGCCAACAGAGGTCGCGGATTTCATCATCAGGGACGTGGACGTACCCCTCGTGGAAGGGGTGGCCGCTCTAGGCCAACATGCTCCTATTGTCACCGCGTCGGACATACTGAAGACACATGCTACTCGAAGCATGGATTTCCTGCATCTGCACGAGCCACTGAACAGATAGAGCCCCCGTCTGCTGCTTCACTGGATCAACGTTTTGATGATCTGGTTGCCCGCCTCAGGGGTATTATCCCACCATCTGTCCAGCACCGACTACAGAGAGTCATACTGATGCTGCTGCTTCTGCCTCTGCCTCCACCAGTACTTCAGGTAGTACACTTGCACTCTACAGTAGTAGATCTGATACATTGCCATGGATCATGGACTCGGGCGCTACACATCACCTTTGTGGCGACCAGAGTGTACTTACAGGATACACTCAGATTCCTCCAGGACGGACAGTAGTTATTGCCAATGGCACGCATTCTCCTATCATGGGTCAGGGGGAGACTAGGCTGACGTCTTCTATGCAGCTCAAGAATGTCCTACATGCACCGCATTTTTCTATGAATCTGTTGTCGATTAGTCAGATTACGAAGGATCTCCATTGTCGAGCTATTTTTGACTCATCTTCATTGATTTTTCAGGACATCCGTACGGGCAACGTGATTGGTCATGGCTATGAGCAAGGAGGCCTTTATCGTCTGAACCAGACACCGTTTGCCGGAATCACAGCCTCTCCCGCTGAACAAGTATCTCCTCTCCTGTGGCATCTGCGTTTTGGTCATTTACCGCTTCAGAAGTTGCGTCTTGTCCTACCCTATAGTCTGTCTCACACACCTATCCAGTGTGAGGCGTGTCAGTTGGGAAAACATCACAGGTCGTCTTTTCCCAGCAGTCAAGGTCGGAGTAGTAACTCCAAGTTTGAGTTGTTCCATGTCGATGTCTGGGGTCCGAGTCGTGTTCCCGATCATCAGGGGCACAGGTTCTATATTGTATTTGTGGATGACTTTTCTAGAGCATCATGGGTATTTCTAATGAAAAATAAGTCTGAAGCAGGAAATATTATTATTCACTTTCTAAATGAGATTCAGAATGTTTTTTCCACATCTGTAAAAATTATGAGAAGTGACAATGCCTTAGAGTTGTGCACCAACAATCTAGCCAACTACTACTCCTCTAAAGGAATTATACACCAAACATCTTGCGCTCATACGTCTCAACAAAATGGGATTGCAGAAAGGAAACATCGTCACCTACTTGATGTCACAAGGTCACTTCTTATTCAAAGTCATGTTCCGTACTCCTACTGAGGTGATGCCGTCCTTACTGCATGTTATCTTATCAATCGTATGCCTTCGTCTGTCTTGAATGAACAGGTTCCTTTTTCACTTATTTATCCTGACAAGGATCTGTTCATTCTTACCCCTCGTGTGTTTGGGTCAGTCGCATTTGTCCACCAGTTGTCGCCTGGTTCTGACAAGCTCTCTCCTAGGGCTGTCAAGTGGTGTCTTTGTGGAGTACTCCAGAACTCAAAAGGGGTACAAGTGTTTTGACCCTGTGCGTCGGCGGTATATGATCAGTGCAGATGTTACATTTTTTGAATCCATTATGTATTTTTCAGAATCCGGGAACATGCAGCCACCACCTATATCTCCTGATACCGTATTCATGGCACCACCAACATCACCACCGTCACCACCATCATCACCACCACCACCACCGCCACCACCACCGCCATCAACAGTATCCCCGTTACCATTTCATTACACCCGCAGGCCGCATCCAACTCATGGTCCTGACCAGTCAACTAGCTCGCCTATGGTATGTAATGAAAATTATTAATGTTGATGGATCTGACGACATTTCTCAGCAGGACGCATTACAGGAGCATGGTGATAACGTAGAGGATATGGATATTCCAATCGCTCTACGCAAACAGAAGAGAAGCTGTGCCAAGTATCCAAATATCAGCAGCGGTGTCTTTTGAGAGGCTATCTGCATTGACAGGTACAAGGCACGCCTAGTTGCACGGGGATTCACACAGACATATGGGGTAGATTACCTTGACACGTTCTCCCCTGTGGCTCGTCATTCCACTCTGCGGATCCTCTTATCAGTTGCAGTTACTAGAGACTGGCCACTCTATCAACTGGATGTGAAGAATGCATTTCTGTATGGAGACTTTAAGGAGGAAGTTTATATGCAACAGCCACCAGGTTTTGCTGTTGAGGGGGAGTGTTCCAAGGTTTGCATATTACATAAGGCCATCTATGGCCTTAAGCAGAGCCCCAGAGCATGGTTCCAGAAGCTGTCAGACCTCTTTGAGAAACAAGGATATAAACGATCCAATGCTGATCATTCCTTGTTTGTACAGAAGACGGCAAGAGGTATTGTTTGTAATCATGGTTTATGTTGACGATATCTTGATTACAAGTGATGATGACCAGGGCATTAAGCAGGCAAAGGAAAAGCTGGGGACTGAGTTTGTCACCAAGGACCTGGGAGTCCTTAGATATTTTCTGGGGCTGGAGTTTGCCAGAAATCCGTATGGATTAGTCATGTCACAGAGAAAGTATGTTACAGATCTACTGAGTGAGACAGGTATGCTAGGGTGTCGACCTGCTACGACACCAATGGACCCCAGCATGAAGCTGTATGATGATGACACAAAGGAGGTTGACAGGAGAAGATATAGAGAACTGGTAGGCAAATTGTTATATGTCACGATCACTAGGCCAGATATATTATTTTGCAGTGAGCCGTGTGAGCCAGTTCATGGAGCAGCCACGCCAGGTGCATATGGATGCAATACATATGATACTTAGATATCTCAAAATCTTCTCCAGGTAAAGGTCTACTATTCAAGAAAGGAAAAGGGATATCTGTCTCAGCATGCGCAGATGCAAGACTATGCAGGATGTCCTAAGGATAGGAAGTCCACCTCAGGGTATGCTGTCTATGTGGAGATGCCCTAGTCTCATGGAGGAGCAAGAAACAAACTGTGGTAGCTAGATCTAGTGCTGAATCCGAATATAGGGCTATGGCCCAGGCTACTACAGAAATGATGTGGGTGAAAGCGGTGCTGACAGATTTATGCTTAGATGTACCACTTCCTATGAACTTGGAGTGTGATAATCAGGCTGCTTTGTTTATTGCAAACAGCCCTGCATTCCATGAGCGGACCAAGCATATTGAGGTGGATTGTCACTTCGTACGTGATATGATTCAGAAAGGATTCATTGCCACATCTCATGTTACTTCAGAGAACCAGACTGCAGATATATTCACCAAGGCATTGTTACGAGGTCCATTTTAGAAGTGTGCTTCCAAGCTGAGCATGATTGACATCTATGCTCCATCTTGAGGGGGAGTGTTGGCGCATATTGAGTAACTGTATCTCTTTTGTTATTTTGTTTTCTTGTTATTCTCTTTATGTAATTTACCCGTAGGCTACTCTCCTATATAAGAGAGCCTAGGGCTATGGAATAGAATCACCTCATTCACGTTTCCCAACAATTATATTTCATATGCCTAACAGATTAGATTATTTCATTAATAAATATATTTATTATATTTTTTGCACTTATTTTCCTATACAAACTGAGGCTTATGCCTCGACCGCCTCGAGGCTACTCCTCGCCTCACCTCCAGGTAAAACGCCTTGTTCGCCTTTCGTTTTTCAAACCTTGATCCCTGCAGATCCAAAGAAACACTTCACATCCTCTGATCCTATTCTTGAAGACTTTACTCGATATAAAAGACTGGTTGGCAACCTTCTTTACCTTACTGTCACCATACAGATATTTCTTATGCAGTGATCATAGCTAGCCAACACATGGAGCAACCTTGTTACAATCAATGGCAGGATGTTCTTCAGATTCTACGATACTTGAAGGAGTCAGCATGGCGTGGCCTCTTTTATGGGGCAAATGGGTACACCGATGTTATCGCATATGCTGATGCTGATTATGCAAGTTCGTCAGAGGATCGAGCTCCACGACATGATATGCTATGATGGTTGCAGGAAACCTTGTTACATGGAGAAGCAAGAAACAAATTTTTGTATCCAAATCCAGTGCAAAAGCAGAGTACAGAGCAATGGCTCAAGCTATCTGTGAGATCACATGGTTATTGAATTTTCTGCAAGAACTTGGTATTGTTGTCACTACTCCCATTTCTCTATACTGTGACAACAAATCTGCTACCTATATTGCGGCTATTGCCACGAATCCTGTGTTTCATGAGCGAACCAAGTATATAGAGATTAACTGCCATTTTGTTCGTGATGCTGTCAGAATTGGAAGAATTACTACTCCTCATATCAATACAGATCTTCAGCTTGCAGATTACGTGGTTATTGACTTTTCTGCAAGAATTTGGTAGTGCTGTCACTACTCCAATTCCTCTATACCGTGACAACGAATCTGCTACATATATTGCGGCTATTGCCACGAATCCTGTGTTTCATGAGCGAACCAAGCATATAGAGATTGACTGCCATTTTTGTTGGTGATGTTGTCAAAATTGGAAGAATTACTAACTCCTCATATCAATACAGATCTTCAGCTTGCAGATGTATTTACAAAGGCCTTACCCAAGAAGCACCTTTCCGAGATTATTTCCAAGTTGGGCATGACTGATAAATATGCTCCAACTTGAGGGGGAGTGTTAATAAAGTATCCTACGGTTCTTAATTATTATTCATTGTAACCCCATTAGGGGCACTTATGTATTTTCTCCTCATTTGATCTCTCTAGAGTTTCATCCTATATAAGGACCCTTAGACCTCCGGAATAAGACAAGTTATTTCATTTTTTCATTATTCTCCACAACTTTACGGAAGAACTTGATTAGAAGCTATCTAGTAAAACAACCACATCTCTTCTTTCAAAAAATAAAATAAAATTATCACATGTTGTCGAGGGGTGGTTGTTTCATGTTGCTTTTAAGTTCATTTTGACAGCTGTCCCATCTTTTTTTTTCTACTTGTATGCTTATAGTCGGCATTCGACATGTCTAGAATAATGATGGAAGGTTCTTGTGGTTTGGCTTGCAACAAGATACTTGTGGTGTTCCCCTGGTGGAATGTGAGTCGGTAACTCAACCAATGATGGAAGGATGTCTCGTGGTGCTGAGGCTCAAGGAGATGAACAAGGTCCTCCTTCCAAAATAGATTCTGAGAATTTGGAGGCATGATGATGGAGATTTTGTCATCCGAGAAAAGAGCATCAGTGATGTTGCTTGTAGTGTTCTCATGGTGGATCGGGAGAATTTGCAGGTAGAATTATGATGTTACTTATGGTCTCTTAGTGGTTATGTTGACCATTCAATCACCTTCGAACCTTTGGGAAGGGATCTACTCCATTCTATTAGAATTGGTGCCCTTCCTGAGACAGACTTGGGGGTGGGGCTTGTTTAGATTCTGGACAGATGATTGGACCGAGGAAGGAGCCCCGTGTGATCATTTCCCAAGGTTGTTTGCTTTGGCGATCAACCAATGTATCTGTAGTGGCAAGGGAATGGGGTGGAGGGACCTGGGCTCTTTCTTCATTACTGGTTTCTCAGACCACAGAACACCAGAGATGTTGAAGTTTCTTGGCAGGGCAGATGGCCCCTTTGGTGTGTATGATTACTACGTGCAAGCTTGTAAAGTCGACCTACTAGTCGAGTCGGGGGGGGGGGGGAGGTTAATCGACTGATTTTTACATCGAGTTTTTTTATTATTTTATTTTTTTTCCTTTTTAAAAGCAAACTTATACTAATATGCTTAATATTATATTTAAAATCATTTACTTCTTTGTTTTCATTATGATAGTATAGAAAATGTACATTATCTATGTTAATATATAAGAATATATGTATAAATATTGATTTATATATTTAAAATAATTATAAAGTTCAAAACCGACTAATGGCCGACTAAATCCGATTAGTCGCCCGATTGCCGATTAATCCTTAGTCATCGACCTGTCGACCGAGTACCGACTACCGTTTTCTGCAATCTTGACTACATGTAGGTTGACGGTGATTTCTTAATGAAAAACTAGCTCTGATCTGTCTGCTGCCGTCAGCTTGTTTTTCCAACTGTATGGTCTCGAATTTCCTATCCTGTACGTCTTATGGTAAGGAAGGGTCTAAGCCAGTTCTCTAGCTAAGCCCCCGATATATAATTGCGGTACCTTTGGCACGCGACTGCAGAATAACTTTGAGTACCGGTTTTCCTCTAAAAGTGGAAATCTTCCTATGGTTGCTTACAAGGGGTTGTTGATGACGGAAGTCTGTAGAATCAAATTTATGCAGGACACATGTGTGGATCACCCAAGGTATTCAAACGTGCCAGAAGATGTTGAGCACCCTTGTATTGACTGCGAGCCATCTAGGGAGGTCTAGTTTGGGACTGAGCTTGTGTGGATTGACGCCACATGGGCTTAAAGTTTTTGGGACTTTCTTGGGTTTGCATGTTTCAGATCATATGCAGAGAGGTTGCGTCCTTAGGCTCTTGTTAGGGCATTGTGATTGGCATGTCAAGGCGTAGTGTTCCGTCAAAAGAGGTTCTACAGAGAAAATGTACGTTAACATGGCAAGGCCTTCTTCGTTGATAATTGCGTCATGTAATTAATATGTATTCTAGTTAAATATTTATGTAATGGATACGCTTCAGGTGCTCATCATCTTGGGTGTCGGCATATTTTTTTCCTCAAAAAACACTCTCGAGCTTTGACAAGCCAAGTTCACAGCACTCTTACCGGAGATGGATGATCAATGGGCACACAATACTCAACCTTGTGTCCTATATCTTCTGTACATCATGCAAGTTGACCCATTCTCCTATCGTGGTCTTACCCGTAGTGAGCTTTTCAAATTCTCTCCCCCCCCCCCCCTCCTCCCCCCCAATTTTTTCCTAAAAAATGACTGCCTTCATCACCAATCTTACTGAGACAGGCAGGCCAGTTGTCCTAAGCGAATGACAGTTGAATTACACAATGATGACTGAAATTGGAACACTTGACACTGCTACTGTTATGGATCTCTTTATCAATAAACTATTGCCAAGCTGCTCCAGATTGGCAATTTGTCAGAGCCTGATAAATATATCAACTTCTGTTTGCGGATATTGGATGAATTTCCCATGTCGTATATCTAACTTTGCAAAGACGTGCGTCCGAGTTGACAAAACTCTATTAGTTAGCAAACCATAAAATATTGACTCAAAAAAACAAACCGTGATATATTGCATCTTGGTGTTGATTTTTCTCTGCGCACTGCACCAGCATGTTGTGCTCCTACGTGTTACTTTTTAGTAAGATGTCTGGGTTCACAACATGCGGATGGATTCTAGTTATCACTTTGAACTTGTTCAAAAGTCATATTAGTCGGGTCGTTATGATATTTCAGTTCTCGGCCTTATTAAAAGACAATTTTCTAAAGGATATCTGCTAAATGACCGAAAGTATCTACCTGAATAATCTGATGAACTGTAGAAAGATGCAGTAGGCAGCAATTCTCAGCATGTGCAAACACTGCATAGGGTTCGTAACAGAGGATCTCAATTCATGCAGTGGTTTCGATTGCATTCCTCGTTAAACATTCATGTACGAAGCAAATAATATCCTAGCAATCATAGTCACAGATCATTTGCAGGCAAAACTACCAGGGGAGGCACATCACCACTCCGACCACTAGAGGATCTAAAAGGTTATGCAAAACAGGTCAAAAACATGTCACGTCCAGAGGGACTCCCTCTTGAAGGACTCCTGTGTTACATTGCTGGTGGAACCAAAGTTCACGAACTCTGGAAGCCCGGTTAAGCTGTTGGGCACAAGAAATGAAGTGCCACTCTTGCCGTCATCGCCGTCCACAAATGGCTGTGAGGGCAAAGTAGGCTCCTGCTGCATCTGGATGCACAGAATCTCTGCTTGTGCTACTGCGAGTTGCATCTGAAGCTGGGAGACCTGGTTCTGCAGGTATGATATTGCACCCACACAGCCATAGACTGGGTCTCGCATCCTTGCGTTCGCCTCGTATACGAGGCTGCTCACTGCATCTGCTCTCTGATGCACAGGGAGCTCCTGAAAGATCCCATCAAAAAGAACTTGTCAATGCCGTATCTCAAGAACAGAAGATGAGGTTGTATGTTAAAGGAATTCGAGTTGAAAAAATCGAGATAATCTTTGTAGTTTCTGGGTATTTGTCATTATGGATCCAAAAACCGTCACCAGAAATGTTCAAGCATGGTTTATTTATTTAAGCTATCCTTTCAAGTTGAACTTTTCTGAAGTCTAACAAAACATGGAAAGTTATAGGGAGGACGGGAGGACCTGTAGCATCTGCTGACATTGCTTGCGCGAAGACCTTGTGACGATTGCAAACTTGTGGGGGTCATCAGAAGGGAAGAAGGGGGCGAAGATGCAGTCCTTTGCGCATCTCCTGCGAAGCAATTTTGCAGGAAGCACAGGGGAGTTCCCTCCATCAATCTGCTTCAAAACAACACCGATATAAGATTAACAGTGGGGACTTGTGGAACTATATGGGGTTGTTGGTGGTGGGGAGGGGACCTTTTTTTCTTGTCTCTGAGACAAGGATAAGTTAGGGAGAGTTGGGACGTGGGATCTGAGCTTGGGGACTCATTTATAATGGAAAGAGACAGCATGGGAAGATTGGGATTCTAATACCATTATAGAATGTGTGTTGCGCAGATACATGGATATAGACAGGTTTGCACATGTATGATCCTGTAAAAATCCTATATCACACAATACCTGTTACTTTCTGTAATTACCCAAGCACTCCGTAAACTTTGTTTTGCTTGTTTGTATCGCCTATGATCGCTTGAGTTTATCATCAACTTTTATCAAGCCATCAAACATTTTAAGTGTACATGACTGCTACGTGGAAAGAATTGTACTACTTTAGGTCTTATTGTACATAGCCTTCAAATTTTATTTCCTCTAAGAGGTTTCCATGAATCGAATCCGTGACCTCGCAGTCACACACTGGCAATGTTTACGGCATTACCAAGGCTCTCCTTCAGTATAATACAAAGCAAGAAATGACAAAAAATTCTTAGCATGAGCATGCATATGAACAAAGAGACGGCCTTTCGTTATCTTTGAAGGGTGTCTACATAAATCGAAGAATGCAAGACGATGATATGCTATCAAAAACTTACAGGTGCATGAACATAAATCCCCGCGTGTATTAGGTTAGTTATTCAGGAAATTAACTACAATTAACCACCATGTTCTCGCCTCAACGTCCCATTAAAAATTTACAACGTTATCCTCGAGTCAATCGCAGAGGCCACAAAATGAAGGATGAAGCAAAGACAACTGTTCGAAGCATAAAACAATTAAAACCGACTTTCATATGGTATCTATACGAGAGGGTAAGTCAAGTGTGCATTATTATATTGGAAATATTTTAAGCTTTGGAGTCCATGGATTCACATATAAGCATGTTCTTCTGCACGCACAATATTTGCATATATCGCAATGGTATATAATTTTGAGGTTACATGGATTCTCCTCTGTCGGCAGTTGGCTTGTAGATGTGCCAAAAACGTTGGTCAGATCTCAACACGACGACCCATATCAAAGTCGCAGTAACGTAGAATCGAGGTGTGTCTGGTTCGAGCAAATGGGTCAAAAACACCTATTCCAAACCTCCACTAATTTAATCAGGTTGACAGATCTGAAGGTAAAAGGGTTTATCTACCTTAATACGGAACGCACCCTTTGAGTTTTTGCGTTTTTTCAATCCATATTTTGGATAACGGTGAGGGTGAAGTCAAGCATGGGGATCGGGTCGTCTGTTGCAGCAGGTACCGCAACAGACTCTGCAGTAACTGTTGGAATTGCTTGATCTTGATTGAACGGTTTACACAATTTTGCTCTTTTTGTAGGCCTGTACCATGCAAAATCGTACGAACCGCAAGATCGAGCGGCTCAAGGGATTACTGCAGAAACAACAACACAACAGACAATCCATACACTCAAGCATGACCTATCGAGGCTTTGACCTTTGTCGATATTTTTAGTTTCCCACTAATCATCTTGGGGTAATGCGTGCTTAATTAATCGTGTTCAAACACCGCAATGGGAAAAGGGGACTAAACGAAGAAGAAAGTCCCGCCGGATATTAGCAAGGCGGTGAAGGTGAAAAGATGCTAGTCGACTTTGATTTTTTTGTCGATATCAGCAAGTAGAACTGTGATTACATGTTCACGCAAATGTTTAGCACAATCTAAGTGTATATCTTAGAGTGGTTTGATTGAGATTCGATTTTTTCTCTAATCTAGAGATGCTCAACTGTGGGATTATCATTTATTATCCTCCTTCTGAGTCGAACTCAAATCACAACAAACTGAATCATTCATACAGATATTTTGGAAATCCATATATATCATGGGATAATAAAAATATTACAGCAACTATTATTCCTCGCAAAATTACCTTTTATATGTTAAACTTTGCATAAATGCTATTCATTGTAGTCATCTTTATTCAACAGTTTGAAAAGAATAATCGTTGTGCGATTTGTCGGCAATGACATAACATCGAATCTGTTATTTATTTGAATTTTAAAGTGTAGAGAGTAATGCCACAACACAATGAAGAATACTCGTTATATACCTAGCATCAATTCATATAAACTATTTTTTTAGAGTGAATGTACACCCTTCTGGTAACACCCCAAATACAAAGCTATTGAACTGTGATCCTTTCGAACTAAAGCCTAATAGACTGTCAATTCCAAACATATAATTCAAGAACGAGCATTTTTTTCCAAATCTGACGCATATTAACTCCGACATTAGTGCATCTAATCCGTGAATCTTCGCGGGCTTATAGGCAGATTGCTGTACGTTTGCTTGAAGAGAAGTGAGAGCAGTCCAATCTATAGGCAAATGAACAACCCATGCGGCAGTATCGTATCATATACATGGCACAGAAGGTAATGATAAACCACGTAGAATTCGTCGTTGGCCTCCGTGTCAGGTATTTGGTTCGATGCTGTATGGTTCCCACGTTCTTATCGACGAGCCATTTCTGCCACTCATCTCAGAATAAAGAAACCGGATGTAGGTGGAGAAGAACAAGTCTGTCGAGGGGCAATAAATGGAGGAGGAAATATAAAACCCTAACCCTAACCCTAGAGAGGAGAGCGACGGTCCCAAGTGGGACTTGTGCGTGCTGAGGAGGGCCAATGTTTCTTTCCTAGCAGACGTTCACGTGACGTGAGGTTATGTTTATTTTAAATTAATCCCAAGAGCTTAATTTGAAGTTCATTGCAGCTCATTTAACCAAGTTCAACTATGCGGGAATCTACCGCCATTATAAATGTGTCAAAAAAGGAAAAAATTTAGAACATTCCTTATCTAGAGATAATAATCGTTCAAGAATATACTTTGCTTGCATTGCATGTATCCCATAATCTGTCAGCTAGCGAGCAGATCCTGTGCTGTACAACAGCGGCCGTCCGAGCCACTCGATCTTGATCGAGCGGTTTGCATGAAATCGATGTTTTTGTGGGCCCTTACCGTGGGAATTCGTGCGAACTGCTCGATCAAGATCGAGCGGCCGAGGGTTCTACGTAGAATAGAGGATTTGCTCTCCTGTCAGCTAACCACCATCAAAGTTTACGAAGACAACATCGACCTAAGGTGACAAAAAAAATGATACTCATAGCCAATTATCCCGTAGTTAAATATACGATACATTACGTGATTCTTTGAATTCACAATAAATACAATAGTGGTTATTCACTGATTTTCATCTTCTAAATTGTCAAATATGACAATGATGATACACATTTTAACGAATAAGTCAAAACCGATAAATCATCATTAGATGAACCAAATACGACATTCATTGACGGTTACAGGAACACATGCTAATTTTGAAACGAATAATATTTGTTGTTATTTTCTATCATCAAAAGATATCGAAATGAATATTAACACTATTTGTTTCCTCAAAGTAATCTTGTTGCAGTGGCTCTAGAAGATCAAATGTGATCCTTACCCGTTGATTTAAATCAAGAAGATACCATGTTCCTAATCCGTGATATTCTGAGGTAAAATATTTGGATTACAATTTTAGTGCGAATTCCCATGCATGGAATTTGATGTTAATCAGGCCATTGATTGAGCTCATAAATATACTACCAGCACATTAATTGCTCCCCATCTGATTAGAAACGAGGCATGCACGTCGATGCATGAGGGGCATAGTGGACTGTTAAACTAGTAAGTTTGTTCAGAAATAGACAAACATCCACTTATTGGTAGAAGAGCAAACATAGACGTCCCGATCAAAGAACCATTAAAAGGCCGTTTGATTGTTTAAGTGTCTCATTATGTTCATGTCCCGACCGTTTGAATTGAAGGCCACTGGTTGGAAAATGTGCCTAATTAGATTCTTTTTGAAGGAAAAAAGAGTGTCAAACTGTGAAGGTAGACACCCAAACACTTATATTCACAAGGGCCTAATTAGATATCGTATGTTTTTTTTTTAAAGAAGAAGGGGTGGAGTTCCAATTTGGACTCACCGCAAGAAAACTATGGATATATATGTAATTAGGTTACATAGATTACTCTACACCATATATGATTCCAAAACACACATAACGCCCTACAATGTTCCCTTACATTCTCAGAGTAGAATATGCTCCCCCTAAACAACGCATCATTCCTACCACGCCATATCGCCCAAAGGATGGCGAATAAATATGAGGCCTCCGCACGTCCCTCCCCACATTTCGCTCTGATGCAGTTCTAGAAAATGGACGCATTCTCCACCCTCATCCAAGGAAGCCTGACATCACTCCAGACCCGCGCTGAGTGCGGACATGAGTAGAAAAGGTGATCCAAATTCTCCACCCCCTGGTCACATCTACCGCATTGGCGATCATCCACCCCCAATAACCTGCTACGGCGACACTTAGTGAGAACTTTTCCAAGTCTGAACAACCATATGAACATCTTCACTCTACTCGGCACCCTGCTTCTCCAAATGAGATTGGCATTAAGTCTGATGTCTCTGCTCCCCTGACCCTCCTCGCTGGTGAAGAAATGGTATGCCTTCTTCACTGAGAAATTCCTGTCGCCCCAAACCTTGTGGTTGAGACCAACCGATGGACCCTCCAGTCTACGAACAGAGTGCAACGTGCCGAATCGAACACTCCATCCCTCCTGTTCCCACCTCCTCTCTACCACTAGCCAAACTGGGGAATCTCTCTCAATACTCCATCCCCTGTCCAGTCATCGAGCCAAAATCTAAAATCTTCTCCATTCCCCAAAACAAGCTTCATTTTGGCAACCATAAGTGGAAGTACCTGCGCAATAGCCTGCCACAGCACCGAGGGTGCCCTAACCCGAGCGACCTCCAAAGTACTACCGTATATCTTCCGCATGAGCCGACACACAAGATCCTCCGACCTCCCCCATATCCGCACCACCCACTTCACCACCAGAGCCCTGTTCATCTCCCCCAATCTGACAATTCCTAAGCGCCCGAGTTTCTTTGCTGTTGTTACACACTCCAATCAGCCAAATGAATTCCCTTCTTCTCTTGCCTCCCATCCGACCAAAGAAACCGCCTCATCTGAACCTCCATCCTCGTTCTGATCCCAATTGGCAACAATCTGGTGGAGCAGAAAAATACCGGAATTACAGAGAGAACATGTTTCAGCATCACAACCTTCCCACCCTTAGAGAGCGTAGAAGCCTTCCAGCCCGCCAGCCGCCCCTCAAACCTTGCCATCACCAGCCGCCAGTCACAAGCCTGAAGCCTCCCTGCCACCAAAGGAAGCCCTAAATAAGTTACCGACAGTGCACCCAAGGGGCATCCCAAACTGGTCGCCGGCTCCTCCGCCTCTCATTGTGTCAACCAAAAGGCACCATCGTGGACTTAAGTCGATTAAGCTTGAGGCCCAAAATGTCACTTAAAATGTCTAGAGTCCTTGCCGTGCGACGAATTCTGTCCGAGTCAGCTCTCAGAAATATCAAGGTGTCATCAGCATACTGCAGCAGTGGAACCGAAACATCCCCATTGGTGTAGCCACCACACCAATCCCCCTCCACCGCCAACCACATAATGCGTCCGCAGTAATCACGAACAACAAAGGGGCCAGCGAGCATCCCTGTCGGATCCCTCTCTGCGGCTGGAAGAAGCCCCCCTCAGGCCTACCATTAGTGAGGACATCACATGAGACCATAGTGATATAACGCTTCATCCACGCCACCCAAATCGGGAATTGATAACCGTCTAAATGACTAAGGTAAAGGTATAGAAATGGTCGTTGCGACCTCAGTCACTCAGACTAGTGTATCAAGAAAAATCAGACCACTCGAGCAAATAAATCAATCAAGCACAAAAGAAAGCGGCCTAGCTATGAGATTAACCTGGTATAGCACCCAGGGTCGAACACAAGGAGCACGGGTTGGCCAGAGGCCTACGAAGTAGTAAAAATAAAATAAAATAAAATACAAGGATTTTTAGTTGTTTTTAATAATTTTTATATTTTTTTTGGATTTTTAATATAATGAGAAAATAAAAGGAAGCAAATAAAAGCACACTTGAGCAATTTATTTAAAGCACCAAAAATCAAGCAAAAATTCAAGAAAAATTGTTTTTATGTTTTTTAGGTTTTTAAGTGTTTTTGGTGAATTTTTGGGATTTTTATAAGGTGTATTTTATTTTCTAAAAATCAAACAGTGCTAAAAAGACACGGTACTGTCCAGCCAGGCCCAAAATCCAAAAATAAAATATTTAAGGATCTCAAAGGAACCTGGAAGTAATTTTTCCTGTATACTAGAGAAAACAAGGAAAATTAGGGCACCAAAATTATTGTTTTTGGGTTTTTAGATTATTTACTATAATTTTTATGAGTTTTTAGGTGTTTTTAGATTTTTAGGGTTTTTACTCAATGAAAAATAGCCAAAATTGGCTAGAAAATCAAGAAACACACAAAGAACAGTAACTTATTTTTTTAGAATTTTTGGGGGTGTTTTTATATTTTTTTTGGGATTTTTAAACCTAGACAGTAGCTAAAATAGATGTTTTTGAATTTTTTAAAAATAGCAAATAAAATAAAAAATGTCCTCAAAAATTCTCAAAAATTCTACAACATGGCAGGAGCCATGTGTCAAATTTTCATCGAATTTGGAGGTGGTTTGATATTTTATTCAAAAAGCAAAAGGGGGCACTGTGCACAGGGACTTAAGTGCAAATACCCAAAGATCTGGGGGTCCAGGTGCAATTTTCCCAGCAAGTCACGCGCGTGGCGCGTGCCTAGGGCACTCAGGGACCTTCTGGTAATAAAAACAAGTCCTAGGACCTTTTGGTAACTCGTACCAAAAAGTCCAGGGGCTATGTTGCAAATAACCCACTAAAAGGCGCACATGCGAAAATAAAACATTCACAGGGGCAGATATGCAAATACCAGAAAGATTCTATTCATTAACAAACATCCAGAACAACAGGGGTAGAGTTGCAAATACACCAGATAAACACGTGACGACGCACGTGGCTCACACATACAGGGGTATAAATGCAAATACTAAAGAGCACGAGGTCCAATGTGCAAATATCCCAACGTAAATAAAAAGCATAAAATATTTACAAGACTAAATCTGAAAACATGAACTAAGAGGGGGCCTACGGTAATTTACCCTTTTATTAATGTCGAGGGACGGATGCGCGACGCGTGGCAGATCGAACGGCTGAGTTGACGCGCCGCACACCAAAGGGGACCCTCAAATCGATCCGATGGCTGTAATGCTCCCACGTGGCAGATCCAATGGCTCTGGTGCGTTGTGGGGCTGCGAAGGACTCCGGGCTCGGATCAGATGGTCGAGGTGCAGCCACGTGCTCGATCGGATGGCTGAGAGGCGTTGTGGCTTAACCTCGTGGCTCAACGGTGAAGATCGATCCTCGTAAGATCTGGCGGTGCATGCTGCTCCGAGGATGGACGGACACGATCTGATCTGGAGCACCAAGGTCGATCTGACGGCGGACAAGGATGCTGCAAGAACTGGTCGCCGGCGACTTTCGCCGGCCCTCCGTGCGCACGATGGTCCTCGTCTACCGCTCCTGAGGTGCGGGAAAGCTTCGCCGTGAAGCCCCGCACCCGATGCTCTGCTCCGATGAAGGCGAGAAGCTCCTGAAAGCTCCGGCGACGTCGACGACCTGGAGCGGCTGTGCTCTGAAGTTCCGACCTCCAGATGAGGTCGATAGGCCTGGATACCTGCACAAGAAGAAAGAGGGGTCGACGGCAAACTGCCTCGACCAGTCAGAGCGGGCGGAAGGTGGCTGGTGCGGTGAAATGGAAGCTCTCCGGCGAGCGGCGGAGGGAGGAGAGCCGGTACCCTGCTCCGGGACGAGCCAGGGGGAATGAAGGGGTGAAGCAGGTGGAGAGGGGTCAGGTGAAGGTGGTGGCTTGGTCGGATGGACAGATGGATAGACGGAAACGGCTGACGGCGGCGGCGGAGCTAAACTACTGAAATGCGAAAAATCGAAAACTAAGCTAATCTATGGCCTAACTAAGCTACCTGATGGCTGCTGTCGACTGGGCTGAAGCTCGGCGAGCTTCTGGTCATTGCCTGCAAGGGGGCGTCGCTTCCCCGAGGCTGAGCGCGCTCGTGGCGGCGCACGGCGGCGATTACCACCGGATCAGTGACTCCCGGCTGCCCGGGCCTCGCTGCGACTCCAAGGATCCACGGCTGTCACTCAGGGATGATGGAGGAGCTCACAGGCGCCGAGGGGAAGATCAAAGATGGCGTGAATAGGTCGCCGGTGACGACATTAAATATGGTGGAAGATCCGAGAATAAGGAGGTCGGGCGGGTGGCACGGAGCTCGGATCCTCCAAACCCACCCCGGGCGAGGGTCCTGGATGTCCAGCGTGCAATCGGAGCCCGGGGTTTGGGTAAATGGCGACCGGGTTAGGCAGGTGGAAAATGGTGAAATCGGGTCGGGCGCGACATACCCGGCTCTGGTGGTCCTGGGGGGAGAGTTGACCGGGGGTCAACAATCCCCCGTGGACCAATCAGAGCCTGCCAGGCAAATAAAACTTGATTTATTTATTTAGGCTAGAAAATGATCGAATTAGCAAAAACTTAAAACACAAAATATTTTTATTTTATTTTTTTTCTATTTTTTTGTGATTTTTAATTAATTTTTGGAAATAAAAATAAGGTATTTACAATATATAGCTATACAGTAATTTACAAAAAGTTTAGAAAATAAATAATTTTATTTATTTATAAGGTTAAATAAATAAGGAAGGTGTTCTATGTACATGGTGAAGGGATCTTTTTGGTCTTTTTGATTTTCAACTTTTTATTTTGTTTTCAATAGTTTCTAAATATATACACAATATATACAAGCATATTTTTGGGTGAGGAAAATATAATTTTATTTATTTACAAAATATATACACATGAGCCCCTATCTCCCTCTACTTGGCTTTTATGCGGTCAGGCCCATGCTGAGCCCTCCCTTGGGTTAGGTTGCTCAATATTTATTCTAAAAATTTCCCTCTTTTTCTTTTTAATCTTTATTCTTTTATTTTTGCACAAAACATGCTAATTATAAGTATTTACAAACATGCATGCTTTTGCTAATTATTCCTATTTACACATATCTACATGCATTTGCATAGGTTTTTGTAGCTAAAATATAAGAATAAAGAGTGATGAATGGGTATTCATCACCCCCCTATACTATACTTTGCTAGTCCCTTAGCAAACACTTATTTGAAAAAGAAGTGAAAAAGAAAGAAAGAAACAGAAAAAGAGAATGTACATGGATCAAGGTTGATTATTAAACTTGCCTTCATTAAATTGAGGTATGGAGCTCAATCAGATCTTTGGATTATTAATGTGTCAGAACCTTATTTAGACTTAAGCTTAAAACCTAACAGCCTCTAAGTTCCACCAATCTATAACCAAGACTCCTCAATGCTCCAGATCAGAACAAGTCATCAATCACAAACCCTGAAGACCATGAATCTTTTCTTGTCCTGTGAAAGTGAGGTCTAAGCTCTCCACCTCAGAAATGGCAACTTGACAATCCTCCCCAACAAGGTAACTCTATGACCTCAATCTGGCCACTCTTTCCTCGAGGAGCGGGGTATTCCCTTCTAAGTTCAAGTACAACCGGCTCAAGAAGAGGGGGAAGAAGAGAATGGGTCAAGGCCAGTGTAGCCAAGTACCCTTGGGAGCTTGACCAGTGTAGCCAAGTCTCCTTGCTGCAAGCTACAACAGGTGGATCATGAAACCAAGCTTTGCTTATTGCACTTATATACATACTCCGGTGGGATTATCATTTTCTCTCAGACCCACCACTTTTTTGGAGTTCTTTTCTTTTTGCACATTTTTTTTTCGAGTGCATCTATACAACATGTACATGTGCAGCATATATACAAGGAGTTTTTCCTCTTGAGCCAGTAGACTATCCCTCTTTTGAAGCTTTATTGCAACCCACAACTCCCGTCGTTAGACCTCATGGCAACCAGACCAAGTTGAGACGCACTTCCTTCACTATAAGAAGAAGAGAGGTTCCGCCTAGAAGTACTACCCTCATATGCTACCCCAAGTCAAGGAAGACTGCCTCCTCACCACCTCATCCGTAGAGAGCTCGGTGCATAGTGCGGTTGTCCAAGTAAAGCCATAATCTATATGAGTCATGTGTTGTTGTTAAGTGCTCTACTTAGGCTCATTGAGATGACATGTGATCATAGCCTAGTGGACTCAAAGAATTAAGTCACCATGGACCTGAAAAGCCTTAAACCTAAGCCCTATAAGGTTCCTCTTAGAATTAGGTGGATTAAGATCTTAATCAAGCTCCATTTCTCAATTTGATTCCCGGCTAGTTTAAATGTCAACTATCATCCAGAAAAACTATATACATATGTACAAAAAGATGCATATTTACACAATATTTTACAATCATGCAAAATTTTTGAAAAATGTTTTGAAATCATGAATGATGATGCATGAAGTGCAAGTTTTGCAAAAAGATATTTACACACATTCACACGAGATTTTTGCAAACTTTTGATTTTTCAAAACATTTTGGAAAAATTTTGTACTATATACATAATTTTACACAAGCTTTACACACAAGATTTTTGAAATCATTTTACAAAAATAATTTGTACACTAGCTATGTATGTGCAAATAAAAGAAGATTATGTACATGAAAAATTTTTAATTTTTGTGGTTTTTAGCCATTTTATTTATTAACACACTCACACAAAGTACGAGTTATGGCTAAAGTATATATGAAATATATACACACCCCCCTATACTTAGCTCGAATGATGTCCTCAGAGTCAAGAGCGATGAAGAAGACATAACTCGTGCTATGTATAGGGACGTGAAAAGGAAGGCTATACAAAAGAGAATGAAAAGTGAAGAGGATCTCGGGTCTTCCCCCTATACTTAGGATTAAGTAATCCTAAGTATAGCAGGCTGTACACGAAGGGAAAACCGAATGGAGAATGTACAGGGTCTACCCCCCCTATACTTTAGGGTGAAATATCCCTAAGTATAGGCAGCAAAACAGGGGTAGCAAGACACGAAAGAAATCACGAATATATACAAGAAGGAGGATCATCACCCCCCCTATACTTAAGGTGAAGAACCTTAAGTATAGGCAACAACAGGAGTGATGGAACAGAACGAAGAACAACCTGGTGTTTTCACCCCCCTATACTTAGGATGAGCAATATCCTAAGTATAGCAAAGATAATCCTAGGTGAGTCCTGGGGTGAAAACAAGAACGGAAGAAAGAAGGATTAAAATAAGACGAAACACGTATATACAAAAGAATACAATGTTGAGGTGCCTCTCAACAAGCGCTAGGTTTTACGCCCCTAGCTGGGCGCAAAGGCTAGGATAATGCAGTATCAAGGTTCAGGACGGCATCGGTAAGGCGAATGTCGTACTGTCGTCGTAGTCTCGGTGTGAGAACAACGACGAACTCAACAGTGTAAAGTAAGACACCCATGTATACAATCAAGCGGGTGTCTGCTACCGGCCAAAGATATGGGAAGAAGTGATCAGGATCCGATAGCACAAAAGAAATCGTCGGCTCTAGATCAGATTGGAGTGAGAGTGTGGAGCCGAAGAAATCGAACGTGGAGAAAGATGGATCAGTAATAGAATCGTCCACGTCAATCAGTGTCTCAAGCAAGTATGGACAATCAAGATCAGGAGACTCTCTAAACAGACTGATATCCGATGAATAGAATGGAAGAAGATCAGGCAGATCATCGAATATCTCCAGGATGGGCTCATCCTCGCGAGGGTCGTCGAGGTGAGAAGACTCAGAATCAGGATGATCTAAAGACTCGGTTTCGTGTTCCGCCAGATCGGAAACACTCTCAGTAGATGAAACCGAGTACTCATCGTGTGCGGCATCCTCCCGCAGATAACCCTCGGGGAGAGATGCAAGATCAGAAGTGACAAGAAGAGGATCAGGATCTAGATTGGCATCTGCGCTACTATCAAGTATCCACTCAGTGCACCAGGCTGCATCATCATCTGAAGTGTAAGTCTCGGCAATCTGGAAGCAGGAGAAGGTACTAGTCAATATCGCGGAAGCTGGCAAAGTGTCTGCAGCTGATCCTCGCTCTGCGGCTATGCTGTCTGTCAGCTGGTCCTCAGGAAGTGTATCTATCTCAACAAAGTGGAGGACCAAAGGCTCGAGGACGGGACTCTCTGTGTCTGTGCTCTCAAAGTGGCGTCCCTCATCGAGCTGTGGCTGCTGGGCTGAGTCCTGGTGACTGTCTGCATCCGAGAAGTGTCTCTGCAGGAAGATAACTGACTCCTCCGGGACTGGAAGCTGAAGTGTCTGAATCAATGGCTGCAAAAGCTGGGGCTCCTCCGGCTCCTGGAGTATCAGAAGATCTGATATCCAAGACTCGTCAACAGGGAACTCTGGGGCTGACTCGAAATCCAACTGGAAGGCCAACGGGAACTCAAGTAGACTCTGGGTCCGAACCTCTGCTATGACAGGCATCTCCTCTGTCAATGGTGCGGCATCATCCAAATCCTCAGGCTGGTGTGTAGAAACTATCTCATCATGCAAAGTGACACACCGTACTGGTACAGCATCGTCCACATGTGTTGTCCCGACCATGGCATCTCGCGAAGAAGACCTCTGTGAAAGTAACCTCGAGATGGTATCCAAGAAGTGAATGTCGGAACTGCGGTGTGAACCGCCACATGTGGTAATCACCAGTGCTATCTGCTCTGCGGTCATCCCCCGCATGGAGATCTCTATCAAGTCTGTAAGTGGAAGTCCGTGCTCAGGGAATCTCCTCAAGAGGTCAAGAAACCTCGGCCATGCCTCGTGCAATGGCTCCTGGGGGTCAACTGAAAAGTCCATGATCAAAGACCGCATAAACTCTGCTCTACGTGGAGGGAAGTATCTCTGTAAAAACTCTCGGCGTAGCTCTCCCCACGTCTCGAATGTCCTTCCCAATCGTCGGTGCCATCTCATGGCTCTGTCGTGAAGCGTGAATGGGAAGGTCCTGCTCATCAGCTCCTCGGCAGCGACGTCTGAATATCTCTGTGCTCTACAAAACTCCTCGAAAGCGGATAGGTGAATATATGGCTCCTCGTGCGCCTCTCCTGAAAACGTCGGCAGTCGCTGAACGTAACCCAAATCCAAGACGAATGGACCTAATGTAGAAGCTGACTGAGCTCCATGTGCTATCTGCTCCTCCATCCCTCCGGAATAGGATATGTCTGCTAATCTCCACTGCTCTCTCTGGTCACCAACGGAGTGCGCTCTCAACTCAGCATCAACATCGTCCGGGTCTCGCATATGCTCTATCGGGTATCCTCGGACGTCTCGCACAGCATGCCCAGAGTAATGAGATGAAAGGGAGGGAGGGAGCGGGAGGTTGGTCGGAGATCCGACCACCCTGGAAGGTGGATTGGAGTGATGGTCAGAGGATGGAGAAAAAGCCGTAAGAGTCGGCTCGAAGTGAGGGGGATCCATCATCCAGGGGTAAAGGAAAAGCAAGTGGAATGAAGGGAGGTGAGGGAGGGAAATAGAAGGAAGATGAGAAAGGATCGAAGGGATCTGGCAATCAATCAAGATGAACAAGCAAACCCCCAATTCACCTACGCACGCAGAGCTGAAGACCGAAGGGATCGGTCAATTATCTTGTCAATTTTTTATTTTAGGTGATCATCCAGTCTATCAGAGCGATTACGTGAGGTCAATAGGTATCCAAATCTTTCTCAACCGACTGTCCCGTACTGAAAGCCGGTAATCAGTCAAGAAAAGATCGGAGGCTCTATCCTAATGTGCGGATCACTCTCTCGCTCATCCAAACCAGACTAGGAGGGCTTACTCTCCCCAAGACAGATTTTTCGTGAGGTATCTTTTAGGTCAAGTATGATTAGCAGTCCCGATTTTATTGTTTTTGTTTTTTAGATATTTTATTTAATAAAAAGAAACGACTAACGAATTTTTCGGTTCTCCTGGTTATTAAGTCCAAAACAGGGGGGAGAAGACGAAAAAGCCGATGCGCGAGAAATCAATGATGCATGCAAAGTCAGAAATGCGTACCTGCCTCCAGCTCTCTACATGCAATATGATCCGTGCATAAAAGTAAAGACTGAAATAAAACTAACCTAAATGATGCAGCGGTAAAGCCGAGTCCTAGGTGAGCAAGTCTAGCGAAGAGCCGTCTAACCGGTCACCGACCTCCAAGCCAAAGAGTCCGGTCTTGGCCCGTCCCTCCTCTGTCCGACAAATCGGGGGTAGGAGTAAGCGCTTTACAGGACGGGCTGCGGCACGTAGGCTACGGGGGCAAATGAATCGGTTATTTTTATTATTTATTTTAAGTAGGTCCAATTATCGATCTATGGGAACAGATATGCAATTAGGTGTGTGGATCCTACTAATTACGGCACATTCATCAGAAAATCCTAAGTCTAGGGGCTCGAGCAAAAACCGCGAAAAACCGGAAAAGACAGAAATAAAAGAAAAATAAAACCGTGAAAAAGCCGCAAAAAACCGCCAAGGTCCTAATGGGTCCCCCGAGCACACCGGTGCTCGGCGAAACAGACCCGCTACGGTCAAGTCACAAGAGTGTCCAAGTCCTGTCCCTGTATTATTACAACAAGAATAATAAATGAAATAAAGTCCTAAGCTATCCTCACCCACTCAACTCTCTCTCTCTCTCTCGCTCTCTCCTGCGGCTTCGTAGAGAAAGAAGCCGCCTCCAAGTTCCTCGGCTGCTCAGGCTCCTCGAAAGTCGCCTCCGCGGTCCTCGGGCCCTCGCAAGACAGAGAAAAGAGTGGTCAGACCAGCAAAAATAATCAAATGAAAAGAAAAAGAAATAAAGATACAGGTCAGGGTATATATGCAAAAATGAAAAATAAAATAAACACACAATATAAAACAAAAATAAAAATAAAAGAAAATCAAAATAAAACCAAATAAAACAAAAAGAAGCTAGATACAATACAAAAGCCGCGAAAAGCCGCGGACTCCGAAGAGCCGCGAAAAACCGCGAAATGAAAAACGAAAATAAAGACAAAAATACTACTAAGCCGTGCTCCCCGGCAACGACGCCATTTTGATAACCGTCTAAATGACTAAGGTAAAGGTATAGAAATGGTCGTTGCGACCTCAGTCACTCAGACTAGTGTATCAAGAAAAATCAGACCACTCGAGCAAATAAATCAATCAAGCACAAAAGAAAGCGGCCTAGCTATGAGATTAACCTGGTATAGCACCCAGGGTCGAACACAAGGAGCACGGGTTGGCCAGAGGCTACGAAGTAGTAAAAATAAAATAAAATAAAATACAAGGATTTTTAGTTTGTTTTAATATTTTTTATATTTTTTTTAGGATTTTTAATATAATGAGAAAATAAAAGGAAGCAAATAAAAGCACACTTGAGCAATTTATTTAAAGCACCAAAAATCAAGAAAAAATTCAAGAAAATTGTTTTTATGTTTTTTAGGTTTTTAAGTGTTTTTGGTGAATTTTTGGGATTTTATAAGGTGTATTTTATTTTCTAAAAATCAAACAATGCTAAAAAGACACGGTACTGTCCAGCCAGACCCAAAATCCAAAAATAAAATATTTAAGGATCTCAAAGGAACCTGGAGGTAATTTTCCTGTATACTAGAGAAAACAAGGAAAATTAGGGCACCAAAATTATTGTTTTTGGGTTTTTAGATTATTTACTATAATTTTTATGAGTTTTTAGGTGTTTTTAGATTTTTAGGGTTTTTACTCAATGAAAAATAGCCAAAATTGGCTAGAAAATCAAGAAACACACAAAGAACAGTAACTAATTTTTTTAGAATTTTTTTGGGGGTGTTTTTATATTTTTTTGGGATTTTAAACCTAGACAGTAGCTAAAATAGATGTTTTTGAATTTTTTAAAAATAACAAATAAAATAAAAAATGTCCTAAAAAATTCTCAAAAATTCTACAACATGGCAGGAGCCATGTGTCAAATTTTCATCGAATTTGGAGGTGGTTTGATATTTTATTCAAAAAGCAAAAGGGGGCACTGTGCACAGGGACTTAAGTGCAAATACCCAAAGATCTGGGGGTCCAGGTGCAATTTTCCCAGCAAGTCACGCGCGTGGCGCGTGCCTGGGGCACTCAGGGACCTTCTGGTAATAAAAACAAGTCCTAGGACCTTTTGGTAACTCGTACCAAAAAGTCCAGGGGCTATGTTGCAAATAACCCACTAAAAGGCGCACATGCGAAAATAAAACGTTCACAGGGGCAGATATGCAAATACCAGAAAGATTCTATTCATTAACAAACATCCAGAACAACAGGGGTAGAGTTGCAAATACACCAGATAAACACGTGACGACGCACGTGGCTCACACATACAGGGGTATAAATGCAAATACTAAAGAGCACGAGGTCCAATGTGCAAATATCCCAACGTAAATAAAAAGCATAAAATATTTACAGGACTAAATCTGAAAATATGAACTAAGAGGGGGCCTACGGTAATTTACCCTTTTATTAATGTCGAGGGACGGATGCGCGACGCGTGGCAGATCGAACGGCTGAGTTGACGCGCCGCACACCAAAGGGGACCCTCGAATCGATCCGATGGCTGTAATGCTCCCACGTGGCAGATCCAATGGCTCTGGTGCGTTGTGGGGCTGCGAAGGACTCCTGGCTCGGATCGGATGGTCGAGGTGCAGCCACGTGCTCGATCGGATGGCTGAGAGGCGTTGTGGCTTAACCTCTTGGCTCAACGGTGAAGATCGATCCTCGTAAGATCTGGCGGTGGATGCTGCTCCGAGGATGGACGGACACGATCTGATCTGGAGCACCAAGGTCGATCTGACGGCGGACAAGGATGCTGCAAGAACTGGTCGCCGGCGACTTTCGCCGGCCCTCCGTGCGCACGATGGTCCTCGTCTACCGCTCCTGAGGTGCGGGAAAGCTTCGCCGTGAAGCCCCGCACCCAATGCTCTGCTCCGATGAAGGCGAGAAGCTCCTGAAAGCTCCGACGACGTCGACGACCTGGAGCGGCTGTGCTCTGAAGTTCCGACCTCCAGATGAGGTCGATAGGCCTGGATTCCTGCACAAGAAGAAAGAGGGGTCGAGGGCAAACTGCCTCGACACGTCAGAGCGGGCGGAAGGTGGCTGGTGCGGTGAAATGGAAGCTCTCCGGCGAGCGGCGAGGGAGGAGAGCCGGTACCCTGCTCCGGACGAGCCAGGGGGAATGAAGGGGTGAAGCAGGTGGAGAGGGGTCAGGTGAAGGTGGTGGCTTGGTCGGATGGACAGATGGATAGACGGAAACGGCTGGCGGCGGCGGCGGAGCTAAACTACTGAAATGCGAAAAATCGAAAACTAAGCGAATCTATGGCCTAACTAAGCTACCTGATGGCTGCTGTCGACTGGGCTGAAGCTCGGCGAGCTTCTGGTCATTGCCTGCAAGGGGGCGTCGCTTCCCCGAGGCTGAGCGCGCTCGTGGCGGCGCACGGCGGCGATTACCACTGGATCAGTGACTCCCGGCTGCCCGGGCCTCGCTGCGACTCCAAGGATCCACGGCTGTCACTCAGGGATGATGGAGGAGTTCACAGGCGCCGAGGGGAAGATCAAAGATGGCGTGAATAGGTCGCCGGTGACGACATTAAATATGGTGGAAGATCCGAGAATAAGGAGGTCGGGCGGGTGGCACGGAGCTCGGATCCTCCAAACCCACCCCGGGCGAGGGTCCTGGATGTCCAGCGTGCAATCAGAGCCCGGGGTTTGGGTAAATGGCGACCGGGTTAGGCGGGTGGAAAATGGTGAAATCGGGTCGGGCGCGACATACCCGGCTCTGGTGGTCCTGGGGGGAGAGTTGACCGGGGGTCAACAATCCCCCGTGGACCAATCAGAGCCTGCCAGGCAAATAAAACTTGATTTATTTATTTAGGCTAGAAAATGATCGAATTAGCAAAAACTTAAAACACAAAATATTTTTATTTTATTTTTTTCTATTTTTTTTGTGATTTTTAATTAATTTTTGGAAATAAAAATAAGGTATTTACAATATATAGCTATACAGTAATTTACAAAAAGTTTAGAAAATAAATAATTTTATTTATTTATAAGGTTAAATAAATAAGGAAGGTGTTCTATGTACATGGTGAAGGGATCTTTTTGGTCTTTTTGATTTTCAACTTTTTATTTTGTTTTCAATAGTTTCTAAATATATACACAATATATACAAGCATATTTTTGGGTGAGGAAAATATAATTTTATTTATTTACAAATATATATACACATGAGCCCCTATCTCCCTCTACTTGGCTTTTATGCGGTCAGGCCCATGCTGAGCCCTCCCTTGGGTTAGGTTGCTCAATATTTATTCTAAAAATTTCCCTCTTTTTCTTTTTAATCTTTATTCTTTTATTTTTGCACAAAAACATGCTAATTATAAGTATTTACAAACATGCATGCTTTTGCGAATTATTCCTATTTACACATATCTACATGCATTTGCATAGGTTTTTGTAGCTAAAATATAAGAATAAAGAGTGATGAATGGGTATTCATCAGGAATCCCCTCTTCTCCAAAGATCTCCAAAGGAATCGCTAATCAATAGAATCATACGCCTTTGCGAAATTCACTTTCCACAGCAGCCCAATACCTTTGTTTCTCCTCCAATCTGCAATCACCTCGATGCCATCACCAACCCATCTGCCATGCACCTCCCCGGCACAAAAGCCGTCTGTTCTGGGGAAATGAGATCCTGCATCACCCCATGCAACATGTTGGCTAGAGTCTTTGCCACAATGAGGTAGATCTCGTTCGAGAGCGCAATGGGTATGAAGTCCTCCACCAAGGATGGGTTCTCCCATTTTGGCAAAAGAAAAATCAACGCTTTATCCAACTTTTCAAATCCATGATTTCCACTGCTAAACTCATGGATCATTTCCATCACATCATCCTTGACCACCTCCCAAAACTCTTTGTAAAAGCGAACCGAGAAACCATCAGGTCCAGGTGCCCCATCAGTATTCAGTTGAAACAATGCATCCTTGATCTCCACCTCCGTGAAACCCCGAACGAGCGATCCCGCTTGAGCCTCAGATATTATCGAAACGCCCCTACCTTGCCAACCCCATCCAGCACGTGCCTTCCACCTGCTAATCTTCTGAAAGTGAGAACGGAGCGTCGCTCCCATAGCACGGTCCCCCTGAGCCATGATACTGCCCACCACCGTGGAGTGGATAAAGTTTTTCCGCCTTCTCCCACTGGACAGGGCGTGGAAGAACCGAGTATTAGCATCCCCCTCCTTCAACCAACGCTGCCTGTATATCGTATGTTTAGTCGAGATTTAGTGAGGTGTGTGCAAATCCTGATTTTTCTAGGAGTGAGATACCAGAAAAAAGTTTGATGATAAAGACAACATAGCCATTTATTGTGAACCGTCATTAGGAAACAACAATTGATATATGCCGTTCTTCGCTAATTGTAACTTGTAAGTATAAAATTTATTTCACAACATGGATAATCGAACGAAACAAGGTCTCGACTTGAGCTTGGCTCTAGAATCCCATTGAGCTAAAAGTCTGGCTCGAGTTGGATAATGATCCAAGCTCATCAAACTCAACTTTTCTTGCACCCTCTAGGTAAAGGATTTTTCTTGCACTAGTCGTCTTTAAAGAAAACAACTTCTGCGTTTAGCTAGTACACTTAAGTCATTGGAAAAACATGTCATACTTTGTTACTTGATGGTCGTTCCATACAATAAGTACCATAGTGTCTAAAAGGAACCACTAGCGTGTTATTAATAACCTCATTTGCTAAAATTATGTGATGTATAAAACTTACGATAGCTCACATTCATTACAACCACCAAAAATCTAAGATATCCACTTCAAGCAACAACATACTCTATCCCAATAATAAGAGAGAGTATACATCAAATCAACCAAAGATCTCGTAAAGAATGGAGCTTCTTAATTAACGAGCCATGAAACCAATTTATAACACTATTAAAAAATAGAAAAACATGCAAATTTCGAGGGAGTGCACTATAAGTGACGGAGAACAAGAAGCAAACCAAAGAAGTGGAATCTCTGCAACTCCCTATTACCCAAACTCTATCTCTCAACGCATTAATTGATCCTCACATGGTCTCATTCTAACTTCCATATGTGAAGAACACCGCTCATTACCTCCATGCTTTTCATCATGGATCATATTTTCCATTTTTATAACAATGAAAGAAAAACACATTTTCTACTCCAAAAAATATAATAGCTAATATCATTTCAAATCGTATATCCATGTCTTTACATGCAATAGCTAGTAGCATTAGGCTGTTGAAAAAATCCAGGTCAAACTGGTACCCAGCTTGACCCGTACATTTTGACCCTAAACTCATGGGTACCTGTTTGGAAATATCGGGTCAGGTACCCACTTTGTCTTGACCCATGCCCCATTTAAAATATGGTAAATTACAATTTGGGTCCCTATCTACGGGTCTGATCCCAGAATAGGTCTCGATCTTTAAATTGTAACGAGTCGGGTCCCGGGGCCATTAATGTAAGGAATTTTTTTGGGACTAATGACGAGTACGCCCTTGTTTAAAAGTTGGAACCCAACCCCCATTCCCTTCCCAACAAGGGCATAGTCGTCATGAACTCCAAAATTTCCATTTCCTAAATGGTCCTAGGACCCGAATCGTTACGATTTAAAGATCGGAACCCATTCTGGGATCGGACCCATAGATGGGGACCCAAATTGTAATTTACCTTTAAAATATCCATGTGATAGAGCGGGTACCCGGGTACCCTATTGGAAGCTTTCACTTTCTCTTTAATTAAAAAAAATGCAAAAAGTTAAATATGACACAAATATAATTATGCATTATTGATATACATTTTATAATAAGGATATGGTTATGAACACATATATCGATAAATATGAAAAATGTAAGATCATGCACTAAAAACGGATATGAATATGAAATTAATCGGATTTGATACTACTATTAGAAGAAATATAATAGCTTATCTTAACTTTAATTCAAATGGAAATATTGGTATATAAATCCGTATTGATTTTCAAATGGATATAGATGTATATAGGATGGATCATGGGGTATGGTCGGTCCGAAATCAACATTGACTCGACCTGTAAAAGACCGAACCCAACTTGAATCCAAATATATATGGGGCGGGCCCGGGCCCTCCCCACCCCGCAGAAACCCGGTTTGGCCCGAATCGATCCACGTTCCCACTATAGTTATTTTATAATTTATATTAACGGTGGAACGATGTTGTATTAAAACAATGATTTAAGACATTAGATAATAGAATGTGTAATACTGGTTAAATAGGAAAGATGGTTGATACGGTGATGAATTGGATACGAGTCTATACCTTTGCAAGCATCGATAATTTAAATAATACAATTTACAGTATATACGAGGCATTGTATATTAAACTATATACGAGGCATTGTATAAATCAGATATGAGGTACTGTATATTAAATAATATAATTTAAGACATCAAATCGAGCACTTTTGCATAAAAAATTATGAGCCTGTGGATACGTTGATAAATCAGATATGAGGCTACACATTCGCGGGTATAAATAATTTTACCATGAAAAAAACAATAATGTTTCAATTAAACATTGTCAGTACATTTATGAATAAACAAATACGACAATGAATTGGATACTCGAGTATACATATCCATGTTTCAATTGAATGCTCATGCAATCCATCCATTGTCTAATGTCTAATTAATCCCCTCTTAGCTAGGGATGTAAGTAATCTAATACATGTACATTTTTATTTTTTGATTTCAATGTGTAGCTCCATCACATTTTTGACATCTATTAAAACTATTGAATAGTACCAGAATATGATGATTGGTTTTATAAATAATTTATTTAATTTAATGATATGTTATTGATAAGCGGCTTGAGCGATAGAGGCAGAGTGATATTAAAGGTCGTTGCGACCTCAACCACTCGAACCGAGCTCAACAAGAAAAAATCAGACCACCAATCAAAATCAAATACGAAAATCAAGGCAAGCGATCTTGCTATTTATTTTAACCTGGTATAGCCACTAGGGTCGAACACAAGGAGCACGGGAAAATCCTATGAAGTAGACATGAAATCTAAAAAAAATAAAAATATTTTTGGTTGTTTTTAAATTTTAATTTTATTTTTTTAATATTTTCTTTTAAGAAAGAGAATAAGAAAATAAAAGCATACACAACACAACAATTTTTATTATGGTCTAAAAAGCTCAAAAATTCATTTTTTTGTGTTTTTAATATATTCAAGTGTTTTTGGGTATTTTATGGGCTTTTTCTGATTTTTATATAATTTTCTAAAAATAAAAGAAAGGCAAAAACATCAAACAATGCACAACCTTGATAGAAAGGCAATTTAAAAATAGTTAGAATGTCTCTAAAATCCTGGCAATAATTTTATGGGAAAGTATAAAATAAAATCTAACTACAGAACTTGAAAACACATTTTTTTGTTTTTATAGAATTTTTAATGATTTTTATAAGATTTTAAGGGTTTTGAGATTTTTAGGAGTTTTATAAAAGATAATGGAATGAAATAATATAGAAATTAAAACACGACAACAAGCACACACAAAATTTTATGGAATTTTTAAATGTATTTTTCTATTTTTATGGGTTTTCTAAATTAGACAAAGGTAATTTTTAAGGTTTTTAATTTTTAGAAAATAGAAAATAAAATCAAAATGCATCTAAAAAATTACCAAAAATATTACACAGTAGCAGGAGCTATTGGTATTTTTTGGAAATTTTTAGAGCAGTTTTGATATTTATTTAATTAAAAACTCAACACATAGGTTGTAGGGACTTAAATGAAATTTATTTAAGTTTCTGTACTAAACATTAACAAGCTCTAAAATTCCAGGGTCAAACATGTAATTTTTTCAATTAAATCCGCACATGCGTCAATTCCACACGTACGAGGGCATATTTGCAATTTCAGAAAATGTCTCAATCAAACATTAACACAGGAAAGATTCAGGACTAAACATGTAAATACACCAAAGTTCACGTGACGACACACGTGTCTTTTACGAAGTATTCCGGCGATCCTCACGATCTGAGTCCGAGCTGTTGGAATTGGAATAGGTTCGGCAACGGATCACGAAATCTTGGCCATCTTCTCTATCTAATGAATGAGGAGTCCGTTTTGAAATCGTTTGCCCTGCACCCACCCCGCGAGTATATGATTCCTATTGAATCATACAAAGGTAGATTGATAGAAACCTCTGGGAAAATGCCCACCTGTAACCCAGCGGATAAAGTACATTACATAGTCCGTTTTAGGGATTAGTGACTTGCCCATTCAGTGACTTTGGAACTGGACGTTCCCAAAATAGGTACTATTGGGTCCATGAACATGGTTAACACTAAACTGTTTGAAGTCCAGGCATAACGGGGTACTCTTTCTACCACTATATTAGTACAAAAAAAGGTACAAAAAAAGGTTTAAAATTTCAATCAAAATAAATAGTTGGTAATTTATCCAATATAGAACACTCATATGGATAAAATCGTTTGAACCGTTTCCTACAAAAAAAGGAATATACTTTGCTTTTTTTCATACAATGCTGAACGGACAACCTACGTATAAAATAAGAATTTTTGGATTTGAATAAATAATTAATAAATCAATAAAATTAAGAAAAAAATAAGAAAGAAATAAAAAATAAAGAAACAACTTTACTGATAATTGCGGATTTTTTGTCTGGTCAGAAGAGTTCTCGAAATAGTCTGGTCTTGCATAAATTTCGATATCTTTCTTTATTCGATATCTTTAAAAATACAAACAGAAAAGAGAGAACATGCTCATTACATTATATATATATATATATGGGAATGCCTATAAATTAAATAGTTGAGCGTGAGAGCCAAATGAATCGAAAGATTCATGTTTGGTTCGGGAGGAGATTATGTAAGTTGTGAAATTAATGGTAAGAAAATCTACTTTCATTAAGTAATTTATTAGATAATCGAAAACATAGGATTTTGAGTACTATTCGAAATTCAGAAGAATTACGTAGAAGCACCATTGAGCAGCTTGAAAAAGCCCCCAGGGAGGGCTAAATCGCAAATAATAGAAACTACAGGGATAAACTGCAAATAAGTTCAACTACAACTTTATTTGATGGACTAAAACATAAATAAAAAAAGTGCAGGGTAAAAAGGGATATATACCCTTGCAGCACGTGAGGCACGTGTGGAGGGGGCACGTGTCGGCCGTTGGAGAAGGCGTGGACGTGCAGCTCTAATGGCGTCAGGTGTCAAATCTGACGGTGCCAGAACGGTCGGGGACGTGGGGCACACGTGGCCATCAGATCTGACATCCAACAGTCTGAAAGGTGGCTGGATGGACGGTTAGGATGTCATCTGGAAGAACGGGGCCAATCCAATGGTGATGGATCCGCCTAGAAGAACAACTCCTGAGTGGACTTCACCGGATCTAAGGAAGATATCCTCAGCCCCGATGATCGATCGGGAAGCGTTAGATGTATCGTAGAACGATTCCGCGTCGACTGGACGACTCGAATGGAGGCTCCAACGGCTGGATAGGCGTGACGACGACGAGGGTCTGGAGCTACTCCGACGAGCTCTGGAATGGATAGAATGAGTGATCCCAACACACGCAAAGTCCTGTAAAGGGTAGCTCTGACTCGGAGCTACGCTTCGGCTTGGTTTATTTGGACTAAGCAAAGAAGCGAGGAGGGGTGCTGGTCAATCGCCGACGAAGGTGAGGAAGGAGATCTCGAACCTAATCTCGACTAGATGGACGAAGATAAGGGTGATAAGGATGCGGAGCGAGATGGAGGGTGAGCGTGCGGTGATATCGGAGTGGCTGAAGGTGGGTGATGGAGCTCCCACCGACTGGTCGGAGCAGACAAAGGTGCGGTGGCGCTGAGAATAAAGATCTGAATGAATGGACTCAAGGGAAGGATAAAAGGTTCACCTAAAGGTCTGGATCGACTCCTGGGCTCCAGGAAAAGGTGGTCGTCGGGATGATGGCCTCGACCAAGCTGCGGAAGGCAAGGGAGGCTGCTCGCGGTGGAACTCCAGCCACGATGGTCGAGCTGCGGCGTCGTTACACCAAATCGATCGCCAGACGACGCTCTAGGCAGCTGTCACTCAGCTGGAGGTGGCCAGGGTATTAAAAGGGAGCGAGACACGAGATGGCGGTCTGGGGAAGAGGATGAGATGATTTAGCGCTCCCAGGTGACTAGAAAGAACAGGTGAGGGCACACGAACTGAGAAAGATCCACACCCTCCTAGGGATCCGCTAGGGTCTTGGATCCTAGGAGGGTCCACGGGAGAAAAATTGAGGCGAGGGCACGTGTGATCTACCCGGAAGAAAATGAGAGAAAAAGGTCCTGCCACGCAGTCGGGTCGGGTCAAGCCCTGGAAGAGGGGGTTGATCCGGGTCAATATTCCGGCGTGGCCCAATCAGGAGCGGTGGGGGAAGAAGACAAAATCCACTACAGGACAAAATAACAAGGAAAATAAAATATAAATAAATTAAAAATAGTAAGTGAATTTAAATTAAAAAAGAATAAAATGAAAAATATTTATTATTTTTCAAGGAATTTTTCTGTGATTTTTATTTATTTTTTTGAAAAATGTATATTATACCTATGTATTTTGTACAATTATTTTAAATTTATGATTTTTACAATAAATACCACAATTTTATATTTTATTTATTCACAACATAATTTTTGAGTACAAAACAGTTTTTGTTTTATTTTTATTATTTATTTACATGTATATAATAAATAGAGAAGGGAATATATATACATGTATTATGTACAAGTGAGAGAGACTTTTATTTTATTTTTATTTTTCTTATTTTTATTTTATTTTTAGAAATATATACAAGGAGGTAAAAATATATTTTTATTTTTATTTTGGTAGAAATAATTTATTTATTTACACACATGATATGTACAATATAGAGTGAGCCCTATCTCTCTCTACTTATTTTATTTGGCGATCAGGCCAATGCTTGGCCCTCTCTTGGGGTTTGGGTCACTCTGTATTTATTCTAAATACCTCCTTCTTTTTTTCTTTTTCTTTATTCTTTTATTTTTGCACAACTACATGCTAATTATGTAATATTAACACATGCATGCATATTGCTAAGTTATTGTATTTACACCTATTTACATGATGCTTTGCCAAGATACTTAGCTAAAATAAAAGAATAAAGAGTGATGATCAGGGATTCATTACCTCCTATACTTTACCTTTGATTGTCCCTTAGCAAACACTTATTTGAAAAAGAAGTGAAAAGAGAAATAATAGAAAAGAAGGGGAATCAAGGTTGATTATTAAACTTGTCTTCATTAAATTGGAGTATGGAGCTCATTCAGACCTTTGGATTATTAGTTTGTCGGAACCTTATTTGGACCTAAGTTTAAGACTCAACAACCTCTAAGTTCCACTAATCTATGGTCAATACTCTTCAATAATCCAGATCAGAGCAAGTCTACATACACAAACTCTAATGACCATGAATCTTTTCTTATACTGTGTAAGTGATATGTAGCTCCCATCCTCAGAAATGGCAAAGTAACAACGCCCTCAACAAGATAACTTTAATGCCCTAGTCTAGCAGCTCTTTCCTCGAGGAACGGGGTATTCCCTTCTAAGTTAAAGTTCAACCAGCTCAAGAAGAGGAGGAAGAAGAGAATGGACCATGACCGGTGTAGTCATGTATCCGTGGGATCCTAACCAGTGTAGCTAAGTCTCCCGCTGCTAGCTTCATGAGATGAGAATGGGTAACATAAGCTTTGCTTTATTTGTCTATATACACTCCGGTGGGTATTTCATTTTCTATCAGACCCACCACTTTTTTGGAGTTTTCTTTCTTTTGCACATTTTTTTTCCGATGTGCATATGTACAACATATCTACATGGTGCATCATATATACATAAGGAATTTTTCCTCTTGAGCCAGTAGACTATCCCTCTTTTGAAGCATTATTGCAATCCATGAATCCTATCTTTAGACCTCAATGCCACCAGACCAAGTTGAGATGTACTTCCTTCACTAAAAGAAGACGAGAGGTTCCGCCTAGAAGTACTACCCTCGTATGCTACCCCAAGCCAAAGGAAACTGCCTCTTCACCACCTCCTCCATAGAGAGCTATGTGTAAGGTGCTGGTGCAAGTAAAGCCATTGTCTATGAGAGTCATGTGTGCATTGTTAAATGTTCTACTTAGGCTCATCAGGATGACATGTGCTCATAGTCTAGTGGACTCAAAGAATTAAGTCACCGATGGACCTGAAAAGTCTCAACCCTAAGCCCTATAAGGTTCCTCTTAGAATTAGGTGGATTAAGATCTTAACCAAGCTCTATTTTCCAATTTAATTCCAAGCTAGTTTAAGTGTCAATCTATGATTCAAAAGAATGTATAAGTATATACAATAAGCTTTTTTTATGCAAATTTTTTAAAATATGCAAAATTTTTGAAAAATGTTTGAATGTATGTATGGATGCAGAAGTTTTGCAAACTATTTACACACATTTACACAAGGATTTTTGCAAGCTTTTGTTTTGCAAACATTTTACAAAAATTTTGTACTATATACATAATTTTGATACCTAAAATATTTACAAAAATTTTACAAATAAAATATTTTTATAAACATTTGTACAAAAATAATTTTTATAAATAGCTATGTATGTGCAAGAAAGAATTTCATGTACAAGAAAAATTTTAAAATTTTTATTGTTTTTAGATAAAGGATTTTACCCATTTTATTTATTAACATACTCACACAAAGTACGAGTTATGGCTAAAGTACATATGAAATATATATGACACTCCCCTATACTTAGCTCGAACGATGTCCTCAGAGTGGATCAAGAGAGATGAAGAAGACATAACTCGTACTTAGTATAGGGAAGTGAAAAGGAATGCTATACTACAATGACAAATCAAAGAATATAATGAAGAGGACTCGATGTTTCCCCCTATACTTAGGATCAAGTAATCCTAAGTATAGCAGACTGTACATAAAGGGAATTCCGAGTGAAAGAATGTACAGGGTCTACCTCCCCTATACTTAGGGTAAAATATCCCTAAGTATAGGCATCAAAATAGATGTAAAAAGAATCAAAAGAAAAATCAAAAGTCCGACACCCCCCATTCTTAGGGTAAGTGCACCCTAAGTATAACATAATCACAAGATGCATATGGGGTGTTGGACTAAAGAATGAGATGATATGGACATCTGGATCTATACAAGGTGGAAGAGAGTGATAATCATGCATGAGATGCAACAGATGTGAGTCAAAGACCACATCTCATGCAAAATGAATCGGGGTGACGTCAACGACCAGCGGCTCATGATCTAGATATGGTTTGAGTCGCTGACCGTTGACACGAAAGGTAGAGTAAGATGACATCTCAGATATGTCAATACTCCCATTGTCATGTACCTTTCGGACCAGGTATGGTCCCTTCTACTTGCTCTTCAACTTCCCTGAAAATAATCTAAGCCTAGCATCAAACAACCATACTCTCTTATCTGGCTCAAACGGCTTATGGCTGATATGAGAATCATGCCATATCTTCACTCTTTTCTTGTACTGTAAGCTGCTTGAAAATGCAGTGTCTCTAAGCTCCTCCAGAGCTACCAATTCTGCTTCCTCTGATCTCCTACACTCACTGGATCCAATAATATATTTGTGACAACCCAGTGTGACTTGTGCCTAATCTCAATAGGTAAATGAAAGGGCTTGCCATAAACGAGGTGAAAGGGAGATGTGCCCAAAGGAGTCTTGAAGGAAGTCCGATATGCTCGCAAGATCGAGTCCAAAAGATGTGACCAATCCTTTCAATCTGGGCGGACTACTGATGAATCCACGATTCATCATCTTAATATCTTAATCTTAGCAAAATCCATGAGTAAAATCTCTTTTAAATATCCATAAAATCAATAAACTAACAAAATGACTCTTGTAAATAAAATACATTAATTATTGTATATTAGATTGTACAAAATAAATTATACATAAAAAGCCGCAAAAATAAGGAGTTTTATATTTGTAAATAGCCCAAAACTTCATGGATTTTTAATAATTTCATTTCAACTCCTTTTTGGCTAATTCTTTCTCTAACTTGTTTATAAAAATGTATATAAAAATACAAAAATACAAAACAAATTTCACCTCAAATAAATGCTCCTAGATCCCAAAGAGAAAAAGCCGTAAAGACCAACTTCCAAGCTAAATTCCCGCTCCGTATGAACTCCAAATTCACCAAACTCACTTTTAAAGTTCAAGTTAGAAAATTATCTATCCAACGGAAGTGGTTTCATTAAAATCGGAGCTCATTTGCAAAAGTTGGGTTTTGGGACCTAGATGTACATTGTACATTATGTATATATTCATTCTTTGTTCATTTTTTATTTTATCTTTCTTAATTACTAAAAATACAAAAAAATCATACTTGTGTTGTTTTAATTGTAGTATTTTATTGTATTTTTCCGTTGTAAATATCTCTTATTAAAAAGACAAAAAAAATTACATATTAGAAAAGTAAAAAAATGTGTACATGGTGTTTTGTATTCACTTGTAAATTCACCATTATTTTTCCTTCTTTATTTTGTTGTAATTAAAGTAGCCTACTTTATTTCATTTTATTTATTTAATTATTTTACATTCTCTACAATAACCACCATTCAACTCTCTTCCACCACCAACTTCCCATTCAACTCCATTAATAATCCAACTTCCCATTCAACTCCACCCACATAATAACTTCTCATTTCATCATCTATATATACATTCCATCCTCCTCAATTTGCCCTTGATCCATCTTTATGTGAGGAGAGCCTAGTTCCCTGAGTTGAATCGGTGACAGCGACGCAACCGCGGTCGAGCGACGACGGCCCTCTCTCCGGTGTGATCCGTTGGTTTTTTGACCAACATCGCAGCCGCAACCGCGCGCTGCTCGAGCTCATCGCACGCCGGCGATTCGAGCGAAGACCGTGCTCTCGTGAGCACATCATAGGCATCCGTCCATCGTAGGTAATTTTTCTATTTTCATCTTGTCATTTCTTTTTATTATTTTATATTTGCATCTTCTTTACCATATCACCATCCCCCATCATTTTTTTTAGTTCATCATATCATTCCACCACCACATCTCCACCAATTACCATTTCTCCCTTCATATGTACATATTTGTTTACTACCCGAGTAAATGGAAAACTAAATCCAAATTTTTAAACTAATCACTAAGCCGTTTGCCTCCCCGGCAACGGCGCCATCTGACGAGTCGCTAGATACGATAAATAATTCGGCTTCGTTGTAGTACGTGTACTTAGCGATTCGGTCAGAACCGAGAGAAGATCTCCGTGAAGAGTGTCTCGGCTTTAATTTATATCCCGGGCAAGTCCGGGGTCGAACACAGGGAGGCAAAGGAACAACCTAGGTATTAATTCGAAAATGAAGATTTTAGATTTCCAAGTGGTATTTTTTTAGATTTTTTTTAATGCAAAAATCAAAGCAAATGCAAATGCGACTGAATAAGAACACTAAGAAATCACACAACTTAACCAAATTAATTTTAATGTTAAATTAGTCCAAATTAGCCAAATTATATTTTTCCTAAAGTCTTAATCCAGTAGGGAACACAAAACACATTTTTTTTGGAATTTTCGGGGTTAATATGCAATAAATAAAAATGCACACTTTTTATGGGGTTTTTCGCAATTTTTCACACAAACAGTAAGCAAAAATTATGAAAAAATTACTGGAATGAAAACATGATGCAAGGAAGCTACAGTAATTTTTTTGGAATTTTCTGACAAAATATGAATTTTTTATGTATTTTTTAGTGGAAACAGAGTGACAGTGAGTAATTAATTTCTAATAAATCCACATTATAAAATTAATCAGAGTGCGAATTATCCCTAAAATACATTTTCATGAGCAATCCAGTAGAGGTAAAATTTCGCAAAAAAGATATTTGTGGATTTAATTAAAAATCTATTACTAAAATCACTCTACGATTTATTTAAGGCACAAGACAACTCCATTTTGAATGAAATTTGGACAGTAAGTTAAGCAAACTTCAAGGCATCACATATAATTTTTGTGGATTTTTCGAAGCAACTATATGTGAGATATTAATTTAATGGCACGGAATGGGTAAACTAAGCAAAATTTCAGTTAATCATTTTTCATTAATTACCCATGTGACATAAAAATACAAGTAAATGTCCACAATGTAGAGAATTAGTTGCTCAACATGAAGGCATTTTTCATTGAATAAAAAGATGTCAAAATGAGGTCCAAATTCAAGTACGAATACAGGGGTGTCCTTGCAATTATAGAAACTAAAATTACAAAAGAAAACATGCACAGGGACTAAATGGTAATTACAGAAACTTTGAGAAATATTTTTGCAATTTTCACAAAATAAAAAAATAACCACAACCTTCTTCTTCCTTGCTGGAAACGGGGATGGAGAACCCAAAAGGGGTGGAGGTCGGCGGCGGCTCGCGGCCGTCTACAGCCGCGCGGAGGGCGGCGGAGCACGGGGCCGGCGATGGGAGGAGGTCGCGGGCGGCTGGTGGAGAGGAGGAGGAGGCACGGTTGTTTTTTTTTTTTATTTTTTTTCTTTTTTTTTGTCTGCTGTAATGAAGAGGGATTTTTTTTGTTTTAATTTTTTTTATTTTTTTATGTTTTTAAACAGTAAACAAATATGTACATATGAAGGGGGAAATGGTAATTGGTGGAGATGTGGTGGTGGAATGATATGATGAACTAAAAAAATGATGGGGGATGGTGATATGGTAAAGAAGATGCAAATATAAAATAATAAAAAGAAATGACAAGATGAAAATAGAAAAATTACCTACGATGGACGGATGCCTATGATGTGCTCACGAGAGCACGGTCTTCGCTCGAATCGCCGGCGTGCGATGAGCTCGAGCAGCGCGCGGTTGCGGCTGCGATGTTGGTGAAAAAACCAACGGATCACACCGGAGAGAGGGCCGTCGTCGCTCGACCGCGGTTGCGTCGCTGTCACCGATTCAACTCAGGGAACTAGGCTCTCCTCACATAAAGATGGATCAAGGGCAAATTGAGGAGGATGGAATGTATATATAGATGATGAAATGAGAAGTTATTATGTGGGTGGAGTTGAATGGGAAGTTGGATTATTAATGGAGTTGAATGGGAAGTTGGTGGTGGAAGAGAGTTGAATGGTGGTTATTGTAGAGAATGTAAAATAATTAAATAAATAAAATGAAATAAAGTAGGCTACTTTAATTACAACAAAATAAAGAAGGAAAAATAATGGTGAATTTACAAGTGAATACAAAACACCATGTACACATTTTTTTACTTTTCTAATATGTAATTTTTTTTTGTCTTTTTAATAAGAGATATTTACAACGGAAAAATACAATAAAATACTACAATTAAAACAACACAAGTATGATTTTTTTGTATTTTTAGTAATTAAGAAAGATAAAATAAAAAATGAACAAAGAATGAATATATACATAATGTACAATGTACATCTAGGTCCCAAAACCCAACTTTTGCAAATGAGCTCCGATTTTAATGAAACCACTTCCGTTGGATAGATAATTTTCTAACTTGAACTTTAAAAGTGAGTTTGGTGAATTTGGAGTTCATACGGAGCGGGAATTTAGCTTGGAAGTTGGTCTTTACGGCTTTTTCTCTTTGGGATCTAGGAGCATTTATTTAAGGTGAAATTTGTTTTGTATTTTTGTATTTTTATATACATTTTTATAAACAAGTTAGAGAAAGAATTAGCTAAAAAGGAGTTGAAATGAAATTATTAAAAATCCATGAAGTTTTGGGCTATTTACAAATATAAAACTCCTTATTTTTGCGGCTTTTTATGTATAATTTATTTTGTACAATCTAATATACAATAATTAATGTATTTTATTTACAAGAGTCATTTTGTTAGTTTATTGATTTTATGGATATTTAAAAGGGATTTTACTCATGGATTTTGCTAAGATTAAGATATTAAGATGATGAATCGTGGATTCATCACCCCCCTATACTTAAACTTTGCTAGTCCTCGAGCAAATAAAGAATGAATAAGTTGGGTTAATCCCTGACTGTGCATGTGAATACAAGACTTGATCCATTCAAGAACTCTCGGTTTTAGAGATCCTAAAATTCTAAGCTGAACCAAGCTCTAGTCAAAAGGTACCCAATTCCCCTAATCATCAGACTCTCTTTGTATACGTATATATAAGAGATATGACTTTTAGTGTTGACTGCAGTTACAAGAGTAGAGTCACAACGTCACCCAAGGTTCCAGTCCAAGAGACTCTCCTACGGACCCAATCCTCAACACTAGGGAATAAATCATTTCTTGCATCCAATCCACCGTCTCTTTAGTTGTCAGACTTGAAAGTGTAGATGGAAGGCCAGTTGATGGAGGGTATAGGATTGTGTCATTTCTTCTCTCCCTCTCATTGGAACAAGGATCCTCTCAAGTGCCTTATTACGCAACACATTTTTTTGGTGTTGATCAGTGCGTCCGTCAAGAGAAGTTGGAGCCGTCTGCACTTGTTTTCCTGGGAGTACACCGGGGTGTGCCTTTTTTGAGTACCTATCGTACCTTCTACACCCAGACTTGTAGCATTTACGATGCAGAGCCCTTTTTTGGTGCAAGCCCGACTCCTGGTCCTAATAGCGGTGGTCCAAGTGGACACTTTGAAATGGTTGGGAGCGCTCGCCTTTGGTGGAAGCTCTTTTGATAATTGACTTTGTGGAATGAGAGCTTTTCTTTGACATTTCATTGCTTTGTAGTATTTTTGGCTAGCTCCACTGCTTTTACCAAGAGTTGGCGCACACTGATCAACAATTTTTTTATTTTATCACACCCTGGCACATAGGTAAATATCAAGAGATAGTACAAGAACCATGTTCTCATACTGGCTAAATGTGCTGACACTCAGGTTTCATGAAGCCTTCATTGATTTTATCCCATCCTCGAGCATCATTAAATCAAGTCCAAACTCAAATCCCTCAACCCAGTTCCTCAAGTGAAATTTCAACTCATCTCATCATAACTGCAGTCGTGTATGTGAGGTGCTGATCATATTCTTAAGGTAGAGACTAAGCATGCAATATAGCACACAAATCTTTCAAACTAGGGAAATGTGAATAATTAAGTCAAGGACCCTAATGACTAAGGCTGGTTAACTCAAAATCTCAAGAGCTCGTAAACCAGGTGTTCTTGAACATCACTAGTCTGATGTGAAAGTGAATTGTGTCAGGGATTAAACCAACTTATTAGTTAGTTTTTTTTTAGTTTTCACAAAGGTTTTTTTTTTGACAAACAAAGGCAAAGAAGAAGTGTTTTTTTTGTTAGAAAAGTTTTGCTTTTCTTTTTTTTTTCAAGAGTTTTTTTTTGAAAAAGATAGGTAAATAAGAAAAGATTCTTTTTTTTAAAGTTTTTTAAGCAAATAAAGAAAAAGAGTTTTTTTTTAGGAATTTTTTTTTTTTACTGTTGTTTTGTTTTGTTTTTTTTTTAGTTTTTTTTAGTTTTTTTATGAATGTTTTTTTTATGAATGTTTTTTTTTGTTTTTTTGTTTTTTGTTTTTTTTACCCACCCCATAATTATTGTATAATATATATAAAAATACGTGAAAGTACGAGGTATGGGTAAAGTATATATGTAATATATACACGCCCCCCTATACTTAGCTTGTGCTATGTCCTCATGGCACTAGGTGACAAAAAGACATAGCTCGTACTAAGCGTAGGAAAGCTAAAATAATAGAAAGTATAGAAGTCGATCCGCCCCCCCTATACTTAGGCTCTGGACAACCTAAGTGTAGAAGAAGAGCAAAAATGGGGCGGACGAGGTCAAGAGGAGAGATGATGAGTAAATACACATGACGGGCATCGGTCCCCCCTATACTTAGGCTTTGGTCAGCCTAAGTATAGGACAAGAGTAAGTGTGAGAACCGACGTGATCTCGAGAATATACAAAGAAGGGAGAATATGTACAAGAGTGATTGAATCTTCTAAGATGTTGAATCTTGATGCTGCATCTTCATGAAGAGTAATAAGATGTATCTGCTCTGTGCTCACTCTGTATGAAGTTGATGACCTCGACTTGGACTAACTGCTCTTTGGAATCAACAAAATGCTTCAACAGTTGTCCATTCACCACATGAGATTGTGCACCATCTGTGAGATCAGCTATCTCTACACTTCCATTCTCGTGCACTTTCTTAACCACAAAGGGACCCGTCCATTTAGATTTGAGCTTCCCATGGAACATCTTCAACCTGGCATTGAACAACCATACCTTTTGTCCAGGGACAAAGTCTTTGCACCTAATGTGCTGATCATGCCATCTCTTTACTTTGTCCTTATAAATCAAACTGTTGTCATATGCCCTGTTTCGGATTTCCACGAGTTCGTTCAAGTTCAAGTCTCGGCAAAGCTTCCCTAGGTGACCACTCCAATTAATCTTCTTAATTGCCCATTCAGATTTATGAATCAATTCTGTGGGCAAATGGCATGGCTTGCCATAGATCATTCTAAATGGTGAAGTACCCAACGGTGTCTTGTAGGCTGTCCTATAGGCCCATAGAACTTGGTCCAAGAGTTGAGACCAGTTCTTCCTATCGGGACGAACCAATTTCTGCAAAATACTCTTCACCTCTCTGTTCGAAACTTCTGCCATGCCGTTGGACTGTGGGTGGTAAGGACTAGTAACTCTATGCTCAAATCCATAGTCCTTAGCTAAAGATCTCATATCTCGATTCACAAAGTGGCTACCCCCATCAGATATCAAAACTTTTGGCACCCCGAACCTAGCAATAATATGATCTCTCACAAACTTACAAACAGTCTTGCTGTCTGCGGTTCGGGTTGGGATAGCCTCCACCCACCTAGATAGATAGTCAACCGCCAACAAAATGTACTCATGTCCTTGGCTGTTGGGAAAGGGACCCATAAAATCTATGCCCCATGCATCAAAAACATCACAAATAATCATCGGTTGCATGGGCATCTCATCTCTCTGTCCAACTGTCCCTCCCATCCTTTGACAAATCGGGCACGACCGTACAAAATCAATGGCATCTCTAAACAAGGTCGGCCAATACAATCCACATTGAAGTACTTTGTGAGCGGTTCTCTTTCCCGAATGGTGTCCTCCAGCCTCAAATGAATGACAATATATGAGGACACTTTGGTATTCCTCTTGAGGAATACACCTTCTCCAAACACAATCCGGTCCTTCGAAGAAAAGGAAAGGATCGTCCCAGTGGTATCTCCTCGAATCCGACTTCAGTCGATCAATGCTGCTCCTAGTCCAACCATGGGGAACCTGCTTGGAGACAAGATAGTTCACCATGTTGGCATACCACGGGAGGGAGTCAATAACACAAATTGACTCATCTGGGAAGGTCTCTCTAATCCGCTCATGATCAGGAGAATCCTTAAGTTCAATCCGAGAAAGGTGATCAGCCACAACATTCTTCACTCCAGGTTTATCTTTTATCTCCAAATCAAATTCCTGGAGGAGTAAAATCCACCTAAGAAGACGCGCCTTCGCATCCTTCTTTTCCATTAAGTATCGAATGGCTGTGTGATCAGTATAAATTGTCACCTTAGAGCCCAAAATATATGATCTGAACTTCTCGAGGGCCCATACTACCGCGAGCATTTCCTTTTCAGTCACTGTATAATTTTTCTGTGTAGGATCTAAAACTTTGCTCGCATAGTGAATCGCAAACGGAATCCCCTCTCGCCGTTGTCCTAACACAGCTCCTATAGCGAAATCTGAAGTGTCAGTCATGATCTCAAAGGGGAGAGACCAGTCAGGAGCTTGTAGGATAGGCGAGGCACAAATCTTCCTCTTCAAGAGCTCAAAGGCCTCCAGACACCTGTGATCTACAACGAACTCTATGTCTTTCCCTAAGAGCTCAGTCAGTGGGCGGGCGATCTTTGAAAAATCTTGAATGAATCTCCTATAGAATCCAACATGCTCTAAGAATGACCGCACTGACTTCACGTTGGTAGGTGGATCGAGTTTCTTGATCACCTCCACCTTGGCAGGGTCAACCTCCATTCCCCTTTTGGAGATGACATGCCCCAACACGATACCCTCCGTCACCATAAAGTGACCCTTCTCCCAGGAGAGTACCAGATTCACCTCTCTACACCTCGTGAGAACTCGGTCCAAGTGCGCTAAACATGTATCAAAAGAATCACCATGGACTGAGAAGTCATCCATGAACACTTCCAGGAAATCTCCCACCATCTCGGCAAATATGGCTATCATGCACCGCTGAAATGTGCCCGGGGCATTGCAGAGCCCGAATGGCATGCGCCTGAAAGCATAAGTGCCGAATGGACATGTGAATGTGGTCTTTTCCTGGTCCTCAGGGGCAATGGCCACCTGGTTGTATCCTGAGTACCCGTCAAGAAAACAGAAGAACTCTTTCCCTGCAAGTCTCTCCAAGATCTGATCAATAAAAGGTAAGGGAAAGTGATCTTTCTTGGTCGCAGCATTCAGGCTCCTGTAGTCGACACAGACGCGCCACGACGTAGGTACTCGTGTCGCGATCTCTACCCCCTCCTCGTTGGTGACCATCTGAATTCCCGACTTCTTCGGGACAACATGAAGTGGGGCCACCCACTTGGAGTCAGAAATAGGGTATATAAACCCTGCTTTGCACCATTTCTCAATTTCATTCTTCACCACTTCCCGTAGATTGGGGTTAAGTCTCCTCTGAAACTCACGGGAAGGTCTCACGTTATCCTCAGTAAAAATATGGTGCGAGCAGAGAGCGGGGTTGATGCCCACGAGATCCGACACTGTCCAGCCTATTGCTTTGCGGTTCCTCTCTAAGACTTCTAACAACCTTGACTCCTGCTCTAAAGACAAGTCTGAGCTAATGATGACAGGATATCTCTCTTTGGGTCCCGCAAGAAAGGCATACTTAAGTGTAGGAGGTAGTGATTTCAGTTCTGGCAATGTGGTATCATCAAGCAGATCTGGCTGAACTGAATCTGAATCTGGTTCCGTGCTGCATGAAGGTGGGCTAAGCTGAGTAGTACTCGCCACCAAATCAGAAGTATCGGGAGTCGGATCGTCAAAAGTATCCAAACAGTCGGCAAAAGCCACGTCCGACTCGTCATCTATGTCCCATGATTGTTCCGAAGAGGATGGAACTGACAGATCCGGATGGATCTCTAAGTCATCATGAGAATAGGTTGATGCATCTCTAGCAAGATCAGACAACACCTGGCAAACTGCATCATGCACTATATCCTCTCCAGATGAAAGGGTCTCGCTCTGTCCTGAAGGAATCTGTCCCCAAATCCCAACTGTGCTAATCAAACTGCAGTCTGCCTCTGAAGATGAGTACTCTGTGCTACTCTCTGAATCAGGTCGCTGACACTTGGTTTGCTTCATCTCAAGGTTCACTTCTCCGCCTGGAGAACGGAACTTCATCATTCCCGTACCATAATCGAAAGCTGCGCCTGCGGTCCTAAGGAAGAGTCGCCCGAGAATGATCTGAGATTCTCTCCAATGATTGGGGGTCTCCATGTCCAAGACTGTGAAGTCCACCTGATAGTTCTGCCCCTCAATCGAGATAACGACGTTCTTCACTTCTCCCTTAGGTCTCTTCATTGAACGATCTGCGAATTGAAGTAAAGCTCTAGATTTGCGAAGTGGTCCCAACTCCAATTTCTGATATAAGGCTAAGGGAAGTAAGTTGATCGAAGAACCGTTATCTAAGAGTGTGCGTGCAAACGCAATGTCGTCAATACGACTCTCCACATAGTGAGCACCCATGTCTCTCTTTTTCTTTGGCAAAGTCCGATTCTTGAGACAATATGTTGTGGCTATTGATAAGACATGTGTCTTTATATTTCGGTTATCTTTCTTCCTGCTAACCCTTGTAGGTGTGCATCTCACCTTAAGGTATTTTTGGAAGGCAGGATGGTTAGCCACATATTCATCAAATGGCACCTTAACTGTGATGTTTTCTTTGCAAAACCGTGCCATATCGGGGTCATCTTTCTGAATCTTTTTGATGCGCTTTCCTGCCGTAAGAGCACGGGGGAAAGGGATTGAAGCTAGGGAAACAGAGGATGAAGAATCTGAATCATGAACTGAAAGATCATTCTTTGCATTAACGGAAACAGAGTTCTTCATACATGAATCTTTGTGATGCAACATGGACTCGAAATCAAAACTATCTACTACAGGTTGTGGAATAGAAGCTGGAGTGGTATCCGCCACAACCGGAGATGCAAGGTCCTCCGTAGACTCAGAAGAATATCCATGCTGACGATGCTGCGTACGTGCTCTCCTCCTCCTCTCGGCTCCCTGAGTAGAAATCCTCGAATGATGCTGATGGGACTCTGAGATATGATGCCTCTCCTCCTCGTCCTCTGAAGACTCCTCAGGTAGAGCTCCAGAGATGCCCCTCCTCGTGTCCCTCGCCCGGTCAGGTACGACCACGGTCCTTCCGCTCCTGAGTGACATGTGGTTAGCCTCGTCACACGAAAGAATCTCATGTTCAGATTTAGGAGATGCTGAATAGTATACCTGACCAAAGTGCTGCTGAGAACTAGAACGGTTCAGGCTATTGGGGTTAGCCTGAACTTGGGCTGGGATCGAGGTAGAGGGTGCAGTTTGCTCGTCTCGCCATCTAGACAGGCGGTTGACATCCACCCGTAAATCCTGAACCTCATTCCTGTAGGAACGTAGCTCGTCGAGTATCTGCTGCTGAATATCCACGGGACTAGACGATGAAGGAAGTGGATAAGACTAAGAAGAAGAACGGGAAGACTGGCCCTGCTGACCAGTGTACTGCCTCTGCTGCTGCTGCTGGGGTTGCGGGCCCTGCTGGCCCGTCTGGTAATGGCCCTGTCGGCCATACTGCTGGTACTGCTGCCTCTGCTGCTGGGGTGGATGGAATCCAGGGCTCTGCTGTGAAGGAGGTGGTGCGGAGGTGAATGCGGTGTTGTGAAAGGTCGGGGGACGCTGATAGGTCTGTCGGTCTCCCGTACTTCCCTGCCTGGCAGGGTCCTGAGTATACCATATCCCATTCACCTCCCAAACTGGTGGAGGCTCCTCCTGGACTGTCTCTGCTACTGGAGGTGGCTGCTGGAAAGAGTGGGTGTAGGATTGGTCCTGCTCCCACGTCTGGGGTTGCCCTGACACCAACTGCTCCTGAACATGGTGAACTCGGTATACGGGAGCAGAGGGTGCAGTCACGGCGGGTATCCTTATCTTAGATACCTTCTCAGTCAACTCCTCCATCTGTTTTGGAAGTTTGGAGACGCTCCGGTCTAACTCATCAATCCTCCTGTCGATCTTCTCCACTACAGTAAGCTTGTCAGCAAGAAGTCCCATGCTAGGGATCACGTCCTGAGAGAGATCGACTACAGCTGATTTTCCCCCTCCAAGTGAGAGTGAACTGGGGGATGGTGTATTGGTAAAGAAGATGCAAATATAAAATAATAAAAAGAAATGACAAGATGAAAATAGAAAATTACCTACGATGGACGGATGCCTATGATGTGCTCACGAGAGCACGGTCTTCGCTCGAATCGCCGGCGTGTGATGAGCTCGAGCAGCGCGCGGTTGCGGCTGCGATGTTGGTCAAAAAACCAACGGATCACACCGGAGAGAGGGCCGTCGTCGCTCGACCGCGGTTGCGTCGCTGTCACCGATTCAACTCAGGGAACTAGGCTCTCCTCACATAAAGATGGATCAAGGGCAAATTGAGGAGGATGGAATGTATATATAGATGATGAAATGAGAAGTTATTATGTGGGTGGAGTTGAATGGGAAGTTGGATTATTAATGGAGTTGAATGGGAAGTTGGTGGTGGAAGAGAGTTGAATGGTGGTTATTGTAGAGAATGTAAAATAATTAAATAAATAAAATGAAATAAAGTAGGCTACTTTAATTACAACAAAATAAAGAAGGAAAAATAATGGTGAATTTACAAGTGAATACAAAACACCATGTACACATTTTTTTACTTTTCTAATATGTAATTTTTTTTGTCTTTTTAATAAGAGATATTTACAACGGAAAAATACAATAAAATACTACAATTAAAACAACACAAGTATGATTTTTTTGTATTTTTAGTAATTAAGAAAGATAAAATAAAAAATGAACAAAGAATGAATATATACATAATGTACAATGTACATCTAGGTCCCAAAACCCAACTTTTGCAAATGAGCTCCGATTTTAATGAAACCACTTCCGTTGGATAGATAATTTTCTAACTTGAACTTTAAAAGTCAGTTTGGTGAATTTGGAGTTCATACGGAGCGGGAATTTAGCTTGGAAGTTGGTCTTTACGGCTTTTTCTCTTTGGGATCTAGGAGCATTTATTTGAGGTGAAATTTGTTTTGTATTTTTGTATTTTTATATACATTTTTATAAACAAGTTAGAGAAAGAATTAGCCAAAAAGGAGTTGAAATGAAATTATTAAAAATCCATGAAGTTTTGGGCTATTTACAAATATAAAACTCCTTATTTTTGCGGCTTTTTATGTATAATTTATTTTGTACAATCTAATATACAATAATTAATGTATTTTATTTACAAGAGTCATTTTGTTAGTTTATTGATTTTATGGATATTTAAAAGGGATTTTACTCATGGATTTTGCTAAGATTAAGATATTAAGATGATGAATCGTGGATTCATCAACTACCTTCTGCAATATCGTCTTTATCTCCCTATTCGACACTTCAGCAAGACCATTGGCCTGAGGATGATATGGAGTGGCTACTCGATGGTCTATGCTGAACTCGCTAGCAAGGGTCTTTACCTTATCGTTGACAAAATGAGACCCCCGTCAGATATTAGAACTCTTGGCACCCCGAACCGTGAAATGATATTTTTCCTCAAAAATTTACAAACAGTCCTAGCATCTGCGGTTCGGGCGGGGATGGACTCAACCCAACGACTAACATAATCCACATCCAACAGAATGTACTCGAATCCCTTACTCTTAGGGAATGGACCCATGAAATCAATGCCCCATGCGTCAAAAACCTCACTGAAGTGAATGGGATGCATCGACATCATATCAAGTTGTCTACAATCGCCCATCCTATGACAGTCAGTACACCTCTTCACAAATTCATCAGAATCCTTGAAGAGGGTAGGCCACCATAGGCCGGATTGGAGCACTTTCTGTGCTGTTCTCCCCCCAGAGTGATGTCCTCCTGCCTCAAGCTTGTGGCAGTATGTGAGGACGCTATGGTGCTCCTCCTGAGGAATGCATTGACGCCAGATGCTATCCCCTCCTTCATGATAAAGGATGGGATCCTCCCAGTGGTAGAACTTGTCCTTCGTGAGGAAGGTCTCAAGTCGCTGCCTAGGACAACCTTGTGGAACTTTCTTGGCAACAAGATAGTTCACAATGTCGGCTTACCATGGGAGCGAGACGATAGCAAGGATCGTCTCATCTGGGAAGGTCTCAGAAATGGGGTCAGTCTGCTCATATTCCTCAAGATGCTCTAATCGGGAGAGATGATCCGCCACCACATTCTTGACTCCAGGTTTATCCTTAATCTCAATATCAAATTCTGGAGTAGAAGGATCCATCTAGCCAATCTCGCTTTGGCTTTCTTCTTTGCCATGAGTTATTTGATGGCGGTATGATCAGTAAAGATAGTCACTTTTGATTCAATGATGTATGATCTGAACTTATCCAAGGCAAAAACTACAGCTATCATCTCTTTCTCAGTGACGGTGTATTTCCGTTGCGCGGCATCCAATGTACGGCTAGCGTAGTGAATGGCAAAAGGAACTCCATCCCTCCTCTGTCTCAGCATGACCCCTTGATAATCGAGGTTTGGCGAGGGTCTAAAGTAGTCCACACAAGGTGGGACAACAGTGTCGCTGAGCGACCGCTCACGAAACCTCAATTAATCAACAATTATCCCACAACAGAAATCAAGCAATGAAAAGTGGTGCGGAGTTAAAATTTATTATAACTCTACAACAAAGATGTGTATATGTGCAAGTATGTGTAGAGGTCGAACATAGGGAGCAGACAGGTAGAACGGGGCAAAATGCTCAAAATGAGTGAATGTGATCAAGTGTCTATTTATGCTATTTTTTGTGGGTTTTTAATTTTATTTAATTTTTGATTTTATATTTTTGTATTTTGATTTTTAATTTTCTACTTTTTTATTTTCTTTTTATATTTATATTTTTATATTTTCTTTTTCAATAATAGAATATATACAAAGTATAAGAAAAGAGAGATAATGGATTAATAAAAATAGGTAAAAAGTAAGGAAAAATCAGGAAATAAAATGTTTTTGGTCTTTTTATATTTTTATAATGTTTTTGTGATTTTTCTAGATTTTCTAATTTTTTTGGTATTTTAAAGTCAAAATACTGAAAACAGTGAATAAATGTTGCTGGATGAAATTAAAATTAGGATAAAAAATAGTAAATAGTGACAAAATTCCTCAAAATAATTTTAAAATAAAGGTATTAGAATAGGGAAAATTCTGCAACTGAAATTAGATTTTTAGGATTTTTGTAGAATTTTTAATATTTTTATGAAGATTTTTAGAGTTTTCTAATTTTTATGAGTTTGCTTTTGTATTTTTTAATGATTTTGGATTGAAATTATAACACACTAAAATAAGAAAAATTATTTTTTTGGGAATTTTTTGATGTGTTTTTTAAATTTTTATGGATTTTATAATGCAAACAATGCTGAAAATGCTTGTTTTTAATTTTTTATAAATACTAAAATGCAATTAATATGCAAAATAAAAATATAGCGTGAATCTAAAATGCAATAGGAACTTAACATGATTTTTGTGGATTTTTTAGGCTTTTATTGATGCATGCAATAAATAGAAACAACAACAAGAAGACACACACAGGCCAGGGGTATATTTGTAAATAGACAGAAACTCAGGGGCTTGCGTGTAAAAATTCCTCAAAAATTATAACTGGAATAAAAATTTTATAGGACCAAAAGTAAATACCCCAAAACGTCAGGGTTATGTCTGCAAAAACGCTAGGGCCACGTGCGAAGCACGCGCCTGGCAGGGACGATTTAGTAATTAGGCCGAAATCCAGGGGCTAAAACATAAAGTTCCCTAAAAATTTGAATGTGTTAAAATACTTTTTGGGCCAAATATCAATAGCTAAAGCCGCGAGGGGTTCTATGCAAAAATGCCAAGATCACGCGCACTATGCACGTGACCTGGCGGGACCCACTTGAAATATTATGAAGTTCTAGGGGGCTGATTGTAAATTCTACAAAAATTTAAACATGCTGATGAAAGTTCTAATATTAATTAATAAATTCAAAAATGCCTCGGGCGGATCTGCAAATTACCCAAGGCAGGGGTGCTGGCGGACGGTGGGATTCTCCCACTAATCCGCGTGTCGTTGTGTCCTTGTGCGACGCCCCTTCGCGTGCAAACGACCCAAATTAGATCATCAGGAGTGCATCGACGGATCTGAGCTGCACCAAACGGACGGCCATGGAGGCCCTTGGAAGAATAGACCAAATCCGGTGGCTGGGAGCTGATCACGAAGAACAGGGAGGCGGGCCAGCTAAAATGAACTTCCCCGACCCCTCTCTCTTCTCCGACGGCGTTGGAGGCTGCAGAATGGCTGCGCGGCTCCTGGGAGCTCCCCCTATTGATTGGAGGCTCCAAAATGGCGGTTGGACCGCCGGAGCTCCACCACGGTAGGAAGAGGGGGAAGGGCTCCAGGAGGTTTGGCTTCCACGCAAAATGACTCCAGATGGGGTCCTTCAACACCTGGGACCTGCAAGGGAAGCGAGAGAATCACAGTAGGTGGTCCCAGGCACACACGGGTAGATGGAAGGTGGGCGTGGGCTTGATGAAGGACGCCGGAGCTAAAGAGCTCCGGCAAGGTATTCAGATGTGAAAATGGGGCGATTGAATCGACGAAGCAACAAAATAATTGCACGAAACTGAAACCGAGACTATTAGCTAAATAAAAGACGAGAAAGTGATAGGATTCGGCCTCGACTGGTTGGGAAAACCAAGAGGTGGACCTCACGGCCAAGGGCCGGAGATGGGGGTGGAGACGCCTCCGCGTCGCTCCTCCGCTCCTCCTAACGGCGAGGTGAGGTTGCTGTCATCTTCCTCTAACCTCAGCACACGAAAGAAGGGCCGAAAGAACGACAAAAAGGGTTCAAAGATCGAATGAAGACTTGGGGATGTTTTTGAATGAGTGGCGAAGGGGGCTCCAAAATCGAGGCACGCAGCTCGATACAATGATCCAAAGTCCAAGGAGACCCTTGGGCGTGTATTACCACTGATCGAGGAAAAACTTTCAAGAAGAAAGCGTCGCAAGATGGTGAAAGGCGTGGCCCCCAAAAATTCGTGAAAATGGGTCAAAACCCATTTCTGACAGGCTTCAGACCTCGGTCAGAGAGTTGACTGAGGTCAACCAACGGAGTCTTCTGGTTGGTCCACGTGGACCAACCAGAAAATTCCTTGGAAAAAAAGAATTGTTAAATCAATTTAAAATAGTAAAAGATTTTATTAATTTTTGGTTATTTAATAAAAAATGTTTATTATTTTGTAAATTATTTTATGGTGATTTTTATTTATTTTTTCGAGGTCAAGAATAATAAGTTACCTTTTATAGCCTTTATAGGTATATTCTTCTATATATTTAAGTATTTTATTTTTAGTTTATGTATTTAATTTATTTATTTTTGTTTATTATTTTATAAATTTATAAAGTATTTTTATAAACTTAAAAATATTTTTATTTTATTTTTCTGATGTATTTTATACACTTAATAAAATATAAGTAGTAATAATATAGGTCTGTTTATAGGTCTTATACCTATTTATTATATACATGTATTTTATTTTTATCCTTTCTTTAATGTTTTATTCTGATTTTAATGTACATATATATTATATATAATATTTACAAAATTATAAAAATATAAAATTATACAAATATTGAATAAATAATAAATTAAATATTTTAATCTGTACAAATATACAAGTGGGGTCCAAAACTCAACTTTCAAACCGTAGCTCACCAAACGCGAAACCACCTTCATTAAATAGATTATTTTAAATTATATACAATTAAAGGTGAGTTTGGTGCATTTCGAGCTTTTATTAGGGAGATACGGGTCTGGGAAGTTGGGATTCTGGAATTTTATTCAGATCTTAACTTTTTATTAGGGAGATACGGGTCTGTGAAATTAATTTTATATTTTTATTTATTTAATTATCTACAACTTTCATGTACAAAGTTTATTTGTTTGAGGTATAAAAAGTGGAACCAAAAATAGGTCCCAGAATGAATAAAGAATGGGTTAAAAACAAAGGTATTTTTATTGTATTTCGGCCCTCATCTCCCTACTTTATTCCTTGTCGACCTAGTCATCAAGACGCCTAGGTCTCAGGGTTTCGGGTCATAAAATATTTGCAATATTTTAGTCTTTTTCTTTTCTTTTCTTTATTCTATAATTTTAGCTTTAAAAATTGTATTTTATACAATATTTACACAATGATGCATGAATGCTAAAATGCCTAAATTAAGCCTATTTACACGCATTTACTAGGGTTTTTAAGGCCAAAATGATAGAATAAAGATGATGAAACGTAGATTCATCACCCTCTATACTTGCCTTTGCTAGTTCCTAGCAAACACTTATGAAATAAGTGCATAAAAGAAAAACAAAGAAAAGAAAAAGAAGAACTTGGATTTAGTTTAATTATCAAACTTGTCTTCACAAAATCAAAGTTTGGAGCTTAAGTCGGAGCTTTAGAATTTTAGTGTGGGCGGAACCTTAACGAGAATCGGATTTGAAATCCAACAGTCCCTGAGAATCTCAAAACTCTGTTCAAGTCTCCTCAATAGCCATGTCAGAAATATTTCAACTCATACGCAAACCCTTACGACTATGAATCTGACTCGTACAGTGTAGGTGATAGTGGCTCTCCCCAACTAGAATGACAAAGAGACTGACTTCTCCAGTACGACAAACCAATGATTCCCCAATCCAATAACTCCTTCCTCGAGGAGCGGGGTATTCCCTTCTAAGTTCAAGTGGCAACCAGCTCAAGAGGAGGGGGTGAAGAGAAGAATGGACGGTAGCCAGTGTAGCTACCTATCCTAGGATGCAAGACCAGCGTAGTCAAGTCATCCAGCTGCAGGCTCACATGATTTAACTTTGGAACTCAAGCTTGCTTATTGACTTTACAACATATTCACATACTTTTGCAGGCATTTTATTTTTGTATAGGCCTGTCTCTTTTTTTGAAATACTATATACAACAACATTTACATATGGAGTTTTTCCTCTTGAACCAGTAGACTATCTCTCTTTTGAAGTTTTATTTCAACCCACACTCTCCTGTCTTTAGAATTCCTAATCACTGGACGGGTTGGGGTGCACTTCCCTCCCTAGAGGAGGACAAGTGTTTCCACTTGTGTGCGTCTCATACCGGCAAATCCAATCCCCTCACCACCCCAACTGAGTTGAGCCATGTGAAAGGTGCATGTGTCCAAGTTAGGTCATTATTGACAAGAGTCATGCGTGTGTTCCGAAATACTCTACTCAAGCAGTAAAGAATCCATTGAACCAAGTCTCGTGATCCTCAAAGAATTAAGTCAACTAGACCTGAAGTACCTCAATTCCAGTTCCTATAAGGTTCCTGTTATTAGGTAGATTTAAAGGTCCAATCAAGCTCCAATCTCCGGATTTTATTTAGACTTGTTCAACTATCAAACTCAATCCGAAAAATGCTCATGCAATGCAAATGATATGCATAATGCAGAAAATATTTTTGTGATGCAATTTTCAAAGATTTTGAATTTTTTTTATGGATTTTTGAAAAGATGATGATGCACATGCATTTTTTGTATTTTTCAAAGAGTTTTTTCAAATGTTTTTGGATTTTGGTTTGGCAAATGTTTTTGGGATTTTTGAAAACAAAAAGATTTTGGCTAAAAGCTAGGTACAAATATTTACACGGGGATGCTTCTTATATTTACAAGAAGTGGATTTTAAGAATTTACAAGGGTAAGTGGTCGATTTTATAGATATAGATATATAATGGATTTTGGTGTGATGTATATATTCCTCAAACTTATTTGAACATGTTTTGAAACAATTTTGGAAAACTCTAATCCAAAATAATTTTTACAAATATTTTTTTACAAACATATACACACATTTGAAAATCATTTTGCAAAGGTTTTTCAAATAGTATAGATAGATTGTTCAAAATATTTTTGCAACCATTTTCAAACCATTTGCAAATAGTTTTCCAAATAATTTTATTTCACACAAAGAAAATAAACTTTACAAACCAAAATGTTTTTACAAAGGTTGAAAATATGTCATAAAACGTTTTCAAAATAGTTTTCAAAAGATTTTCACAAGGATTTTCAAACTATTTTTCAAACATTTGCAAAAAAATATTTTCACCTAATTTATTAATCAGTAAATACAAACAGATTTTGAGGAATAATAACATCTTTTTATTAAGGTTTTTATAATGAATTTTTAGAGAATTATTAGCCATAGTTATTAAGAAAATACGAAAGTACGAGTTATGGCTAAAGTATATACGTACTATATACGACCCCCCTATACTTAGCTTGAGCTATGTCCTCATAGATCAGAGAGAAAAGAGAAGACATAACTCGTAATGAGTATAGGAAAATCTAAAGAATAAATGAATGGAGAAATGAATGAACGAATGAGAAGTTGACCGTCCCCCCTATACTTAGGATCAAATAATCCTAAGTATAACAGACTGTATACAAAGCAGGGAGGGTCAAGGGTAGGAATGAACAGATCGTACTCAAATTGTCTCCCCCTATACTTAAGATAAGATATCCCTAAGTATAGACAAGAAGAGGAGAAAATGGAGAGGATCAAAAAGAATGAAGATTCGGGGTGCACACCCCCTATACTTAGGACAAAGTACGTCCTAAGTGTAGAAAACTGACAACAAGGGGCGACACCTTTTTGATAGATACAAAAGATAGAAAAGGAAAAGAAGAAAAGAAGAAAAGAAATGAAAATGGAAACGAGATCAGAGGATGTACACATCACTCCCCCTATACTTAGGGTAAAAGAAGCCCTAAGTATAAGCAACAACAAGAGTGATGAAATGAAACGATGAATGAACACTCGGCTTTTCCACCCCCTATACTTAGAACAAAGTGTGTTCTAAGCAAGGCAAACACGAGGACTGGGTGGAAGAGCAATACTGAAGATAGACAGAGGGAAACAAATGAATATACAACAGATATGGATGTACACACGGTCAAGAAGGTAGAAATCGAACCTTCTTGCGGGGCTGCTGAGGAATAGATCTGGTGTGGTGCAGGTCGACATCGGGGTCCTTAGATGACACAAACTGATCAGGGTCGATGGGGTGTAAGTCCTCAGTGGCCCTAGGGTGTGGAGGCACATACGGGGTAGTGGAAGAAGTACGACTAGGTCCGGCCTTAGGGATCTCGCTGACATCAAAGTGGAATGGGACAAACTCATCATCATTGGAAGTAGTGTAATTGGAGTCATCCTGCGATGTCTCGTCCAGGTCAAAACCAAAAGGAACGAACTCATCAGTGGAAGTAGTCGAACTCTGTTCGTCCTCTATAATCTCAACCGGGTCATCTTTCTTTTCAAAAGGCCCAAATTCTCGAATAAAAGCAATCAGATCAAATTCGGCCTTTTCAGTCTTATCTGAATCTAAGTGAACAGGAACAGACTCATCTGTGAAAGAAGTCAAGTCATGGCCGTACTGTCTAGTCTCTACATCTGCCCTCCGCTCTAAGGTGTCAATCGTGTAAATCCCGCGGATGTCATCAACACATCGCCAATCACAGGAAGCAGAAATGCCAAGGTCTATGCTCTCTGATCCTTCCTCCTTGGAGAGGAATTCTCGGGTCTCGTCATCAATCATAAAGAAAGTCTCTCTGATATCCTCATATAGGTCATAGGCCTCAGGGTCAGCCAGAACAGGTGTGGTCGCATCAGGTGCATGTCTCTGGTCAACAGTGGGGTGGTGATCAATACTTCGCTCACGTCAGTAGGACGAAAGCGAATCTCTCCTGATCCATAGTCAATAACGACCCTCGCGGAGGTGAGGAATGGTCGTCCCAGGATGATTGGAGAGTGCTCCCCTGTGGAGGTCTCCATGGGCAAAACGACAAAGTCAACGTGGTAGCTCGTGCCCTGAATCGAAATGGCAACGTTTTACAGTATACCCTTCGGCCTCTTTATTGATCCATCAACAAACTGAATGATCATCCTGGTTTTCTTGAGAGGCCCTAAGTAAAGAGACTGTACCAACGAGAAGGGTAATATGCTAATCGAAGCACCGCCGTCCAGGAGAGTGTGATCACATGTGAGGTCAGAGATGGTGCAGCTAATGAAAGGTGTGGCAGTGTTCTTTTTCCTAGGAATGGGACGGTGTGTGATGGCGTGGGCAGTGGCCATGGTCAAGATATGACACTCAGATCTGCTCCTCTGCTTTCTCTTCTTAGGAAGAGGAGCAGATAAATCAGTCATGGCTTGCTGAAGTGGGGCACGGATGATCTCATGAATGGTGGCCACCACTTCGGGTTCAGTCAATATTTTTTTGAAATTTTGGACTTCCTCCATACAAGGGAGGAAGTCAGAATCAACATCTACATGAGGCATACCAAGAGCAGTCTGTACAGTGGCATCCTCGGGGTCAAAGGTGGGACAGGTTGTGAAAGGCTGTGTGGGCAAAGGATCTGGCAAGAGAGCACTCTCCTCACAGTCTGACTCGATCACGTGTCTCCCGAAATCTTTTTGTGTTTTTAAAATTTTCTCATATTTTTGTATTTTGGGCGATTGCAAGCTCTTATGGAAATCCTCGAATGAGCCCATATCATCAAATGACGGAATATCATGGTCGCTCTTATTGGTACTAGTGAGGTGGTCAATCCTTTGTCTGATATGATCCATCATCTGGGTCAAGTGCTCAAGGGTGGACTCCATGAAAGGTGACTCCAACAGCTCAGTCTCGGGTGAGTGTGAAGGTGGAAAATGTGGAGGTGGAGGTGGGTGTGGGTAGAAATCCGAGTCCTGATACTGTGGCTGAGGAGGGTATGTACAAAAATTAGAAAAAATAGGAAGAGGGTCCTCCTGATAAAAGGGAGGTGGACCAGCTGGAGTGAACGAGGGATCCGCAACGTCCGGATAAAATACGCTCCAGGGGTCCATCTCGAAAACAAAGGGAAAATGATTCGGGAGAGCACGCAGGTCAAGTCAAGAGAAGTGAGAAAAAGGCGAAAATGCATAGGGATGATCTAGGATGCACACAAACAATCACAAACAAAACTTACACAATACAAACTCTCAATTCACCTACTCAACTCGGTAGAGACCGAAAAATGCGGTCTTTTTATCTTGTCCGTTTTAGAGTTAGGTGAGAAATCCAAAATATTGCACACACACTTAGGGCTGAATGGGATTTGGGAACTGACCTTAGGGTGTGCGCGAGCAAGTAAAACAAAGAGAATGAGGGGATTACTCGTCCCAATACAAGATTTTTCTCTTTGGTCTTTTTTAGGGTCAAATAATGTTAACAGTCCCAATTTTATTTGTTATCACTTTTTTTTTGGATTTTTAGTGAGAATGCACGATCCTATCAGGGATTCAATCCTTTTAAGCACCTAGGTTGGCAAAATCAGAGGTAGAGGAGTGGAAAAGCAATGCAAGCGGCAAATCAATGATGAATGCTAAAGCGTAAATGCTCACCTTGCCCCCAACACTCTACATGCAAGGATGCTCAGCAGAATTGAAACCTAATCTATATGCAGATGCAAACGAAAATTGTCCTAAGCAGGCAATTTCTAGCGTGAAGCACCACAAGTCGGTCACCGATCTTCAATCCAGGAGTCCGGTCTAGGCTCACCCCTCCTCCTCTCGACACATCGAGTTCAGGAGCAACACTTGGCAGGGTGGACTCGCGGCACGAAGGCTCGAAGATGATGAGGCGACTGTTTGAAGTTTAAACTAAGTCCAAAGCGCACTATAGGTACATGCAAGATATTAAGGTGTTTGGACCTAATTTACTCGATCAAGCAAGCCTAAAAACTAAGGGCTCAATCACATAAAAGAAATAAAACCAAAATCGAGAAACAAAATAAAAAATGCAATGAAAACCGACAAAAATCGCGGTGAGCCCCCAAGTGTACAAGCACTTGGAAATTAGGCCCGAAAGTCCAAGAGTCTGAGTACCTGTATTATTACAATTATAGAGTCTCTCTCTCTCTCACTAAAATTACAGAAATAAATACAAAGAAATAAATGCAACAACTAAGGTAGAGCTCGGTCTTCAAAAATCCTCTAAGTTTCCTCGGTGCTAGTAGGCTGACTAGAGCCGACTTCATGTGGGTGCACAGGCGCCTAGGGTGGAGCGCCTCCCTCGATCCGCGGTTCCTCGCATAAAGTCAACAAGAGGGGGGTGGGGGGTTAGACAGCTCAACAGATATATGAAAAATAAGGAAAATAAAATAAAAACAAATAAAAGCCGTGAAATAGACAAACAGACACAATCACAAACAAAAAGCCGAACTACGCGTTGTTGCTCCCCGACAACGGTGCCATTTGATAATCGAGGTTTGACGAGGGTCTAAAGTAGTCCACACAAGGTGGGACAACAATGTCGCTGAGCGACCGCTCACGAAACCTCAATTAATCAACAATTAACCCACAACAGAAATCAAGCAATGAAAAGTGGTGCGGAGTTAAAATTTATTATAACTCTACAACAAAGATGTGTAGAGGTGCAAGTATGTGTAGAGGTCGAACACAGGGAGCAGACAGGTAGAACGGGGCAAAATGCTCAAAATGAGTGAATGTGATCAAGTGTCTATTTATGCTATTTTTTGTGGGTTTTTAATTTTATATTTTTTTATTTAATTTTTGATTTTATATTTTTGTATTTTAATTTTTAATTTTCTACTTTTTTATTTTCTTTTTATATTTTATATTTTTATATTTTCTTTTTCAATAATAGAATATATACGAAGTATAAGAAAAGAGAGATAATGGATTAATAAAAATAGGTAAAAAGTAAGGAAAAATCAGGAAATAAATTGTTTTTGGTCTTTTTATATTTTATAATGTTTTTGCGATTTTCTAGATTTTTCCTAATTTTTTTTGGTATTTTTAAAGTCAGAAATACTGAAAACAGTGATAAATTTTGCTGGCCGAAATTAAAATGAGGATAAAAAATAGTAAACAGTGACAAAAATTCCTCAAATTAATTTTAAAATAAAGGTAATAGAATAGGGAAAATTCAACTACTGAAATTAGATTTCTAGGATTTTTGTAGAATTTTTAATATTTTATGAAGATTTTTAGATTTTTCTAATTTTATGAGTTTTCTTTTGTATTTTTTAATGATTTTTGGATTGAAATTATAACACACTAAAATAAGCAAAATGCATTTTTTTTGGAAATTTTCTGATGAGTTTTTATAATTTTTATGGATTTTATAATGCAAATAGTGCTGAAAATGCTTGTTTTTGATTTTTTATAAATATTAAAATGCAATGAATATGCAAAATAAAAATATAGCGTAAATCTAGAATGCAACAGGAGCTTAATGTGATTTTTGTGGATTTTTTAGGCTTTTATAGATGCATGCAATAAATAGAAACAACAACAAGAAGACACAAACAAGCTTGGGGTATATTTGTAAATAGACAGAAACTCAGGGGCTTGCGTGTAAAAATTCCTCAAAAGTTATAACTGGAATAAAAATTTTACTGGACTAAAAGCAAAAACCCCAAAACGTCAGGGTTATGTCTGCAAAAACGCTAGGGCCACGTGTGAAGCACGCGCCTGACTGGGACGATTTAGTAATTAGGCCGAAATCCAGGGGCTAAAACATAAAGATCCCACAAAATTTGAATGTGTTAAAATACTTTCTGGGCCAAATATCAATAGCTAAAGTCGCGAGGGGTTCTATGCAAAAACACCAAGATCACGCGCACTGTGCACGTGACCTGGCGGGGACCCACTTGAAATATTATGAAGTTCTGGGGGACTGATTGTAAATTCTACAAAAATTTAAACTTGCTGATGAAAGTTTTAATATTAATTAATAAATTCAAAAATGCCTCGGACGGATCTGCAAATTACGCAAGGCAGGGGCACTAGTGGACGGCGGGATTCTCTCAGTAATCCACGTGTCGTTGTGTCCTTGCACGATGCCCCTTCGCGTGCAAACTGCCCAGATTAGATCATCAGGAATGCATCGACGGCTCTGAGCTGCGCCAAACGGACAGCCGTGGAGGCCCTTGGAAGAATAGACCAAATCCGGCGGCTGGGAGCTGATCACGAAGAACAGGAGGCGGGCCGGCGAAGATGAACTTCCCCGACCCCTCTCTCTCTTCTCCGACGGCGTTGGAGGCTGCAGAATGACCGCGCGGCTCCTGGGAGCTCCCCCTATCGATTGGAGGCTCCAAAATGGCGGTTGGACCGCCGGAGTTCCACCACGGTGAGGAAGAGGGGGAAGGGCTCCAAGAGGTTTGGCTTCCACGCAAAATGACCCCAGATGGGGTCCTTCAACACCTGGGACCTGCAAGGGAAGCGAGAGAATCACAATAGGTGGTCCCAGGGCACGCACGAGTAGATGGAAGGTGGGCGTGGGCTTGATGAAGGATGCCAGAGCTAAAGAGCTTCGGCAAGGTATTCAGATGTGAAAATGGGGTGATTGAATCGACGAAGCAACAAAATAATTGCACGAAACTGAAACTGAGACTATTAGCTAAATAAAAGACGAGAAAATGAACATGATTCGGCCTCGACTGGTTGGGTAAACCAAGAGATGGACCTCATGGCCAAGGGCCGGAGATGGGGGTGGAGATGCCTCCGCGCCGCTCCTCCGCTCCTCCTAACGGTGAGGTGAGGTTGTTGTCACCTTCCTCTAACCTCAGCACACGAAAGAAGGGCCGAAAGAACGACAAAAAGGGTTCAAAGATCAAATGAAGACTTGGGGATGTTTTTGAACGAGTGGCGAAGGGGCTCCAAAATCGAGGCACGCAGCTCGATACAATGATCCAAAGTCTAAGGAGTCCCTTGGGCGTGTATGACCACTGATTGAGAAAAAACTTTCAAGAAGAAAGCGTCGCAAGATGGTGAAAGGCGTGGCCCCTAAAAATTTGTGAAAATGGGTCAAAACCCATTTCTGTCAGGCTTCAGACCTCGGTCAGAGAGTTGACCGAGGTCAACCAACGGAGTCTTCTGGTTGGTCCACGTGGACCAACCAGAAAATTCCTTGGAAAAAAAGAATTGTTAAATCGATTTAAAATAGTAAACGATTTTATTATTTGTGGTTATTTAAAAAAATGTTTATTATTTTGTAAATTATTTTATGGTGATTTTTATTTATTTTTTCGAGGTCAAGAATAACAAGTTACCTTTTATAGCCTTTATAGGTATATTCTTCAATATATTTAAGTATTTTATTTTTACTTTATGTATTTAATTTATTTATTTTTGTTTATTACTTTATAAATTTATAATTATTTTTATACACTTAAAAATATTTTTATTTTATTTTTCTGATGTATTATATACACTTAATAAAATATAAGTAGTAATAATATAGGTATGCTTATAGGTCTTATTATATACAGGCATTTTATTTTTATCTTTTCTTTAATGTTTTATTCTGATTTTAATGTACATATATATTATAAATAATATTTACAAAATTATAAAAACATAAAATTATAAAAATAATGAATAAATAATAAAATGAACATTTTAATCTGTATAAAAATACAAGTGGGGTCCAAAACTCAACTTTCAAACCGTAGCTCCGCAAAATACGAAACCACCTTCATTAAATAGATTATTTTAAATTATATAAGTTAAAGTGAGTTTGGTGCATTTCGAGCTTTTATTAGGGAGATACTGGTCTGGGAAGTTGGGATTCTTGAATTTTTTTCAGATCATAACTTTTTATCTGTATATTATTTTTGAGTGAAATCAATTTTATATTTTTATTTATTTAATTATCTACAACTTTCATGTACAAAGTTTCTTTGTTTGAGGTATAAAAAGTGGAACTAAAAATAGGTCCCAGAATGAATAAAGAATGGGTTACAAACAAAGGTATTTTTATTGTATTTCAGCCCTTATCTCCCCCTACTTTATTCCTCGTCGACCTAGTCATCGAGATGCCTAGGTCTCGGGGTTTTGGGTCACAAAATATTTGCAATATTTTATTCTTTTTCTTTTCTTTTCTTTATTCTATAATTTTGGCTTTAAAAACTGTATTTTATACATTATTTACACAATGATGCATGAATGCTAAAATGCCTAAATTAAGCCTATTTACACGCATTTACTAGGGTTTTTAAGGCCAAAATGATAGAATAAAGATGATGAAACGTAGATTCATCACCCCTATGGCAAAATCGGAGGCATCCGTCATGATCTCGAATGGGAGAGACCAATCATGCGGTTGAAGGACAGGAGCCTCAACAACTAGACTCTTAAGAGTCTCAGATGATGCAAGACACTTATCATCTACAATGAACTCGGTGTCTTTGGTCAGCAGATCAGTCAACGGTCGGGCAATCCTGCTGAAATCATGAATGAATCGTTCGGTAGAAATCGACGAGCAACAGAAAAGACTATAACTGGCGCAAGTTGGACGGTGATTGAGTTTCCTGATGATATCCACCTTGTCCGGATCAACCTCCATGCCCCTGTTGGAGATGATATGCCCAAGCACTGTCCCTTGAGCCACCATGAAGTGACTCTTTTCATAGGATAAAACAAGATGGACCTCGATGCATCGCTGAAGGACACGGTCTAGGTAGTCAAGACAAGCATCAAACCTATCACCATAGACCGAAAAGTCATCCATGAATACCTCTAAACAATCGCCCACCACATCCGAGAAGATGGACAATATGCACCTTTAGAATATCGTCAGGGCGTTACATAGACCAAAGGGCATCCGTTTGAAAGCATATGTTTCAAACGGACAGGTGAATGTAGTCTTGTTCTGGTCTTCGAGCGCAATGACCACTTGATTGTAGCTGGAGTACCAGTCAAGGAAACAATAATGACTCTTCCCAGCTAGCCTCTCTATAATCTGATCAGTAAAAGGCAACGGGGAATGATCCTTCTTGGTGACCTGGTTCAATCGTCTGTAGTCCACACAGACCCTCCAAGAAGTGGGTACTTGGGTAGCTATCTCCTCTCCAGACTTGCTCACAACTGTAGTGGTGCCCGTCTTCTTAGGCACTACATGTAATGGACTAACCCACTTGGAGTCAAAGATGGGGTAGATAAAATCGATGCTCTACCATTTTGAGATCTCCTTCATGACAACCTCTCGAAGGTTCGGTTTCAGCCGTTGTTGGAACTCACGTGATGACCTAGCGTCCTCTTCGAGATAGATATGGTGGGAGCACATGGCTGGACTTATCCCTTGGAGATCAGCTACGCTCCATCCTATCGCCTTACGGTTCTTTTCAAGAACCTCCATCAACCGAGATTCTTGTTCTCCGGTCAAATCTGCTGAGATAATGATCGGGTGCATCTCATGCTCGCCCGCAAGGAATCTATACTTCAACGACTGCAGCAAGGGCTTCAACTCAGGGCAATTGGGAGCTGGCAAATCTGGCCTCTGAAAAGTCTGAGTGAAGGCGACCAAATCTGCATGGGAGAACTCTCGCTGATCATGGAAATCTGGTGTAGAGTGCTCTGCTGGTGTATCTGCACTCTGTATCGGATCAGTCTCCACCCTAGCTGCTGGCTCTGTAGAAATCAGACACGGTATCAACTCATCATACTCGACCCAATCGATATCTGATTCTGAGGGATCTGAATATGAATCACATGAAATATAAACTGCCTCCTGATTAAGCCGAAAATCGGTGGTCTTAAGTTCCACACAAAGCGGGAACTTAGTCGCTGAACCGACCATGCAAGATCCGGATTAAATCAATAATTAACCCACAACAATACAAATCAAGCAATGAAAATAGAAGTGGAGTTAAAATTTATTATTAACTCTACAGAAATGTGTATAGTGTAAGTATGTGTAGAGTGTCGAACTCAAGGAGCAAGTAGGATAAATCAAACAAAACGTGCAAAAATGAGTGATATGTGATCAAGAATCTACAAGTGTGCAAAATTTTGTGGGTTTTTAATTTTATATTTATTTATTTTTTTAATTTTATATTTTTGTATTTTGATTTTTTTATTTACTGATTTTATATTTTCTTTTTGTATTTTATATTTTATATTTTCTTTTTTAATAATAGAATATATATACAATATAAGAGAAGAGAGGATAAGGTATTTATAAAAATAAGGAAAAATAATCAAAAATTAGGGAATAAAATGTTTTTAGGTTTTTTTATAATTTTATGATCTTTTTTGTGATTTTTGGAAATTTTTCTGAATGTTTTTGATATATTTAGAAATCAAAATACAAGAAAACAATGAACTAAGTACTAGCCAAAATTAAAATGAGGATTAAATAACAAACAATATCCAAAATTCCTCAAATTAATTTTGAAATAAAGGCAATAAAATAAGGAAACTATAGAAAATGAATTTGCATTTTAGCATTTTCTAGAATTTTTGAGTTTTTTATGAAGTTTTTAAGAGTTTTCTAATTTTAAGGTTTTGGTTTTGAAATTTTTAATGATTTTTGGATTGACACTAAAATATGATAAGACACGCAAACTATAATTTTTTTGGAATTTTTCAAAGCATTTTTGTAATTTTTATGGATTTTCTAATTAAAACAATAGCAAAAATGCATGTTTTTGAATTTTTATAAATATTAAAATGCAATAAAAATACAATACAAAAATATGGCATGAATGAGCAAGTAAACATGAGCCTATGGTATTTTTTTGGTAATTTTGCGAGTTAAAATGATGCACGAAATAAATGCAAACAACAAATAAAAATCACACAGCTGGCAGGGGTATAAGTGCAAATAGCAGGAAATACAGGGGCCAAAGTGTAATTTTTCACAAAATTTATCACATATTAAACTAGTTCCAGAAATGAATACAAATAACCAAAGCCTCTAGGGCACAAGCGCAATTTTTCCAACCCCGCGCGTGACTTGCACGCGCTTGGGAAGGACCTAAGTGCAAAATACAAAACTTCCAAGGGCTATCATGCAATTTATCCAAAAATAATACACGTAATATAAAAGTTCCTGGACTAAAGCTAAATAACTAAACCCGCGAGGGGTCCAGTGCAAAATCACCACCACCCCCACATGCACAGATCACGTGAGGTGACGTGGACTGGACCTAAGTGCAAAAAACTAAAGTACGGGGGCTTGAATGCAAATATTACAAAAATAGTTAAACTAACACTAAAAATTTACGGACTAAATAGAAAATACAAAAATACGCGGGGTAAAGGTGCAAAATACCCATGCCTAAAGCCTCGTGCGCAATCCGACCAGTGGCGAACCTAGGATTACAGCCTAGGTGGGGCACACATAAATAGAAAATAAATAAATGATATTACAAGAAAAAATAAATCAATATGAATATGCATGTGCATAGAGACATATAAAGAATTGTTTTGCATATAAAATTTTATGGAAGTGACATGAGATAAGATGTAAACCTCTTTTTTTTTTTTAAAAAATCATGATTTGAAAATCATGATTTCAACTCATGAAAAATATCCAACATAAAATAGCGACATAAATAATGGTCAATTAAACAATTGCAAAGCACCCAAGTAACATCTACAACATTAACGTACGTATTGGTAAAAAAAATTGGTTCCGATTGCATTACTCAATTGGTAAAATGACATATGTTTTGCTCAAACATACACATATATGACTACGAAGAACGAAGACATTGTATTATTGTTACATCCATTGGAGTTGGAGACTTGTAGTATATGAAAACTATGAGGTTACAAGGGAGTTGAAACTGCATGTGCTCCTACTACTTGTGTGGCACATCCAGGACCGGAGAGAGAGAGAGAGATGACATCGAGAGAGCCGAGGGTGTCTGGTGTTGAGATACGCTCTTATCAGGGACTCGAGAGGAGGCGAAGTATTGGGATGTGGTATCATTGCATGGAGGAGACTCGGGGAAGAGCATCGACCTAGAGAGAATGTACGGAGCCAAATTGGGATCCGAGGGTGGAGTGCACGAGGCATGGGGAGGGATGGAGGTAGGGATGCAAATGGACGGATACGGATATGGATATATGTATTACCATATCCTTATCCTTTTTTGAATACGAATACAGATGCGGATACGGATATTGACGAATATTAAAACTATCTTACCATATCCTAAAAAAAACTGATACGGATGTAAAACGGATACGGATCGCATACAGTAATGCTAGAAATGCTCTATAGATTGATTTAAAATATATACGAATTAGATAGAAAACACATGATATAAATTTACTAGATGTGTGTGAAAAGTATACAAACATGATAAAAGAAGGTATAGAATTATGTTATGTAGGGTTAAAAATAAATCTATTACTATATTTATATACGAAAACTACGGATGTTTGCGGATTTCAAAATGATATCCATATTTGTATCTATTTTACGGATACAGACATCAAAATCTGTATAAAACGTATACGAAGACAGATCATATACATATATATATGTAACCATTTGCATCCCTAGATGGACGGCACACTTCCAATTCTAAATTCTCGAATGATGTGGGGAACAGAGGGCTCGTGTGGATTTCATATCCGTAATTCTCGGATATAGGGGGGCACAACCATATATTGCCACATTTTAAAATTTTAAATAATACAAAATAAAAGGGATGTGAAAATTTAGGGAGGGCACGTGCCCCCCATACCCAATATGTGGCTCCGCCCATGGGCTGATGTATGTCCACTTGCCACGTGTCGAAGATCGGACGGTCGATGACGCTTCAGCCTCGACGGAGGCGATTAGATCCTCGGCTTTATCTGACGGTGACTGTGCTGGGGGATCTAACGGTCAAGATCCACCTGGAGCTCGAACCTCAATCCAACGGCTCCGAAGGTCGGAGCAAGAACAGAGGAGGAGCGCCAGCGAGGCGACTTTCTCCGAGCTCTAGCTCCGTCCTCTGGTGACCTTTTGAGCTTCAAAAGGGGCTGGAGACTTCTGGTGGTCGGCGCTATCTCCTGGGGGCTCCAAAAAGCCTCGGCGACGGCCGAGGGTCGCTGGAGGGGTCGACGGAGCTGGAGGGCTTCGCGAAAGCTCCGACGATCTTCAAAACGAGCCCCATGCTCGAGTCAAGGCTCGTTGACCTGCAAAAACAGGTGAGAGGGTCCAGGGCAAAATGCCTGGACCCCGCGGAGTGGAAGTGGCGGCGTGAAGCGGCGAGGAGGAGACTCGACCGGAGATGCACTCCGACGAGGTTGTCGATTGAGTGATTGAATGGGTGAAACGTGAAGGTTTTTGAGGGGTATTAATCCTAATGCTACGGCGAATGAAATGCGAGGAAAATAAAGGGAAAATAGAGCTTCCTCGATGGCCGGAGCTAGAGGGAGAGGGTACCTCACCGCCGATGAAAGGTAGAGGTGGTGGAGCCGCCTCAGGGCTCGCTCGACCCGCCTGAAGAAGGTATCCAAGCGAAGCTGTCACCTTCCTTGGTTGATTCGGGACGAAGAGGGGAGCAGAGCTCTTGGGAGAGGGGTTCAAAATTGGCTCGAAAGTCGGAGGTCCAATATATAGGGTTTGACGATATGGCTTTGACACTCCAAAGATCGAGAAAAATGTCACGAATCGCAGCTCCTCGATCCTAGGAAAGCCTAGGGCTTGATTCACAGATGTATGGGGCGAAACAATGCAGAAGGAAGTTTCATGAAATGATGAAAGGACAATCCTCGAAAAATCCTTGAAATCGAGGTCAAACGAGGCTCTGACAGGCTACAGGGTGAAGGGTAGACAGTTGACCAACGCTGACCGCTACCTGGTTGGTCCACGTGGACCAACCAGGAAAAATCCCTAGAAAAACATTTATTAAATCATTTAAAAATAGAAAATGATTTTACTAATTTTTGGTTATTAAATAAAAAGTGTTTAATATTTTATAAGGTATTTTAATATGATTTTTAATTATTTTTACGAGGTGTAAAAATAAGAGTTACCTTTTATAGGCTATATAGGTCTATATATCTATGTATTTTATTAATTTATTTTTATTTTGTGTTTTTAATTTATTTATTTTTGTTTATTATTTTATAAATTTATAAAGTATTTTTGTACACTTAAATATATTTTTATTTTATTTTTCTGAAATGTTTTATGCACTTAATAAAATATAAGTGTGAATTATATATGTATATGTATAGGTCTTGTAGCTATGTATTATATACAATTATTTTTATTTTGTGTTTCCTTTGAGTTTTTGTTCTGATTTTATTATACAAATATATTATAAGTAATATTTAAAAAATTATAAAAATATAAAATTATGGAAATAAAGAATAATAAATAAATTGAATAATTTAATCTGTACAAGTATACAATAAGGGTCCAAAACTCAACTTTCAAACCGTAGCTTCGCCAAATGCGAAACCACCACCATTAAATAGCTTATTTTAAATTATATACAATTAAAGGTGAGTTTGATGCATTTGGAGTTTTTATTTGCGAGATACAGGCCTGGGAAGTTGGGATTCTGGATTTTTATTTAGATCATAACTTTTTATCAGTACATCATTTTTGAGTGAAATCAATTTTGTATTTTTCTTTATTTAATTATCTACATATTTCATGTACAAAGTTTCTTTATTTGAGGTATAAAAAGTGAAACAAAAAATAGGTCCCAAAATGAATAAAGAATGAATTAAAAACAAAGGTATTTTTACTGTATTCTGGCCCTTATCTCCCCCTACTTTATTCCTTGTCGACCTAGTCATCGAGATGCCTAGGTCTCGAGGTTTCGGGTCATAAAATATTTATAATATTTTATTCTTTTTCTTTTCTTTTATTTATTCTATAATCTTGGCTTTAAATACAGTATTTTATACACTATTTACGTGCTCATGCATGAATGCTAAGATGCTGGAATTAAGGGTATTTATACGCATTTGCTAGGGTTTTTGAGGCCAAAATGATAGAATAAAGATGATGAAATGTGGATTCATCATCCCCCTATACTTTGCCTTTGCTAGTCCCTAGCAAACACTTATGCTATAAGTGCAGAAAAGAAAAACAAAGAAAAGAAAAAGAAGAAATGTGGAGTAAATTTAATGATCAAACTTGTCTTCACAAAATTAAAGTTTGGAGCTTAAGTCAGATCTTTGAAATTTTAGTGCGGGCGGAACCTTAATGAGAACTGAATTTGAAATCCAACACTCCCTGAGAATCCCAAAACTCTGTTCAAGTCTCCTCAAAAGCCAGGTCAGAAATATCTCAATTCATACACAAACCCTTACGACTATGAATCTGACTCGTACAGTGTAAATGATAGTGGCTCTCCCTACTAGAATGACAAAGCGACTGACTTCTCCAGTATGACAACCCAATGATTCCCCAATCCAATAACTCCATCCTCGAGGAGCGGGGTATTCCCTTCTAAGTTCAAGTGGCAACCAGCTCAAGAGGAGGGGGTGAAGAGAAGAATGGACGGTAGCCAGTTTAGCTACCTATCCTAGGATGCAAGACCAATGTAGTCAAGTAATCCAGCTGCAGGCTCACATGATTTGACTTTGGAACTCAAGCTTGCTTATTGACTTTACAACATATGTACATACTTTTGCATGCATTTTATTTTTGTACAAGCCTGACCATTTTTTTTTATAAAATACTATATACAACAACATTTACATAGGGAGTTTTTCCTCCTGTGCCAGTAGACTATCCCTCTTTTGAAGCTTTATCGCAACCCACACTCTCCCGTCTTTAGAGTTCCTCATCACTGGACGGGTTGGGGTGCACTTCCCTCCCTAGAGGAGGACAAGTGTTTCCACTTGTGTGCGTCTCATACCGGCAAATCCAATCCCCTCACCACTCCAACTGAGTTGAGCCATGTGAAAGGTGCAGGTGTCCAAGTTAGGTCATTATCAACAAGAGTCGTGGGTGTGCTCCAAAATACTCTACTTAGGCAGTCAAGAATCCATTGAACCAAGTCTCGTGATCCTCAAAGAATTAAGTCAACTAGACCTGAAGTACCTCAATTCCGGCTCCTATAAGGTTCCTGTTAATTAGGTAGATTTAAGGTCCAACCAATCTCAAATCTTCGGATTTTACTTAGGCTCGTTCAACTATCAAACTCGATCCGAAAAATGCGAATGCCATGCGATGCATAAAATATTATTGTGATGCAATTTTCAAAGATTTTGAACATTTTGTGGATTTTTGAAAAGATGATGCATACGCATTTTTTATTTTTGAAAAAGGTTTTTCAAATGTTTTTTTTGATTTTAATTTTGCAAATGTTTTCGGGATTTTTGAAAACAAAAGTTTTTGGCTAAAAATTAGGTACAAATATTTACACGGGCATGCTTCTTATATATACAAGAAGTAGATTTTAAGAATTTACAAGGGTAAGTGATCCATTTTATAAGTATATATACTGGATTTTACTGCGATGCATATATTCCTCAAACTTATTTGAAAAAGGTTTTCCAAAAAATTTCGAAAACTATAGTCCAAAATAATTTTGACACACATTTTACAAACATATACACACATTTAAAAATCATTTTGCAAAGGTTTTCCAAACAGTATAGATAGATTTTTCAAAATATTTTTGCAACCATTTTTCAAACCATTTGCAAATCATTTTTCAAATATTTTATTTCACATAAAGAAAATAAACTTTCAAAACAAACATTTTTACAAAGGTTGAAAACATGTAACAAAAAATTTTCAAAATAGTTTTCAAAAGATTTTTCACAAAGATTTTCAAACTATTTTTCAGACATTTAGCAAAAAAAACATTTTCATCTGATTTATTAATCAGTATATACAAAATGAATTTGAGGAATGATCAACATCTTTTTATTAAGGTTTTTAATGAATTTTAAAGAATTATAAGCCATATTATTAAGAAAAATACGAAAGTACGAGTTATGGCTAGAGTATATACGTAGTATATACGACCCCCCTATATTTAGCTTGAGCTATGTCCTCATAGATCGGAGAGAAAAGAGTAGACATAACTCATACTAAGTATAAGCAAGTACAAAGAATGAATCAATGAGAAGTTGACCGTCCCCCCTATACCTAGGATCAAATAAGCCTAAGTATAGCAGCATGTACACAAAGCAGGGGGGGTCAAGGGTGGGAATGAACAGATCGTACTCGGACTGTCTCCCCCTATACTTAGGGTAAGATATCCCTAAGTATAGACAAGAAGAGGAGACAGTGGAGAGGATCGAAAAGATTGAAAGAAACTCGGGGTGCACACCCCCCTATACTTAGGACAAAGTATGTCTTAAGTATAGAAAACTGACAAAAAGGGGCGTCACCTTTTCGGTAGAAAAAGAAGATAGAAAAGGAAAAGAAGAAAAGAAGAAAAGAAGAAAAGATCTAGATGAAAGAATGATATGGACAGATGAGTCTCTACAGCGGAAGGTGGAATTGATCACCATGTATGAGATGCAAATGATATGAGTCAAAGAGTACATCTCATACTAGAAGAATGGGGGCAATGTCAACGGTCGGCAGGTCATGATCTAGATATAGCTTTAGGCGCTGACCGTTAACACGAAATGTAGAGGAAGATGACGGCTCGGATATATCATTACTACCATTGTCATGTACCTTCCTGACCACATACCGACCTTTCCACTTGCTCTGTAATTTCCTTGGAAATAATTTCAGCCTGGAATCAAACAACCATACACGCTGATCGGGCTCAAACTGTTTATGGCTGATGTGAGAATCGTGCCATGTCTTCACTTTTTCCTTATATTGTAGGCTGCTAGAAAAGGTTGTATCTCTCAACTCCTCCAGGGCTGCTAACTCTGCCATCCTCTGTTCTCCTATACTCTCGGGATCCAATAATAACTCAATAACTGCCCAAAGTGACTTGTGCTTAATCTCCACTGGTAGATGGCACGACTTGCCATAGACGAGATGAAAGGGAGATTCCCCTAATGGATTTTTGAAGGAAGTCCGATAGGCCCACAAGACCGAGTCCAAAAGCTGTGACCAATCCTTTTGGTCTGGGCGGACAACCTTCTGTAGGATAGTCTTGATCTCCCTATTCGAAACTTTGACAAGACCATTAGCCTGAGGGTGATACGGCGTGGCAACACGATGATCAATGCCGAACTCGTCTGCAAGGGCCCTAAACTTTTCATTGATAAAGTGAGACCCCCCGTCTGAAATCAGAACTCTAGGTACCCCGAATCGTGAAATGATATTTTTCCTCAAAAATCGATACACAGTCTTAGCATTTGCGGCTCGGGTGGGGATGACCTCAACCCATCGGTTGACATAATCCACATCGAGCAAAATGTGCTCAAACCCCTGACTCTTAGGAAATGGGCCCATGAAATCAATACCCCATGCATCAAAAACCTCACAAAAGTGGGTTGCATGGGCATCATGTCTCTCTGTCCGCAAGTACCCATCTTCTGACACTCAGTACATCTCTTCACGAATTCATCTGAATCCTTGAAGAGAGTAGGCCACCAAAGGCCGGATTAGAGCACCTTCTGTGCTGTCCGTCTCCCAGAATGATGTCCTCCTGCCTCAAGCTTGTGGCAGTAGGTGAGGACACTATGATGCTCATCTTGAGGAATGCACCTTCTCCAGATGCTATCTCCTCCCTCATGATAAAGGACGAGATCCTCCTAATGGTAAAACTTGGCCTTCGCCAGGAAGGTCTCAAGTTTCTGCCTGAGCCAACCTTGTGGAACCGTCTTGGAAACAAGATAGTTCACAATGTCGGCGTACCATGGAAGCGAGGTGATAGCCAAGATCGCCTCATCTGGGAATGTCTCTGTAATAGGTGCACTGGGCTCAGATTCCTCAAGGTTCTCTAATCAGGAGAGATGATCCACCACCACATTCTTAACTCCAGGCTTATCCTTAATCTCAATATCAAACTCCTGGAGCAGAAGGATCCATCTGGTAAGGCATGCTTTGGCATCCTTCTTGGCCATTAGGTACTGGATGGCGGTGTGATCGGTAAAGATAGTCACTCTAGATCCGAGAATATACGATCGACACTTATCCAAAGCAAAGACTACAGCCAGCATTTCCTTCTCTGGCATAGTATAATTCCGCTGAGCGACATCCAAAGTCCGACTGGCGTAGTGAATGGCAAACGGCAATCCATCCCTCCTCTGTCCAAGCACAACCCCAACGACAAAATCAGAAGCATCCGTCATGATCTCGAATGGGAGAGACTAATCGGGTGGCTGAAGGACATGAACCATGGCAACCATACTCTTGAGAGTCTCAAAGGACGTAAGAAACTTATCATCTACAATGAACTCGGTGTCTTTCGTCAGCAACTCAGTGAGCGGTCCGGCAATACGACTGAAGTCCTGAATGAAACGTCGGTAGAAACCGACATGCCCCGGAAAAGACCGTAATTGACGCAGATTGGATGGTGGATTGAGTTTTCTAATGATATCCACCTTGGCAGGATCGACCTCCATGCCCCTGTTGGAGATGATATGACCAAGGACCGTCTCTTAAGTCACCATAAAGTGACTCTTCTCCCAAGACAAGACAAGATTGACCTCTATGCAGTGCTGAAGCACACGGTCTAGGCAGTCAAGACAAGCATCAAACCCATCGCCATAGACCGAGAAGTCATCCATGAAGACCTCTAAACAGTCACCCACCATGTCCGAGAAAATGGACAGCATGCACCTTTGGAATGTCGCTGGGGCGTTACATAAACCAAAGGGCATCCGTCTGAAAACATAAGTCCCAAACGGACATGTGAATGTCATTTTCTCCTGGTCTTCGGGCGCAATGGCCACTTGATTGTAACCGGAGTACCCGTCAAAAAAACAGTAGTAACTCTTCCCATCTAGCCTCTCGATAATCTGATCAATGAATGGCAGTGGGAAATGATCCTTCTTGGTGGCCTGATTCAATCATTGTAGTCCACACAGACCCTCCAAGAAGTGGGTACTCGGGTAGCTATCTCTTCTCCAGACTCACTTACAACTGTAGTGATACCCGTCTTCTTGAGTACCACATGTAACAGACTTACCCACTTGGAGTCGGAGATGGGGTAGATAAAATCAGCGCTCCACCACTTCGATATTTCTTTCATGACCACATCTCAAAGATTTGGGTTCAGCCGTCGCTGGAACTCACGCGAAGGCCTAGCGTCCTCCTCAAGATACATGTGGTGGGAACACATAGCCGGACTAATCCCCTGGAGATCAGCTTTACTCCATCCTATCGCCTTGCGGTTTCTTTCAAGAACCTCCATCAGACGATATTCTTGCTCTCCAGTCAAACCTGCTAAGATAATGACTGGGTGCCTATCTGGCTCACCCGTAAGGAATCTATACTTTAGCGACTGCGGCAAGGGCTTCAGTTCTGGACAACTGGGAGGTGGTAGATCTGGCTTCTGATAAGTCTGTGTAAAAGCTACCAGGTCTGCATGAGAGAACACTCACTGTGCATGAGAAGCCGACGAAGGGAACCCTGCTGAATCATCTATGAACTGAACTGGCTCACACTCCGCCCTAGCTGTCGGATCAGAAGGAATCAGACACGACAAAAAGTCATCAAAATCATCCCAATCAATGTCTGAATCCAAGGGATCTGAACTAGATGAACAAGAATGAAAATCAGCATCACCACTCATCCCGCAACTATCAGCCTCAAAGGTATCCTCATCCAGGAGTGTGCTCTCCAGGCTCTCGACTGCCATAAGCTGTAAATATGGTGAATCTGTAGGCAAGGCGAGGGTTTGTCCTACGGAATCTGTCCAAATGGATTCATCATCTATCATCACGAAATCACACTCCTGGTGGATGTCTTGCTCGGCCTCTGTCATCTGCTCAATGTCACTGGACTGCTCTGAGCATGCTAATTCTCTCGTTCTGGTCTCCTCGATCGTCTCTATTTGTATGCTCTCGCCCTCTACGTGAAAGCACACCTTCCCATTGTCATGGTCGGATGCCGCCTTGGCAGTGGCCAAGAATGGGCGTCCAAATATGATGGGGGCATCAGTTACCGACTCAGGGATCTCCATGTCCAATACAACAAAGTCCACGGGGAATTTCAGGCCCTGAATGGTAACGACCACGTCTCTCAACAACCCCTTCGGCCTCTTAGTCGACCTATCATCAAACTGAAGGATTGTACTGCTCTGAAGAAGAGGACTAAACTCGAATCGGTCGAGTAAGGCTGCCGCAAGAAGGTTAATAGAAGATCCGCTGTCTAATAGAGTACGATCGAAATGCTGCTCCTTAATCTCGCATCTGACATTGGGAGCTCCTGCGTCAGGTCTCTTGGCTGGCAGTTTGTTCTGAATGGTGCAACAAGTAGAATGGGTGAGCACATGGATCTGATCTCCGTGGTTCCTCCTCTTCCCGCGGACTGTAGTTTTCTCCTTCAAACTCTATTGGAAGAGGGGGATGTGCTTGAGTGCTTCCTGTAGAGTCAGCTGGATCTGGAATCTATCAATCATCTGGTTGCTGAATTCTACCTGTTGAGTCTTTTTGGGATTTTCTCTTTTATTCCCTTTCGCCAAGCAGAGTGCTTGCGGGAAGGGGACGGTAGGGACCTCCTTAGATGGAGGGCTAGGAAGAGGTTCCTGTGCTTGTGAAGGAATATAATCCATACAATGATCATCATGCAACACATATGGACTCGATGTGGATACAGAAACCTTTCCTTTATTCATTTTTTGTTCTTTCTGTTACACAGTCCTGAGATACAAAAGGTGGCAACACAACATGTGGGAGCTCAACAAAAGTAGAAGTGGTGGCCTTAGTACCACCAACGACATCTGACTTCGCGGCATCAGCACCGCGCTCTGGCTCTACATCAAAAATGGTGGCTTCAGCACCACCGTCTGCATCAGGTATCACGACAGCCTCGGTATCGTCATCTTGATCTCCATCATTGGTGGCATCAACACCACCGTCATCAACATCATCAGCGGCATCAGCACCGCTTCTCTGCCCATCTGGCGCTCCTGATTCTTCATGTGGCTGCCTAATGAATACCCATTCATCACTCTTTATTCTTTTATTTTAGCTACAAAACCTTTGCCAAACACATGTATATATTTGTAAATATCAATAATTATCATTTGACATGCATCGTGTAAAAATAAATAATTAGCAAGTTTTTGTGCATAAATAAAATAATAAAGAATTAAAAGAAAAAGAGGGAGATATTTGGAATAAATATTGAGTGACCTAATCCCAAGGGAGGGCTCAGCATGGGCCTGACCGCATAAAAGCCTAAGTAGAGAGAGATAAGGAAGCTCATGTGTGTAAATATACCTATAAATAAATAAAAATATTTTCCTCTAAAAATAAAAATGGGTTGTATTTATTTGTAAATAGTTGTAAATACAAAATCAAAATAAAAATAAGAAAATTAAAAAGGAAATAAAAACATCCTTCCTTGTTTATATTCACTATGTACATAAGACAACATAGCTATTTATTTATCCCTATAAATAAATAAATTAAAGTCCATAAAAATTTGTATATATTCCATATCCCATTATGTAATTAAATAAAATAAAAATCATAAAAACAAAAATAAAATAAAAAGAACAAAAATAAGAATCAATCCCCACATTGTATATATACTATATATGTATATAAATAAAAGTATTTATTTACCCTTGTACAAAAATAATAAAAATAAAATAAAATACCTAAATATTCCAAATTTTATCTTGTAAATAAATAAAATATAAAATTGGGATAAAAATGTACAAAAATAAGTGATTAAAAATCAAAAAAATTAAAAATATACATTGTATATACCTATGTATATAATACTATAGTGTACATACCTTATTTTTATTTCAAAAAAATAAATAAAAATAAAAAAAACTAGTTTAAAATAAAAGAAATATCTTTCATGTTTTAAGTTTTGAATAATTCGGCCAATTGTTATTTTATTTTTAATTTCCAAACCATTTATGACATGGCCGCTTCTGATTGGCCCACGAGGGATGTTGACCCCCCGGTCAACTCCCCCCTGGACCACAGACCCGCGGATCTAGTGCCCCGACCCGATTTCTCCAAATTATAGCCACTTGATCCGAGCTCCAAATCCGTAAACCCCGGGTCCTAATCCATCTGTGTTCATCCCTGATCCACGCCCGGCATGGGTTATGGGGATCCGCACTCCGATCAGCTCGCCCAAACTCCCTTTAGCCGGACCCCTAAAACTATATAGCATCAGCTCCGCCTGCGCTTTCACTCATCTTTGGCTCCGCTCTTTCCATCCCAGGACCTCCACCATCATCTCCTGAGTGACAGCAAGCGATTGGTGGTGTCGCAGTGAGGAGGAGGAGTCCCGACCATCGATTCAGTAGCCTTGCGCCGCCATGCGCCGCCACCAGCATGGTGCTCGAGCCTCGGGCATCGACGACCCTCGAGGCTAGGACCCAGAGCCTCGTCAGCTCGTCCCCAGTCGACCTCGACCATCCGGTGAGCTTGAATCTTCCTATTTTTCGCTAATTTCCGTTTACCCCCAAATCGCCCCATCGCCGGCGACCGTCGATTCCGACCATTTCCGACCCCCTTTCGATCATCGGACGACACCTTCACCTTCGCCTCACTCCTCCGCACATTCTTCGCCCCTTCATCCAACCCAGTTCGCACAGGAACTGGGATTGGTGCTCCATCGTCGTCGCTTCGCCGGAGCTCCCCCATCTCGACGCACCGTCCACACACTTCGCACCTAACAAGGTCGAGGCAGTTTGCCCTCGACCCAGGAGTCTATCTGTGCCACTTTGCAGGTCAAAGGAGGACCATCTGAGGTCCCCCATATTCAGCACAGGAGCTTGAGCTCCGCCGTCGTCGCTTGGGCTTCTCGGAGCCCCTTGGCGCCATCGGAAGGGCCCTTCAAACGCGGGAGGCTCCGACGATTCTTCTCCGACCATCAGCAGCCCTTGCAGACGTCCAGCGTGCCCACATTCCTCTGGCGAAGTTTGCCGGCGAGGAGTTCCTCCAGGTCCCTCCTCTGCCATCCATTCGACCCCGGAGTGCCAGATTGAATCTGGACCGTACACTGATACGAAGAGGCATCCCACACCAGCACCGTTAGATCACCACGTGGCGCCGTCTGCACCGTCCGTGGCAGAGGAGAGGCGAGCCTTGATTAGAGCCGCATGATCAGACACATGGCGAGCCCTCCACCGTTGGATCCGCGCCGAGGTTTCTTTGTTGAGGCGCCACCACTTCCAGCCATTCGATCAGCTACGTGGCAGCCTCTCAGCCCTCAGATCGGAATAAGGGGTAATATCCCTTAGGCCCTTAGCTTTTTAGTTTTTAATATTTAGTCTTGTAAATATTTAATTAAGTTGTTTTTATTTTGGACTTTTTGCATAGTGGACCTTGTCGTTTCTGCTATTTGCTTTTATACCCCTGTACGTTGTGGGACATGTGCTTCGTCACGTGCTTGTTGTGGTATATTGCATGTAAGGGCCTGTGATATATGTTTGTTCATGAAATAAAATCTACTTTTGGTTAATTGCATTTATGCCCCTGTGAATGGTTTAATTCCACATGTGCCGAATTTCTTGGGTAATTTGCATTTAAGCTCCTGTACTTTCAGCACATGTTGCTAATAGGTCCAGGAACTTAAAATATTTACATTTGGGTCCCTGAGTGCCCCAGACACATGCCTTGTGCGTGCAAATCTGGGAATTTTGCACATGAACCCCCTAAGCTTCCATTTTTGTTACTTTTCGGCCCTTGAAAGATATTTTTATTACGATCAGGTCCCTTTGACTGTGGGCTCTTGATTGTTTTGAATAAAATATCAAATCTACTCCACATCAAGTGAAAATTTGGCGTGGCTCCTGCCACTGTGTAGAATTTTCACTAATTTTTGGGAAATTTTTCGAGCCCTTTTATTATTTTTAAAAATTCAAAAAACATCCATTTTTCTTACTGTCCAGATTTAAAATTCACAAAAAATAATAAAACCTCTTTAAAAATTACAAAAAAATTAGATTCTGTTCATTTTAGGGTGCTTGATTTTCTGACCAAGTTTGGTCATTTTTGGATTTATAAAAACTATAAAAATTGAAAAACACTGAAAACCTCATAAAAATTCTAATAATTCATAGAAAAACCAAAAATTAATAATTCTTTTTCCTGATTATTCCTTTTATTCATACTTTATAGGAAAATTACCTTCAGACTTTGTTAGGGTCATTTTATATTTTATTTTGACCCTTGAAGTCTGACTGGACATTGTCTTTCAGTTTTTGCCTTGTTTCATTTTTAGAAAATTCCCTAAAAATCTGAAAAATACCAAAAATTAACCAAAAACATAAAAAATATAAAAACTCTAAAAATATTTTTGTTTGAATTTTTGGATTAATTTTGAGTGTTTAAATAATTGTTGATAGTTGCTTGTTTTTATTGTTTTCCTATTTTCTTTATAATTAAAAATACCCAAAAAATTGTAAAAATATTAAAAATCCACCAAAAATAGCTTGTTTTTATTTTCTTTATTTTTCGACTACTTCGTAGGCTGCAAGGTCAATCCGTGCTCCTTGAGTTCGACCCTGGGTGCTATACCAGGTTAATCCTTTAGCGAGACCGCTAGTTTGAGTTTCATTGATTTTTATCCGTATTTGGTGGTCTGATATTTTTCTTGATTGAGCTCTGAGTCCCGGGCGACTGAGGTCGCAACAACCGTAGATATACCTGATTTACCTTGCTCGCTCGGCTCGCTCATCACTGCCGCTCAGATGAGGTGCCACCGGCTGGCATTATACCGCTCCTAGTAGTCACAAAATCAGCATCATACAAAGAAGACATGTCACTCAAATAATCACTAGGAGAAGTATCCTATGTGAACTGTACCTGCTCAGACTTCCTCTTCAGATTGTTAGGATTAGGCTCGATCTGTGCAGGTATGGCGGCCTTACCCTTGATGATATCCCTCATCTCCTGTCGGAACTCATCCATTTCCTGCCGGAAGGATGCCTGCTGGTCTGAAAGCAAGCGGGCGAGGTCATCTAGAGCTGGGTTCTCAAAGGCGGGTGCCTGAGAACCGGAAGTGTTCCCCTGTTGGAAATGAGGCTGTTGCTGGTAATGGGGAGGATGGGAATATGTCTGGTGAGGCTGCTGACGCTGCCTCCACTGCTGTCCTTGATAGAAGGGATGAGGACCCTGCTGGTATTGCTGGTGGGCATACTGGGGCTGGTGCTGCTGCTGGCCGTTCTGATGGCCCTGAGCTGGAGACTGCTACTGGGATGAGGTGCCACTAGTGGTCCAACGGAATCCGTGGGTAATTGCGACGAATCCCGGGCTGCTGTGGGTACCGGTCGTACCAAATCCCATTGACTTCCAGAAATGGCTCCTGCTCGAAGGATAGTGGAGACAGAACTGCCAGTGGCTGATCAGGCTGATAAACCACCATCTGAGTGTCCTGAGATGGTGGTTGCGATGGGTAATACTATAGCTGCTGGACCGGCTCTGCCTGGATGTGGTTAACATGGCGATGTGAGGCAAAAGGCTGGGTGGAGCTGCTACTGCTGGGATCAGTCCGTGACCTGGGAGGCTACTGAGTAGAAGTCTGTGCCTCCTGGATGCAAAGAATCCGCGTCTTCAGGTCACTCATGGTCTTCGTGATAAGGTCCATCTGGGCAAGACCTTGACTCTGCTTCTTCTTGAGGATCTCGAGGCGGTCCAACTTCTCGCTAATGATTCCCATGTCGGCTGCTGCGGATTCGGCTTGGGCTACGGCTACCGGCAGAGTGTGTGGACCAGCATCGATGCGGGCAATCCTCTGAAATGATCCTGCTCCTTGGGGTGGCTTTTGCTGTGTGTAGACTCGGGCTTGGGCCATAACTGTTGAGTTCTCTGCCATTCCTTCATAGATGGCCCAAATGTCGTCTTCACCCTTGGAAAAATAAGATCCACCACAAGAGGCATTGACAAGCCCCTGCAACTCCGGTGTCAGCCCACAAAAGAAACTCTAAACCAAGTTGGGCTTGGATATGTCATGATGTGGACACCGGTCGATGAGCTCTCGAAAGCGATCCCAAGCCTCGTGGAACTGTTCATTTGGGATCATTGTGAAGTTGCTGATCATAGCTCGTGCTGCATAATGAATACTCATTCATCACTCTTTATTCTTATATTTTAGCTACAAAAACCTTTGAAAATGCATGTATATGTTTGTAAATACAAATAATTACCCAAGAGCATGCATAGTGTAAAAAGTAATAATTAGCATGTTTTTGTGCAAAAATAAAAGAATAAAGATTAAAAAGAAAAAGAGGGAAATATTTAGAATAAATATTGAGCAACCTAATCCCAAGGGAGGGCTCAGCGTGGGCCTGACCGCATAAAAGCCAAAGAAGAGAGAGATAGGGAGCTCATGTGTGTAAATATACCTGTAAATACAATAAAAATATTTTCCTCTAAAAATAGAATTAAATGGGCTTGTATATATTTGTATATATGTGTAAATACAAAATCAAAACAAAAATTGAAAAATTAAAAAGAAACTAAAAATACTCTCTTTTGTATATATTCACCTTGTACATAGAACACCTATCTATTTATTTAGCCTTATAAATAAATAAACTAAAATCCCTAAAAATTTGTATATATTCTATCTTTTATGGTGTAAATAAATGAAATAAAACCTTAAAAAAACAAAAATCAAATAAAAAGAATAAAATTAAAAACCAAAAAGAACATTATACATATACCATGTATATAGATGTATATATCTATTTATTTCACCCTTGTATATAAATAATAAAAATAAAATAAAAATACCCTTTTATTCTTAATTTTATGCTATAAATAAATAAAATATAAAATGGGAATAAAAATGTACAAAAATAATAAATTAAAAATCAAAAATTAAAAATCAATATTGTATATATATCTATATATAGCACTATAGTGTAAATACCTTATTTTATTTTGAAAAATTAATAATAAAACTTAAAAAATAGAAAAAAAATAAAATAAACATTTTTCATGTTTTAAGTTTTTCATGATTCGGCCATTTACTAATTTATTCCTAATTTCTAAATCTTTTTGACGTGGCCTGTCCCCATTGGTCCACGGGGGACGTTGACCCCCCAGTCAACTCCCCCCTTGGACCACTTCCCACGAGTCAGTGACGCCCGACCCGACTTCGCCGAATTACTGCATCACGATCCGATCACCAAATCCGATCTTCCCGGGCGCTACTTCTTCCTGGTGAATCCGAGATCCTCGCCCGGATGATTTCATTGGGATCCGCGCCTTGCCGTGCCCTGCCCGACCTGATCTAGTCGGACCCCTTGCCGTATAAAGTCCTAGCTCCGCCTCCCATTTCATGCATCTTTGGATCATTTCACGCCACCCTAGGACCTCCATAGCCTTCGCGAGAGTGACAGCTCGCTTCAGGCCGTGTTGCAGCGAGGAAGGAGTGGAGGACCATCGATCCGGCGACGTTTCGCCGCCGTGCACCGCCTGGAGGTGAGGCTCGAGCCTCGGACACCGACAGTCCTCGAGGCAAGGACCAGGAGCACCCCCTGCTCCTCCACAGTCGACAGCAGCCAGTAGTTAGCCCCTTCCCTTTCTCTATTTCCCTAATTTTTAGTTTCCCCCAAATCGCTCCGCCGCCGTTCAACTTCGATTCCGACCACCCTCGCCTTCATTTCGACCATCGGAGTCACCCATCATCTCCGCCGTTTTTCCGCGCACCTTCTTCGCCCACTCATTCACCCCAGTTCACAAAGGAACTGGGTATCGAGTTCCTTCGCCATCGCTCCGCCGGAGCTCGCACGCCCCGCCGCACCGACCACCTTCACCCCTGCTTACATGGTCGAGGCAACTTGCCCTCCACCTGCGAGTCTGTTGCCGTGCTTTTCAGGTCCAGAGGAGCCCGTCTGAGGGCTTCGACTCTTTGGAGCAGCAGCTCCTCCTCCGCCAGTGCCGCCGGAGCTCTCCAGAGCTTCTCGCCACCATCGGAGGATACCATTCGACGCGGGACATCAAGGTGCAGCATCTCCGATCATTAGTAGCCCGCGAGGAGGTCCCCAGCGTGTACACGAGCCCGACGAACCTCGCTAGAGTCCAGTTCTTTGAGGAACCTCCGCAGCCGTCCGATCGCCTTCGAGCTCCAGTTTAGATCGTAGCCGTCCACACCAGGAGCAACCATCACCGTTCGATCCGTGGAGGAGTGATCGTGACCGTCCGATCAGTGAGGGCTTCTCATGTTGCTTCCCAGCCGCCGATCTTCCACGTGGCGAGGCCCCAGCCGTTCGATCAGGACCGAGGACCCTGTGTTGAGGCGCGCCCCTTCTCCACCATCCGATCTCCACGTGGCGCGCATCCAGCCCTCGATTTAATAAAGGGTAAATTTCTTCTTAGGCCCTTAGTTTCTTAGTTGTTCTGCTATAGTCCTGTAAATATTTTAGAAACTTTATTTCCGTTTGGTAATTTGCATAGTGGACCTCGTGCTTTCCTATATTTGCTTTTATACCCTTGCCTGTAGTATGATACATGCTTCGACACGTGCTTGTTGGGTTATTTGCATGTATGGGCTGATTGTTTCAGGGTGTTAATGAATGAACTTAACTTTTTAGTATTTGCATAAATACCCTGTGAATGGTTTTAATGTGCATGTGCGTTATTTAGTGGGTAATTTACACTGAAGCCCTTGGACTTTTAGTATGTGTTACTAAACAGTCCAGGAACTTTAGTTTTCTTGCAAATAGGTCCCTGAGTGCCCAGGTCACGCGCCTCGCGCGTGATTCCTTGGAGAAATTGCACTGGACCCCCTGGAACTTGTGTTATTTGCGTACAGGTCCCTGTGCACTATACCCTTGTTTTCATTTTTAATAAAATAGCAAACTAACTCCAAATTTGATGAAAATTGGACACATGGCTCCTGCCATATTGTAAAATTTTCTCCAATTTGTGGAGACATTTTTGATACTTTTTGATATTTTTAAAAATTCAAAAACAAGCATTTTTGTTACTGTCTAACTTTAAAAATCACAAAAAATATTAAAACACCTCTAAAAATAACAAAAAAATTAGGTAGTGTGTGTTTTGCCTTGTTTGATTTTCTGACAAATTTTGGTCATTTTTGGATATATAAAACCCATAAAAATTACAAAACCCCATAAAACCTATAAAAATTCTAATAATAAAAAGAAAAATCAAAAATTAATAATTCAAGTGGCCAAATTTTTCTTGTGTTTTGATATTTACAGGAAATCTACCTTCAGGTATTAACAGGGCCATTTGCATTTTAAATTGGCCCTTGATACCTGACTGGACATTCCCTCTTATTTTCCGCCTTGTTTGATTTTTATAAAAGTCAATAAAAATCAAAAAATTACCATAAATTAACCAAAAACAGTAAAAAAATATAAAAAACTTAAAAACATTTTTATTTTAATTTTTGGATGATATTTGAATGATTAAATAATTAGTTGTATTGGCTTATTTACTTGCTTTTCTCATTTCTTTATTAATTGAAAAATCCAAAAAAATATAAAAACATTAAAAATCCACCAAAAATACCTTTATTTTATTTTATTTCTTTTCTAGACTACTTCGTAGGCCGCGAGGCCATCACGTGCTCCCTGAGTCCGACCCTGGTCGCTATACCATGTTAATCCAATAGCCAGGACCACTATCGTGTTCTTTGATTTTTACTCTATTTTGGTGGTCTGAACTTAATTTTCTTGATTGACCGATTGACTCTTGAGCGACTGAGGTCGCAACGACCTTAGTTCTATTCCTTTACCACAGTTGCTCGGGTTTTTCATGTCATCAGAATGGCGCCGTTGCCGGGGAGCACGACTTAGTAGTCTTTTTCTCCATTTTTCATCTTCTTTTTGTTTTCTTTTTCGAGGCTTTCCGTGGCTCTTTCTGAGCCCGCGGCTTTTGCGACTTTTTATTTTTCATTTATTTTTGTTTTATTTTATTTTATTTTCTTTTCTTTTCTTTTTATTTATTTTTGCTTGTTTATTTTATTTGTCATTTTTTTTGCACAAATACCCCTGCTTAGTTTCCTGCCTTTATTTGATTATCTTATTTTGGTCTGTGAAACTCTGTTTCTTTCTTGCGAGGGCCTGAGGACCGAGGCGGCGACTCTCAAGAAGCCGGCATAACCGCCGAATTCGGAGGCGGCTCCCTTCTGCACGGAGCCTCAGGAGGACGTGAGAGAGTAGTTGAGTGGGCGAGGAGTAGATTAGATTTTATTTCATTCATTTGATTTGTTGTAATAACACAGGGACACTCAGCAGGACTTGGACAGTTTCTCGGGTCTGTTTCGCCAATCACCGGTGTGCTCGGGGGACCCTTGGGCTTTTTCGCGGCTTTCTTCGCTATTTTAGTTTTTCGCTGCCTTTTACGGTTTTACGCGGTTTTTCTCGAGCCCCTAGCTTTAGGACTTTCTGGTTGACTCTGCCGTAATCAGTAGGATCCAAACACTTAATAGACTACTTGTGCCTATAGTTCATTTAATTGGACCTACTAATAATATATTAATAAAAATAGCTGAATCATTTCCTTCGAGCCTACGTGCCGCAGCCTGCCCTGCCAAGCGCTGCTCCTGAACCCGATTTGTCGGGAGGAGGAGGGGTAGACCGAGATCGGACTCTTTGGATCGGAGGCTGGTGACCAGCTAGACGGTTCTTTCGATTAGAAGTTGCCTTCTTAGGACTCGATTTTACCGCTGCACCATTTAGGTAGTTTCTTTTCTGTCTTTAAATTCTGCACGGATCATATTGCATGTAGAGTGCTAGAGACAGGTATGCATTTCTTTCTCTGCATGCATCATTGATTTGCTGTGGACCAAAACATGCTAGCTCGACCTCCTTGGTTGGATTCAGGCCTGTTGTTGGCGACGGAGTCTCCAATGCTAGATGAACTCCATTGAGGCAGGTGTTGCTACCATCTTTATATATTTTTGAATTTTCGTCATTTTTTCTACAGATGGTGCTCCTCCAAAAAAATTTTGGCTCGTACTACTAGTCTGACCGATGATTCACCATCAGATGCTTTGTGTTTTCCTTTCACCGTTGCATATGGTTCAAGTGTCCTACTGCTTCTGAGATGTACAACATTAGATAAAGCAATATCATCTCTACCTGATTTGGGTTGAACACTGCAAACTATCTGCCTTGTGAAGGAAATGATTCGGATAAGCCTCGCCCTGGGCTTGAATGACAATTTTGGTAGCCATCGGCTTTTTCGTCTTCTCCCCCCTGTTTTTGACTTAATAACCAGGAGAACCGAAAAATTCGTTAGGCGTTTTTATTTTTATTGAAAAAGACCTAAAAAGAAAAACAATAAAATTGGGACTGCTAAAACTATTGACCCTAAAAGACACTTGACTTAAAAACTTGTCTTGGGGAGAGCAACCCCCTCATTGGTTGGTTTGATTGTGCGAGAGAATGACCCGAACACTAGGTAGAGCCCTCCGATACTATTCTCGACTAACTACCGACTACTTCTGTGCGGGACAGTCGGTTGGGAAAGTATCGGGTATCCCAGCAGGCCACGTAATCGCTCTGATATCTTGATTGTTCACCAAAATAAAATTGACAAGATAAATTGACCGAGCCTTTACGGTCTTCAGCTCGCATTGCGTTGGTGAACTTGGGGGTTTACTTGTGATCATAGTTTCTCCAGATCTCATCCGCCTTACTCGCCACATCAAGATGATGGGCAGACGATCTCTTAGGCAGCCTCTGGCTGCACCGCTTTCGGGCGCGTCTACCCGTTCATCTAGGTTGGTTCGCGAGAGCCGAGACCAGCTCTCCGAACCCGAGTACGATTCCACCCTGTTCCCCCTCGACCTCCTTTCTTTCCGTTCCGAGAGGCCAGTACCAGAGGAGAGACTTTCAGATTTATCAGCACCTGAGTATGGATCGTTTGATTTTGCAGAGAACATGGCCGGCAGTTCTGATGATCGCAGTAGAGGTCCACAACCCGAGCATTTTGTTCTGGACCAGGGTGCGATCAACTCCACCCTGATCGCCTCCCTCGAGACTGTGCAGCAGCAGTTGAGGGATCAGGGAGCTTTCATGTTGGATATGAGGAGAGAGATGGAGCAGATGAGAGCAGAGCGAGAGCAGCAGAGAGACGGGCCGAGAGTCCCAGATGATGCAGCAGCAGCAGCCGCAGCGGCCGCCGCCGCGACGGCAGCCGCTGCGGCAGGAGCAGAGCAGCCGAGACCGATGCGGGAGTTGCACAACCCCGGATCGACCCTGATGCACCATTGGGTTGTGCTACCAGCTATCGTGGGGGACTTCAAGTTCCCCGAAACACCTTGCAGCTCCTCCCCCGTTTCCATGGGCTCGCCACCGAGGAGCCCCATCTCCACCTCCAGGAGTTTCTCATGATTTGCAGTACTGTCCACGACCATCAGGTGGACCGGGACACGATACGGATGATTGCCTTCCCCTTTTCCTTGGCAGACAGAGCAGCCACCTGGCTGAAACATCTGGGGAAGTTCGTCTACACTTGGGAGCAGCTCCGTACCGAGTACTTGCATAAGTACTATCCACTCTGGCGGACCAATGCCGTGAGAGCCCTGATCAGCAACTTCTCCATGCTCCCCAACAAGCAGTTCCATGAGGCATGGGAGAGGTTCAGAGAGCTGACTGATACATGCCCGCACCACGACATTTCCAAGCCGAACCTCGTGCAGAGCTTTTTCAGCGGGCTGACACCAGAGCTTCAGGGCTTGGTAAACACTTCTTGTGGCGGGTCTTACTTCACCAAGGATCACGACTAGGTCTGGGCCATCTACGAGGAGATGGCTGAGAACTACATGGTGATGTCCCATACCCGGTTGTATACTCAGGGCAGACCCCATCAACCACAGACCGTGCAGTACCAGAGGATAGCACGGGTCGACGCCGGTCCTTCCAGTTCGTCCGCGGTAGCAGCAGCACAGGCCGAGTCATCAGCCGTGGACATGGGGATCATCAGCGAGAAGCTGGACTGGATGGAGATTATAGAGAAGAAGCAGTGCCAGGGCATCACTCAGATAGAGCAGATGGCACAGACTTTGAGTGACTTGAAGACATAGCTCATGTGTCTCCAGGAGGCACTGACGGCTTCCCAGCCCCGTCTTCAGTCACGAGGCGATACCGACAACAGCAACAGCTCATCCCAGTGCTCCAGCTCTCACCAACAGCCTAAACAAGTCCACCTTGTACAGGCGGAGCCGTACCAGCAGCCACAGCCCACCTACCAGTCACCACCATCTCCAGACTTGCAGATGATGTTATACCAGCTGGATCAGCCTCTGGTAGTACTCCCGCTACCCCAGTACGATGTAGAGCCGTTGATGGATGTCAACGGGATTTGGTATGACCGCCCCCAACCCGGTATCCGACGAGACCATCCCGGATTCCGTTGGGGGACCGGAGGTGCCCAGCCCCAACAGCAGCCATCAGGACAGGGTGGCCAGTACGACCATTAGAGAGATCACCAGCCACAGCAGTAGCAGCCCCCAGTGTACCCACCACAGCAGCAGCAACAGTCGTCATATGGTCCTCGTCCCTATCAGCAGGGACTGTCTTGGAGGCGAGATCAGCCTCACCAGCAGTAGCAACAGCATCACCCGTACCCCTCTCAGCCACAGCACCAGTTCCAGCAGCCTCACTACCAGAGAGGCTACCCGTCGGGCTCCCATGAGAGCCCCGTCTTGGATGATATAGCCCGCCTTCTTACAGATCAGCAGGCTACCTTTCGATGGGAGATGGACGAGTTCCGCCAGGAGATGCAGGACATTGTGAGAGGGAAGGCCGCCATCTCTGCCTAGATTGAGCCGAACCCCAACAGCTTGAAGAGGAAATCTGAGCAGGTAGCTTGTACTGAGTATACCACTCCTAGTGATATATTTGGTGATATGACTGGATATCTTTTTGATACTGATTTTGTCACACTTAGGAGCGGTAGGATGCCAGCAGGCGGCGCCTCGTCTGAGCTACATCCTGAGGATTCCCCCAAGGCGCCTGACGAGGAGGAGGAGAGCGGTACTGAGGCCGCGAGAGATGATGACGGTGATACTGATGCCACCAAGGATGCTGATTCCACCGGCGGTGCTGAGGCTGCCGTTTCACCAGTTGGAGGAGGTGGTACTGAGGCCACCCCTGATGCCGAGCCAGAGCCTGGAACTGAGGCCGCGAGTCGTCCAGCAGATCCAGCCGATGGTGGTACTGAGGCCACCCATGCTTTTGTTGAGAGACCTGTTGTTTTTCCTACTTCTGATGTATCTCGGAACTCTGTTGTGAATAAAGGAAAGGGTTTGGCTTTTTCTGGTCCCACTGTGGTGCATGATGTATGTATGGATTCGGCCGTCGAGCCGTCTAGACCCTTTCCTAGTCCTTCATCTGAGAAGGACCCCGTGATCCCCTTCCCTCGAGCCCTTCAGATGGGGAAGGGGAAGAAAAAAGAAAATCCAAAAAAGAGAGATCAGGAAGAGTTCAGCCAGCAGATGATAGATCAGTTTCACATACAGCTGACTCTTCAAGAGGCTTTGCAGCACATCCCCCTTCTTCAGCGTTCCCTTAGAGACAGGACTACAGTCAGGAGGAAGAGGAGGAACCACCACTCAGAGATACATGTGCTGACGAAAGCCAAGTGTTTCGCGATCCAGAACCGTCTGCCGGCCAAGAGGCCAGATTCAGGAGCCCCGTATGTCAGATGCCATATCAGTGAGCAAAGGTTCGACCGTACTCTATTAGATAGCGGATCGTCGATCAACCTCCTTCCGGCATCTCTTGTCGACTGCTTCGAGTTGGGCACTCTTAGACAGAGCAGGATAGTCCTTCAGTTTGCTGATCGATCTGTCAAGAGGCCGAAGGGGTTGTTGCGAGACGTTGTCGTCACTATTCAGGGCCTGCAATTCCCCGTGGACTTCATAGTGTTGGACATGGAGATCCCTGATTCAGTGACCGATACCCCCATCATTCTCGGTCGTCCGTTCTTGGCCACAGCCAAGGCGGTGACTGACCATGATAGCGGGAAGGTATACTTTCGCGTCGAGGGCGAAAGTGTACAAATAGAGACGGTCGAGGACAACCGAGCCAGAGACAGATCATGCTCAGAGACCACTTCAGACACAGAGCAGATGACAGATGCCGGGCTAGACATCCACCAAGACTGTGACTTTGTGATCACAGACGATGAGGCAGTTTGGGCAGACCCAACAGCACAGGCCATCCTCTCATTTTCAGATTCCGCTGATGCAGAGACGACAACAGAGGAGAGCTTGGAGAGCACATTCCTGGTCCAGGATACTTCAGAGGCAGCATAGCCGGTTCTTGACCGTGAGACAGATTTGTGTGTTGATGGTGGTACTGATGCAACCTTGGATGATATAGATCCCTCGGAGTCAGAGTCTGATTGGGCCGATTGTGAGGATTACATGCCAGACCTGATTTCCACTGAGCCTACAGCTGAGGAGGAGGTAGATGCCGAGCAGAGCGGAGACAGTCCGGCAGGGTAGCCTTCTCCAGTTCCTGAGATTGACAGAGAGTTTCAGTTCTCCCATGCAGATTTGGCAGCGTTTACGCAGACTTTTCAGAGGCCAGATCCACCAGCACCCAACTGTCCAGAGCTGAAGCCGCTCCCTACTTCGCTGAAGTACAGATTCCTTGCGGGTGAGCCTGAGATGTACCCAGTCATTATCTCTGCTGATTTGACTGGAGAGCAAGAATCCCGTCTGATGGGGGTTCTTGAAAAGAACCGCAAGGCGATTGGATGGAGCGTAGCAGATCTCCAGGGGATAAGTCTGGCCCTGTGCTCCCACCATATCTATCTCGAGGATGAGGCGAAGCCGTCGCGTGAGTTCCAGCGGCGGCTGAACCCGAATCTGAGAGAGGTTGTCATGAAGGAGATATCGAAATGGTGGAGCGCCTATTTTATCTACCCCATCTCTGACTCCAAGTGGGTCAGCCCTTTGCATGTGGTGCCCAAGAAGACGGGCATCACTACGGTGATTAGCGAGTCTGGAGAGGAGATTGCTACACGAGTACCCACTTCTTAGTGGGTCTGCGTTGACTACAGGAGACTCAACCATGCCACCAAGAAGGATCATTTCCCCCTACCCTTTATTGATCAAACCATTGAGAGACTGGCAGGGAAGAGCCACTACTATTTTCTGGATGCGTACTCGGGCTACAACCAGGTGGCCATCGCTCCCGAAGACCAGGACAAGACCACCTTTACCTGTCCCTTCGGCACATACGCCTTCCGACACATGCCATTTGGGCTATGCAATGCCCCTGCGACCTTTCAGAGATGCATGCTGTCGATCTTTTCGGACATGGTAGGGGAGTGCTTCGAGGTCTTCATGGATGATTTCTCGGTTTACAGAGACGGATTCAACTCCTGTCTTGACTGCCTAGACCGAGTACTTCAGCGATGTATAGAGGTTCACTTGGTGTTATCTTGGGAGAAGAGTCACTTCATGGTGACTCATGGGACGGTGCTTGACCATATCATCTCCAACAGGGGCATGGAGGTTGATCCGGCCAAGGTTGATGTCATTAGAAAACTCGCACCGCCGTCCAATTTGCGGCAGTTACGGTCATTCCTGGGGCATGTCGGTTTCCACCGACGATTCATTCATGATTTCAGTAGGATTGCCCGACCGTTGACTGACCTGCTGACGAAAGACACCGAGTTCCTTGTCGACGACAAGTGTCTTTCGTCCTTCGAGACTCTCAAGCAGTGTGTTATAGAGGCTCTTGTTCTCCAGCCGACTGATTGGTCTCTCCCATTCGAGATCATGATGGATGCCTCCGATTTTGCCGTGGGGGCCGTGCTGGGACAGAGGAGGGATGGAGTCCCATTTGCTATCCACTACGCTAGCCGCACATTGGATTCCGCGCAGCGGAATTATACAGTCACAGAGAAGGAGATGCTAGCCGTAGTGTTCGCCCTAGATAAGTTCAGATCGTACATTATTGGATCTAGAGTGACCCTGTTTACTGATCACACCGCCATCCGATACCTCATGGCAAAGAAGGATGCCAAGGCCAGACTGACTAGATGGATCCTTCTACTCCAGGAGTTCGATATTGAGATCAAGGATAAGCCTGGAGTTAAGAATGTGGTGGCAGATCATCTCTCCCGATTAGAGCAGCCTGAGGAGTCTGAGTAGATTGATCCTATTTGTGAGACCTTCCCAGATGAGGCGATCCTTGCTATCGCCTCACTCCCGTGGTATGCCGACATTGTGAACTTTCTTGTTGCTAAGAAAGTCCCACAAGGTTGGCCCAGGCAGAGGCTTGAGACCTTCCTCGCGAAGGCCAAGTAATACCACTGGGAGGATCCCATCCTTTACCACGAAGGAGGGGATAGCGTCTGGCGTAGGTGCATTCCTCAGGAGGAGCACCATAGCGTCCTCACTTACTGCCCACAAGCTTGAGGCAGGAGGACATCATTCTGGGAGGAGAACGGCACAGAAAGTGCTCCAATCCGGCTTGTGGTGGCTACCCTCTTCAAGGAATCTGATGAGTTCGTGAAGAGGTGTACTGACTGTCAGAGGATGGGAACTTGTGGACAGTGTGATATGATGCCGATGCAGCCCATTCACTTCTGTGAGGTTTTTGACGCTTGGGGCATCGATTTCATGGGTCCATTCCCTAAGAGTCAGGGATTTGAGTACATTCTGTTGGCCGTCGATTATGTGAGTCATTGGGTTGAGGCCATCCCTGCCCGAACTGCTGATGCGAGGATAGTTTGCTGATTTTTGAGGAAGCACATCATCACGCGGTTCGGGGTCCCTCGAGTATTGATTTCTGATGGGGGGTCTCATTTCATCAACGACCAGGTGAAGGCCCTTGCTAGCGAATTCGACATAGACCATCGGGTTGCCACTCCATACCATCCACAGACGAATGGTCTAGCCGAAGTGTCGAACAGGGAGATCAAGACTATTTTGCAGAAAGTCGTCCGCCCTGACCGAAAGGATTGGTCACAGCTTTTGGACTCGGTCTTGTGGGCATATAGGACGTCTTTCAAGACACCATTGGGCACATCTCCCTTTCGCCTCGTATATGGCAAGCCGTGTCATTACCTGTTGAGCTGAGACACATGTCACTTTGGGCAGTCACTGAGATACTTGTTGATCCAGATAGTGTAGGAGACCAGAGGAGGGCAGAGTTAGCAGCCTTGGAGGAGCTTAGAGATACCTCCTTCTCAAACAGCCTATAGTACAAGGAGAGAGTGAAGGAGTGGCATGATTCTCATATCAGCCACAAGCATTTTGAGCCTGGACAGAGAGTATGGATGTTTGATGCTAGGCTTCGCCTATTTCTAGGGAAGCTACAGAGCAAATGGAAGGGACCCTATCTTGTGAGAATGGTACACGACAACGGTAGCATTGACATATCCGAGTTGTCTTCTGAGAGTACCTTTCGAGTGAACGACCAGCGGCTCAAGCCATTTCTAAATCATGAGCCGCGGGTCGTTGATGTTGCCCCGATTCATTTTGCGTGAGATGTGGTCTCTTGACTCACATCTATTGCATCTCACGCCTGATTTTCACTATTCTTCCGACATGTATAGATCCAGATGTCCATATCGTCACATTCTTTAGTCCCACATACCGTTTGTCATCCTTGATTATGCTATACTTAGGGTGTACTTTACCCTAAGTATGGGGGGGATGTAGGACCTTTGGGTATTTCTTTTGTTTCTATCTACCCCTGTTTTTGCTGCCTATACTTAGGGATATTTTACCCTAAGTATAGGGGGGGGGGTAGACCCTGTACATTCTCCACTCGGTTTTCCCTTTGTGTACAACCTGCTATACTTAGGATTATTTGATCCTAAGTATAGGGGGAAAAGCCGAGAGTCTCTTGATATTCTATTCATTCATTCGTCTTTGTATATAGCCTTCCTTTTCACTTCCCTATACATAGCACGAGTTATGTCTTCTTCATTGCTCTTGACTCTGAGAACATCATTCGAACTAAGTATAGGGGGTGTGTATATATTTCATATATACTTTAGCCATAACTCGTACTTTGTGGGAGTGTGTTAATAAATAAAATTGGCTAAAAACCTTAAAAACCACAAAAATTAAAAATTTTTCCTGTAAATAAATATTCTTTTATTGCACATACATAGCTAGTATACAAATTATTTTGTAAAAAATGTTTTCAAAAATCTTTTTGTGTAAAGTTTGTGTAAATATTTTCATATCAAAATTATGTATATAGTACAAAATTTTTCCAAAATGTTTTGAAAATCAAAAGTTTGCAAAACTCTTGTGTAAATTTGTGTAAATTCTTTTGCAAAACTTGCATTCATGCATTCATCCATTCATGATTTCAAAACATTTTCAAAAATTTTGCATTTGTGTAAATATTGTGTAAATAGCATCTTTGTATATATGTATATAGTTTTTCCTGGATTATAGTTGACATTTAAACTAGCCTGGAATTAAATTGGGAAATGGAGCTTGATTAAGATCTTAATCCACCTAATTTCTAAGAGGAACCTTATATGGCTTAGGGTTAAGGCTTTTCAGGTCCATGGTGACTTAATTCTTTGAGTCCATTAGGCTATGATCACATGTCATCTCAATGAGCCTAAGTAGAGCACTTAACAACAACACATGACTCATAGGGACAATGGCTTTACTTGGACACCATCACTTAGCACCGAGCTCTCTACGGATGAGGTGGTGAGGAGGCAGTCTTCCTTGTCTTGGGGTAGCATATGAGGGTAGTACTTCTAGGCGGAACCTCTCTTCTTCTTTTAGTGAAGGAAGTACATCTCAACTTGGTCTGGTTGCCATGAGGTCTAACGACAGGAGTTGTGGGTTGCAATAATGCTTCAAAAGAGGGATAGTCTACTGGCTCAAGAGGAAAAACTCCTTGTATATATGCTGCACATGTATATGTTGTATAGATGCACTGAAAAAAATGCAAAAAGAAAATAACTCCAAAAAAGTGGTGGGTCTGATAGAAAATGATAATCCCACCAGAGTATGTATATAGTGCAATAAGCCAAGCTTGAGATTCATGTCCCACCTTATGTAGCTTGCAGCAGGGAGACTTGGCTACACTGGTCAAGCTCCCAAGGATACATGGCTACACTGGCCATGGTCCATTCTCTTCTTCCCCCTCTTCTTGAGCCGGTTGAACTTGAACTTAGAAGGGAATACCCCGCTCCTCAAGGAAAGAGTGGCTAGATTGGGGTCATAGAGATACCTTGTTGGGGAGGGTTGTCAAGTTGCCATTTCTGAGGTGGAGAGCTTATACTTCACATTCACAGTACAAGGAAAGATTCATGGTCTTCAGGGTTTGTGTTTGATGACTTGTTCTGATCTGGATTGTTGAGGAGTCTTGATTATAGATTGGTGGAACTTAGAGGCTGTTGAGTTTTAAGCTTAAGTCCAAATAAGGTTCCGACACATTAATAATCCAAAGATCTGATCGAGCTCCATATTTCAATTTAATGAAGGCAAGTTTAATATTCAACCTTGATCCATGTACATTCTCCTCTTTTTCTTTTTCTTTCTCTTTTTCACTTCTTTTTCAAATAAGTTTTTTCTAAGGGACTAGCAAAGTTAAGTATAGGGGGTGATGAATACTCATTCATCACTCTTTATTCTTATGTTTTAGCTACAAAAACCTTTGCAAATGCATGTATATGTTTGTAAATACAAATAATTACCCAAGATCATGCATAGTGTAAAAAGTAATAATTAGCACGTTTTTATGAAAAAATAAAGGAATAAAGATTAAAAAGAAAAAAAGGGAAATATCTATAATAAATATTGAGCAACCTAATCCCAAGGGAGGGCTCAACATGGGCCTGACCGCGTAAAAGCCAAAGTAGAGAGAGATAGGGAGCTCATGTGTGTAAATATACCTGTAAATACAATAAAAATATTTTCCTCTAAAAATAGAATTAAATGGGCTTGTATATATTTGTATATATGTGTAAATACAAAATCAAAACAAAAATTGAAAAATTAAAAAAGAAACTAAAAATACTCTCTCTTGTATATATTCACCTTGTACATAGAACACCTATCTATTTATTTAGCCTTATAAATAAATAAACTAAAATCCCTAAAAATTTGTATATATTCTATCTTTTATGGTGTAAATAAATGAAATAAAAACCTTAAAAAAACAAAAATCAAATAAAAAGAATAAAATTAAAAACCAAAAAGAACATTATACATATACCATGTATATAGATGTATATATCTATTTATTTCACCCTTGTATATAAATAATAAAAATAAAATAAAAATACCCTTTTATTCCTAATTTTATGCTATAAATAAATAAAATATAAAATGGGAATAAAAATGTACAAAAATAATAAATTAAAAATCAAAAATTAAAAATCAATATTGTATATATACCTATATATAGAACTATAGTGTAAATACCTTATTTTATTTTGAAAAATGAATTAAAAATCACCAAAAAATAGAAAAAAATAAAATAAACATTTTTCATGTTTTAAGTTTTTCATGATTCGGCCATTTACTAATTTATTCCTAATTTCTAAATCTTTTTGACGTGGCCTGTCCCCATTGGTCCACGGGGGACGTTGACCCCCTGGTCAACTCCCCCCCCCCCTTGGACCACTTCCCACGGGTCAGTGACGCTCAACCCGACTTCGCCGAATTACTGCGTCACGATCCGATCACCAAATCCGATCTTCCCGGGCGCTACTTCTTCCTGGTGAATCCGAGATCCTCGCCCGGATGATTTCATTGGGATCCGCGCCTCGCCGTGCCCTGCCCGACCTGATCTAGCCGGGCCCCTTGCCGTATAAATTCCTAGCTCCGCCTCCCATTTCATGCATCTTTGGATCATTTCACGCCACCCTAGGACCTCCATAGCCTTCGCGAGAGTGACAGCTCGCTTCAGGCCGTGTTGCAGCGAGGAAGGAGTGGGGGATCATCGATCCGGCTACGTTTCGCCACCGTGCGCCGCCTGGAGGTGACGCTCGAGCCTCAGACACCGACAGTCCTCGAGGCAAGGACCAGGTGCACCCCCTGCTCCTCCACAGTCGACAACACCCAGTAGGTAGCCCCTTCCCTTCCTCTATTTCCCGAATTTTTAGTTTCCCCTAAATCGCTCCGTCGCCGTTCAGCTTCGATTCCGACCACCCTCGCCTTCGTTTCGACCATCGGAGTCACCCATCATCTCCGCCGTTCCCCTGCGCACCTTCTTCGCCCACTCATTCACCCCAATTCGCAAAGGAACTGGGTATCGAGTTCCTTCGACGTCGCTCCGCCGGAGCTCGCACGCCCCGCCGCACCGACCACCTTCACCCCCGCTTACAGGGTCGAGGCAACTTGCCCTCGACCCGCGAGTCTGTTGCTGTGCTTTTCAGGTCCAGAGGAGCCCATCTGAGGGCTTCGACTCTTTGGAGCAGCAGCTCCTCCTCCGCCAGTGCCGCCGGAGCTCTCCAGAGCTTCTCACCACCATCGGAGGATACCATTCGACGCGGGACATCAAGGCGTAGCATCTCCGATCAGTAGTAGCCCGCGAGGAGGTCCCCAGCGTGTACACGAGCCCGGCAAACCTCGTCGGAGTCCAGTTCTTCGAGGAACCTCCGCAGCCGTCCGATCGCCTTCGAGCTCCAGTTTAGATCGTAGCCGTCCACACCAGGAGCAACCATCACCGTTCGATCCGTGGAGGAGTGATCGTGACCGTCCGATCAGTGAGGGCTTCTCACGTCGCTTCCCAGCCGTCGATCTTCCACGTGGAGAGGCCCCAGCCGTTCGATCAGGACCGAGGACCCAGTGTTGAGGCGCGCCCCTTCTCCACCATCCGATCTCCACGTGGCGCGCATCCGACCCTTGATTTAATAAAGGGTAAATTTCTTCTTAGGCCCTTAGTTTCTTAGATGTTCTGTTGTAGTCATGTAAATATTTTAGAAACTTTATTTCTGTTTGGTAATTTGCATAGTGGACCTCGTGCTTTCCTGTATTTGCTTTTATACCCTTGTCTGTAGTGGGACACATGCTTCGACACGTGCTTGTTGGGTTATTTGCATGTATGGGCTGATTGTTTCAGGGTGTTAATGAATGAACTTAACTTTTTAGTATTTGCATAAATACCCCTGTGAATGGTTTTATTGTGTATGTGCGTTATTTATTGGGTAATTTACACTGAAGCCCCTGGACTTTTAGTATGTGTTACTAAACAGTCCAGGAACTTCAGTTTTCTTGCAAATAGGTCCTTGAGTGCCCAGGTCACGCGCCTTACGCGTGATTCCTCGGAGAAATTGTACCGAACCCCCTGGAACTTGTGTTATTTGCGTACAGATCCCTGTGCACTATACCCTTGTTTTCATTTTTAATAAAATAGCAAACTAACTCCAAATTTGATGAAAATTGGATACATGGCTCCTGCCATATTGTAAAATTTTCTCCAATTTTTGGAGACAGTTTTTATACTTTTTGATATTTTTAAAAATTCAAAAACAAGCATTTTTGTTACTGTCTAACTTTAAAAATCACAAAAAAATTAAAACACCTCTAAAAATTACAAAAAAATTAGGTAGTGTGTGTTTGCCTTGTTTGACTTTTTGACCAATTTTGGTCATTTTTGGATATATAAAACCCATAAAAATTACAAAACCCCAAAGAAACTATAAAAATTCTAATAATAAAAAGAATAATTAAAAATTAATAATTCCAGTGGCCAAATTTTCCTTGTGTTTTGATCTTTACAGGAAAATTACCTTTAGGTATTAACAGGGCCATTTTGCATTTTAAATTGGCCCTTGATACCTGACTGGACATTCCCTCTTATTTTCCTCCTTGTTTGATTTTTATAAAATTCAATAAAAATCAGAAAATTACCAAAAATTAACCAAAAATAGTAAAAAAATATAAAAAACATAAAAACATTTTTATTTTAATTTTTGGATGATTTTTGAATGATTAAATAATTAGTTGTATTGGCTTGTTTACTTGCTTTTCTCATTTCTTTATTAATTGAAAAATAAAAAAAATATAAAAACATTAAAAATCCACCAAAAATACCTTTATTTTATTTTATTTCTTTTCTAGACTACTTCGTAGGCTGCGAGGCCATCACGTGCTCCCTGAGTCCGACCCTGGTCGCTATACCAGGCTAATCTAATAGCCAGGACCGCTATCGTGTTCTTTGATTTTTACTCTGTTTTGGTGGTCTGAACTTAATTTTCTTGATTGACCGATTGACTCTTGAGCGATTGAGGTCGCAACGACCTTAGTTCTATTCCTTTACCACAATTGCTCGGGTTTTTCGTGTCATCACTGCATTAGTCCGGCCGAGAGGATAGTACTTATTTAAATATGCGGTCTGGAGCTGTGCCGATGATGTGACATACCTCCCAAGGTGTTTCAGCTAGTAGGTTGCTCTGTCAGCTAATGAGAATGGGAAGGCAATCATTTTGATAGTGTCCTCATCCACTAATTTGTCGTGGACAGTGCTGCAAATCATCTCAAACTCCTGCAGATGGAGATGAGGCTCTTCGGTGGCTAGCCCGTGAAACTTGGGCAGTAACTGCATGGTCTGCGGGCGAAGCTCAAAGTTCCCAACAATGGGAGGTAGCTGGATCCATCGGTGAGTGAGGGTTGCGGCTGGGTTGTGCAATTACCTCATGGTCATCGGCGACGACCTCTCCTAGTTAGGTTCTCTTCCTTTGCCATTCGCTTCTGGTATGTCGCCTCCACTGCCCTCGGGTCTGTCATCTCTTCCTTCTCGCATCTGCGCAATCTCTCTCATGAGGTCACCCATGAAAACTCCCTGGTCTCTAATATGTCTCTGCATAGTCTCCAGGGATGCTAATGATGAGTTGTTGATGGAAGCTTGATCATATAGAAATGGAGGGTGTTCCTGCTCATCTGGGTGTTCTCCTCTGTCTGCCATGGCTGGATTCTCTGAAAAGGCAAAATAACCCATCTCAGGTGCCGTCAAATGATCTGAGCTCTGTGATGCACTAAATTCTGACACTCTTGGACTGATGGAAGGAGAAGGGTGGTCGAGGGGGAACAGGGTGGAAGTGAACTCAGGCTCGGAGAGTGGGTCTGGACTCCCCGAGGTCGTCCTAGATGAATAAGGAGGAGTGCTGGATAGCGATGCCACCAGAGATGGCCTAAGAGATCTCCATCCCATCATCGTGATTATTAAGAAGAGCAAGGTTGAGAAATGAAGAAAGGAAGAAAAGGGGAAAACAAAATTGCGCACAACTGTGCAGTGTTTTTGATCTTGACCTTAATGCAACTAGACAATCAAACACAATACAAGGGGTTCACCAACTCGACGCGTGAAGTCGTGAAGGTTCGGCTATTACCTTTGTAGTTTTTAGATTGAATTCAGGCACTTATCTCTGAATGAGTCCTTAGAGTGCTACTCCTATAGGAGAGAGAGTACTGCTAGAAAAGAATCCTGTACTTGTCCTCCTCCTGTGTAACCTATAGTCTGCGCTATTTGAGGTCCTTATAACCCTTCCTGGATCCCTACTCAGCCAAAGAAAAGAGGGAGGAAGCCGATAGGTGAAACCGATACTTCGGATCTCGCTTACAACGGAATCACCCGTAAGCGTGCAAGATCCTACTCGGACGCAAGAAGATGAGACAGACACCCCCGTGAAGGCGTGGCCTATGCTCGATACTTCGAACAAGGTTGATGCTCTACCCAACAGAGAGTCATCAATGGCGACCAAGCCCTACTCATCTACGTACGATAGTAGCACCAATACTTCAGAAATCCATGCGATACACAAGGCAGCCACAGACTGGGTTTTGGGCTCTAATCCTTACGAAGCCGCTCTACTCACTTGGAAGGAGACCTTCCCATGCAACCTGAAAAAAATGAGGGCTTTGCTCACCCCAAGCAATGAGTCCAATTAACCAATTTTATTTAGGTCAAGTTTTCTTTAGCAGTCCCTTTTTTAATTTTTTGGTGTTATCACTTGCTTTGAGTAGATTCAATACAAGCGCCTAACATTTTTGGTATTTTCTTTGATTCCTATTGATCCAAAAACAGAGGGAGAAGAGTCGGAAAAGCAATGTAAGGCGACACCAAGATGGAAATCTCACCTTTGTGCCTAAATGATGAATGCAAAGATATAAGACTTACATCGCCTCCCAGCTCTCTCCATGCGGGATGCAAAACAGGAATTTGTAAACCTAATCTATATGCCGATATGCACACGGAAATCGTCCTAAGCAGGCAATTGCTAACATGAAGAACCACAAGTCGGTCACCGATCTTCAATCCAGGAGTCCGGTCTAGGCTCACCCCTCCTCCTCTCGACACATTGAGTTCAGGAGCAACGCTTGGCAGGGTGGGCTCGCGGCACAAAGGCTCGAAGATGATGAGACGGCTGTTTAAAGTTTTAAACTAAGTCCAAAGCGCACTATAGGTACATGCAAGATATTAAGGTGTTTGGACCTAATTTACTCGATCAAGCAAGCCTAAAGACTAAGGGTTCATTCCACGAAAGAAAAGAAAAATAAAACAAAATCAGAAAATGACAAGCGGGAAAACCGATGAAAACCGCGGTGAGCCCCCAAGTGTACAAACACTTGGAAATTAGGCCCGAGTGTCCAAGTCCAAAGTACCTGTATTATTACAAATTAATAATGAATGTCTCTCTCTCACTAAAATAAATCACTAACTATCCTCTCTCTCTCTCTCAAATCCTTTTGCTCTCTTCTGCCGGCTAGGCTAGAATAGCCGCCTCCGCCTCCCAAGGATGCACAGGATCCCCTAGGCGATCCTCCTCGATCCGTGGTCCCTCGCAAGAAGACAAGAAGGAAGAATGGTCAGATAGCTCAATAAGGTATATCAAAAATAGAGAGATCAAACAAAGCAATAATGTAAGCAATCACAAACACTCAAAAGTACGATCTATACGTTGTTTCTCCTCGGCAATGATGCCATTTGATTAAGCCGAAAATCAGTGGTCTTAAGTTCCACACAAAGAGGGAACTTAGTCGTTGAATTGACCATGCAAGATCCGGATTAAATCAACAATTAACCCACAACAATATAAATCAAGCAATAAAAATAGAAGTGGAGTTAAAATTTATTATTAACTCTACAGAAATGTGTATACTGTAAGTATGTGTAGAGTGTCGAACTCAGGGAGCAGGCAGTATAAATCAAGCAAAATATGCAAAAATGAGTGATATGTGATCAAGTGTCTACACGTGTGCAAAATTTTGTGGGTTTTAAATTTTATATTATTTTTTTTAATTTTATATTTTTTGTATTTTGATTTTTTTATTTACTGATTTTATATTTTCTTTTTGTATTTTATATTTTATATTTTCTTTTTCAATAATAGAATATATATACAATATAAGAGAAGAGAGGATAAGGTATTTATAAAAATAAGGAAAATACTCAAAAATTAGGGAATAAAATGTTTTTAGGTTTTTTATAATTTTATGATTTTTTTTATGATTTTTGGAAATTTTTCTGAATGTTTTTGATATTTTTAGAAATCAAAATACAAGAAAACAGTGAACTAAGGTACTGGTCGAAATTAAAATGAGGATTAAAAATAACAAACAGTATCCAAAATTCTCAAATTAATTTTGAAATAAAGGAAATATAATAAGGAAACTACAGAAACAGAATTTGCATTTTTAGGATTTTTCTAAACTTTTTAAGATTTTTATGAAGTTTTTAAGAGTTTTCTAATTTTTAAGGTTTTGGTTTTGAAATTTTTAATGATTTTTGGATTGACATTAAAATATGATAAGACACGCAAAATATAATTTTTTTGGAATTTTTCAAAGCATTTTTATAATTTTTATGGATTTTCTAATGCAAACAGTAGCAAAAATGCATGTTTTTGAATTTTTATAAATATTAAAATGCAATAAAAATGCAATACAAAAATATGTCGTGAATGAGCAAGCAGATAGGAGCCTATGATATTTTTTTGGTAATTTTTCGAGTTAAAATGATGCACGAAATAAATGCAAAAAACAAATAAAAATCACATAGCTGGCAGGGGTATAAGTGCAAATAGCAGGAAATACAGGGGCCAAAGTGTAATTTTTCACAAAATTTATCACATATTAAACAAGTTTCGGGACTGAATAGAAATAACCAAAGCCGCTGGGGCACAAGCGCAATTTTTCCAACCCCGCGCGTGACTTGCACGCGCCTGGGAAGGACCTAAGTGCAATATACAAAACTTCCAGGGGCTATCATGCAATTTATCCAAAAATAATACACGTAATATAAAAGTTCCTAGACTAAAGCTAAATAACTAAACCCGCGAGGGGTCCAGTGCAAAATCACCACCACCCCACGTACACAGATCACGTGAGGTGGTGTGGATTGGACCTAAGTGCAAATAACTAAAGTACGGGGGCTTGAATGCAAATATTACAAAAATATTTAAACTACCACTGAAAGTTTACGGACTAAATAGAAAATACAAAAATGCGCGGGGTAAAGGTGCAAAATACCCACGCCTAAAGCCTCGTGCGCGATTCGACGGCTGATGTATGTCCACTTGCCACATGTCGAAGATCGGACGGTCGATGACGCTTCGACCTCGACGGCGGTGATTAGATCTTCGGCTTGATCTGACGGTGGCTGTGATGGGGGATCTAACGGTCAAGATCCACCTGGAGCTCGGACCTCAATCCAACGGCTCCGAAGGTCGGAGCAAGAACAGAGGAGGAGCGCCGGCGAGGCGACTTTCTCCGAGCTCTAGCTCTGTCTTCTGGTGACCTTTTGAGATTCAAAAGGGGATGGAGACTCTTGGTGGCGGCGCTATCTCCTGGGGGCTCCAAAAAGCCTCGACGACGGCCGAGGGTCGCTGGAGGGGTCGACGGAGCTAGAGGGCTTCGCGAAAGCTCCGGCGATCTTCAAAACGAGCCCCAGGCTCGTGTCAAGGCTCGTTGACCTGCAAAAACAAGTGAGAGGGTCCAGGGCAAAATGCTTGGACCCTGCGGAGTGGAAGTGGCGACGTGAAGCGGCGAGGAGGAGACTTGGACGGAGGTGCACTCCGGCGAGGTGGTCGATTGAGTGATTGAATGGGTGAAACGCGAAGGTTTTCGAGGGGTATTAATCCTAATGCTACGGCGAATGGAGTGCGAGGAAAATAAAGGGAAAATAGAGCTGCCTCGATGGCCGGAGCTAGAGGGAGAGGGTACCTCAACGTCGGTGAAAGGCGGAGGTGGTGGAGCCGCCTCAGGGCTCGCTCGACCCGCCTGAAGGTATCCAAGCGAAGCTGTCACCTTCCTTGGTTGATTCAAGATGAAGAGGGGAGCGGAGCTCTTGGGAGAGGGGTTCAAAATGGGTTCGAAAGTCGGAGGTCCAATATGTAGGGTTTGACGATATGGCTTTGACGCTCCAAAGATCGAGAAAAATGGCACGAATCGCAGCTCCTCGGTCCTAGGAAAGCCTAGGGCGTGATTCACAGATGTATGGGGCGAAACAATGCAGAAGGAAGTTTCATGAAATGATGAAAGGACAAGCCTCGAAAAATCCTTGAAATCGAGGTCAAACGAGGCTCTGACAGACTACATGGCGAAGGGCAGACAGTTGACCAATGCTGACCGCTACCTGGTTGGTCCACGTGGACCAACCAGGGAAAATCCCTGGAAAAACATTTATTAAATAATTTAAAAATAGAAAATGATTTTATTAATTTTTGGTTATTAAATGAAAAGTGTTTATTATTTTATAAGGTTTTTTTAATATAAATTTTAATTTTTTTTATGAGGTGTAAAAATAAGTTACCTTTTATAGGCTATATAGGTCTATATATCTATGTATTTTATTAATTTATTTTTATTTTGTGTTTTAAATTTTATTATTTTTGTTTATTATTTTATAAATTTTTAAAGTATTTTTGTACACTTAAATATATTTTTATTTTATTTTTCTAAAATGTTTTATGCACTTAATAAAATATAAGTATGAATTATATAGGTATATGTATAGGTCTTGTACCTATGTATTATATACAATTATTTTTATTTTGTGTTTTCTTTGAGTTTTTATTCTGATTTTATTATACAAATATATTATAAGTAATATTTACAAAATTATAAAAATATAAAATTATGAAAATAAAGAATAATAAATAAATTGAATATTTTAATATGTACAAGTATACAATAGGGGTCCAAAACTCAACTTTCTAACCGTAGCTCCGCCAAATGCGAAACCGTCGCCATTGAATAGCTTATTTTAAATTATATACAATTAAAGGTGAGTTTGATGCATTTGGAGTTTTTATTTGCGAGACACAGGTCTGGGAAATTGGAATTCTGGATTTTTATTCAGATCTTAACTTTTTATCAGTACATCATTTTTGAGTGAAATCAATTTTGTATTTTTCTTTATTTAATTATCTACATCTTTCATGTACAAAGTTTCTTTATTTGAGGTATAAAAAGTGAAACCAAAAATAGGTCCCAAAATGAATAAAGAATGAATTAAAAACAAAGGTATTTTTACTGTATTATGGCCCTTATCTCCCCCTACTTTATTCCTTGTCGACCTAGTCATCGAGATGCCTAGGTCTCAGGGTTTCAGGTCATAAAATATTTACAATATTTTATTCTTTTCCTTTTCTTTTATTTATTCTATAATTTTAGCTTTAAATACATTATTTTATACACTATTTACGTGCACATGCATGAATGCTAAGATGCTGGAATTAAGGGTATTTATACGCATTTGCTAGGGTTTTTGAGGCCAAAATGATAGAATAAAGATGATGAAATGTGGATTCATCACCTCCCTATCTTGAACATGGTCTGTAGCCTCGATTGTGTCCTCTGCCAAGAGTGTGCTCTCCAAGCTCTCCTCTACTGGAATGTGTGAATCTGCAGTATCTAAATGTGAGAGGATATCTCGTGAAATGAGATCAGACCAGGCGGCTTCATCATCTGTAATCACAAAATCACACTCCTGGTGGACGTCTCGCTCTGCCTCTTTCATCTGCGTTGAATTGTTGAGCTGCTCTGAGCAGGTTGAATCTCGCTCTCTAGTCTCGTCGATCATCTCTATTTGTATACTCTCGCCCTCGATGTGAAAGTACACCTTCCCGCTATCATGGTCGGATACTGCATTGGTTGTGGCCAAGAATGGGCATCCTAGAATGATGGGGGTATTGGTCACAGACTCAGGGATCTCCATGTCCAACACAACGAAGTCCACGGGGAATTTCAGGCCCTGAATTGTGACGACCACGTCCTTCAACAACCCCTTCGGCCTCTTGACAGATCTATCAGCAAACTGAAGGACTGTTCTACTCTATCAAAGAGGGCCAAACTCAAATTGTCCGAGTAAGGCTGCCAGAAGTATGTTGATGGAAGAGCTGCTATCTAATAGAGTCCGATCGAATCTCTGCTCATGGATGTGACATATGACATAGGGAGCTCCTGGATCAAGCCTTTTGGCTGGCAGACGGTTCTGGATGGCGAAGCAGGTGGTACGAGGGAGTACATGGATCTCTGCATGATGGTTCCTCTTCTTCCTGCGAATGGTAGTTTTCTCTCTCAGGTTCCTCTGGATGAGAGGGATGTGCTCAAGAGCCTCCTGTAGAGTCAGCTGAATCTGAAATCTGTCTATCATCTACTGGTTGAACTCTAACTGCTGGCTCTTTTTTGGATTTTCTTTATTCTTCCCCTTCGCTAAGCGGAGTGCTTGAGGGAAGGGGATGGCTGGGCCCACCTCAGATAGAGGGCTAGGAACGGATCCCTGCTGCTAAGATGAAACAGAGTCCATACAAACATCACCAGACATCGCATATGGACTCGAATATAAAGAACCCTTTCCTTTATTATTTTTTTGGATTTTTCTGAATAGTCCCGAGATACAGAAACTGTAGGAAATGCAACAGAAATAGAAGGGATGGCCTCAGTACTACCCCAACATCTGGAATTGCGGCATCAACACCGCTCTTTGGCTCAACATTAGAACATCTGGTGGCATCAGTAGCACCTCCTGCAACTGGTGAAGCGACGACTTTAGTATCATCGGCTGGATCAACATCCTTGGTGGCATCAACACCACCGTTATCATCATCATCATGAGCGACATCAGCACTGCCCTCCTCCTCGTCTGGCGCTCCTGAGTCCTCGTGGTGTCGTCGCTCAGACGAGGCGCCGCCGGCTGGCATCCAACCGCTCCTATGTGTAACAAAGTCAGCATCAAACATATATGCAGTAATAACACCCAATGAGTCACTAGGAGTGGTAACCTCTGTAAATTGTACCTGCTCAGACTTCCTCTTCAAGTTGTTCAGATTCGACTCAATCTGAGCGGGTATGGAGGCCTTGCCCTTGACGATCTCCCTCATCTCTTGATAGAACTCGTCCATCTCCCGCCTAAAAGTGGCCTGCTGCTCGGAAATAAGGTGGGCTAAGTCGTCAAGTGCTGGGTTCTCATAGGTTGGCCCATGAGATCCGGACGGGTTGCCTCTCTAGAAGTAAGGCTGCTGCTGCTGGGAGGGATGAGGGGGATACTGCTGGGAATACTGCTGAGGCTACTACTGGTGCTGCCTCTACGGCTGTCCCTACTGGTAGGGACGAGGAACCTGCTGGTAATGCGGCTGCTGGTATGAGAACTAGGGCTGCTGCTGGATGTACTGCCCACCCTGAACTGGAGGCTTCTGCTGGGATGAGGCACCTCCGGTCGACGATCGGAATCCTGGATGGTCTATGCGGATCCCGGGCTGCGGTCGGTCGTACCAAATCCTATTGACTTCCATCAACGGCTCCTGCTCAAACAGGAGTGGAGGAAGGATTGCCAGGGGATGCTCCTGCTGGTAGACCACCATCTGAGTGTCCTGAGATGGTGGTGGCTGGACATACTGGTGTTGCAGCTACTGGAATGGCTCCGCCTGAATGTGGTGAACCTGTCTATAGTGGGCGGAGGGCTGGGTCTAGCTGCTGTTGTTGGGGTCAGCCCATGACCTGAGACGGGGCTGAGAAGCCGTCTGTGCCTCCTGGAGACACATGATCTGTGTCTTTTGGTCACTCAGCGTCTGTACCATCTGATCTATTTGTGACATGCCCTGGCACTGCTTCTTCTCTATGATCTCGATGCGGTCCAGCTTCTCGCTGATAATACCCATATCAGCAGCCGATGACTCTGCCTATGCTGCGGCTGCTGAAGATGTGGAAGGACCTGCAACGACCCGTACAATCCTCTGATAGGATACGACATGTGGTGGGGGGTTTCCCCTGAGTGTAAAGATGGGTCTGGGACATGACCGTGTAGTTCTCTGCCATCTCCTCGTAGATAGCCCAGACCTGATCCTCATCCTTGGTAAAATAGGAGCCCCCACAGGATGCGTTCACGAGCCCCTACAGCTCTGGTGTCAACTCACAAAAGAAACTCTGCACGAGGTTGGGCTTGGATATATCATGATGTGGACACCGATCGATAAGCTCTCTGAAGCGATCACATGACTCATGAAACTGCTCGTTGGGAAGCATGGAGAAGTTGTTGATGAGGGCTCTCGCTGCATTCGTCCGGCCGAGTGGGTAGTACTTGTTCAAGTACTCGTTCTGGAGTTGTTCCCATAAAGTCACTTATCTCCCCAAATGCTTCAGCCAGTAGGCTGCTCTGTCGATGAAGGAGAACAGAAAGGCCATCATCTTGATGGTATCCTTGTCCACGAATCTGTCGTGGACCGTGCTGTAGATCATCTCAAACTCCTGGAGATGGAGGTGCGGCTCCTCGGTGGCTAGCACGTGAAATCTGGTCAACAACTAGATAGTCTGAGGAGAGAGCTTGAAATCTCCCAGAATCGCAGGCATCTGAATCCAATGGTGCGTCAGAGTTGCACCAGGGCTGTGCAACTCCCTCATCGGGCGTGCTAGTCGGACTGGCTCCTAGGGCTCATCGAGATGTGGTTCATCTCCTCCTTCTAACTCGGGTATGTCTCCTCCATCGGCTCTGTTCGGCTCTCCTCTGTCTGCTCGCATCTGAGCCATCTCCCTGCACATGTCAGCCATGAAAGCTCCCTGGTCTCGTATCTGTCACTGCATAGTCTCCAGGGAATCTAAAAGGGTGTTGTTGATGGCACCCTGATCAAAAACATATGTGTGAGTCTGGTTGGATCCATCAGTGCGCTCCTCGCTGCTGGCCATGGTCTCTGCAAAGGCAAAAAACCCGAACTCAGGTGCCATCAAATGTACAAATATCTAATGCGGTCTCTATTGGCCGTGGAGGATTCTATGACTGATCCATCTGTCTCCACGTTTCACTTCTTCGGCTCTACACTTCCACTCCAATCTGATCCAGAGCTGACGATTTCTTTTGTGCTACCGGATCCCGATCACATACTTCCATATCCTTGGCCGGTAGTAGACACCCGCCTGATTGCATACCTGGGTGTCCTTCTTTACACTTTTGATTTCGTCGTTATTCTTATACCGAGACTGCGACGACAGTACGGCATTAGCCTTACAGATGCCGTCCTGAACCTTGACACTGCATTATCCTAGCCTTTGCGCTTAGCTAGGGGCGTAAAAACTAGCGCTTGTTGAGAGACACCTCAACATTGTACCCTTTTGTATATACGTAATTCGTCTTAGTTTGATCTTCCTTTCTTCCGTTGTTGTTTTCACCCCAGGTCTCGTATAGGATTATCTTTGCTATACTTAGGATATACCTCATCCTAAGTATAGGGGGGAGGAAACACCGAGTTATTCTTCCGTTCTGTTTCATCACTTCTGTTGTTGCCTATACTTAAGTATTCTTCACCTTAAGTATAGGGGGAGTGATGCCCTCCATTTTGTATATATTTGTAATCTTCTTCGTGTCTTTCTACCTCTATTTTGCTGCCTATACTTAGGGATATTTTACCCTAAGTATAGGTGGGGGTAGACCCTGTACATTCTTCACTCAGATTTCCCTTTGTGTACAACCTACTATACTTAGGATTATTTGATCCTAAGTATAGGGGGAAAGGCCGAGATCCTCTTGATTTTCTATTCTTTCATTCGTCTTTGTATATAGCCTTCCTTTTCACTTCCCTATACTAAGCACGAGTTATATCTTCTTCATCGCTCTTGACTCTGAGGACATCGTTCGAGCTAAGTATAGGGGGGTGTGTATATATTTCATATATATTTTAGCCATAACTCGTACTTTGTGTGAGTGTGTTAATAAATAAAAATGGCTAAAAACCCAAAAATCCATAAAAATTAAAAATTTTTCCTTGTAAATAAACATTCTTTTAGTGCACATACACAGCTATTGTACACAATTATTTTTGTAAAAATGTTTTCAAAAACTTTTTGTGTAAAGATTGTGTAAATATTTGCCTATCAAAATTATGTATATAGTACAAAATTTTTCCAAAATGTTTTGAAAATCAAAAGTTTGCAAAAACCTTGTGTAAATTTGTGTAAATATTTTGCAAAACTTGCATTCATGCATACATCCATGTTTTCAAAACATTTTTCAAAAATTTGCACATGTGTAAATATTGTGTAAATAGCATCTTTGTATATACTTGTACAATTTTTCCTGGATTATAGTTGACATTTAAACTAGCCTGGAATTAAATTGGAAAATGGAACTTGATTAAGATCTTAATCCACCTAATTCTAAGAGGAACCTTATAGGGCTTAGGGTTAAGGCTTTTCAGGTCTATGGTGACTTAATTCTTTGAGTCCACTAGGCTATGATTACATGTCATCTCAACGAGCCTAAGTAGAGCACTTAACAACACACACATGACTCATATAGACAATGGCTTGACTTGGACCCGCGCTTTACACCAAGCTCTCTACGGATGAGGTGGTGAGGAGGCAGTCTTCCTTGACTTGGGGTAGCATATGAGGGTAGTACTTCTAGGCGGAACCTCTCTTCTTTTAGTGAAGGAAGTGCGTCTCAACTTGGTCGGGTTGCCATGAGGTCTAACGACAGGAGTTGTCGGTTGCAATAATGCTTCAAAAGAGGGATAGTCTAGAGGAAAAACTCCTTACGTACATATGCTGCACCTTGTAAATATGTGTATAGATGCACTTGAAAAAAATGCAAAAAGAAAATAACTCCAAAAAAGTGGTGGGTCTGATAGAAAATGATAATCCCACCAGAGTATGTATATAGTGCAAATAAGCAAAGCTTGAGACTCATGTTCCATCTTATGTAGCTTGCAGCAGGGAGACTTAGCTACACTTGTTGAGCTCCCAAGGATACATGGCTACAGTGGCCATGGTCCATTCTCTTCTTCCCCCTCTTCTTGAGCCGGTTGAATTTGAACATAGAAGGGAATACCCCGCTCCTCGAGGAAAGAGTGGCCAGATTAGGGTCATAGAGTTACCTTGTTGGGGAGGGTTGTCAAGTTGCTACTTCTGAGGTGGAGAGCTATACCTCACATACACTGTACATGGAAAGATTCATGGTCTTCAGGGTTTGTGTATGTAGACTTGTTCTGAACTGGATTATTGAGGAGTCTTGACTATAGATTAGTGGATCTTAGAGGCTGTTAAGTTTTAAACTTAAGTCCAAATAAGGTTCCGACACATTAATAATCCAAAGATCTGATCGAGCTCCATATTTCAATTTAATGAAGGCAAGTTTAATAATCAGCATTGATCCATGCATTTTCTCCTCTTTTCCTTTTTCTTTTTATTTTTCACTTCTTTTTCAAATAAGTGTTTGCTAAGGTACTAGCAAAGTTAAGTATAGGGGGGTGATGAATACCCATTCATCACTCTTTATTCTTTTATTTTAGCTATAAAACCTATGCAAAACACATGTAGATAGTTGTAAATAGCAATAATTATCATATTGCATGCATTGTGTAAATATGCATAATTAGCATGTTTTTGTGCATAAATAAAAGAATAAAGAAATAAAAGAAAAAGAGGGAGATATTTAGAATAAATATTGAGCGGCCTAATCCCAAGGGAGGGCTCAGCATGGGCCTGACCGCAAAAGAACCCAAGTAGAGAGAGATAGGGAAGCTCATGTGTTTGTACATATACCTGTAAATAAATAAAAATTATTTTCCTCTTAATAAAAATAAAAATGCATGTGTATTTATGTGTATATATTTGTAAATATAAAATCAAAATAAAAATGGAAAAACAAAAATAAAAATAAAATTCACTTCTTCATTGTATATAAACCATGTACATAGAACTACTTACCTATTTATTATCTCCTTGTAAATAAATAATTAAAATTCAATAAAAATATGTATATAGTCCACATTTCATGGTGTAAATAAATAAAATAAAAATTAGAAAAATGAAAATAAAATAAAAAGAAACAAAATAAAAATCAAAGTCCACCTTGCATATATACCATGTATGTATATAAATAAAAGTATTTATTTCACCCTTGTAAATAATTAATAAAAATAAATAAAAAATTACCTATTATTCCACATTTTATTCTTTAAATAAATAAAATATAAAATTGGAATAATTTGTATAAAAAAACAATTAAAAATCAAAAATAAAAAATACACATGTATATACCTGTATATAATAATATTTTGTAAATACCTAATTTATATTTCAGAAAAATAAATAAATATCACAAAAAATAGTTTAAAAATAAAGAAACATTTTTCATGTTTTGACTTTTTTTTGAAATAAGGCCATTTACTATTTTAAATTGAATTTCCAAGTAATTATTAAATGGCGCGCTCCCATTGGTCCACGGGGGATGTTGACCCCCGATCAACTCTCCCCCGCAGACCCCCTCCTTGCGGATCCGAGCGACCGACCCAATTTCTCCTCTTTTTCCCCGCTCGATCTGATCACCAATCCCTCAAACCCCGCGCTCTAATCGTTCCCTGTGGATCCGAGACCTTCGCCCGCATCTTTGCCTAGGTGTCCGTGCTTCACCAAGCCGGACTCGTCACCTTCTTCTCGGACCTGCAGGACTATATAGCTGAACCTCCGGTCGCAATTTCACGCCATCTTTGGCGCTACTCCTTCGTCCCAGGACCTCCATCCCCTTCCCCTGAGTGACAGCAGTGCGAGGGTGGTGTCGAAGAGAGGAGAGGACGTATACACCACTGATCCGGCGACGTCAGCCGCCGTGCACCGTCGCGAGGAGTGCTTAGCCTCGGAGCTCGACGTCTCCTTGAGGCCAGAACCCCCAGAGCTCAGCGAGCTCATCCACAGTCGACCACATTCACCAGGTAGACCCGATTCTTCCTATCTTTCTTTAATTTCCGATTACCCCCAAATTGAACCATCTTCATCTTTCATCGATTACTCCCGCTCTGATCATCCATTCCATCATCCGACCCGACCGTCATCGTCGTCATACTCCTCTCCACCTGCTACGTCCTTCCATCCAACCCGGTTCGCCCAGGAATTGGGAGTTCACCCTCCTCCGCCGTCGCCTCACCGGAGGGTGTCGCCCCGACGCACACATCCACCCATTCCACCTCTAACTGGGTCGAGGCAGTTTTCCCTCGACCCAGGAAGCTTCCTAGGTTGTTTTGCAGGCCAAATGCGACCCATTTGAGGGTTGTCGAGTTCGAGCCCAGGAGCTTCGAGTCTCCGACGTCGCCGGACCACTCCGGTGGTCTCCGGTTTCATCGAAGGATCCTAGTCGCTGCGGAGCGCCGAGACGAAGCGATTCCACCTTACATCAGCTCTAGAGGAGGTCCACACCGGACGCACAGAGCCGGCGAAGCTCTCCAGCGAAGTGTTCTTCCAGCATCCTTCCTCACCGTCCGATCGTGCCCACTCGCATAGATGTGATCTCGAGCGTCCACTTGCGAGGAGCCAGCCACCGTCAGATCTATCAGAGGCTCGATCGTGACCGTTGATCCACCGAAGGGGTGCCCTTGATCCAGCACCGTCAGATCAGCCACGTGGCCACCCCTCAGCCGTCCGTGTTAATAAAGGGTAAATTACCTTAGGCCCTTCTTTCTTCTGCTTTTATTAACTAGTCTTGTAAATACTAGACAAAGTTGTTTTTATTTTGGTTAAATTGCACTTAGGACCTGAACCTTTCTTGTATTTGCATTTTCATCCCTGTTTGTGTTAGATACGTGCTTCGTCACGTGAATTTTGGAGAAATTGCATTGTATGGGCTGATGTTTTTATGTGTTACTGAATGAAATATATTTTCCGATATTTGCATCCATGCCTCTGTGAATGTTTTTATTCAACATGTGCTGAATTCTTTGGGTATTTTGTAACTTATTCCCTAGGCTTTTAGCACGTGTTGCTAATAAGCCCTTGGAATTAAGTTTTCTTTCATTTAGGTCCCTCTGTGCCCAGTACACGTGCAGCGCACGTGCGTTCTTAGAATTTTTACACGAGGGACCCCCAACTTCCTGGATTTGTTACTTTTCAGCCCTTGAAGATACTTTTTATTACGGATAGGTCCATGTGCACTGTGAGCCTATTTTTGATTTAAATAAAATATCTAATTAAGTCCAAATCGCGTGAAAATTGGATACGTGGCTCCTGCCACTGTATACAATTTTCACCAAAAATTTGGTACATTTTTGAGGCATTTTTCTATTTTTAAAAATTCAAAAATCATTGTTTTTGTGTCTGTCCAGATTAGAAAATCATAAAAAAATATTAAAACCCTTTTATAAATTCTAAAAAAATAGTATTTGTTAGTTTTGGTGTATTTGATTTTCTGTGCATTTTTGATATTTTTGGATATAGACAAATTTTAAAAATTAAAAACACTTAAAAACTCATAAAAATTCTAAAAAATCATAGAAAACTCAAAAATTAATAAACTCTTTTTCTGAATTTTTCTTTGTTGTTTCTATTTTTCATAAAAAATACCTCGAGACTGTGCAAGCCCATTTGATATTTTTCATGTGGCCTTGAAGTCTGACTAGACAGTTTGTTTCCATTTTTGCCTTCTTGATTTTTAGAAAATTCCATAAAAATTATAAAAATATAAAAAATCACCAAAAACAGTAAAAAACCTAAAAACATAAAAATATTTTTGTTTGAATTTTTGGAGCTTTTTAGAGTGTTTAAATAATCTGCTAAGTTGTGCTTGTTTTTACCTCTTATTATTTTACTTATTATTAAAAAATCCAAAAAACAAAATATATAAAAATATTTAAAAACCACCAAAAATATTTGTTTTTGTTTTATTTTGCTTCTTGACTACTTCGTAGGCCGCGAGGCCAACTCGTGCTCCCTGAGTGCGACCTTGGGTGATACACTAGGCTAATCTCATAGCCAGGGCCACTGTTTTGGTTTTTATTATTTTATCGTGTTGATTGGTGGTCTGATTTCTCTTTTTCTTGTTGACCGATTGATCTCCGAGATCCGGGTCGCAACGACCCTAGTTCTATTATATTCATCCGAGTCTTTGTGAAAATCTCGGTCATCAGCGGTGCAGCCAAAGGCTGCCTAAGGGACCTCCACCCATCATCGTGATGTAGAGAGGAAGGCAGCTGGGATCTGGAAACAAACAAGATCAGGAAAAATAAACCCCCAATTCACCTACTCAACACTGAGCTGATGACCGTAAAGGCTCGATCTTTTATCTTGTTGATTTTATTAGGTGATAATTCAGTCTATCAGAGCGATTAAGCGAGACGGTAGGAACCCGACGCTCTCAGGAGACCGGCCCGATCCCGAAGCTAGATCTTTCCCAGCCAGTACAAGTTGCGGACCATTTTACCGGCTACCCGATCAACTCGCTCTGCAAAGGATATTGCAGCCCGCTTTCTCGGAAACCAGAGCGATCCTCACTGGAGAACGACTAACCGCAAAATCAGTAGTCTGAAGAAAGGTCAGACATGGCTCTATCCTTGTGTGCATGTCACTCTCTCGCTCATCCAAACCAAAAGGAGGGGATTTCTCTCCCAAGACAAATTTTTTAGTGAGTGTCTTTTATGGTCAAGTATGTTTAGCAATCCCAATTTTATGGTTTTTCTTTTTAGGTATTTTTCAATAACAAACAACGTCTAACGAATTTTTCGATCTTATGGTTATTTTAAGTCCAAAACAAGGGGAGAAGTCGAAAAAGCCGATGCGCGGTCAAACACAATAATGCATGCAAAGTCAGAAATGCGTACCTGACGCCAGCACTCTACATGCAGGGTGATCCGCACATAAAATAAAAGATAGAATGTAAACTACCTATATGATGCACGAAGAAAGCAGCCTTAGATGAAAAATTTCTACACTCGAAGAACTGTAGCTAATAGGTCAACAAGAGAGGCCAGAGTCCGGTCTCTGATGCCGATCGGTGTCTTCCAAACGGATCCCACCAGCGCTGTATATGGCCTCTAGCAGCATGTGACCTCTCAGGTGACCAAATTAGCTTTTTCTTTGTGATTTAATAAATTAAGTCTAGTTAATTATCTATAGGTGCAGGCAGATAATTAGGGCTGGGACCTTAGTTAATTACATCACAATCAGATATAAATCCTAAGTCTAAGGGCCAAATTCTTCGGAAATCAAAATAAAAGAAAATTCGAAAAAGCAAAACCGGCGAAAACCGCGGTGAGGTCCCCCTAGTACACCGTGCTAAGCAAAACAGACCCCGATACTACCAAGTCCAAATGTCTCTGAGTCTTGTTTTACTACAAATTATAGTAAACTAAAAATGAAATAAAATGCTAAAAATCCTTTAAGGTCCTCCAAGTCCTCTGCTCCTCTTCTCCTACTCTCTCCAGCGACTCGATGAAGAAACGAGTTGCCTCCGCTTCGCTCGGGTGCGTCGACGCTCTTAGGAATGCTGTCCTCGCTCGTCGGGACCCTCGCAAGAAATAGAGAAACAAAAGAGATGTCAGATCACTGTTATGAAAATAAAATCAGAAATAAAGAAAGAAAGAGAAATAAAACCACAAATAAAAAGCAAGCAAATAAAGAAAAAGAAAGACAAAAAGAAAAAGAGAGAGAAAAATAAAATAAAGAAAACCGACTACTAAGCCGTGCTCTCGGGCAATGGCGCCATTCTGATGAGCGGTCTGAACGACAGAGGCAGTGTGATATCAAAGGTCTTTGCGACCTCAACCACTCGAACTGAGCTCAACAAAAAAAAATTAGACCACCAATCAAAATTAAACATGAAAATCAAGGCAAGTGATCTTGCTATTTATTTAACATGGTATAGCTACCAGGGTCGAACACAAGGAGCACAGGAAAATCCTACGAAGTAGTCAAGAAATCCAAAAAATAAAAATATTTTTGGTGGGTTTTAATTTTTAATTTAATTTTTTTATATTTTCTTTTTAAGAAAGAGAATAAGAAAATAAAAGCAAACACAACACAACAATTTTTATTAAGGCCTAAAAAGCTAAAAAATTCAAAATAAAATTATTTTTCTGTTTTAAAATATTCAAGTGTTTTTGGTAGTTTATGGGCTTTTCTGATTTTTATGTAATTTTCTAAAAATAAAAGAAAGGCAAAAACCAATAAATAGTGTACAACCTGGATAGAAAGGTAATTTAAAAATATTTAAAATACCTCTAAAATACTAACAATAATTTATGTGAAAGTATTAAATCACATCTATTAGAGAACTTGAAAACACATTTTTTATTTTTTTATAGAATTTTTAATGATTTTTATAAGATTTTAGGGGTTTTGAGATTTTTAGGGGTTTTATAAAAGATAATGGAATGAAAACAATATAGAAATTAAAATGCAACAAAACAAGCACACACAATTTTTTTTTGGAATTTTAAAGGTAATTTTCTAATTTTATGGGTTTTCTAATTTAGATAAAGGTAATGTCTAAGGTTTTTTATTTTTAGAAAATAGCAAATAAAATCAAAATGCATCTCAAAAATTATAAAAAATATTACACAATAGCAGGAGCTACTAGTAATTTTTTGGGGGAATTTTTGGAGTAGTTTTGATATTTATTTAATTAAAAACTCAACACACAGGTTGTAGGGACTTAAATGCAATTTATTTAAGTTTCTATACTAAACATTAACAAGCTCTAAAAGTCCAGGTCCAAACATACAATTTTTATAATTAAATCCGTACATGCACCAATTCCATACTCACAGGGGCATATTTGCAATTTTAGAAAACGTCTTAATCAAACATTAACACAAGAAAGATTCAGGACTAAACATGCAAATACACCAAAGTTCACGTGACGACGCACGTGTCTCCAAACAGGGAGGACTAAATCACAAATAACAGAAGCTACAGGGACTAAACTGCAAATAAGTTCAATTACAACTTTATTTGATGGGGACCAAAACATAAATAAAACAAGTGCAGGGGACGTAGAGGGGGTACGTAGAGGGGGTACGTGTCGTAGCATGTGAGACGCACGTAGAGGGGGTACGTGTCGGCCGCTGGAGAAGGTGTGGACGTGCGGCTCTGATGGCATCAGGTGTCAGATCTGACGGTACCAGAACGGTCGGGGACGTGGGGCGCACGTGGTCGTCAGATCTGACATCCAACGGTCTGACAAGGTGGTTGGATGGACGATCAGGATGTCATATGGAAGAACGGGGCCAATCCAATGCTGATGGATCCGCCTGGAAGAACAACTCCTGGGTGGTCTTCACCGGAGCCAAGGAAGAGATCCTCATCCCCGATGATCGATCAGGAAGCACCAGGTGTATCATGGAATGATTCTGCGTCAACTGGACGGCTCGGATGGAGGCACCAACGACTGGATAGACGTGACGATGATGAGGGCCTGGAGCTACTCCAACAAGCTCTGGAATGGATAGAATGAGGGATCCCAACGCACGCAAAGTTTTGCAAAGGGTATCTCTGACTTGGAGCTACGCTCGAGTCTAGGTTATTTGGACTAAAAAGGAAAGAAGCGAGGTGGGGTACTGGTCGATCTCCGGCGAAGGAGAGGAAGGATATCTCGAACCTAATCTCGACTAGATGGACGAAGATCAGGGTGATCAGGATGCGGAGCGAGATGGAGGGTGAGCGTGCAGTGATATCTGGGTGGCTGAAGGTGGGTGATGGAGCTCCGACCGGCTGGTCAGAGCAGACGAAGGTGGGGCGGTGCTGAGAATAAAGATATGAATGAATGGACTCATGGGAAGGATAAAAGGTTTACCTGAAGGTCTGGATTGGCTCCTGGGCTCCAGGCGAAGGTGGTCGTCGGGGTGATGGCCTCGACCAAGCTGCGGAAAGCAAGGAAGGCTGCTCGCGGTGGAACTCCAGCCACGATGGTCGAGCTGCGTCGTCACTGCACCAAATCGATCGCCAGGCGACGCTCCAGGCAGCTATCGCTCAGCTGGAGGTGGCTAGGGTATCAAAAGGGAGCGAGGCACGAGCTACCGGTCTGGGGAAGAGGATGAGATGATTTATAGCACTCCCAGGTGATTGGAAAGAACGGGTGAGGGTACACAAATCGAGAAAGATTCGCGCCCTCCTAGGGATCTACGAGGGTCTTGGATCCTAAGAGTGTCCACGGGAGAAAAATTGGGGCGAGGCACGTGTGATCTACTTGGAAGAAATGGGATAAAAAGGTTCGGCCATGCAGTCGGGTCGGGTCAAGCCCTGGAAGAGGGGGTTGACCCGGGTCAATATTCCGACGTGGCCCAATCAGGAGCGGCGGGGAAGAAGACAAAATCCGCTACAGGAAAAAATAGCAAGGAAAATGAAATATAAATAAATTAAAAATATTAAATGAATTTAAATTAAAAAATGAATAAAGTGAAATTTGTTTATTATTTTCAAGGATTTTTTGTGATTTTTATTTATTTTTTTGAAAAATAAATTAGTCTATATACAATATAGAGTATTATATACAGGTATATTATACCTATGTATTTTGTACAATTATTTTTAATATATGATTTTTACAAAAAAATACCCCAATTTTATATTTTATTTATTTACAAACATAATTTTTGGAGTACACATCAATTTTCATTTTATTTTTATTATTTATTTACATGTATATAATAAATAGAGAAGGGAATATATACATGTATTACGTACAAGTGAGAGAGACTTTTATTTTATTTTTATTTTTCTTATTTTTGTTTTATTTTTAGAAATATATAGAAGGAGGTAAAAACATATTTTTATTTTTATTTTGGCAGAAATAATTTATTTATTTACACCCATGATATGTACAATATAGAGTGGTCCCTATCTCTCTCTACTTATTTTATTTGGCGATCAGGCCAATGCTTGGCCCTCTCTTGGGGTTCGGGTCACTCTGTATTTATTCTAAATACCTCCTTCCTTTTTATTTTTCTTTATTCTTTTATTTTTGCACAAATACGTACTAATTATGTAATATTAACACATGCATGCATATTGCTAAGTTATTGTATTTACACATATTTACATGATGCTTTGCCAAGATACTTAGCTAAAATAAAAGAATAAAGAGTGATGATCAGGGATTCATCAGTTATTCCTATAAATATAAATAGATGGATGACACGGGAATCATTTTTCTTGAAAGGTATATTCCGTGGGTACCCATTACCCATTCAAATGAACCGAATACCCTTAGATACGGGTACCCGTTTGAAAATGCTGAGTCGACTCGTGACCCGATTATAATGGGATGCGACGGGTCAACGCACGAACAGGTCGGATACCCGCCTCATGAACACCCCTAAGTAAAATATCCTCTTGCGGAGGAATAACATATCCACTTAGGGGGAGAGAGCAATTCAGGTGGTAGTCAGGACAAAGAGTATCTTCATTTTAGTGGCTGTCACATGCCATGCAATGTCATGCTTCTCATTTAAGTGCTATTTGTACATGCTAATGTTTAATGTGATGTGTTTTTTCTTTTCTTTTTTCCCTTTTGTATTAGGTAATGTGCTGTAGTGGGTTGTGGCAATGTGCATGTTGTGCAACTTTGGGTGTAAGATACTATTTATGTTGAGGCAATTGACGAATGGTGGTGGAGTAGAAATAAATTTAGGGAGAGTGGATATTGTTCGATACACTAGATAGATGTGAAATTTAGAAATTTCTTGAGATAGCCTGCAAAAGAAAGGGGAGACCTCATCTGAGACTTGAAATCATGAAGGGAAGTGAAAAGGGTAGAAAGGTTGACCTCATTTCTTTCTTTCATCGAGCCACAAGTTTCATTATATCTATTATGTGAAAGTCGAGGCCATGTCCCAAGGCAAAAGGACTCAAGCTTGTGGAACACGCCAAAAAGATTTTCTAACGAATTCTCATGCCATTTGGAAAAGAATTCATCACTTTTGCACCTTCTAACTAGTTAATGTCGCTTTCTTGTCCAAGTCCGGACTCTGTTGCCTTTTTAGTCTGTCTAATTCAGAAAAATATATTTTTTTTGAATGAAGAAGGGGTGGAGTCCCAACTTGGGACCCACCACAACAAAACTATGTATATATAGGTAATTAAATTACATCACTTTACTCTACACCAAATGATTCCATAATAAACATAACGCCCTATAATGCTCACTAACATTCTCAGAGTAGAACAAGCTCCCTCTAAATAGTGCATCATTTCTACCACGCCAGATCACCCACATGATGGCAAAAGGAAATGATGCCTCCCGCACGGCCTTCCCCACATTCCAATCTGATGCTGCTCCAGAAGCGGGGGCCATTCTCCACCCTAATCCAAGGAAGCCTCGCTTCATTCCAGACTCGCACCGATTGTGGACAGGAAAAGAAAGGGTGGTCCAAATCTTCCACCCCCTGCTCACATCTGCCACATTGGTGATCCTCCACCCATAACAGCTGGCTATGATGGCTCTTAGTAAGAACTTTTCCAAGCCTGCACAACCACATAAATACATTCACTCTGTTTGGTACTCTGCTTCTCCAAATGAGATCTGCATCAAGTCTGAAGTCACTGCTTCCCTGCCCCTCCTCGTTGGTGAAGAACCGATAGGCCTTCTTCATCGTGAATTTACCATCACCCCACACCCAATGGTCACACCCAGTCGAGGGCCCTTCCTCCTCCGCCAACTTTGTCTGCATCCTCAGGAGCTCCTCCCGCCTATAGACAGAGGGCAACACACTGAATCGATAGCTCCATCCCTCCTGCTCCCACCTCTCGCCGACCACCTCCTCTCTAATAATAGCCAAACCAAATAGACTGGGAACCTCTCCCTCATCCCCCGTCCAGTCATCGATCCAAAATCTGAAGCTTTCCCCATTCTCCAAAATCAACCTCATCTTGCTTGCCATACTCGGAAGTACCTGCGTGATCGCCTACCACAACAAAGAGGGTGGCCTGACCCGAGCTGCCTCCAGGGATAAGGTAGCACCGTAGATCCTCCTACTGAGGCGACAAACAAGATCCTCCGATCTCCCCCATATCCAAACCACCCACTTTGCCACAGTGTCCTATTCATCTCCCCCAATCTGACAACCCTCAAGCCCCCCAGCCTCTTCACTGTTGTGACCAACCCCCAATCGGCCAAATGAGTACCCCTTTTCTCTTACCGCCCGTCTGACCAAAGAAACCGCCTCATCAGAACCTCCATCCTCGTTCAGATCCCAACATACAACAATCTTATATAGCAGAAAAAAATCGGAAGGGCGGAGAGAAAATGTTTCAGCATCACCACCTCCCCACCCTTAGAGAGCGTAGAGGCCTTCCAGCCCGCCAGTCGCCCCTCCAACCTCGCCATCACAGGTCGCCAGTCACATGCTCGGAGCCTTCCTTCCACCAAAGGTAGCCCTAAGTATGTGATTGGCAGAGCCCGAAGCGGGCACCCCAAAGTGGTCGCCGCCTCATCTACCTTCCTCTGTGTCATCCCAAAAGGCACCACCGTTGACTTTTGCTGCTTTATCTTTAGGCTCGAGATGCCACGGAAATCATCCAGAATCCTAGCAGCCCGTCAAATTCTATCCAAATCCAGCCTAAGAAACATCATGGCATCGTCAGTGTACTACAACAACAGAATCGAGATATCCCCAATAGTATAGCCCCCGCACCAATCTCCCTCCGTCTCCAACCGCATCAGAACCGCCAACGCAGGAATCGCAAAAAGCAACGGGGCTAAAGAGCATCCCTGTCGGATCACTCTCTACGGCTGGAAGAACCTCCCCTTGAGGCCTGCCATTAACGAGAACTACAAAGGAGGTCATAGTGATACACCGCTTGATCCAAGCCACCCACATCGGAGGGAACCCCCTATTCTCCAAAGATCTCCATATGAAACACCAATCAAGACAATCGTAAGCCTTCACGAAATCCACCTTCCACAGCAAACTGCTACTTCCATTTCTCCTCCAATCTGTGATCACCTCCGATGCCACCACCAACCCATCTGCCATGCATCTCCCAGGCACAAAAGTCATCTGCTCCAAAGCTATGATATCCTGTAACACCACACGCAACTGGCTGGCCATCGTCTTGGCCACAATGAGGTAGATCACGTTCAAGATTGCGATGGGCCTAAAGTCCTCCACCATGGTTGGGTTTTTCCGCTTAGGCAAAAGAAAAAACAACGCTTTATTCAGCTTTTTAAACCCATGATTTCCATTGCTAAACTCATGGATCATCTCCATGACATCATCCCTAACCGCGTCCCAGAACTCCCTGTGAAAACAAACCGAGAAACCATCTGATCCAGGTGCCCCATCAGTGTTAATATGAAACAATGCATCATTGATCTCCGCCTCCGTGAACACCCTGACAAGTGATGCCGTTTGTTCCTCGGACAGTGTCGAAACATCCCTACCCTACCATCCCCATCCTGCACGGGATCGATGTCTGCTAAACTCCTGAAAGTGATAGCGAAGTGCCGTTCACACAGTACGGTCCCCCTGAGCCAAAGAACCTCCAATCACAATGGAGTAGATGCAGTTTTTTCGCCTTCTCCCACTGGCCATGGCATGGAAGAACTATGTATTAACATCCCCCTTCTTCAACCAACGCTGCCTCGATCTCTGCCTCCATGCCACCTCCTCCTTCTTGTCCTCATGAAGAATATCCGCCAAGTGCCCGCATCTCTCTGCAGCCGCCACCGCCGAGAGCTCCCTCTCATCCTCCAGCCTATCAAGTTTGCACACCTCGTCTTGTGCCGCTTCCCGCTTGGACCTCCTCTGCGCCCGGTTGATCCGATTGAACTCCATCACATTCCTCCTCAGAGCAATCAACTTAGCCACCAATCTAGCCGTAGCCGACCCAGGAGGGCGACGCTCTGCCCAAAATGAAGCCACCGCCTCAAATAATCCATCCTCAAGAAGTCGCGCCTGCTCAAATCGGAAGAAGGATCTTGGCCGAACTTCCTCCCCGGATGACCACAACACCGACGTGTGATCCGAATGCGCTCTCGGTAAAGTGTGCGCCCCAACCAATGGAAACGCCTCTATAGCTTCGTCTGAAAGCAAAAACCTGTCCAAATGTGATCTCGACCTGGAGTTACGCCAAGTGTATGCGCAACCAGTCGCGTCCACAATCTGCATCTCAAAATTCGCAATGAGCCTCCACAGGTTAGAGGAGCCCGCGTCACAACCCCCACGGCCTCCTGGACGATCCTCTGGGTGTAGGGTAACACTGAAGTCCTCAGCCCTGATCCATGGGACCGAATCGAACCTCGCCCGCGCAAGAACTAGCTCATCCACCAACTCCGAAAAGATCCCTCCACCGCATGGGCCATAAATGTTGTTGGCATCCATAAATGTTGTTGACATCCATCAATGTATCATCTGCCCTACGCCTCAGCAGAACAGTGATAGAAAAATATATTATAGAGAGACAAAATGTAAACTTTGCAAAGAGTGATGTATTTATTGCTATTTATATATCAGTAAATATTCATTGTATTCATCACCATTTAATAAAGATTAGAATAAAATAGTTTGATAATGAATAATCATTATGATTAGTCGGCAATGATATAGTATCGAATCAATTATTCATCGTGATTTTTTTAGAGAAGGAAGAGTGAAGTTCAAATTGGACCCACCATAGCATGAATACATACATATATATTAAATATGGATGAAATATACAATATATTATGCCACAACACATGGTTCCAAGAGGTACAAAGCGCCTTGTAATGCTCAATAACATTCTCAGAATAGAACATCGACCCATGAAATAATGCATCATTCCTACCACACCAGATAACCCACAGATGGCGGAATTATAAGAGGTATATATCAACATGTCCATCCCTGCACATGCACCGATCTGATGTAATGCCAGAAGATGGATCCATTGTCCACCCTAATCTAGGGAATGCTAGCACCACTCCAGACTCGGGCCGAGTGCGAACAAGAAAAGAAAAGATGGTCCAAATCCTCCACCTCCTGCCCGCATCTCTCACACACCGGCAGTCATATACCCCAAGTAAATGGCCACGGCACCCCTTGGTAAGAATCCACCAAGGCTGAACAACCACATGAATACCTTGATTTTGCTGGGCATCTTGCTCTTCCAAATGATTTTGGCTTCCAGTCTGATATCACTGCTCCCCTGCCCCTCCACGTCAATGAAGAAACGAGAGGCTTTCTTCACTGTGAATCTGCTATCCCCCCACACCCAATGTTCCCAACCTGTCGATGGACCTCCATCTCTGCCATCTCCCTCCGCAGCCACCCCCCACACCCAATGTTCCCAACCTGTCGATGGACCTCCACCTCCGCCATCTCCCTCCGCAGCCTAAGGAGCTCCTCCACCCTACGGTCAGAGAGCATAGAGGGAAATTGAAAATGCCAATCGTCATGCTCCCACATATGGTACACCGACACCTCCCTACCACAGGTCAAACCGCACACTGCAGTGAAGAATACTCGCTATTTATCTAACATCAATTCATACTGTATACCCTTCTGTTAGCACCCCAAATACATTATTCTCACTTAGAAAATTTCTAAAAACGCTGTATGGAGTTATATTCTATTTGAAAAATCCGAATTTAGACATTTCGAACTATTGATTGTGATCCTTTTGAACTCAAACCTAACAAGTTGTTCAAGTCCAAACATATACTTTCAAGAACTAGCGTCTTTCCAAATTTGACGTATATTATCACCGACATCAGTGCGTCTACTCCGAGAAGAGAGAACTTAGCAATTGATGGAATCTTCGGGGGCTTATAGGCAGATTGCTGTACGTTTGCTTGAAGAGAAGTGAGAACAGTCCAATCTATAGGCAAATATGAACAACACATGCAGCAGAATCATATCATACACATGACACAGAAGGTAATGGTAAAGCACGTAGAATTCGACGTTGGCCTCCGTGTCAGGTATTTGGTTCGATGCTGTATGGTTCCCACGTTCTTATCGACGAGCCATTTCTGCCACTCATCTCAGAATAAAGAAACCAGATGTAGGTGGAGAAGAACAAGTCTGTCGAGGGGCAATAAATGGAGGAGGAGATATAAAACCCTAACCCTAACCCTAGAACGGAGAGCGACGGTCCCAAGTGGGACTTGTGCGTGCTGAGGACGGGGACCTACGTGAATGTTTCTTGACAGACATTCACGTGACGTGAGGTTGTGTTTATTTTTAATTAAAGTTCTCATTTATGTAAGTTCCACCACCATTCGGGAATCTACTGCCATTATAAAGTTGTCGAAAGGGAAAAATATATGTTTAGAACATCCCTGATCTCGAGATAATCACTCAAAAGTTTAACCTCGCTTGCATCTATCGACCTAGATATGTCAAAGATAACCGTCGTTAAAGTTGATGAAAATATAGCTTCGATATACAGCAACCCAAAAATGAATTTATGTTTTCTTGCATGAATTACTAAAGGGGTTAATAACAAAAAGGTTTTGTTGATAATCAACGTTGTAAGACGATTTCGGCATGCTCATAGGTTAAGCAATTGACAAATCTGAACCATAAATGTTTTGTTAGAAAAAAGCTAACTACAACAAAACTGTCTTAAGGCAACGGACAATTTGATATCCATTACCAGATCTTCCGTAGTTAAATATGTAACAAAGAATATGATTTATTAGTTATTTTTTGACTTTGCAATGAATTTCATATTTGTTGCTATATACAAAACAATGGCTATTCCTTGGATTTCTTCTATAAATCATTGTTTTTTTAGAGAAGAAAGGGTTTAGTCCATACTTGGGACCCGTTGCTGAGTTAATGTAACATCCGGAATCCAACAAACCCGAACTTGACCCGATTAGGGTCTGTTTAACTCAATAAAGTTGTTGGTCGGTATCAGATGACTTACATCGACTAATTGATTGTGAATCAAAAGCTGTTCGGGCGAAATTGACCAAAAATCGGTCGCTTCGTAATGCGCGCCGCGAAAAAGCCGCGACGTAAATTTGAAAAACCGTGAAATAAACCGAGACCGACATTAGATCCGATTCAGCGATACAAGACCAACGGAATTGACCATTCGTTAATCGGAGGTCGTTTGATTTTTTAAAACCGTAAAATTTAACCTCAAATCGAAACCGTATCACGAAAATTTCGGGCATCCAAACCCGACCGGAAGTATAGCAATATTATACTCATTTTGATCGTCGTTCAGAGACGATCACAACGAGATATTGCGTGTCGAAATCGGAGGTTCAAGGTGCGAATACAATCAATTTTTAAAACTTTAAATAATTAAGAGAAAGTGGTTTTTTATTCCCAACTGATGTACAGTGCAGCAGCTGGCAGCCACCTGGACCCTTCTTTTTCCTTCCACGAAGGGCTCTTCTTCTCTACACTTGGCTGGAAATTTGACCTCTCTTCTATATATATATATATATATATATATATATATATATATATATATATCAACTCCTCTCCCTTAAATTCCTTGCCATTTTCTCTCAAATTCAAGCCGATGGTGAGGTCACAACTCTTCTTCTTGCTGCTGTAATCTTCAGTGATCCATGTCTATCCAAAAGAAGCTGTAAGCCCGACTACAGCTGCTGGAAGTTCCTTTTTCTTTCTTTTCCTTGTTTCTTTCCCAATTGGCTATGCATGCAGTCATAGCCATTTCTTCTCCAGGAGCAAGGTTGCATCCAAATCCTGCAGTTGAAAGATCATGTGCTACAACTCTCATTTCCCTCTTGAAGTTGCTACATGATGACGCGCCTGACAACTGGGTTAAGTATGTAAATAAAAATGGTCGTCGTGACCCAAATCACCAAGCGCGATCAACAAGAAAAATAATTTGAAACCACTTAGAAATATAAATCGATGAAAACAATGTGTAAGCGGTCTTTCGCTATTCTTTTTACCTGGTATAGCGACCAGGGTCGAACACAAGGAGCACGAAAAAAAACTCTATAGTCAAATTTCGAAAGTTAAATTTTTAGTGGTTTTTGATTTTTATTTTTTTTAATATTTTTAAAAGAAGCACAATAAACAAAAACACAAGTACACACTCTTTTTGGTGTTTTTCAAAATGATAAAAAATGCACAGAAAATTAAAAAGAAAATGTTTTTGTGTTTTATATATTTTAAAATATTTTTGGTAAATTTTTCGCAATTTTCTGATGTTTTTGTTATTTTCTGAAAATGAAACAGTGGAAAATAAATAAAATGTACACAGTCAGGAGTATTTTACAAATTAAAAATTCTTTTTGTTCTCAAATTTCCTGAAATTATTTTTAAGACAAAGTTCAAAGCAATATCTACAAAAAGAGACCAAAATCACTATTTTTGAATTTTTCTAGATTTTTCTACAATTTTTATAAGAGTTTTCGTATTTTGTAAATTTTTTGAGTTTTATATAAGGAGAATGCACAAAAATTAGATAGAAATTAAAATAAGTCAAAATGCACCTACAGTAATTTTTTATGGAATTTTTAGGCACTTTTTCGAATTTTTATAAATTTTCAAAGTTCGACAAGCAAAAAGATAATATTTTTGATTTTTTAAATATATCAAATAAAGTCAAAATCCTATGAAAAATTTATACAATGAAATACACTACAGCAGGAGCATTCACGAATTTTTACAAAATTTTTGGATGAATAAAAACATTTATTTAATAACAAAGATCATGCGAGGTTAATGTCTGAAAAGTAGGGACTAAGTTGCAATTATTCAAAAGTTTTCTGACAAATATAAAAAATATAAATAGAGGGAAGTGTGTCACAATTTACCCAACGTACATGTGCACGTCACATGATTTCCTGGAGCAGGGACATCTGATTCGGCAATATTCAAAACCTCCAAGAGTGGATCTGCAATTTGTCTACTGCCTTTTCTTCTTTTTTTTTATTTCGAACCCCACAACGTAGGGTTCTTCCTTATTCGATTCTCCCTCAACAAGGGAACACAGGTGCCGCCGCCGCCTCTTCACGGGGATAGAGCAGGGGGGCCGCGGGGAGGCGGTCGCGCGTGTTACTGGAGGAGGTGGCGGCGGGAGTAGGCTCACGGAGGTCGATGCCTGGATGAGGCAAGGGGGCGGCACGGAGGAGGTTCGCGGCGGAGGGCGGCTGACGAGTCGGCTCGCGAAATCGGAGGAGAATCTGGAGGCGGAGCCGCGCGAGGATGGGCGCCGAGGTGGCACCTGGAGGGGGATAGGTGACGCACGCCACGCGCAGGAGTCGTTCACAGGCGGCGCGGTGGCGCGCGGGAGGTTGCGGTAGTGGCGGGCCACGCAAGGGGGCGGCGCCCGCGGGCCTGACCGCGGGAGGTGGCTCACGGCGGTGAGCCGCTGGCGTCTGGACACGGGGCGAAGGGCGGCGCTGGGCGCGCAGGCGTGGCAGAGGGAGCGCCTGCGTTGGCGTGGGGGCTGCGCCGAACAGGCGAGCAGGTGGTGGTCTGGCGGCGCTGCCGCCTGGAGCGGATGATCGCGGAGGAGGGCGGCACCCGCGCGGCTGGAGGAGGCCACGCGCCGGGCCGCGCTGTGGAGGCGCGGGGGCGCCGCCGGTGGCGTGCGGGGGTGATGACCCGTCGTCACCTGCGTTTATTTTTTTTGTTTTTTTTTAAATTTTTTTATACTGTAAACTGCAGATAACCATTTTTTTATTTTTTTGATATATGTAAACAGAAAACAGATAGACTGGATTTTTTATTAAATTTTTTTATAAGAAAATATAGACAGGAATAGAAAAATGTTGGTGTTATTTTTTTTTAAATTTCTTAGTAGGCTTGCAACACAAATGTTAGATAAAATAGAGATATATATTGTTTTTATTCTACCCTGCAAAACAAGATGTTAAAAAAAATTATTATTTATTTATTTACCTGCAGAAACAAAGGTTAGAGATAACAAAAATTTTACTTTTTTTATTGTATCCTGCAAAAACAATGGTGAGATGAACAGGAAAACACTTATATGATTTTATTATTTTTTTTTAATTTTTTGTTTATGCACAATAATAGGAGGTGTGGATGGGGATCCGGCGGAGATGTAAAGAATGGATCCGAGTCTCCGACCACCGTGCGTGATCGGAGGTGGAAGATGTGCGAGGTAGAAGATGAAATGTGGAGATCGGAAAATGAGATGGTAAATCGGTGTCGGAGGCGGAAAATATGTGGTGGAAATTTTAATCTAAAAACTACTCTCTACTCCTACGCAAAAACTAAATCTATGATTAGCTAGAGAAAAAGACAAGTAAAAGTGGATCTCACCTCGGGGATCGGACAAGCCATGATGGCCTCGATGAAGCTCAAGCCGCTGTCACCGACTGGATCGGAGGCTAGGACCCTCTTCAACAAGAAACCTCTCGGAAACCGGGCTCCTCTCCGCCAAAGATCGATCAAGTTTGAATGAGGGAGGAGGAGCCCATTAAAAAGAGAAGAAAATAAAAAAAAGGAAAGTATCTACAAAAAAGGAAGGTTATTATTGGGTGAATTAAAATAATTAATTAAATAAAATAAATAAATTAAATAATTATTTACAAAATTCGGAATAAATAAATAAAATAAAATAATTAATTAATTGTAAATTAATTGGCCACCTTAATGGTGGCCATATAAGGTGTGTAATCAAATCTACATATATGGTAGCTTATTAAGTCACATAAATCCACCAAATCAATTATTTAAATACAAATTTCGAAATTAAATAAAATAAATTAATTAATGTTAAGTAATTAATTTTTTTGGTGGATTTTATAAATGGAAGTTAGTGGCATACATATATTATATACATATAACATAATGTACATAGGTGCAAATAAGGAAATAATTTTTATATAAGATTTTTTTATTTTATTTTTTTAATTTTTATTTTTATTGAAAATAATATTTATAATATATACATTAAGTAAAAATAAATATTAATAATTATATACACAGATATATGGGTAAACTGCACAATACACCCCAGAAAACCGACTTTTTAACCGTAACTCCAAAAAATACGAAACCACAACCATTTGAAAGATAATTTAATTTATAGTATTATGGAAGTGAGTTTGGTTCGATTTGAGCTCGTATGGAGCCGGAATTGATGTTTCAATTATCGCATTACGGCTTTCTCTGGGTGTAATTATTTACAATATATACAATATTTTATTTTATAAAATTTTTTATTATTTACAACACAGTTTTATTTACAACTTTTATTTACAAAAGTAAGTGGTTTGAGGTCAAATTATATACAAATAAAATAATGTACATTTTATACAAATATACATGACAAATATGTACAAGTTATTTTTGGATTTTCTGACAGACAACCTTATCTCCCCCTACTTTATTCCTGGTCGATCAGGTCAAGTCTTGACCTTCTCTCGGGGTTTGGGTCAGTCTGTATTTATTTCATAAATACCTCCTTTTCTTTTTCTTTTCTTCTTTATTCTTTTATTTATATACAAAAAGTGTTAAAAATGCATAATTAACAAATCCATGTGAAATGGTAATTTTATGGAATTAATGGGTATTTACAGGTATTTGACTAAGGAAACGATGCTAAAATAAAAGAAGGGATTTTTACCCGGCAGACCCTATAATCTTTTGCAATTACCGCTACGACCTTTGAAACATCGTAATTCCTCCCTTGACCCTGTAAAATTGCTAACCCTTACCCTACAGACCCTGCGGTTAAGCCCCGTTAATTTATCCGTTAGAAATAACCATATTCTGTTATGTTCCTTTATACTATACCCATTTTGTTTATTAAATTTACATTAAGTGCCACTCATCATCCCAGACCCTCTCAAGCTATGGAGGCCCAATGCTCAGCTCCCCCCGCCCCTGTTTTGGAGGCCCTCCCGGCCGCTGTTGCTGCTACGGAAGCTCCCCTCGTCGGCCGACGATGGAGGCCCCCACCCTGCCCGCGCGAGATGGCGCCCCCCAACCCCCTGCGATGGAGGCCCCTCCCCCCTCGCCCTCAACCACACACCTGGTGCAGATTATTCAATGCCCTCAACCACTTTCTCCCATCCACCACCACCACCCTGTCGCCAATCTCCTCCTCTCCTACCTACAGTAGCAATTGGGTGTCATGGGTGGCAGTACACCCCAATTCCTCTAGTTCGTTTCCTTCAAAGATCCAACCTTTGCCATACCGGAAGCCATGCCACAGTACACCCACCACCATCCTTCCTGGAGGCAGGACTGTGGCGCCCAGGTCATTTATCTGGAGAAGGACGAGATCTTGGGTGGAGGTTTCACCGGTGTTGGAGGCTTCAGCACCGCCTAAAAGCTCGACCTCAAGAAGATGGATGATGTGCCCACAGTCTTGGACGATGTGCCCTCACCGATGTGCCCCCACTGCTGCCGTACGCGATGAAGTCGGCCGCTGCTGCTGCCCCCTTGCCCCTCCTCTCCTCCGCCGCGCGATGGAGGCTCCCCCCTCGCCTGCCGCTCCGGCCACTGCTGCCGCGTGCGATGAAGCCGCCTGCTGCTGCTGCTGCCCCCTCGCCCCTCCTCTCCTCCGCCACGCGATGGAGGCTCCCCCCTTGCCCACGGGTCTCCGGCCGCTGCTGCTGCCCCCCCCCCTCCTCCGCCGGCGGACGATGGCAACCCTCCCCTTGCTTCGGCCCCCAGCAAGAACAACTGCTAGATTTTTCTATTCTTTTTTTTATTTTGGCTAATCTTAGCCGTTCGATTGTAAATTGGTTAGGTTAACTCAACACTAACTCAAGTATTTGACTCAAATATAGTTAAAGTTGACGACAGGGTTTGTTGGGTAAAACGGAGCAAGTTTACGAGGTCGGGGGAGGAATTACGATGTTTCGAAGGTCGTAGCGGTAATTGCAAAAGATTATAGGGTCTGCCGGGTAAAAATCCCATAAAAGAATAAAGGCGATGAATCGTGGATTCATCATTCCCCTATACTTTACCTTTGCTAGTCCCTTAGCAAACACTTATTTGGAAAATAAGTGCAAATAAAAATAAAGAAAAGAAAAAGGAAAGAAGTTAGAACAATGTTGACTTTCAAACTTATCTTCATAAAAATGTAGTCTGGAGCTCTGTCGGACCTTTAGATTATTAATGTGTCGGAACCTTAATGGGACATGGATTTAAAACCTAACAGCCTCTAAGTTCCATAAGACTCCTATTCAGGTCTCCTCAACAGTCAGATCAGAAAAAGTCTACAGACACAAATTCTTATGACTATGAAATCTTACTTGTACGTGTAAGTGAAATATAGCTCCTCATCTCAAAAGTAGCAAAGATTCAGCCTCTCTCAACAAGGTAACTCAGATAACCCGGTCTGGCAACTCTTTCCTCGAGGAGCGGGGATATTCCCTTCTAAGTTCAAGTACAACCAGCTCAAGAAGAGGGGATGGAGAAGAGAATGGACGGTAACCAGTGTAGTTACCTATCCTTGGATGCATGGCCAGTGTAGCCATGTCACCCGCTGCAAGCTCATGAATATATGACTTTGAAGCTCTTATTCTTTTTTTTTACAGGCATTTTATTTTTCTTTCAGGCCTGTTCACTTTTGGAGATTTTGCTTTCTTCTTCTTCTTTTTTTTTTGAAATATATACAAGGTGCAGCATGTGCCTAAGGAGTTTTTCCTCTTGAGCCAGTAGACTATCCCTCTTTTGAAGCATTATTGCAACCCCACAGCTCCTGTCTTTAGACCTCAACATCACCAGACTAGGTTGAGACGCACTTCCCTCCCTAGAGGAGGACGAGAGGTTCTGCCTAGATGTACTACCCTCGTATGCTACCCCAAGCCAAAAGATTCTGCTCCCTCACTACCTCATCCATGAAGAGCTACGTGTAAAGTGCAGTGTCCAAGGTAAGCCATGGTCTGAAAGAATCATGTGTGTGTTGTTAAATGTTGTACTTAGACTCATTAAGATGACATGTGAACATAGTCTTATGGACTCAAAGAATTAAGTCACTAGGACCTGAAAAGTCTTAACTCCAAATCTTATAAGGTTCCTCTGAAATTAAGTGCATTAAGGTCCAACTAAGCTCCATTCTTCAAATTTATTCCAGAGTTAGTTTAATAGTCAAAATCATCCTGAAAAATGCTCATGCAAATGCAAGAAAATATGTACATGCAAGGAAAAGAAAACAAAATCTTTTTGTGAAACAATTTTCAAAATTTTGAAAATTTTATGGATTTTTTTTTGAAAAATGATGCACATGCAAAAAGTTTTTTTTGTTTGTTGTTTTTTTTTAGTTTTTAAGGAAAAGATACATATTTACACAAGAGTGAGTTGCAAGAATTTACAACTTGAGTGATTTATACAAGTATGTACAGAGTGGGTTTTTTTTTCAATTACTAGTTTTTTTTTAAAAAAAAAAAATTTGTTGTATTTACACAATGTTTTATCCATATTAAAAAAAATATATGAAAGTACGAGTATGACTAAAGTATATATACAATATATACGACACCCCCCTATACTTAGCTCGAACTATGTCCTCATAGTGATCAAAGAGCTGAAAAGAAAGACATAACTCGTGCCGCGTATAGAAAAGTGAAACGAATAATATACTACAATGACGAATAAAAGAATGAACTCAATAGAAGTCGGTGATCCCCCTATACTTAGGATCAAGTAATCCTAAGTATAGCAGACTGTACACAAAGGGAAAACCGAGGAGATGAATATACAGAGTCTACCTCCCCTATACTTAGGGTAAAATATCCCTAAGTATAGGCAACAAAACAGAGGTAAAAAGAATCAAAAGAATAATCACAAGTCTGACACCCCCTATACTTAGGGTAAAGTACACCCTAAGTATAGCATAATCATAAGATGGAAATGGGGTGTGAGATAGAAAGAATGTACGATATGGACAGCTGATCTATACAGTTGTGAAAAATCAATGTTGAGGTGCCTCTCAACAAGCGCTAGAGTTTACGCCCCTAGCTGGGCGCAAATGTTAGGATAACGCCGTATCGAGATTCAGGACGGCATCTGTCAGGCGAATACCGTACTGTTGTTGTAGTCTCGGTGGGAGAACAACAACGAAGTCAGGAGGGTCAACAGAGTTGATGATAACACCCAGATAATCAATCAGGCGGGTGTTTTCTACCGGGTTAAGATATAGGCAGATGAAGTCGGGCTCCGGTAGCACAAAAGAAATCATCGGCTCAAGGTCTATATGGAGTGAAAGGGCAGAACCGAAGAAATCAAACGTGGAGAAGGAAGGATCTGTCAGAGAATCCTCCATGTCAATCACCGTCTCAAATAGATATGGAAGATCATGATCTAGAGACTCACTATAAAGACAGATATCCGATGCATGGAATGTAGACAAATCAGTGAAATCATCGAATACCTCAAAGATTGGGTCATCCTCGCGAGGGTCGTCGAGGAGAGAATCATCAAACTCATTATCAGAAATGTTAAAATACTCGGTCTCGTGATCCGTCAGATCGGATGCACTCTCAGAAAGTGAAACCGAGAACTCAGGGTCTGTGGCATCCTTCCGCAGATAACCCTCGGGGAGTAATGCCGAATCATCAGGAAACTTGGGATCAATGCTGTCAAATATCATGTCCTCCAAAAATGTATCGACCTCATCAAATGGGAGGACACATGGCTCAAATATAGGACTATCAAGTTATGTAAAATCCAAAATCGATCCCTCATCAAGCTCTCTATGTTGAGATGAATCCAAGTATATCTCCGAATCTGAGAAGATTTCCTGAAGACAAGACACCGAATCAACTGTGTATGGATACTGGAAAGAATCAGAGGATGGCTGAGATGTGGGTTCCTCCTCTATCTCTTGGGATCCTAGCAGATCTAGAATCGAAGAATCTTCTATGTGTTAGAACGGGACTGGCTCAAAATCTGATTGTAAATCCAATTGGTCCTCAACCAATATCTGGCTCTGGGAACTCACAACAATAGGCAACACATCCATCAAATGAGAAGTATTAGCATCCATATCCTCGAATTTGTGTGTGCTATCAAGATCGGCATGGTGTATCACACACTCAACAGTTGTCATCTCTCCCTCATGTGTTGTCCCGAATAAATCATCTCGTGAATGTGGAATGTCTGAAATTGAATCCAAGATGGTCTCAATTAAATCCAAGTCGGGACGGTGGTGTGAACCGCCATACGAGGAAATGACATGTGCAATTTGCTCTGCGGTCCTCCCCCTCATGGCGATATGGATAAGGTCAGTCATCGAAAATCCATGATCCGGAAATCGCCTCACAAGTTCTCGTAACCTCAACCATGAATCTATCAACGGCTTTTGGGGGTTAACAGAAAAATCACGAATACACGACCGCATCATCTCTGCTCTACACTGGGGGTAAAATTTCTTCAAAAATAATGATCGTAAATCTCCCCATGTAGTAATCTTCCTTCCCAATCGCCTATGCCAACTCTTGGCTCTACTCTGAAGTGTAAACGGGAAGGTAATCAACATCATGTCCTCAGAAGTGATATCCAAATATGATCGTGATACACAAAAATCCTCAAATTCATCGATATGCAAATAAGGTTCCTCGTGCCTTTCCCCAAAAAACTTAGGCAGTAGATCAATTAACTCTAAATCCAGAACAAAGGGTCTCAAGGTAGAAGCGGACTGGACTTCATGATCTGTGTACTCATCCAATGTCCTAGGATACAAGTCATCTAAAGCTCGCAACTGCCCCATTCGATTGCCTATGGGATGCACTCTCATCTCAGTAATGTGAACACCCATGTCTCGTGTTTGGTCAATCTGGTCTCTGTGGGTGTCACTCACAGCACGTCCCAAATGGGAGGGTGGGTAGGGAGAAGATGAGAAGTCGGATGGGGTTCCGACCTCTCGAGAGAGTGATCGTGAGTGATGGGTGTGAAATGAAGAAGCCGCAAAATTCGGCTGGAATGGAAAGTGGCCCATCGTGATAAGAGGGAAATGAAGGGAGGGAGGGTGGGATAGAGACAGAAGGTGACTGCTAATGATAGAAGAATGATCGTAACCGACTCACACCATAGACATACAAAACACAAAGCAAACCCCCAGTTCACCAACTCAACACAAAGTGAAGACCGTGAGATTCGGTCCTTTATCTTTTCAATTTTAGAGTTAGGTGATCAACGAAAGTTGTACAAACACTTAGGAGGCTTGAATAGGATTTGGGCACTACTCCTTAGTGTGTACGCGGGCGAGTAAAAACGCAAACAATGAGGGGATTGCTCTCCCGATACAATGAAGTGAATCAATTACGTTTGATTTTAGAGTCAAGTTCAATTAGCAGTCCCAATTTTTTTTAATTTTTGATTTTGTGATTTTTTTTGGATATTTTCAAGAATAACGCCTAACGAGCTTTCTGATTTCCTCTTTGATTAATTTGAGTCCAAAAACAGGGGGAGGGATCGAGAAAGCCAATGCAAGGTCAAAAACGATGATGCATGCAGAGATAGAAAATGCGTACCTTACTCCAGCACTCTACATGCAATATGATCCGCGCAGAAATTTGAAGACAGAAATTTAAACTACCTAAATGATGCAAGCGGAAATCCGAGTCCTAGATGAGCAAGTTCTACTCGCAGAACCGTCTAATCGGTCACCGACCTCCAAGCCAAAGGGTCCGGTCTTGGCCCACCCCTCCTCTGCCCGACAAATCGGGGGTAGGAGAAAGCGCTTTACAAGGTGGACTGCGGCACGTAGGCTACGAAGGAGATGAGTCGATTATTTTTATTAATTGATTATTAGTAGGTCCAATTAAGCGCACTATAGGAACAGGCAGATAATTAAGTGTGGGGACCCTACTAATTACGACACAAGCAAGAGAAAATCCTAAGGCTAGGGGCTCGAAAATCACGTGAATCAAATAAAATAAAATAAAAATAATAAAATAAAAAAATGCGAGAAAACAAAACCAGCGAAAAACAACGGTGAGGTCCCCCAAGTGCACCAGCACTTGGCGAAACAGACCCCGAAAAGTGTTCAAGTCCACAAGTCCTAAATTATTACAAAAAATTATTCTCTCTCTCTCTCAAAAATAAAAAATTTCTTCTTCTCTCTCTCTTCCTCCTGCGCGGGTCCTCTAAAAAGAAACTCCAAGTCGTCCAAGCAGTACCTCGCACAAAAATCAGAGAGAAAATGTCAGAAAACAATTATAATATAGAGAGACAAATAGAAAAATGAAAAATGACTATAAAGCCGTGCTCCCCGGCAACGGCGCCATTCTGATGACGCGCCTGACAACTGGGTTAAGTATGTAAATAAAAATGGTCGTCGTGACCCAAATCACCAAGCGCGATCAACAAGAAAAATAATTTGAAACCACTTAAAAATATAAATCAATGAAAACAATGTGTAAGCGGTCTTTCGCTATTCTTTTTACCTGGTATAGCGACCAGGGTCGAACACAAGGAGCACGAAAAAAAACTCTATAGTCAAATTTCGAAAGTTAAATTTTTAGTGGTTTTTGATTTTTATTTTTTTTAATATTTTTAAAAGAAGCACAATAAACAAAAACACAAGTACACACTCTTTTTGGTGTTTTTCAAAATGATAAAAAATGCACAGAAAATTAAAAAGAAAATGTTTTTGTGTTTTATATATTTTAAAATATTTTTGGTAAATTTTTCGCAATTTTATGATGTTTTTGTTATTTTCTGAAAATGAAACATTGGAAAATAAATAAAATGTACATAGTCAGGAGTATTTTACAAATTAAAAATTCTTTTTGTTCTCAAATTTCCTGAAATTATTTTTAAGACAAAGTTCAAAGCAATATCTACAAAAAGAGACCAAAATCACTATTTTTGAATTTTTCTAGATTTTTCTACAATTTTTATAAGAGTTTTCGTATTTTGTAAATTTTTTGAGTTTTATATAAGGAGAATGCACAAAAATTGGATAGAAATTAAAACAAGTCAAAATGCACCTACAGTAATTTTTTATGGAATTTTTAGGCACTTTTTCGAATTTTTATCAATTTTCAAAGTTCGACAAGCAAAAAGATAATATTTTTGATTTTTTAAATATATCAAATAAAGTCAAAATGCTATGAAAAATTTATACAATGAAATACACTACAGCAGGAGCATTCACGAATTTTTACAAAATTTTTGGATGAATAAAAACATTTATTTAATAACAAAGATCATGCGAGGTTAATGTCTGAAAAGTAGGGACTAAGTTGCAATTATTCAGAAGTTTTCTGACAAATATAAAAAATATAAACAGAGGGAAGTGTGTCACAATTTACCCAACGTACATGTGCACGTCACATGATTTCCTGGAACAGGGACATCTGATTCGGCAATATTCAAAACCTCCAAGAGTGGATCTGCAATTTGTCTACTGCCTTTTCTTTTATTTCAGACCCCACAACCTAGGGTTCTTCCTTATTCGATTCTCCCTCAACAAGGGAACACAGGTGCTGCCGCCGCCTCTTCACGGGGAGAGAGCAGGGGGGCCGCGGGGAGGCGGTCGCGCGTGTTACTGGAGGAGGTGGCGGCGGGAGTAGGCTCACGGAGGTCGACGCCTGGATGAGGCAAGGGGGCGGCGCGGAGGAGGTTCGCGGCGGAGGGCGGCTGACGAGTCGGCTCGCGAACACGAAGGAGAATCTGGAGGCGGAGCCGCGCGAGGATGGGCGCCGAGGTGGCGCTTGGAGGGGGATAGGTGACGCACGCCACGCGCAGGAGTCGTTCACAGGCGGCGCGGTGGCGCGCGGGAGGTTGCGGTACTGGCGGGCCACGCAAGGGGGCGGCGCCCGCGGGCCTGGCCGCGGGAGGTGGCTCACGGCGGTGAGCCGCTGGCGTCTGGACACGGGGCAAAGGGCGGCGCTGGGCGTGCAGGCGTGGCGGAGGGAGCACCTGCGTTGGCGCGGGGGCTGCGTCGAACAGGCGAGCCGGTCGTGGTCTGGCGGCGCTGCCGCCTGGAGCGGATGATCGCGGAGGAGGGCGGCACCTGCGCGGCTGGAGGAGGCCACGCGCCGGGCCGCGCTGTGGAGGCGCGGGGGCGCCGCCGGTGGCGTGCGGGGGTGATGACCCGTCGTCACCTGCGTTTATTTTTTTTGTTTTTTTTTTAATTTTTTTTATACTGTAAACTGCAGATAACCATTTTTTTATTTTTTTGATATATGTAAACAGAAAACAGATAGACTGAATTTTTTTTTATATAAGAAAATATAGACAGGAATAGAAAAATGTTGGTGTTATTATTATTTTTTTAAATTTCTTAGTAGGCCTGCAACACAAATGTTAGATAAAATAGAGATATATATTGTTTTTATTCTACCCTGCAAAACAAGATGTTAAAAAAATTATTATTTATTTATTTACCTGCAGAAACAAAGGTTAGAGATAATAAAAATTTTACTTTTTTTATTGTATCCTGCAAAAACAATGGTGAGATGAACAGGAAAACTCTTATATGATTTTATTATTTTTTTTAATTTTTTGTTTATGTACAATAATAGGAGGTGTGGATGGGGATCCGGCGGAGATGTAAAGAATGGATCCGAGTCTCCGACCACCGTGCGTGATCGGAGGTGGAAGATCGTGCGAGGTAGAAGATGAAATGTGGAGATCGGAAAATGAGATGGTAAATCGGTGTCGGAGGCGGAAAATTTGTGGTGGAAATTTTAATCTAAAAACTACTCTATACTCCTACGCAAAAACTAAATCTATGATTAGCTAGAGAAAAAGACAAGTAAAAGTGGATCTCACCTCGGGGATCGGACAAGCCATGATGGCCTCGACGAAGCTCAAGCCGCTGTCACCGACTGGATCGGAGGCTAGGACCCTCTTCAACAAGAAACCTCTCGGAAACCGGGCTCCTCTCCGCCAAAGATCGATCAAGTTTGAATGAGGGAGGATGAGCCCATTAAAAAGAGAAGAAAATAAAAAAAGGAAAGTATCTACAAAAAAGGAAGGTTATTATTGGGTGAATTAAAATAATTAATTAAATAAAATAAATAAATTAAATAATTATTTACAAAATTCGGAATAAATAAATAAAATAAAATAATTAATTAATTGTAAATTAATTGGTCACCTTAATGGTGGCCATATAAGGTGTGTAATCAAATCTACATATATGGTAGCTTATTAAGTCACATAAATCCACCAAATCATGTATTTAAATACAAATTTCGAAATAAAATAAAATAAATTAATTAATGTTAAGTAATTAATTATTTGGTGGATTTTATAATTGGAAGTTAGTGGCATACATATATTATATACATATAACATAATGTACATAGGTGCAAATAAGGAAATAATTTTTATACAAGATTTTTTTATTTTATTTTTTTTTTAATTTTTATTTTTATTGGAAATAATATTTATAATATATACATTAAGTAAAAATAAATATTAATAATTATATACACAGATATATTGGTAAACTGCACAATACACCCCAGAAAACCGACTTTTTAACCGTAACTCCAAAAAATACGAAACCACAACCATTTGAAAGATAATTTAATTTATAGTATTATGGAAGTGAGTTTGGTTCGATTTGAGCTCGTATGGAGCCAGAATTGATGTTTCAATTATCGCATTATGGCTTTCTCTAGGTGTAATTATTTACAATATATACAATATTTTATTTTATAAAAATTTTTATTATTTACAACACAGTTTTATTTACAACTTTTATTTACAAAAGTAAGTGGTTTGAGGTCAAATTATATACAAATAAAATAATGTACATTTTATACAAATATACATGACAAATATGTACAAGTTATTTTTGGATTTTCTGACAGACAACCTTATCTCCCCCTACTTTATTCCTGATCGATCAGGTCAAGTCTTGACCTTCTCTCGGGGTTTGGGTCAGTCCGTATTTATTTCATAAATACCTCCTTTTCTTTTTCTTTTCTTCTTTATTCTTTTATTTATATACAAAAAGTGTTAAAAATGCATAATTAACAAATCCATGTGAAATGGTAATTTTATGGAATTAATGGGTATTTACAGGTATTTGACTAAGGAAACGATGCTAAAATAAAAGAATAAAGGCGATGAATCGTGGATTCATCACTACATGCAGAAGAAATTATCTATATTTTTTAGATCAAAAAGGTAAAATCCCATACCCATACTTCCTTGCTGCCAGGCATGCGTTTGTCACCTCTCTTTTCTACAAATTTGTGTTAATTTCACAAAATTATTGCAGATTTCAACTTCCAGAATTTTTCCCTGATTTATGGATTTAAAATATGGGATTGGGGAGAGTTAGGTGCATTATCCTTCTCTTTTAGCTTAATTCATTATGGGTTTGGATCTAAAGGTTGTGTTCTCTAAGAATGGTGATATTATATCTATTATGATCTTCTTTCGATAATGCAAAAGACTGCTTAAAGTTTATGGTCTGAAATCCAATGGATATAGCTTCATTTGTGGGATAATTATTACAAATGCTTGTTGCCTTATACACAAGGATCACTGGGACTAGATGTCTGTTGTTCAGATAAATCCAGGAGTCATTAAATATAGATTTTTTTAGTAACTTATATTTGGGAAATGCACTAAGCATTGCATGCTTTCAAGCTGGATTTCCTGGAATAAGCAGTATACATGCCCCTGGAAGTACTAGAATAATTAAACAAATGCTAGAAAATTGATTATTCTTCTCTGGAATCACTAGAAAAAGCAAACAAGTGTTAGAAATTTAACTCTACTTCCCTGATCAATTAAATCAAACTTTTATTGTTATTTTCTTATTCTGAATTTTATCACCACAATGCATGGATTATCTTAGACTATAGATATCTTTTACCATTAGCTTAAATAATATACTAAGACTGGATGTCATATAACAAGATGGTGAAATCCACATATGAGATATAGATGTATTCCATCTTCACATCAACTTCATACTAAGATTTGTAAATCTTCAACAGACCCCATGCAATATCTTCTTGTTGACAGTTAAATTTTCCTTGAATCAAAAGAAAATTGAGAAGATTCAATATACAATTTAAGTTTTTGAGGAGTACTTAGTATTAGTATAGGAAGAGGAGAAACCGAATCAAGTTTTATCAAGTAGATAAAGAGATGTGAAAATTAAATATCTATTGTTTTCCATTACATACATGTAATTTAAATCTCGAGTGTTGTAAATATATATAAATATATGCAATAAGTACTAGAGTAACATGGTTTCAGAATTTGAAATGTGGTATCATTGGTTGTTCTTTAGATAATAGTACAAAATACATGTATAAAAGGTTTATACATGGGAAGATCTACTTTGAGTACTCATTCATGACACTAGTTATGCGTAAGTGACACTAGTTATGCGTAATGAACTACTTGGACCAATGAGGAAGTGGTGTAAGCGATCAACTTTAGAAAAATACATATTTCTTTGGAAACATTTTGAAGGAATGCGTAGAACGAGCTAATTCAAGCAACTAAAAATCTTGTGCCATCAAAAATTTTATTATTACAATCCAAGTATAGCACATCCAATGCCAAAATCTATATATGATCTATACTATCTTGTGATCTTTGAAATAGTTGGTTTGACATGATCCTAATTTGTAAAAGAAATCTTAAAGTGTCATCAATCAGATCATTGACCAAAAGACCTAGATTTGATCAATAAACTACAGAAAGAATTGAGAAAGAAATGAATATTCAAGCAAGTATATATGTTGAGAATAAGTGGTGGTTACAAATAAAAGTGCAGGTCATAGTGAACTTTACCCTTGACCGTGCGAGAGCGCGGTGACTCTCAACTGGGCGGAGGAAAGGAAGCCCAGATCGGGCAGCGGCCGCCAAGTACGCGGGTCTAGGATACCAGTCCCTTTCGGTTTTTACGCGAGCTCGCAGTGTTTTTACGCCTCGTTGGGATCCTAACTTTAGACCATTCCGCTGACCCTCTGTTTTAGGATACCCAGGCAGGGGATCATTGGTTTTCAGTTTTATGTACGAGCTCGGTTGCCCGTTACCGGCTGGGCTGTTTTTCTAGAGTGACTTTTCCGGGAAGTCCCTCTCACCCGTCTCAGTGGCATAGTTTGGGAGTAGACCTATCCCTCTATTGGATCGTCCTTCCAATTAGGGGGCGAGATGGAAGAGCCCTTTTGTTAGCTTCTTCACCGCTTGAGTTTTTCTTTTGCCAACAGACTTGGCGATTCTACATCCAGATCATCCATATCTATATCTACATCAACTAGAGTTACATTTGAGACTGTTGCACTGAGGTTTGAAGGGACTGATTCTACATCTAGATCATCCATCTCTATATCCACATCATCTAGAGTTACATCTGAGACAGATGCACTTAAGGTTTTAAGGGATTACAATTAAAGTTGAGTAAATGGAAAAGACGATAATCTGATTCGAAATCTCATTAAGCTAGTGGACGTGTTGGGAACTTAGTTAGGATGCATTATACTGCACCGCATGCCTACGGAGGCACCCCAACCCTAAGACTTTTCCCAAGTCTTAGAGTCATAGTGTGAGGTTTCACACGAACCAAGACCACAGACTATCCACTAGACTTAAGAATTTAATAAATCATTATATCTTCTTATCTCATCTTTCCCATCATTAAAATCTACAAATATGATCTCTAAGTAATATGAGAATAAAATATACTTATGATCAATTAGTTACAATATAAATATGCGTATGTGGGAAATGTTGGGTTAATGGCTAATCATGAGAGGTGCTTACTAGAAATTTGGAAATCTTTTACATTGCAAGTAGAAATAAAATTAAATTGAGTTGTTCCACCTTTCTAATTGTTACTTTTGAACATATTAAATCCTTGTTTATGTTTATAAGTTTTTGAGAGGTACCAGTGCCTACTGACGCCTCTTCTTTCCTAACATGTTTGACAGGCAAACCACTACAAGAAAAAGCAGATTTTACTACTACAATTGTAGTAGCAAAAGAGTGGTAAAATAGTTGCAAAATAGTAGCAACACAAGTTTGCTACCACATGTGGTAGCAAATTCTGTAGTCGTGCCGAAATGGTCGCAAACTCTTTGAGACCACACTGTGGTAGTAGTTGTAGTCGCAATAATAGTCGCAAGTAGTCATATTATAGTCGCAAAGTAGTGGTAAATTTTCAATAATTTGCGATCATTTAAACATGACTTTGCGACTACTAAGGGACCACATATACATGAGGGCATAACGACCTTATGGAACTTGTCACAGCTGTTTACTACCACGTTGGCACTAATTTGTTACCACTTTATCCCTATAGTTCTATCATAGTAGTAGCAATGTAGTGCCATAGTAGTCGCAAATTCTGATTATAAAAGAAAAAAATAATCTAAACATGGTCCTCCCTAGGATTTTTATCCTGTAAATATTGAACAGTAATATAATACTTTCGATTCTGACTGCTTATACCATCAAAGAAATCATCACAAAGTAAAAATACAATTAACATAGAGACATGCATCCAAAATTACAATGTGCAATAGTTCATGCAGAGCTACATTTGTCATACATATTAAAAATAAAAAAGACAAGACTCGAAGTTTTATAACATCAAATTTAAAAGATAAAATAACTAATACAAAGGTTTCTTTTTCCTCCACTTGGTAAACACACTATCTTTTTTGGCCTTGCCTTTATCCTTTGGATTTTCCTTTCTCTTCTTCATATTCTCCCTATGTTCTAAAATGATAACCCCCTTCCTTTGTGATACCCTGTATGTCGTGACATCGTCCTCGTTCTCCTCATGGTCGTCAACCTCCTCCTCATTTTCTTCATATTCTTTATCTTTATCGTCATCCTCTTCCATTTCCTCATGATCAAGTCTTGATTGCATTTTTCTACAAAGCACAAAAGGGATATTTAAATGCTAGAAAAATAATTCATTTATTAAACTGTGATCTAAAATTGTATGATAATGAAAATGTTAGCTACATACCTCAAATGGTCAATGGCCTTAACAACCTTGTTGAAAGAGCATAAGTTTGAATGAATATCATCCACCTTATTCACCAACACACTCACTGTCTGTGTGAGTTGTACAAACTCAGTCTTGGATACATCGGATGTCGGCATGTTGCATGTTGAGGGTGTCTCAAAAAAACCAGATGCTCCATTAGAACTAGTAGAGGATGTGAACTTAGGTGGTAAACCACCCAAAGTTTGCCTTCTATTAGGCCCCACTTCACGCTCACTGATGACTTCTTTCCATAAACTATCATTGAAGTCTATTTCTTCATCGGAAATGGAAACACCAAACTTGGCTCTATACAGGTTCATGTAATGATCCTACAAATTATTTTTTAGTTTAATATGAACGAACTAAAAAATATATAAGTGATAAGCAACATACCAACACCACCTTTGATTCAGGTGTAGCCCAATCCCCTCCACTTGTATGAGTCGCTGATGACACGGATTCCGAGCAACTAAGGTAAAGGTACAGAAATGGTCGTTGCGACCTCGGTCACTCAGATGTGTCGATCAAGAAAAATGAACCACTAAATAGAGATAAAATCGATCAAAACACGAATAGCGGTCCTGCTATTGGATTAACCTGGTATAGCACCCAGGGTCGAACTCAAGGAGCACGGGTTGACCGAGAGGCCTACGAAGTAGTAAAAAGAAAGAAAATAAAAGAACAAAATATTTTTAGTGGTTTTTAATTTGTTTTATATTTTTTTGGATTTTTAAGTAATTAAGAAAATAAAGAAAAACAAGGAAAGGCACACTTCAACAAATTATTTAAAGCACTAAAAATCAAACAAAAATTCAAACAAAAATGTTTTTATGTGTTTTATATTTTTTTATGTTTTTGATGAATTTTTGAGATTTTTCTGATGATTATTTGATTTTCTAAAAATCAAAAGGTGACTGAAATAGAGGGTATTGTCCAGCCGAGCCAAAAAGCCCTAGATAAAATATCTAAGAGCCTCAAAATGGCCTGGAGATAATTTTCCTGTAAAGAAGATGAAACAAGGAAAATTTAGGTACCAATTTTATTATTTTTGGATTTTTAATTTATTTACTAGAATTGTTGTAGGTTTTTGAGTGTTTTTAAGTTTTTAGTGATTTTCAGTAATGAAAAATAGCCAAAATTGGATAGAAAATCAAACTAATCAAAATAGACAGTAGCTAATTTTTGTAGAATTTTTAAGTGAGTTTTAATATTTTTTGGGGTTTTTAAATTAGACAGTAGCAAAAATGAGGTTTTTGATTTTTTAAAAATATCAAACGAAATCAAAAATGTCCTTAAAAATCCACGAAAATCCTACACCATGGCAGGAGCCATGTGTCAAATTCTCGTTGGATTTGGAGGTGATTTGATATTTTATTCAAAAATAAAAGAGGGGCACTGTGCACAGGGACCAAAGTGCAAATACCCGAAGTTCTGGGGGATCTGGTGCAATTTTCCCAGCAAAACACGCCGCCACGCGCGCCTGGGGCACTCTGGGACCCAACTGTAAGAAAAATAAGTCCTGAGGACTTATTGGTAACAGGTACCAAAAGTCCAAGGGCTTATCTGCAAATAACCCAAAATAAAACGCACATGCTGGAATATATCACGCACAGGGGTATAAATGCAAATAAGAGAAACTTTTCATTCATTCAATAACATCCAGAACTACAGGGGGGTCTACTGCAAATATCCCAGAACAACACGTGACGAAGCACGTGGCATACAACACACAGGGGTATCTAAGCAATTAAAATAAAGCACGGGGTCCACTATGCAAATTAACCTAAAACTTAACAACTACGTTCTATATTTACAGGACTAAAATGAAATAACAAAACAAGACAGGGCCTAAGGGTAAATTACCCTTTATTATGCGGTTGGGCTGGATGCGCGCCACGTGTAGATCTGACGGCAACGAACGGAGGGCGCTCCAGATGTCGCCTCCTCAGATCGGACGATGCGGGACGCTCCGGAGATGAACAACTCTGATTGAAACTGGAGCGGGAGGGGCGATCGGACGGCGATGGAGGATGTTGGAAGAACAAGTCCCCGGCGAGACTCGCCGGGCTCGTGCGTGCGTGGTGCTCCTCCCTGGAGCCCTCTGAAGGTCGGAGAAGAATTGTGGAAGGCTCCCGCGTCTGCCGGTGGGCTCCGATGAGCCGAGCTCCGAGGAGCTCGGGCGAGGTCGGCGGAGCTCGGTCTCCTGGCTGGATGACGAAGGGCCTCAAATGCCCTCGTTTCGACCTGAAAAATGAACCAGAAGACTCACGGGTCGAGGGCAAATTGCCTCGACCCGGTTAGGCGAAGTGGGGGTGATTGATGTATCGGGATGGCGAGCTCCGGCGAAGGTGGTGGACGGAGGAACTCGGTTCCCAGCTCCTGTGCGAGCTGGGTTGAGTGAGTGGGTGAAGAATGTGCGTCGGAAGGAGGCGGACGTAATGGACGATTCCGATGATCGAAATGGGTAACGGAGTGGTCGGAATCAAAGAAGCACGGCGACGGAGCGATTTGGGCGTAAACTGAAATTAAAGGAAATGGGCAGCCTAAGGGGATACCTGGGTGGTCGGAGAGACTGGGGAGGAGCTGCTGATGCTCCTGGTCGTCGCCTCGAGGATCGTCTCGCTCCGAGGCTCGAAGCTCACGCTGGTGGCGGAGCTACGGCGGCTGGGCTCACCGGATCGATGGCGAAGCTCCCTCTCCTCGCTTCAACAGGCTCAGACGCAAGCTGTCACCTCACGCACTCTCTGGAGCTCACTGGAGAACGAAGCAAATGGCCAAAGATGGAGCAAATGGGTGGCGGAGCTACAGCTTTATACGGCTAGGGGTCCGGCTAGGAGAGGTCCGGGCATGCTTGTCGGAGCACGGATCCCCATAACCCACCCCAGGCGTGGATCATGGTCGATCAATCTCGGATTAGGACCCGGGGTTAGGTGGAATGATGATCGGGTCGAGCGGGCGAAAATTGGAGAAATCGGGTCCACGACCCAGATCCGCGGGAGGTGGTCCTGGGGGGGGTAGTTGACCGGGCGGTCAACATCCCCAGGACCCAATAGAATCAGGCCACGTGGCTAAATTTTGGAGGTGAAAATTAAGGTAGCAAATGGCCGATTTTGCAAAAACTCAAAACACAAAAGATTTTTATTTTATTTTTTTCTATTTTTAGTGATTTTTAATTAATTTTTGGAAATAAAAATAAGGTATATATATAGTATGTACTATATAGGTATATGTACACTATTAGGGTTTTTGATTTTTTTGATTTTTAATTATTATTTTTATGCAATTTTATTCCTATTTTATATTTTATTTATTTATAGAATAAAATAAGGAATAAAAAGGTATTTTTATTTTATTTTTATTATTTATGTACATAGGTAAAATAAATATATATGTTCATTTATATACACGGTATATGTACAATATATTTTTGTATTTTTAATTTTTGCTATTTCTATTTTGTTTTTGTTTTACTTGTTTGTATTTTATTTATTTACAGTATATAACATAGAATATTTACAAAAAGTTTGGAAATTAATTTTATTTATTTACAAGGTTAAATAAATACATAGAAGTGGTTGATGTACAAGATGAAAAGGGGTGTTTTTGTTCTTTTTGATTTTTAACTTTTTCTTTTGTTTTTATACTTAGAAATATGTACAAATATTTACAAGCATATTTTTGGTGAGGAAAATATCTTTTATTTTATTTACATAAATATTTACACTCATGAGCCCCTATCTCCCTCTACTTTGGCTTTTATGCGGTCAGGCCCATGCTGAGCCCTCCCTTGGGTTAGGTTGCTCAATATTTATTCTAAATATTTCCCTCTTTTTCTTTTTAATCTTTATTGTTTTATTTTTGCACAAAAACATGCTAATTATAGGTTTTTACACAATGCATGCTTTTGGTAATTATTTGTATTTACATATATCTACATGCATTTGCAAAGGTTTTTGTAGCTAAAATATAAGAATAAAGAGTGATGAATGAGTATTCATCACCCCCTATACTTAACTTTGCTAGTCCCTTAGCAAACACTTATTTGAAAAAGAAGTGAAAAAGAAATAAAGAAAAAGAAAAAGAGGACGTACATGGATCAAGGTTGATTATTAAACTTGCCTTCATTAAATTGGGGTATGGAGCTCGATCAGATCTTTGGATTATTAATGTCTCGGAACCTTATTTAGACTTAAGCTTAAAACTCAACAGCCTCTAAGTTCCACTAATCTATAACCAAGACTCCTCAATGCTCCAGGTCAGAACAAGTCATCAATCACAAACCCTGAAGACCATGAATCTTTTCTTGTCCTGTGAAAGTGAGGTCTAAGCTCTCCACCTCAGAAATGGCAACTTGACAACCCTCCCCAACAAGGTAACTCTATGACCTCAATCTGGCCACTCTTTCCTCGAGAAGCGGGGTATTCCCTTCTAAGTTCAAGTTCAACCGGCTCAAGAAGAGGAGGAAGAAGAAGAGAATGGGTCAAGGCCAGTGTAGCCAAGTACCCTTGGGAGCTTGACCAGTGTAGCCAAGTCTCCCTGCTGCAAGCTACAAAAGGTGGAACATGAAACCAAGCTTTGCTTATTGCACTCTATATACATACTCCGGTGGGATTATCATTTTCTATCAGACCCACCACTTTTTTGGAGTTCTTTTCTTTTTGCACTTTTTTTTCAAGTGCATCTGTACAACATATACACGTGCAGCATATATACAAGGAGTTTTTCCTCTTGAGCCAGTAGACTATCCCTCTTTTGAAGCTTTATTGCAACCCACAACTCCCGTCGTTAGACCTCATGGCAACCAGACCAAGTTGAGACGCACTTCCTTCACTAAAAGAAGAAGAGAGGTTCCGCCTAGAAGTACTACCCTCATATGCTACCCCAAGTCAAGGAAGACTGCCTCCTCACCACCTCATCCGTGGAGAGCTTGGTGCATAGTGCTGGTGTCCAAGTAAAGCCATAATCTATATGAGTCATGTGTTGTTGTTAAGTGCTCTACTTAGGCTCATTGAGATGACATGTGATCACAGCCTAGTGGACTCAAAGAATTAAGTCACCATGGACCTGAAAAGCCTTAAACCTAAGCCCTATAAGGTTCCTCTTAGAAATTAGGTGGATTAAGATCTTAATCAAGCTCCATTTCTCAATTTGATTCCAGACTAGTTTAAATGTCAACTATCATCTAGAAAAACTATATACATATGTACAAAAGATGCTTATTTACACAAATTTTATAATCATGCAAAATTTTTGAAAAATGTTTTGAAATCATGAATGGATGATGCATGAAGTGCAAGTTTTGCAAAAAGATATTTACACACATTTACACAAGATTTTTGCAAACTTTTGATTTTCAAAACATTTTGGAAAAATTTGTACTATATACATAATTTTGATACAAAAAATATTAACACAAGCTTTACACAAAAGATTTTTGAAATCATTTTTACAAAAATAATTTGTACACTAGCTATTTATATGCAAATAAAAGAAGTTTATGTACATGAGAATTTTTAATTTTTGTGATTTTTAGCCATTTTATTTATTAACACACTCACACAAAGTACGAGTTATGGCTAAAGTATATATGAAATATATACACACCCCCCTATACTTAGCTCGAACGATGTCCTCATAGTCAAGAGCGATGAAGAAGACATAACTCGTGCTCGGTATAGGGCAGTGAAAAGAAAGGCTATATACAAAGAGGAAGAATAAAATAGAAGGTCAAGAGGATCTCGAGTCTTCCCCCTATACTTAGGATTAAATAATCCTAAGTATAGCAGGTTGTACACTAAGGGAAAAACCGAGTGGAGAATGTACAGGGTCTACCCCCCCTATACTTAGGGTGAAAGATCCCTAGTATAGGCAGCAAAACAGGGGTAAACGGAAACAAAAGAAATACCCAAGAGATCTCACATCCCCCCTATACTTAGGGTAAAGTACACCCTAAGTATAGCATAATCACAGGATGAAGAAAGGGATGTGGGACTAAAGAATATGATGATATGGACATCTGGATCTATACAAGGCGGAGATCAGTGAAACTCAGGCGCGAGATGCATTAGATGTGAGTCAAAGACCACATCTCACGCAAAATGAATAGGGGCAAGATCTGCGACCCGCGGCTCATGATCTAGAAATGGTTTGAGCCGCTGGCCGTTCACTCGAAAGGTACTCTCAGAAGACAACTCAGATATATCAATGCTACCATTGTCGTGTACCTTTCTGACCAAGTAGGGTCCCTTCCATTTGCTCTGTAGCTTCCCTGGAAACAAACGTAGCCTCGCATCAAATAGCCATACTCTCTGTCCAATCTCAAAATGCTTGTGGCTGATATGAGAATCATGCCACTCCTTCACTTTCTCCTTATAATGTAGGCTGTTTGAGAAAGCTGTATCTCTAAGCTCCTCCAAGGCGGCTAACTCTGCCCTCCTCTGGTCTCCCATACCATCTGGATCCATAAGAATATCTGTAACTGCCCAAAGTGACTTGTGCCTCAGCTCAACAGGTAAATGGCATGGCTTGCCATATACGAGGCGAAAGGGAGATGTGCCCAATGGTGTCTTGAAAGACGTCCTATATGCCCACAAGACCGAGTCCAAAAGCTGTGACCAATCCTTTCGGTCAGGGCGGACGACTTTCTGCAGGATAGTCTTAATCTCCCTATTCGACACCTCGGCTAGACCATTCGTCTGTGGATGGTAAGGTGTAGCAACACGATGATCTATGCTGAACTCGCTAGCAAGTGCCTTCACCTGGTCGTTGATGAAGTGAGATCCCCCATCAAAAATCAGAACTCGTGGAACCCCGAACTGCGTGATGATGTGCTTCCTCAAAAATCTACAAACTGTCCTCGCATCAGCGGCTCGGGCGGGGATAACCTCCACCCAACGACTAACATAGTCAACGGCCAACAGAATGTACTCGAATCCCTGACTCTTAGGGAATGGACCCATGAAATCGATGCCCCATGCGTCAAAAACCTCACAGAAGTGAATGGGCTGCATCGGCATCATATCACGCTGTCCACAAGTGCCCATCCTCTGACAGTCAGTACACCTCTTCACGAACTCATCTGAGTCCTTGAAGAGGGTAGGCCACCACAAGCCGGATTGGAGCACTTTCTGTGTCGTTCTCCTCCCAGAATGATGTCCTCCTGCCTCAATCTTGTGGCAGTAAGTGAGGACGCTATGGTGATCCTCCTGAGGAATACACCGACGCCAGACACTATACCCTCCTTCGTGGTAAAGGATGGGATCCTCCCAATGGTAGGACTTGGCCTTCGCAAGGAAGGTCTCAAGTCTCTGCCTGGGCCAATCTTGTGGAACTTTCCCAGCAACGAGAAAGTTCACAATATCGACGTACCATGGGAGTGAGGCGATAGCAAGGATCGCCTCATCTGGGAAGGTATCTCGAATAGGGTCAATCTGCTTAGACTCCTCAGGCTGCTCTAAACGGGAGAGATGATCCGCCACCACATTCTTGACTCCAGGCTTATCCTTGATCTCAATGTCGAACTCCTGGAGTAGAAGGATCCATATAGTAAGTCTGGCCTTGGCATCCTTCTTTGCCATGAGGTACCTGATGGCGGTGTGATCTGTGTACAAAGTCACTCTAGATCCAATGATATACGATCTGAACTTATCTAGGGCGAACACTACGGCTAGCATCTCTTTTTCTGTGACCGTGTAATTCCGCTGGGCGGAATCCAAAGTGCGACTAGCGTAGTGAATGGCAAATGGAACTCCATCCCTCCTCTGTCCCAGCACTGCCCCCACGGCAAAATCGGAGGCGTCCGTCATGATCTCGAATTGGAGAGACCAATCAGGCGGCTGGAGGACAGGAGCCTCAATAACACACTGCTGGAGAGTCGCAAAGGACGAAAGACACTTGTCATCGACAAGGAACTCGGTGTCTTTCGTCAAGAGATCAGTCAACGGCCGGGCAATCCTGCTGAAATCCTGAATTAATCTCCTATAAAATCCAACGTGCCCCAGGAATGACCGTAGCTGTCTCAGATTGGACGGTGGTGCGAGTTTCCTAATGACATCAACCTTGGCCGGATCAATCTCCATGCCCCTGTTGGAGATGATGTGGCCAAGCACCGTCCCTTGAGTCACCATGAAGTGACTCTTCTCCCAAGATAGAACCAACTGATACTCAATACATCGCTGGAGTACTCGGTCTAGGCAGTCAAGACAGGAGTCGAATCCGTCGTCGTAGACCGAGAAATCGTCCATGAAGACCTCCAAACACTCCCCTACCATGTCTGAAAATATCGACAGCATGCACCTCTGAAAAGTCACAGGGGCGTTGCATAGCCCAAATGGCATGCGTCGAAAGGCATATGTACCAAAGGGACAGGTAAAGGTGGTCTTCTCCTGATCCTCAGGAGCGATGGCCACCTGGTTGTAGCCCGAGTACCCATCCAGGAAGCAATAATGGCTCTTCCCTGCCAGTCTCTCAATACTCTGGTCAATAAAAGGCAGGGGAAATGGTCCTTCTTGGTGGCCTGGTTGAGTCTCCTGTAGTCAACACAGACCCTCCAAGAGGTGGGTACTCGTGTAGCAATCTCCTCTCCCGACTCACTGATCACAGTCGTGATGCCCGTCTTCTTGGGCACCACATGCAAGGGGCTGACCCTCTTGGAGTCGGAAATGGGATAAATAAAATCTGCACTCCACCATTTTGATATTTCCTTCATCACAACCTCTCTCAGGTTGGGGTTCAGTCGCCGCTGGAACTCACGCGACGGCTTCGCCCCCTCCTCGAGATAGATATGGTGGGAGCACACTGATGGACTAATCCCATGGAGATCTGCTACGCTCCATCCGATTGCCTTGCGGTTCTTTTCAAGAACCCCCATCAAACGGGATTCCTGCTCTCCAGTCAGATCGGCGGAGATGATGATTGGGTACATCTCTGGCTCGCCCGCAAGGAACCGATACTTCAGCAAAGTAGGGAGCGGCTTCAGCTCTAGAAGGCTGGGTGCTGGCAAATCTGGCTGTGGAAGGAAATGAGTGAATGCTGCTAAGTCTGCCAGATCTGCCTGGGAGAAAGAAAGCGAACTCTCGCAAACTGGATCTGGAGAAGGCTAACTCAACTATGCTGTCTCTGATCTGCTCTGTATCAACCTCCTCCTCATCTGTAGGCTCAGGTGGACTCAGGTCTGGCATCTGATCATCGCAATCTGCCCAATCAGACTCTGAATCCGAGGGATCTGTATCAACCGCGGTGGCATCAGTACCACCGTAACACAAGGTGGCCTCAGCACCACCATCACTGATAGTCGTGTCGCGATCAAGGACCGGCTCTGCTGCCTCTGTGGTATCCTGAACCAGGGTTGTGCTCTCCAGACTCTCCTCTGCTATCATCTCGGCATCAGCTGTATCTGAAAATGAGAGGATGGCCTGTGCTGCAGGATCTGCCCATGCTGCCTCGTCGTCTGTGATCACAAAATCACAGTCCTGGTGGATGTCTGGCTCTGCTTCTGTCAGCTGCTCTGAATCGGTGCTGGCCTCTGAGCGTGCTCTCTCTCTAGCTCTGTAGTCCTCGACCGTCTCGATTTGTATACTCTCGCCCTCGACGCGAAAGTATACCTTCCCGCAATCATGATCTGTCACTGCCTTGGCTGTGGCCAAGAACAGACGACCGAGGATGATGGGGGTATCGGTCACTGAATCAGGGATCTCCATGTCCAACACTACGAAGTCCACGGGGAATTGCAGGCCCTGAATCGTGACGATAACGTCTCGCAACAACCCCTTCGGCCTCTTGACAGATCGATCAGCGAACTGAAGGACTGTCCTGCTCTGTCTAAGAGTGCCCAACTCGAAGCGGTCGAGAAGGGCTGCCGGAAGAAGGTTGATCGACGATCCGCTATCTAATAAGGTACGGTCGAACCTCTCTGCTCACTAATCTGGCATCTGACATACGGTGCCCCTGAATCTGGCCTCTTGGCTGGCAGACGGTTCTGGATCGCAAAACACGTGGCTTTCGTCAGCACATGAATCTCTGAAGTGTGGTTCCTCCTCCTCCTCCTGACTGTGGTCCTATCTCTCAAAGATCGCTGAAGAAGGGGGATGTGCTGCAAAGCCTCCTGGAGGGTCAGCTGGATGTGGAATCTATCGATCATGCTCTGACTGAACTCCTCCTGCTCTCTCTTTTTTGGACTTTTTTCTTTTTTCTTCCCCTTCCCCATCTGAAGGGCTCTAGGGAAGGGGATCACAGGGTCCTTCGCAGATGAAGGACTAGGAAAAGGCCTAGACGGCTCGACGGTCGGATCCACACATACATCACTCACCACAGTGGGACCAGAAGAAACTAAACCTTTTCCTTTATTCAAAATAGAGTTATGAGATACAGTAACATGAGGAAAGATAACATCTCTATCAAAACGAACACTGGTGGCCTCAGTACCACCTCTGGCTGGCTCTGCTGCTGGACGTCTCGCGGCATCAGTACCGCGGACTGGCTCGGCTAAACTGGTGGCGTCAGTACCACCTCCTCGAACTGGTGAAGCGGCGGCCTCAGTACCGCCGGTGGAATCAGCATCCTTGGTGGCATCAGTGCCACCATCGTCATCTGGAGCGGCCTCAGTACCGCTCTCCTCCTCCTCATGTGGTGCCCTGGAAGTATCCTCATGGTGTAGCTCAGATGAGGCACCGCCGCCTGCTGGTGTCCTACTGATAACCCTAAAATCCCCAAGACCCGGATGAAGGTAATAAGACAAGGGTCGTTGCGACCCGGATCTCAGAGGATGGGTATATCAAGAAAAATCAACCACTCAAAACATGTAAAATCAATCAAACACAAAAGAGAGCGGTCTCGCTATGAGATTAACCTGGTATAGCACCCAGGGTCGAACACAAGGAGCACGGGTTGGCCAAAGGCCTACGAAGTAGTAAAAATAAAATAAAAGAAAAGATAAGTATTTTTTTAGTGGTTTTTAATAATTTCTATATTTTTTTTGGATTTTTAAAAGTGAAGAAAATAAAAGGAGCACAAAAACAAGCAAGCCTTAACTAATTATTAAATGTGTCAAAAATCAAACAAAAACTCCAACAAAAATGTTTTTATGTTTTTTAGGTTTTTAAGTGTTTTTGGTGAATTTTTGAGATTTTTATAACGTATATTTTATTTTCTAAAAATCAAACAGTACTAAAAAGACAAGGTACTGTCCAGCCAGGCCCAAAATCCAAAAATAAAATATCTAAGGATCTCAGAGGGACCTGGAGGTAATTTTCCTGTATACAAGAGAAAACAAGGAAAATTTGGGCACCAAAATTATTGTTTTTGGGTTTTTAGATTATTTACTATGATTTTTTTGGGGGTGTTTTTATATTTTTTTGGGATTTTTAATTCTAGACAGTAGCTAAAATATAGGTTTTTGAATTTTTAAAAATAACAAATAAAATAAAAAATGTCCTAAAAAATTCTCAAAAATTCTACAACATGGCAGGAGCCATGTGTCAAATTTTCATCGAATTTGGAGGTGGTTTGATATTTTATTCAAAAATCCAAAGGGGGCACTGTGCACAGGGACTTAAGTGCAAATACCCGAAGTTCTGGGGGTCCAGGTGCAATTTTCCCAGCAAGTCACGCGCGTGGCGCGTGCCTGGGGCACTCAGGGACCTTCTGGTAATAAAAACAAGTCCTAGGACCTTTTGGTAACTCGTACCAAAATGTCCAGGGGCTATGTTGCAAATAACCCACTCAAAAGACGCACATGCGCAAATACAACACTCACAGGGGCATATATGCAATTACCAAAAAGTATTCATTCATTCATAAAGCAACCAGAACTACAGGACTAATATTGCAAATAAACCAAAACTACACGTGACGAAGCACGTGGCTCACACATACAGGGGCATAAGTGCAAATATTAACAAGCACGGGGTCCAATGTGCAATTTACCCTACGTAAATAAAACGCATAAAATATTTACAGGACTGAAATTAAAAACATAAACTACGAGGGGGCCTAAGGTAAATTACCCCTTTATTACGTCGACGGCTAGATGAGCGCCACGTAGCTGATCTAACGGTCTCGGACGGCGGGCGCTTCTCTTCTTCCGCACGTGGGCCTGATCGACGCCTCAGAGGGGGCCACGTGGAAGATCTGACGGGTCTGGTCTCAGGCGCCTCTCTCTCTGCTCTGACGGTCCAGATCGCCCCTCTGGATGATCGGGCGGTGGCTGCTCCTCCGTGGGTGGACGATCAAGATGAAAACTGGAGCTTGCGGGCGATCGGACGGTGGTCGAGGATACTGGAAGAACACTCAGCTGGCGAGCTTCGCCGGCATCGTGCTAGCGCGATGGTCCTCCTCTGCTGCCTATGAAGATCGGAACAGGTCCGCGATGGAGTCCCACAGCTGGTGGTGGCCTCCGATGGCCCAGCCGAGCCCTGGAGGGGCTCCGGCGAGGTCGGCGGAGGGAAGCTCCTGGACGGATATTGGGAGGCCTCAGATGGCCCCCTCTTGACCTGCAAAGTAACCCAGAAGCTTCGTGGGTCGAGGGCAAAGTGCCTCGACCCGATGAAGCGGCGTGAGGGTGGACGATGCGTCGGGATGAGCGAGCTCCGGCGAGCGAAGGACGGTGGAGCTCGAACCCCAGCTCCTGTGCGAGCTGGGTTGAACGAAGGGGCAGAGAAGGTGCGTGGGGAAAAGGCGAAGGTGACTGTGCGTTCCGATGATCGAAATGGTATACGAGATGGCCGGAATCAACGGAATACGGCGGAGCTTCGATTTGGGGCTAACTAAAAATTACGCTAAATAGGAAGACTAGAAGGTTACCTGGGCGGTGTGAAAGACTGTGCTGGAGCTGAGGTAGCTCCTGGTCGTGGCCTCGAAGGTCGTCAAGGCCTGAGGCTCGAGCTCCTGCACTGGGCGGAGCACGGCGGCGCAAAGTCACCGGATCAGTGGTCCGGCCACCCCCTCCTCGCTGCGACACCGGCAATCGAGAGCTGTCACCTCAAGGGATGCAGTGGAGGTCACGGGACGAAGGGTGGAGAGCCAAAGATGTGTGAAAATGGGGGCGGAGCTCAGGCTTTATACGGTGGAAGGTCCAGCAAAACTCGATCGGGTAGGGTGAGCTGGTGCGCGGATCCCGAGGCGAGGGCTCCGGCGAAGCTCTCGGATATGACGTGATCATTCCGTACCCGGAGTTGGGGCGAAAAGGATTCGGGTCTGCATGGGAAAAGTCCGAGAAGGTGGGTCGGGCGCAGCAGACCCGGCTCTGGTGGTCCTGGGGGGGGAGTTGACCGGGGGTCAACAATCCCCCGTGGACCAATCAGAGCCCGCCAAGCAATGAATTTTTATTTGATTTTTTTGGGCCATAAAATGACCGAATTTTCAGAAACTTAAAACATGAAAAATATTTATTTTATTTTTCTCTATTTTTTGTGATTTTTAATTAATTTTTGGAAATAAAAATAAGGTATTTACATATTAGGGCTATATATAGGTATATGTATAATATAGGGATTTTAATTTTGATTTTTAATTAGTTATTTTTATACATTCTTATTCCCATTTCATATTTTATTTATTTATAGAATAAAATGAGGAATAAAAGGATATTTTTATTTGATTTTTATTATTTATATACATAGGTGAAATAAATAGTTATGTACAACTATATACAAGGCATATGTACAATATATTTTTGTAATTTTAATTTTGTTATTTTTATTTGATTTTTGTTTTGTTTCTTTTTATTTGTTTTATTTACAATATATAGCATGGAATATTTACAAAAAGTTTTGAAAATAAATAAATTTATTTACATGGTTAAATACATAAGGATGATGGTCTATGCACATGGTGAAAGGTCATTTTTGAGTTTTTGATTTTTAAATTTTTATTTTGTTTTTAATAGTTTCTAAATATATACAAAATATTTACAAGCATATTTTTGGGTGAGGAAAATATAATTTATTTATTTATATGGATATTTACACTAGAGCCCCTATCTCCCTCTACTTTGACTTTTATGCGGTCAGGCCCATGCTGAGCCTTCCCTTGGGTTAGGTTGCTCAATATTTATTCTAAATATTTCCCTCTTTTTTTCTTTTTCATCTTTATTCTTTTATTTTTGCACAAAAACATGCTAATTATGTATTTTTACAAGATGCATGCTTTTGCTAATTATTCCTATTTACAAGTATCTACATGCATTTGCATAGGTTTTTGTAGCTAAAATATAAGAATAAAGAGTGATGAATGGGTATTCATCACCCCCCTATACTATACTTTGCTAGTCCCTTAGCAAACACTTATTTGAAAAAGAAGTGAAAAAGAAGAAAGAAAAAGAAAAAGAGAATGTACATGGATCAAGGTTGATTATTAAACTTGCCTTCATTAAATTGAGGTATGGAGCTCGATCAGGTCTTTGGATTATTAATGTGTCGGAACCTTATTTAGACTTAAGCTTAAAACCTAACAGCCTCCAAGTTCCATCAATCTATAATCAAGACTCCTCAATGCTCCAGATCAGAACAAGTCATCAACCACAAACCCTGAAGACCATGAATCTTTTCTTGTCCTGTGGATGTGAAGTCTAAGCTCTCCACCTCAGAAATGGCAACTTGACAACCCTCCCTAACAAGGTAACTCTATGACCTCAATCTGGCCACTCTTTCCTCGAGGAGCGGGGTATTCCCTTCTAAGTTCAAGTACAACCGGCTCAAGAAGAGGGGGAAGAAGAGAATGGGTCAAGGCCAGTGTAGCCAAGTACCCTTGGGAGCTTGACCAGTGTAGCCAAGTCTCCCTGCTGCAAGCTACAACAGGTGGATCATGAAACCAAGCTTTGCTTATTGCACTTATATGCATACTCTGGTGGGATTATCATTTTCTCTCAGACCCACCACTTTTTTGGAGTTCTTTTCTTTTTGCACATTTTTTTTCAAGTGCATCTATACAACATATACATGTGCAGCATATATACAAGGAGTTTTTCCTCTTGAGCCAGTAGACTATCCCTCTTTTGAAGCTTTATTGCAACCCACAACTCCCGTCGTTAGACCTCATGGCAACCAGACCAAGTTGAGACGCACTTCCTTCACTATAAGAAGAAGAGGGGTTCCGCCTAGAAGTACTACCCTCATATGCTACCCCAAGTCAAGGAAGACTGCCTCCTCACCACCTCATCCGTAGAGAGCTCGGTGCATAGTGCGGTTGTCCAAGTAAAGCCATAATATATATGAGTCATGTGTTGTTGTTAAGTGCTCTACTTAGGCTCATTGAGATGACATGTGATCATAGCCTAGTGGACTCAAAGAATTAAGTCCCCATGGACCTGAAAAGCCTTAAACCTAAGTCCTATAAGGTTCCTCTTAGAATTAGGTGGATTAAGATCTTAATCAAGCTCCATTTCTCAATTTGATTCCAGGCTAGTTTAAATGTCAACTATCATCCAGAAAAACTATATACATATGTATGAAAAGATGCTTATTTACACAATATTTTACAATCATGCAAAATTTTTGAAAAATGTTTTGAAATCATGAATGATGATGCATGAAGTGCAGGTTTTGCAAAAAGATATTTACACACATTTACACAAGATTTTTGCAAACTTTTGATTTTCAAAACATTTTGGAAAAATTTTGTACTATATACATAATTTTGATACAAAAATATTTACACAAGCTTTAAACAAAAGATTTTTGAAATCAATTTTACAAAAATAATTTGTACACTAGCTATGTATGTGCAAATAAAAGAAGATTATGTACATGAAAATTTTTTAATTTTTGTGGTTTTTAGCCATTTTTATTTATTAACACACTCACACAAAGTACGAGTTATGGCTAAAGTATATATGAAATATATACACACCCCCTATACTTAGCTCGAACGATGTCCTCAGAGTCAAGAGCGATGAAGAAGACATAACTCGTGTTATGTATAGGGAAGTGAAAAGAAAGGCTATACAAAAGAGAATGAAAAGTCAAGAGGATCTCGGGTCTTCCCCCTATACTTAGGATCAAGTAATCCTAAGTATAGCAGGATGTACACGAAGAGAAAACCGAGTGGAGAATGTACAGGGTCTATCCCCCCTATACTTAGGGTGAAATGCCCCTAAGTATAGGCAGCAAAAACAGGGGTAGACAGAAACAAAAGAAATACCCGAAGGGTCTCACATCCCCCCTATACTTAGGGTAAAGTGCACCCTAAGTATAGCATAATCACAAGATGAAGAAAGGGATGTGGGACTAAAGCATGTGATGATATGGACATCTGGATCTATATACAGCGAAAGATCAGTGAAACTCAGGCGTGAGATGCATTAGATGTGAGTTAAAGACCACATCTCACGCAAAATGAATCGGGGCAAGATCAACGACCCGCGGCTCATGATCTAGAAATGGCTTGAGCCGCTGGCCGTTCACTCGAAAGGTACTCTCAGAAGACAACTCAGATATGTCGATGCTACCGTTGTCGTGTACCTTCCGAACCAGATAAGGTCCTTTCCATTTGCTTTGTAGCTTCCCTGGAAATAATCTAAGCCTCGCATCAAACATCCATACTCTCTGTCCAATCTCAAAATGTTTGTGGCTGATATGGGAATCATGCCACTCCTTGACTTTCTCCTTATAATGTAGGCTGCTTGAGAAAGCTGCATCTCTAAGCTCCTCCAGGGCAACTAGCTCTGCCCTCCTCTGGTCTCCTATACCATCTGGATCCATAAGTATGTCTGTAACTGCCCAAAGTGACTTGTGCCTCAGCTCAACAGGTAAATGACATGGCTTTCCATATACGAGGCGAAAGGGAGATGTGCCCAAAGGTGTCTTGAAAGACGTCCTATATGCCCACAAGACCGAGTCCAAAAGTTGTGACCAATCCTTTCGGTCAGGGCGGACGACTTTCTGCAGAATAGTCTTGATCTCCCTATTCGATACTTCGGCTAGACCATTCGTCTGTGGATGGTACGGTGTAGCAACACGATGATCTATGCCGAACTCGCTAGCAAGTGCCTTCACCTGGTCGTTGATGAAGTGAGATCCCCCATCAGAAATCAGAACTCGTGGAACCCCGAACCGTGTGATGATATGCTTCCTCAAAAATCTGCAAACTGTCCTCGCATCAGCGGCTCGGGCGGGGATAGCCTCCACCCAACGACTCACATAGTCAACGGCCAACAGAATGTACTCAAACCCCTGACTCTTAGGGAATGGACCCATGAAATCGATGCCCCATGCGTCAAAAACCTCACAGAAGTGAATGGGCTGCATCGGCATCATATCACGTTGTCCACAAGTGCCCATCCTCTGACAGTCAGTACACCTCTTCACGAACTCATCTGAGTCCTTGAAGAGTGTAGGCCACCACAAGCCGGATTGGAGCACTTTCTGTGCCGTTCTCCTCCCAGAATGATGTCCTCCTGCCTCAAGCTTGTGGCAGTAAGTGAGGACGCTATGGTGTTCCTCCTGAGGAATACACCGACGCCAGACGCGATCCCCTCCTTCGTGGTAAAGGATGGGATCCTCCCAGTGGTAGGACTTGGCCTTCGCAAGGAAGGTCTCAAGCCTCTGCCTGGGCCAATCTTGTGGGACTTTCCCAGCAACGAGAAAGTTCACAATATTGGCGTACCATGGGAGTGAGGCGATAGCAAGGATCGCCTCATCTGGGAAGGTATCTCGGATGGGATCAATCTGCTCAGACTCCTCAGGCTGCTCTAATCGGGAGAGATGATCTGCCACCACATTCTTGACTCCAGGCTTATCCTTAATCTCAATGTCGAACTCCTGGAGTAGAAGGATCCATCTAGTCAGTCTGGCCTTGGCATCCTTCTTTGCCATGAGGTACCTGATGGCGGTGTGATCTGTAAACAAAGTCACTCTAGATCCGATGATATATGATATGAACTTATCCAGGGCAAACACTACAGGTAGCATCTCCTTCTCTGTGACCGTGTAATTCCACTGGGCGGAATCCAAAGTGCGGCTAGCATAGTGTATAGCAAAAGGCACTCCATCCCTCCTCTGTCCCAGCACTGCCCCTACGGCAAAATCGGAGGCGTCCGTCATGATCTCGAATGGAAGAGACCAATCAGGCGGCTGGAGGACAGGAGCCTCAATAACACACTGCTGGAGAGTAGCGAACGACGAAAGACACTTGTCATCGACAAGGAACTCGGTGTCTTTCGTCAGGAGGTCGGTCAACGGTCGGGCAATCCTGCTGAAATCCTGAATGAATCTCCTATAAAATCCAACGTGCCCTAGAAATGACCGTAGCTGCCTCAAATTGGACGGCGGTGTGAGTTTCCTAATGACATCAACCTTGGCCGAATCAACCTCCATGCCCCTGTTGGAGATGATGTGGCCAAGCACCGTCCCTTGAGTCACCATGAAGTGACTCTTCTCCCAAGATAGCACCAAGTGATACTCAATACATCGCTGGAGTACTCGATCTAGGCAGTCAAGACAAGAATCAAATCCGTCGCCGTAGATCGAGAAATCGTCCATGAAGACCTCTAAGCACTCCCCTACCATGTCCGAGAAGATCGACAGCATGCACCTCTGAAAAGTCGCAGGGGCATTGCATAGCCCAAATGGCATGCGTCGAAAAGCATATGTGCCGAAGGGACAGGTAAAGGTGGTATTCTCCTGATCCTCAGGAGCGATGGCCACTTGGTTGTAGCCTGAGTACCCATCCATGAAGCAATAATGGCTCTTCCCTGCCAGTCTCTCAATGATCTGGTCAATAAAAGGCAGGGGGAAATGGTCCTTCTTGGTGGCTTGGTTGAGTCTCCTGTAGTCAACACAAACCCTCCAAGAGGTGGGTACTCGTGTAGCGATCTCCTCTCCCGACTCACTGATCACAGTCGTGATGCCCGTCTTCTTGGGCACCACACGCAAGGGGCTGACCCACTTGGAGTCGGAAATGGGATAAATAAAACCTGCACCCCACCATTTTGATATTTCCTTCATCACAACCTCTCTCAGGTTGGGGTTCAGACGCCGCTGGAACTCACGTGACGGCTTCACCCCCTCCTCGAGATAGATATGGTGGGAGCACACTGATGGACTAATCCCATGGAGATCCGCTACGCTCCATCCGATCGCCTTGCGGTTCTTTTCAAGAACCCCCATCAAACGGGATTCCTGCTCTCCAGTCAACTCGACGGAGATGATGACTGGGTACATCTCCGGATCGCCTGCAAGGAATCGATACTTCAGCGAAGTAGGGAGCGGCTTCTGCTCTGGAATACTGGGTGCCGGCAAATCTGGCTGCGGAAGAAACTGAGTGAAAGCTGCAAGGTCGGCCAAATCTGCCTGGGAAAGTGAAAGCATACTCTCGCAAACTGGATCGGGAGAAGGCGGCTCAACTGCACTATCTCTGGTCTGCTCTGCCTCTACCTCCTCCTCATCTATAGGCTCAGATGGACTCAGGTCTGGCATCTGATCATAGCAATCGGCCCAATCAGACTCTGAATCCGAGGGATCTATATCAGAAACGGTGGCATCAGTACCACCGGAGAACAAGGTGGCCTCAGCACCACCATCACTAATCATCGTGCTGCGATCGAGGACCGGCTCTGCTGCCTCAATGGTATCCTGAACCAGGTCTGTGCTCTCCAGACTCTCCTCTGCTATCATCTCTGCATCAGCTGTGTCTGAAAGTGAGAGGGTGGTCTGTGTCTCAAGGTCTGCCCAAGCTGCCTCATCATCTGTGATCACAAAATCACAGTCCTGGTGGATGTCTGGCTCTGCGTCTGTCAGCTGCTCTGAATCGGCACTCGCATCTGAGCGGGCTCTGAATCTGACTCTATAGTCCTCGACCGTCTCTATTTGTATACTCTCGCCCTGGACGCGAAAGTACACCTTCCCGCTATCATGATCAGTCACCGCCTTGGCTGTGGCCAAGAACGGACGACCGAGGATGATGGGGGTATCGGCCACTGACTCAGGGATCTCCATGTCCAACACTACGAAGTCCACGGGGAATTGCAGGCCCTGAATAGTGATGATAACGTCTCGTAATAACCCCTTCGGCCTCTTGACAGATCGATCAGCGAACTGAAGGACTGTCCTGCTCTGTCGAAGAGTGCCCAACTCGAAGCGGTCGAGAAGGGCTGCCGGAAGAAGGTTAATCGACGATCCGCTATCTAGAAGAGTACGGTCGAACCACTGCTCACTAATCTGGCATCTGACATACGGGGCCCCTGAATCTGGCCTCTTGGCTGGCAGTCGGTTCTGGATCGCAAAGCACGTGGCTTTGGTCAGCACATGTATCTCTGACGTGTGGTTCCTCCTCCTCCTCCTGACTGTAGTCCTTTCTCTCAAAGATCACTGGAGAAGGGGGATGTGCTGCAAAGCCTCCTGGAGGGTCAGCTGGATATGGAATCGATCGATCATGCTCTGGCTGAACTCCTCAAGCTCTCTCTTTTTGGGATTTTCTTTTTTCTTACCCTTCCCCATCTGAAGGGCTCTAGGGAAGGGGATCACTGGGTCCTTCTCAGATGAAGGACTAGGAAAAGGTCTAGACGGTTCAAGGACCGGATCCACACATACATCATGCACCACAGTGGGACCAGAAGAAAGTAAACCTTTTCCTTTATTCATAGCAGAGTTCCGAGATACATGAACACGAGGAAAAACAACATCACTGTCTGTACAAACACCGGTGGCCTCAGTACCACCACGGGCTGGCTGCTCTGCTGCTGCTGGTAGATGTCGTGCGGCATCAGTACCGCTGGCTGGCTCGGCTGAATGGGTGGCATCAGTACCACCTCCTAGATCTGGTGAAGCGGCGGCCTCAGTACCGCCGGTGGGATCAGCATCCTTGGTGGCCTCAGTGCCACCGTCATCGTCTGGAGCGGCCTCAGTACCGCTCTCCTCCTCCTCCTGTGGCGCCTCGGGATGGTGCTCAGATGAGGCGCCGCCGCCTGCTGGGGTCCTACCGCTCCTAAGTGTGACAAAATCAGCATCAAATAGATCCGAAGAAGTATCATCAAATGGGTCACTAGGAGTGGCTAACTCAGTATGTACTACCTGCTCAGATTTCCTCTTGAGGCTGTTCGGATTGGGCTCTATCTGGGCTGGTATGGCGGCCTTCCCTCTCACCAGGTCCTGCATCTCCTGGCGGAACTCGTCCATCTCCCGTCTAAATGTGGCCTGCTGGTCCGTGAGGAGGCGGGCGATGTCATCCAAGGCGGGGCTCTCGTGGGAGCCCGACGGGTAGCCTCTCTGTGGGTGAGGCTGTTGGAACTGCTGTGGTGGGTAAGAGGGGTAGGATGGAGGGTGCTGCTGGTATCCCTGGTGAGCCTGCTGCTTACGTCTCCAAGGCTGTCCCTGCTGCTGATAGGGACGAGGACCGTAGGATGGCTGCTGCTGATACGCTGGGGGCTGTTGCTGCGGCTGGTGCTGGTCTCTCTGATGGGAGTACTGCCCTCCCTGTCCTGATGGCTGTTGCTGGGGATGGGCACCACCACTCCCCCACCTGAATCCGGGATGGTCCCGTCGGATCCCAGGCCGAGGGCGGTCGTACCAAATCTCGTTGACATCCATCAACGACTCGGCATCAAAGGGGGCTGGCGGGAGTACTGCCAGAGGCTGGTCCGGCTGGTAGACCACCATCTGCATCTCTGGAGATGGTGGGGACTGGTAGGTGGGATGCGGCTGCTGGTACGGCTCCGCCTGTACAAGGTGAACCTGTCTAGGCTGCACTGGGGTGCTGGAGCGCTGGGACGAGCTGCTGCTGTTGCCGGCGTCGCCTCGCGACTGAAGACGGGGCTGAGAAGCCGTCTGTGCCTCCTGGAGACACATAAGCTGTGTCTTCATGTCGCTCAAGACCTGTGCCATCTGCTCCATCTGCGTGATACTCTGGCACTGCTTCTTCTCTATCAGCTCCATGCGGTCCAGCTTCTCGCTGATAATACCCATGTCCGCAGCTGATGACTCCGCCTGTGCTGCTGCTGCTGCGGACGAACTGGAAGGACCTGCATCTACCCGTGCTATCCTCTGGTACTGCACGGGTCCTGGCTGATGTGGCTGGGTCTTCTGAGTATAGAGCTGGGTCTGAGACATCACCATATAATTCTCTGCCATCTCCTCAAAAATGGCCCAGACCTGGTCGTGGTCCTTGGAGAAGTAGGACCCGCCACAAGAAGCATTCACCAGGCCCTGTAGCTCTGGTGACAACCCGCTGAAAAAGCTCTGAACGAGGTTCGGCTTCGTGATGTCGTGGTGCGGGCATCGGTCCAGGAGCTCTCGAAACCTCTCCCAAGCCTCGTGGAACTGCTCGTTGGGGAACATGGAGAAGTTGCTGATCAGGGCCCTCGCTGCATTCGTCCGCCCGAGTGGATAGTACTTGTTCAAGTACTCGGTGCGGAGCTGCTCCCAGGTATAGACAAATCTCCCCAAATGCTTCAGCCAGGTGGCTGCTCTATCTGCTAGTGAAAAGGGGAAGGCGATCATCCTGATCGTATCCTGGTCCACATGCCTGTCGTGGACAGTACTGCAAATCATCAGAAACTCCTGGAGGTGGAGGTGGGGCTCCTCTGTAGCAAGTCCATGGAACCGAGGAAGCATCTGCAAGGTGTTCGGGGGGAACTTGAAGTCCCCCACAATAGCTGGAACCACTACCCAATGGTGCATCAGTGTAGATCCGGGGTTGTGCAACTCTCGCATCGGTCTCGGTGGTCCTGCTCCTCCCGCGGCTGCTGCCGCTGCGGCGGCGGCCGCGGCTGCTGCTGCTGCTGCTGCGGCTCGTGCCTGTGCATCATCGGGCTCCTCGGGCTCGCTCTGCTGGTCTCTCTCTGCTCTGAGCCTCTCCAACTCTCTCCTCATCTCAATCATAAATGCCCCCTGATCGCGGAGCTGCTGCTGGACTGTATCGAGTGATGCGATCAGGGTGGAGTTGATCGCTCCCTGGTCTAGTACAATATGCTCTGGTCGGCGGGAGTGATCGTCTGAACTGCCTGCTCCGGCCATATCGACGTCTGCAAAATCAAACGAGCCCAACTCAGGTGCTGTCAAGTGTATCAATCTCTCCTCGGGCTCGTGTCTCTCAGGAAGGTCAGAAAGGGGGTCGAGGGGGAACAGGGTGGAGTCGTACTCGGGCTCGGAGAGTGGGTCTGAGCTCTCGTGAGCCAACCTAGATGATGAGGTAGACGCGTCCGAAAGCGGTGCAGCCAGAGGCTGCCTAAGAGACCGTCTACCCATCATCTTGATCTGGCGAGTAAGGCGGATGAGATCTGGGAAAAATTATGATCTAAAAACAAACCCCCGGTTCACCAACGCAACGCGAGCTGAAGACCGTAAAAGTTCGGTCAAATTATCTTGTCAATTTTATTTTGGTGAACACACAAATATCAGAGCGCTTACGTGACCTGTTGGGATATCCGCTGCTAACCCAACCGACTGGCCCGCACGGAAGAGTCGGTAATCAGTAGGGTTTAGCAACGGGGGGCTCTACCTAGTGTGCGGGTCACTCTCTCGCGCATACAAACCAAGCAATGAGGGGGTTGCTCTCCCCAAGACAAAATTTTTAGGGTGAGCGAGTTTTAAGGTCAATAATTTTAGCAGTCCCAATTTTATGGTTTCTCTTTTTAGTCTTTTTCAAAGCAAACAAATCGCCTAACGAATTTTTCGATTCTCCTGATTATTAAGTCAAAAACAGGGGGGAGAAGTCGAAAAAGCCGATGCACGAGAAATCAATGATGCATGCAAAGTCAGAAATGTGTACCTTGCTCCAGCTCTCTACATGCAATATGATCCACGCATAAAATAAAAGACAGAAATAAAACTAAGCTAAATGATGCAGCGGGAGAAGCCGAGTCCTAGACGAGCAACTTCTAGCGAAGAACCGTCTAACCGGTCACCGACCTCCAAGCCAAAGAGTCCGGTCTTGGTCCGTCCCTCCCCTGCCCGACAAATCGGGGGTAGGAGTAAGCGCTTTACAGGACGGGCTACGGCACGTAGGCTACGGAGGCTAGCGAGTCAGTTATTTTTATTATTTATTTTAAGTAGGTCCAATTACGGTCTATAGGAACAGATATGCCATTAAGTGTGTGGATCCTACTTAGTTACGTCACATTCACCAGAAAATCCTAATTCTAGGGGCTCGAGCAAAAACCACGAAAAACCGGAAAAGACAGTAAGAAAGAAAAAGAAAGCCGCGAAGAAAACCGCGAAAAACCGCGCAAGTCCTAAAGGGTCCCCCGAGCACACCGGTGCTCGGCGAAACAGACCCGCTACGGTAGTCAAGTCCAAACAGTCCAAGTCCGTGTATTATTACAATAATAATAATGAAATAAAAATCCTAAACTATCCTCACCCACTCGACTCTCTCTCTCGCTCTCTCCTGCGGCTTCGTAGAGAAGGAAGCCGCCTCCAAGTTCCTCGGCTGCTCAGGCTCCTCGAAAGTCGCCTCCGCGGTCCTCGGGCCCTCGCAAGAAGAAGAGAAGAGTGGTCAGACCAGTAAAAATAATCAAATGAAAAGAAAAAGAAATGAAAATACAAGTCAGGGTATATATGCAAAAATGAAAAATAAAATAAACACACAATATAAAACAAAAATAAAAATAAAAGAAAATCAAAATAAAACAAAATAAAACAAAAAGAGACTAGATACAAAAGCCGCGAAAAGCCGCGAGCTCTGAAGAGCCGCGAAAACAAAAACGAGAATAAAAACAAAAAGAACTACTAAGCCGTGCTCCCCGGCAACGGCGCCATTCTGATAACCTTAAAATCCCCAAGACCCAGATGAAGGTAATAAGACAAGGGTCGTTGCGACCCGGATCTCAGAGGATGGGTATATCAAGAAAAATCAACCACTCAAAACATGTAAAATCAATCAAACACAAAAGAGAGCGGTCTCGCTATGAGATTAACCTGGTATAGCACCCAGGGTCGAACACAAGGAGCACGGGTTGGCCAAAGGCCTACGAAGTAGTAAAAATAAAATAAAAGAAAAGATAAGTACTTTTTTAGTGGTTTTTAATAATTTTTATATTTTTTTTGGATTTTTAAAAGTGAAGAAAATAAAAGGAGCACAAAAACAAGCAAGCCTTAACTAATTATTAAATGTGTCAAAAATCAAACAAAAACTCCAACAAAAATGTTTTTATGTTTTTTAGGTTTTTAAGTGTTTTTGGTGAATTTTTGAGATTTTTATAACGTATATTTTATTTTCTAAAAATCAAACAGTACTAAAAAGACAAGGTACTGTCCAGCCAGGCCCAAAATCCAAAAATAAAATATCTAAATATCTCAGAGGGACCTGGAGGTAATTTTCCTGTATACTAGATAAAACAAGGAAAATTTGGGCACCAAAATTATTGTTTTTGGGTTTTTAGATTATTTACTATGATTTTTATGCGTTTTTAGGTGTTTTTGAATTTTTAGGGTTTTTAAGCAATGAAAAATAGCCAAAATTGGCTAGAAAATCAAGAAACACACAAGGTACAGTAACTAATTTTTATATAATTTTTGGGGGTGTTTTTATATTTTTTTGGGATTTTTAATTCTAGACAGTAGCTAAAATAGAGGTTTTTGAATTTTTAAAAATAACAAATAAAATAAAAAATGTCCTAAAAAATTCTCAAAAATTCTACAACATGGCAGGAGCTATGTGTCAAATTTTCATCGAATTTGGAGGTGGTTTGATATTTTATTCAAAAATCCAAAGGGGGCAGTGTGCACAGGGACTTAAGTGCAAATACCCGAAGTTCTGGGGGTCCAGGTGCAATTTTCCCAGCAAGTCACGCACGTGGCGCGTGCCTGGGGCACTCAGGGACCTTCTGGTAATAAAAACAAGTCCTAGGACCTTTTGGTAACTCGTACCAAAAAGTCCAGGGGCTATGTTGCAAATAACCCACTCAAAAGACGCACATGCGCAAATACAACACTCACAGGGGCATATATGCAATTACCAAAAAGTATTAATTCATTCATAAAGCAACCAGAACTACAGGACTAATATTGCAAATAAACCAAAACTACACGTGACGAAGCACGTGGCTCACACATACAGGGGCATAAGTGCAAATATTAACAAGCACGGGGTCCAATGTGCAATTTACCCTACGTAAATAAAACGCATAAAATATTTACAGGACTGAAATTAAAAACATAAACTACGAGGGGGCCTAAGGTAAATTACCCCTTTATTACGTCGACGGCTAGATGAGCGCCACGTAGCTGATCTAACGGTCTCGGACGGTGGGCGCTTCTCTTCTTCCGCACGTGGGCCTGATCGACGCCTCAGAGGGGGCCACGTGGAAGATCTGACGGGTCTGGTCTCAGGCGCCTCTCTCTGCTCTGACGGTCCAGATCGCCCCTCTGGATGATCGGGCGGTGGCTGCTCCTCCGTGGGTGGACGATCAAGATGAAAACTGGAGCTTGCGGGCGATCGGACGGTGGTCGAGGATACTGGAAGAACACTCAGCCGGCGAGCTTCGCCGGCATCGTGCTAGCGCGATGGTCCTCCTCTGCTGCCTATGAAGATCGGAACAGGTCCGCGATGGAGTCCCGCATCTGGTGGTGGCCTCCGATGGCCCAGCCGAGCCCTGGAGGGGCTCCGGCGAGGTCGGCGGAGGGAAGCTCCTGGACGGATGTTGGGAGGCCTCAGATGGCCCCCTCTTGACCTGCAAAGTAACCCAGAAGCTTCGCGGGTCGAGGGCAAAGTGCCTCGACCCGATGAAGCGGCGTGAGGGTGGACGATGCGTCGGGATGAGCGAGCTCCGGCGAGCGAAGGACGGTGGAGCTCGAACCCCAGCTCCTGTGCGAGCTGGGTTGAACGAAGGGGTGGAGAAGGTGCGTGGGGAAAAGGCGAAGGTGACTGTGCGTTCCGATGATCGAAATGGTATACGAGATGGCCGGAATCAACGGAATACGGCGGAGCTTCGATTTGGGGCAAACTAAAAATTACGCTAAATAGGAAGACTAGAAGGTTACCTGGGCGGTGTGAAAGACTGTGCTGGAGCTGAGGTAGCTCCTGGTCGTGGCCTCGAAGGTCGTCAGGCCTGAGGCTCGAGCTCCTGCACTGGGCGGAGCACGGCGGCGCAAAGTCGCCGGATCAGTGGTCCGGCCACCCCCTCTTCGCTGCGACACCGGCAATCGAGAGCTGTCACCTCAAGGGATGCAGTGGAGGTCACGGGACGAAGGGTGGAGAGCCAAAGATGCGTGAAAATGGGGGCGGAGCTCAGGCTTTATACGGTGGAAGGTCCAGCAAAACTCGATCGGGTAGGGTGAGCTGGTGCGCGGATCCCGAGGCGAGGGCTCCGGCGAAGCTCTCGGATATGACGTGATCATTCCGGACCCGGAGTTGGGGCGAAAAGGATTCGGGTCTGCATGGGAAAAGTCCGAGAAGTGGGTCGGGCGCAGCAGACCCGGCTCTGGTGGTCCTGGGGGGGGAGTTGACCGGGGGTCAACAATCCCCCGTGGACCAATCAGAGCCCGCCAAGCAATGAATTTTTATTTGATTTTTTTGGGCCATAAAATGACCGAATTTTCAGAAACTTAAAACATGAAAAATATTTATTTATTTTTCTCTATTTTTTGTGATTTTTAATTAATTTTTGGAAATAAAAATAAGGTATTTACATATTAGGGCTATATATAGGTATATGTATAATATAGGGATTTTAATTTTGATTTTTAATTAGTTATTTTTATACATTCTTATTCCCATTTCATATTTTATTTATTTATAGAATAAAATGAGGAATAAAAGGATATTTTTATTTGATTTTTATTATTTATATACATAGGTGAAATAAATAGTTATGTACAACTATATACAAGGCATATGTACAATATATTTTTGTAATTTTAATTTTGTTATTTTATTTGATTTTTGTTTTGTTTCTTTTTATTTGTTTTATTTACAATATATAGCATGGAATATTTACAAAAAGTTTTGAAAATAAATAAATTTATTTACAAGGTTAGATACATAAGGATGATGGTCTATGCACATGGTGAAAGGTCTTTTTGAGTTTTTGATTTTTAAATTTTTATTTTGTTTTTAATAGTTTCTAAATATATACAACATATGTACAGCATATTTTTGGGTGAGGAAAATATATTTATTTATTTATATGGATATTTACACTAGAGCCCCTATCTCCCTCTACTTTGACTTTTATGCGGTCAGGCCCATGCTGAGCCTTCCCTTGGGTTAGGTTGCTCAATATTTATTCTAAATATTTCCCTCTTTTTTTCTTTTTCATCTTTATTCTTTTATTTTTGCACAAAAACATGCTAATTATGTATTTTTACAAGATGCATGCTTTTGCTAATTATTCCTATTTACAAGTATCTACATGCATTTGCATAGGTTTTTGTAGCTAAAATATAAGAATAAAGAGTGATGAATGGGTATTCATCACCTACCGCTCCTAAGTGTAACAAAATCAGCATCAAATAGATCCGAAGATGTATCATCAAATGGGTCACTAGGAGTGGCATGCTCAGTAGAAACTACCTGCTCAGACTTCCTCTTGAGGTTGTTCGGGTTCGGCTCGATCTGTGCAGGAATGGCGGCCTTCCCTCTCACCAGGTCCCGCATCTCCTGGCGGAACTCGTCCATCTCCCGTCTAAATGTGGCCTGCTGATCCGTGAGGAGGCGGGCGATGTCATCCAAGGCGGGGCTCTCTTGGGAACCCGGCGGGTAGCCTCTCTGGTGCTGAGGCTGCTGGAACTGCTGGTGGTGCTACTGAGAGGGGTAGGAAGAGAGATGCTGCTGGTATGCTGGGTGAGCCTACTGCTCACGTCTCCAAGACTGTCCCTGCTGCTGATAGGGGACGAGGACCGAAGGACGACTGCTGGTGTGACTGGTAGGCTGGGGGTTGCTGATGTGGCTGGTGATCCCTTTGCTGGCCATACTGCCCTCCCTGACCGGCTGGCAGCTGCTGGGGCTGGGTACCTCCATTCCCCCACCTGAATCCGGGATGGTCTCGTCGGATCCCAGGCTGGGGGGGTCATACCAAATCCCGTTGACATCCATCAACGGCTCTGCATCGTAGGGGGCTGGCGGGGTACTGCAAGAGCTGATCCGGCTGGTAGACCACCATCTGCATGTCTGGAGATGGTGGGGACTGGTAGGTGGCTACGGCTGCTGGTACGGCTCCGCCTGTACAAGATGGACATGTCTAGGCTGCTGAAAGGTGCTGGGAGCTGGGACGAGCTGCTGCTGCCGCCGGAGTCGCCTCGCGACTGAAGACGGGGCTGTGAAGCCGGCTGTGCCTCCTGGAGACACATGAGCTGGGTCTTCATGTCGCTCAGAGTCTGTGCCATTGATGAGCGATCCGAACGACTAAGGTAAAGGTACTGAATCGACGGTCGTTGAGACCTCAATCACTCGGATGTGTCCATCAAGAAAAATGAACACTCGATACAAATAAAATCAATCAAGCACGAATAAGCGGTCATGCTATGTGATTAACCTGGTATAGCACCCAGGGTCGAACTCAAGGAGCACGGATTGGCCGAAGGCCTACGAAGTAGTAAAAAACAAATAAAATGAAGAAATTAAATCTTTTTAGTGGTTTTTAATTATTTTTATATTTTTTTGTATTTTTAATATATAAAAGAAAATAAGAAAAACAAAAACAAGCACACTTCAACAAATTATTTCAAGCAACAAAAATCAACCAAAAATTAAAACAAAAATGTTTTTATGTGTTTTATATTTTTAGTGTTTTGGCGAATTTTTGATATTTTTATGATGTGTATTTTATTTTCTAAAAATTAAACAGTAGCGAAAAAATAGTGGTACTGTCCAGCCAAGCCAAAAGTCCCTAGATAAAATATCTAAGGGCCTCCAAATGTCCTGGGGGTATATTTCCTATAAAGTAGAGAAAACAAGGAAAATTCAGATACCAATTTTATTATTTTTGGATTTTTAATTTATTTATTAGATGTTTTTATGGGTTTTTGAGTGTTTTTAAGTTTTTAAGGTTTTTAAGAAATGAAAAATAGCCAAAATTGGCTAGAAAATCAAACAAACTAAACTAAACAGTAGTTAATTTTTATAGAATTTTTAGGGGAGTTTTTATATTTTTTGTGAATTTTCACATCTAGACAGTAACAAAAATTAAGGTTTTTGAATTTTTAAAAATAGCAAATGAAATCAAAAATGTCCTCAAAAATCCTTGAAAATCCTACACCATGGCAGGAGCCATGTGTCAAATTCTCATTGGATTTGGAGGTGATTTGATATTTTATTCAAAAATAACAAGAGGGTACTGTGCACAGGGACTGGAATGCAAATACCCGAAGTTCTGGGGGTCCAGGTGCAATTAACCCAGCAAATCACGTGCCAAGCACGTGCCTGAGGCACTCAGGGACCTATATGTAACGAAAATAAGTCCCAAGGACTTATTGGTAACACGTACCAAAAGTCCAGGGGCCTTAGTTGCAAATAACCCAAAAAATATCGCACATGCGGAAATAAACCACGCACAGGGGTATAAATGCAATTAACTAAAAAGTTTCATTCATTTCATAACCACCAGAACTACAAGGGCATAGACTGCAAATACACCAAAATAACACGTGACGAAGCACGTGGCTCACAACAGGCAGGGGTATATATGCAATTACACTAAAGCTTAGGGTCCTCTATGCAATTAAACCTAAAACTAAATAACTGATTTTAATATTTACAGGACTCAAATGAAATATAAACAAAGATAAGGGCCTAAGGGTAAATTACCCTTTATTAGGCGGGGCTCTGGATGCGCTCCACGTGGCGATCGGACGGCTGCGGCTGGTGGGCGCTCCAGATGACGTCTCCTCAGATCCGACGGTGCCGGCTGCTCCAGGGATGGACGGCCCAGATTAGAACTGGAGGAGGGGTGAAGATCGACGGTGCTGGAGGATGCTGGAAGAACAAAGCCCCGGCGAGCTTCGCCGGGCTCGTGCGAGCGCTGCGCTCCTCCTTGGAGCACTCTGAAGGTCGAAGAAGAATGCTGGAGTGCTCCCGCGTCTGCTGCAATGCTCTGATGATTGACCCGAGCTCGGAGGAGCTCAGGCACGGTCGGCGGAGCTAGGTCTTCTGGCTGAATGACGGAGAGCCTCAGATGGCCCCTGTTCTGACCTGCAAAGTGCACCAAAAGACTCGCGGGTCGAGGGCAAATTGCCTCGACCCGGTTAGGCGATGTGAAAGTGGCTGGTGCGTCGGGCGGCGGGCTCCGGCGAAGTGGAAGACGGAGGAGCCCGGTTCCCAGCTCCTGTGCGAGCTGGGTTGCGTGAGTGTGTAGAGAACGTGCATCGGGAGGAGGTGAAGATGTGGGTCGGTTCCGATGATCGAGATGGGTAGCTGGATGACCGGAATCGAAGAAAGGCGTCTACGGCGAAGATTGGGCGAAAACTAAAATTAGATGAAATGGCAGAGCTAAGTGGTTACCTAAATGGTCGATGAGACTGTGGTGGAGCTGGGGAAGCTCCCGGTCTTGGCCTCAAGGGACGTCTCGGCCCGAGGCTCGAAGCTCGCTCAGGTGGCGGAGCTGCGGCGGCTACGTCGCCGGATCAATGGCTTCCTCCTCCTCGCCTCGCTGCAACAGATGGAATCGCTTGCTGTCACTCTTGCGATCACACTGGAGCTCACAGGGATGGAGGCGAATGGCCAAAGATGGAGAAAATGGGTGGCGGAGCTCGCTTATGTATGCTGGAAGGATCCGAGAGGGAAGGCTCGGGTAGGGTCGTGGTGGCCCGCGGATCCCAATGTCGATGCCCGGCGAGGGTGTCGGATGTGGGAGGTTCGAAATGGAGCCGGGGTTTGGGTGATATGCAATCGGGTCGAGCGGGGAAAAATCCGAGAAGTTGGGTCCGAAGCTCGAACCCGTGAGAAGTGGTCCTGGGGGGGCTAGTTGACCGGGCGGTCAACATCCCCAGGACCCAATGAGATCAGGCCACGTGGCAAAACTTTGAAGCTCAAAAATAAGGTAGCGAATGGCCAATTTTGCAAAAACTTAAAACATGAATTATTTTTATTTTTATTTTTTTTCTATTTTTTGGAGATTTTTAATTAATTTTTGGAATAAAAATAGGCTATATTACATAATATGTACTAGATATAGGTATATACAATATATATAGGGTTTTGATTTTTGATTTTTATATATTATTTTTGTACAATTTTATTCCCATTTTATATTTTATTTGTTTATAGAATAAAATAAGGAATAAAAAGGTATTTTTATTTTATTTTTATTATTTATATACATAGGTAAATAAATAGATATATACATCTAATACATGGTATATGTGCAAGGTATTTTTGTATTTTTGATTTTTTCCATTTTTGTTTTGTTTTGGTTTTTAATTGTTTTTATTTTATTTATTTACAATATATAATATAGACTATTTACAAGAATTATAAAAAATACTTATATATATTAATAAATATATAGGTGTGGTTTATGTACATGATGAAAGGATGTATTTTTGATCTTTTTGGATTTTTAACTTTTTATTTTGTTTTTATATATTTATAAATATATACAAGTATTCACAAGCATATTTTTGTGTGAGAAAAATATTTTTATTTAGTTACATAAATATATACACAAGAGCCCCTATCTCCCTCTACTTTGGCTTTAATGTGGTCAGGCCCATGCTGAGCCCTCCCTTGGGTTAGGTTGCTCAATATTTATTCTAAATATTTCCCTCTTTTTCTTTTTAATCTTTATTCTTTTATTTTTGCACAAAAACATGCTAATTATAGGTTTTTACACAATGCATGCTTTTGGTAATTATTCCTATTTACACATATCTACATGCATTTGCAAAGGTTTTTGTAGCTAAAATATAAGAATAAAGAGTGATGAATGGGTATTCATCACCCCCCCTATACTTAACTTTGCTAGTCCCTTAGCAAACACTTATTTGAAAAAGAAGTGAAAAAGAAAGAAAGAAAAAGAAAATATACATGGATCAAGGTTGATTATTAAACTTGCCTTCATTAAATTGGGGTATGGAGCTCGATCAGATCTTTGGATTATTAATGTGTCGGAACCTTATTTAGACTTAAGCTTAAAACTCCACAGCCTCTAAGTTCCACTAATCTATAACCAAGACTCCTCAATGCTCCAGATCAGAACAAGTCATCAATCACAAACCCTGAAGACCATGAATCTTTTCTTGTCCTGTGAATGTGAAGTCTAAGCTCTCCACCTCAGAAATGGCAACTTGACAACCCTCCCCAACAAGGTAACTCTATGGCCTCAATCTGGCCACTCTTTCCTCGAGGAGCGGGGTATTCCCTTCTAAGTTCAAGTACAACCGGCTCAAGAAGAGGGGGAAGAAGAGAATGGGCCAAGGCCAGTGTAGCCAAGTACCCTTGGGAGCTTGACCAGTGTAGCCAAGTCTCCCTGCTGCAAGCTACAACAGGTGGAACATGAAACCAAGCTTTGCTTATTGCACTCTATATACATACTCCGGTGGGATTATCATTTTCTCTCAGACCCACCACTTTTTTTGGAGTTCTTTTCTTTTTGCACATTTTTTTCTTTTTTTCTTTTTTTCTTTTTTTTTCAAGTGCATCTGTACAACATATACATGTGCAGCGTATATACAAGGAGTTTTTCCTCTTGAGCCAGTAGACTATCCCTCTTTTGAAGCTTTATTGCAACCCACAACTCCCGTCGTTAGACCTCATGGCAACCAGACCAAGTTGAGACGCACTTCCTTCACTATAAGAAGAAGAGAGGTTCTGCCTAGAAGTACTACCCTCATATGCTACCCCAAGTCAAGGAAGACTGCCTCCTCACCACCTCATCCGTAGAGAGCTCGGTGCATAGTGCTGGTGTCCAAGTAAAGCCATAATCTATATGAATCATGTGTTGTTGTTAAGTGCTCTACTTAGGCTCATTGAGATGACATGTGATCATAGCCTAGTGGACTCAAAGAATTAAGTCACCATGGACCTGAAAAGCCTTAAACCTAAGTCCTATAAGGTTCCTCTTAGAATTTAGGTGGATTAAGATCTTAATTAAGCTCCATTTCTCAATTTGATTTCAGGCTAGTTTAAATGTCAACTATCATCCAGAAAAACTATATACATATGTACAAAAAGATGCTTATTTACACAAATTTTACAATCATGCAAAATTTTTGAAAAATGTTTTGAAATCATGAAATGATGATGCATGAAGTGCAAGTTTTGCAAAAAGATATTTACACACATTTACACAAGATTTTTGCAAACTTTTGATTTTCAAAACATTTTGGAAAAATTTTGTACTATATACATAAATTTTGATACAAAAATATTTACACAAGCTTTACACAAAAGATTTTTGAAATCATTTTTACAAAAATAATTTGTACACTAGCTATGTATGTGCAAATAAAAGAAGATTATGTACATGAAAATTTTTTAATTTTTGTGGTTTTTAGCCATTTTATTTATTAACACACTCACACAAAGTACGAGTTATGGCTAAAGTATATATGAAATATATACACACCCCCTATACTTAGCTCGAACGATGTCCTCAGAGTCAAGAGCGATGGAGAAGACATAACTCGTGCTATGTATAGGGAAGTGAAAAGAAAGGCTATACAAAAAGAAATGAAAAGTCAAGAGGGACTCAGGTTCCCCCTTATACTTAGGATCAAGTAATCCTAAGTATAGCAGGCTGTATACTAAGGGAAAACCTGAGTGCAGAATGTACAGGGTCTACCCCCCCTATACTTAGGGTGAAATATCCCTTAGTATAGGCAACAAAAACCGGGGTAAACAGAAACAAAAGAAATACCCAAAAGGTCTCACATCCCCCCTATACTTAGGGTAAAGTGCACCCTAAGTATAGCATAATCATAAGATGAAGAAAGGGACGTGGGACTAAAGAATGTGGTGATATGGACATCTGGATCTATACAAGTCGGAAGATCAGTGAAACTCAGGCGTGAGATGCATTAGATGTGAGTCAAAGACCACATCTCACGCAAAATGAATAGGGGCAAGATTAACGACCTGCGGCTCATGATCTAGAAATGGCTTGAGCCGCTGGCCGTTCACTCGAAAGGTACTCTCAGAAGACAACTCGGATATATCTATGCTACCGTTGTCGTGTACCTTTCTAACCAGATAAGGTCCCTTCCATTTGCTCTGTAGCTTCCCTGGAAATAATCGTAGCCTCGCATCAAACAGCCATACTCTCTGTCCAATCTCAAAATGCTTGTGGCTGATATGAGAATCATGCCACTCCTTGACTTTCTCCTTATAATGTAGGCTGCTTGAGAAAGCTGCATCTCTAAGCTCCTCTAGGGCAGCTAGCTCTGCCCTCCTCTGGTCTCCCATACCATCTGGATCCATCAAAATATCTGTAACTGCCCAAAGTGACTTGTGCTCAGCTCAACAGGTAAATGGCATGGCTTGCCATACACGAGGCGAAAGGGAGATGTGCCCAAAGGTGTCTTGAAAGACGTCCTATATGCACACAAGACCGAGTCTAAAAGCTGTGACCAATCCTTTCGGTCAGGGCGGACGACTTTCTGCAGAATAGTCTTGATCTCCCTATTCGACACTTCGGCTAGACCATTCGTCTGTGGATGGTAAGGTGTAGCAACACGATGATCTATGCCGAACTCGCTAGCAAGTGCCTTCACCTGGTCGTTGATGAAGTGAGATCCCCCATCAGAAATCAGAACTCGTGGAACCCTGAACCGCGTGATGATGTGCTTCCTCAAAAATCTGCAAACGGTCCTCGCATCAGCGGCTCGGGCGGGGATAGCCTCCACCCAACGACTCACATAATCAACGGCCAACAGAATGTACTCAAATCCCTGACTCTTAGGGAATGGACCCATGAAATCGATGCTCCATGCGTCAGAAACCTCACAGAAGTGAATGGGCTGCATCGGCATCATATCACGCTGTCCACAAGTGCCCATCCTCTGACATTCAGTACACCTCTTCACGAACTCATCTGAGTCCTTGAAGAGGGTAGGCCACCACAAGCCGGATTGGAGCACTTTTTGTGCCGTTCTCCTCCCAGAATGATGTCCTCCTGCCTCAAGCTTGTGGCAGTAAGTGAGGACGCTATGGTGTTCCTCCTGAGGAATACACCGACGCCAGACGCTATCCCCTCCCTCGTGGTAAAGGATGGGATCCTCCCAATGGTAGGACTTGGCCTTCACGAGGAAGGTCTCAAGCCTCTGCCTGGGCCAATCTTGTGGGACTTTCCCAGCAACGAGAAAGTTCACAATATCGACGTACCATGGGAGTGAGGCGATAGCAAGGATCGCCTCATCTGGGAAGGTATCTCTAATAGGGTCAATCCGCTCAGAATCCTCAGGCTGCTCTAATCGGGAGAGATGATCCGCCACCACATTCTTGACTCCAGGCTTATCCTTGATCTCAATATCGAACTCCTGGAGTAGAAGGATCCATCTAGTCAGTCTGGCCTTGGCATCCTTCTTTGCCATGAGGTACCTGATGGCGGTGTGATCTGTAAACAAAGTCACTCTAGATCCAATGATATACGATTTGAACTTATCTAGGGCGAATACTACGGCTAGCATCTCCTTCTCTGTGACCGTGTAATTCCGTTGGGCGGAATCCAATATGCGGCTAGCGTAGTGTATGGCAAATGGAACTCCATTCCTCCTCTGTCCCAGCACTGCCCCTACGGCAAAATCGGAGGCATCCGTCATGATCTCGAATGGGAGAGACCAATCGGGTGGCTGGAGGACAAGAGCCTCTATGACACACTGCTGGAGAGTCGCGAACGACGAAAGACACTTGTCATCGACAAGGAACTCGGTGTCTTTCGTCAAGAGGTCAGTCAACGGTCGGGCGATCCTGCTAAAATCCTGAATGAATCTCCGATAAAATCCAACGTGCCCCAGGAATGACCGTAGCTGCCTCAGATTGGACGGCGGTGCAAGTTTCCTAATGACATCAACCTTGGCCGGATCAACCTCCATGCCCCTGTTGGAGATGATGTGGCCAAGCACCGTCCCTTGAGTCACCATAAAGTGACTCTTCTCCCAAGATAAAACCAAATGATACTCAATACATCGCTGGAGTACCCGGTCTAGGCAGTCAAGACAGGAGTCGAATCCGTCGCCGTAGACCGAGAAGTCGTCCATGAAGACCTCTAAACACTCCCCTACCATGTCTGAAAAGATCGACAGCATGCACCTCTGAAAAGTCGCAGGGGCATTGCATAGCCCAAATGGCATGCGTCGGAAAGCATATGTGCCGAAGGGACAGGTAAAGGTGGTCTTCTCCTGATCCTCAGGAGCGATGGCCACTTGGTTGTAGCCCGAGTACCCATCCAGGAAGCAATAATGGCTCTTCCCTGCCAGTCTCTCAATGATCTTGTCAATAAAAGGCAGGGGGAAATGGTCCTTCTTGGTGGCTTGGTTGAGTCTCCTGTAGTCAACGCAAACCCTCCAAGAGGTGGGTACTCGTGTAGCAATCTCCTCTCCCGACTCACTGATCACAGTCGTGATGCCCGTCTTCTTGGGCACCACATGCAAGGGGCTGACCCACTTGGAGTCGGAAATGGGATAAATAAAATCTGCACTCCACCATTTTGATATTTCCTTCATCACAACCTCTCTCAGGTTGGGGTTCAGTCGTCGCTGGAACTCACGCGACGGCTTCGCCCCCTCCTCGAGATAGATATGGTGGGAGCATACTGATAGACTAATCCCATGGAGATCTGCCACGCTCCATCCGATCGCCTTGCGGTTCTTTTCAAGAACCCCCATCAAACGGGATTCCTGCTCTCTAGTCAACTCGGCGGAGATGATGACTGGGTACATTTCTGGCTTACCTGCAAGGAATCGATACTTCAGCGAAGTAGGGAGCGGCTTCAGCTCTGGAATGCTGGGTGCTGGCAAATCTGGCTGCGGAAGAAACTGAGTGAATGCTGCTAAGTCTGCCAAATCTGCCTGGGAGAAGTGAAGCGAACTCTCGCAAACTGGATCGGGAGAAGGCTGCTCAACTACACTGTCTCTGGTCTGCTCTGCATCTGCCTCCTCCTCATTTGTAGGCTCAGGTGGAATCAGGTCTGGCATCTGATCATCACAATCGGCCCAATCAGACTCTGAATCCGAGGGATCTGTATCAACCGCGGTGGCATCAGTACCACCGTAAAGCAAGGTGGCCTCAGCACCACCATCACTGGAATCCGTGTATCGATCAAGGACCGGCTCTGCTGCCTCTGTAGTATCCTGAACCAGGGCTGTGCTCTCCAGACTCTCCTCTGCTATCATCTCAGCATCAACTGTATCTGAATATGAGAGGATGGTCTGTGCTGCAGGATCTGCCCAAGCTGCCTCATCATCTGTGATCACAAAATCGCAGTCCTGGTGGATGTCTGGCTCTGCGTCTGTCAGCTGCTCTGAGTCTGTACTCGCATCTGAGCGGGCTCTCTCTCTAGCTCTGTAGTCCTCGACCGTCTCTATTTGTATACTCTCGCCCTCGACGCGAAAGTACACCTTCCCGCTATCATGATCAGTCATCGCCTTGGCTGTGGCCAAAAACGGACGACCAAGGATGATGGGGGTATCGGCCACTGACTCAGGGATCTCCATGTCCAACACTATGAAGTCCACGGGGAATTTCAGGCCCTGAATCGTGACGATAACGTCTCGTAACAACCCCTTCGGCCTCTTGACAGATCGATCAGCGAACTGAAGGACTGTCCTGCTCTGTCGAAGAGTGCCCAACTCGAAGCGGTCGAGAAGGGCTGCCGGAAGAAGGTTGATCAACGATCCGCTATCTAGTAGAGTACGGTCGAACCTCTGCTCACTAATCTGGCATCTGACATACGGGGCCCCTGAATCTGGCCTCTTGGCTGGCAGTCGGTTCTGGATCGCGAAACACGTGGCTTTCGTCAGCACATGGATCTCTGAAGTGTGGTTCCTCCTCCTCCTCCTGACTGTAGTCCTGTCTCTCAAAGATCGCTGGAGAAGGGGGATGTGCTGCAAAGCCTCCTGGAGGGTCAGCTGGATGTGGAATCGATCGATCATGCTCTGGCTGAACTCCTCAAGCTCTCTCTTTTTTGGATTTTCTTTTTTCTTCCCCTTTCCCATCTGAAGGGCTCTAGGGAAGGGGATCACAGGGTCCTTCGCAGATGAAGGACTAGGAAAAGGCCTAGACGGTTAGATGACCGGATCCACACATACATCATGCACCACAGTGGGACCAGAAGAAACTAAACCTTTTCCTTTATTCAAACCCAAGTTCTGAGATACATCAAGGCGAGGAAAGACAACATCTCTCTCAACACAAACACCGGTGGCCTCAGTACCACCACGGGCGGGCTCTGCTGCTGCTGCTGGTAAACGTCTCGCGGCATCAGTACCGCGGGCTGGCTCGGCTCTGCTGGTGGCGTCAGTACCACCTCCTCGATCTGGTGAAGCGGCGGCCTCAGTACCGTCGATGGGATCAGCATCCTTGGTGGCTCCAGTGCCACCGTCATCATCTGGAGCGGCCTCAGTACCGCTCTCCTCCTCCTCATGTGGCGCCTCTGAAGTATCCTCGTGGTGAAGCTCAGATGAGGTGCCGCCTCCTGCTGGGGTCCTACCGCTCCTAAGTGTGACAAAATCAGCATCAAATAGATCCGAAGATGTATCAACAAATGGGTCACTAGGAGTGGCAAACTCAGTGTGTACTACCTGCTCAGATTTCCTCTTGAGGTTATTCGGATTCGGTTCAATCTGGGCTGGAATGGCGGCCTTCCCTCTCACCAAGTCCCGCATCTCCTGGCGGAACTCGTCCATCTCCCGTCTGAATGTGGCCTGCTGATCCGTGAGGAGGCGGGCGATGTCATCCAAAGCAGGGCTCTCGTGGGAACCCGACGGGTAGCCTCTCTGGGGGTGAGGCTGCTGGTATTGCTGCTGGTGGTAAGAGGGGTATGAGGAAGGGTGCTGCTGCTGAACTGGGTGAGCCTGCTGCTCACGCCTCCACGACTGTCCCTACTGCTGATAGGGACGAGGACCGAAGGATGAAGGCTGGTGCTGCTGGTATGCTGGGGGCTGCTGGTGATCTCTCTGCTGGGAGTACTGCCCTCCCTGTCCTGATGGTTGCTGCTGGGGCTGGGCACCACCATTCCCCCACCTGAATCCGGGATGGTCTCGTCGGATCCCAGGCTGGGGGCGGTCATACCAAATCCCCTTGACATCCATCAACGGCTCTGCATCGTAGGGGGCTGGCGGGAGTACTGCCAGAGGCTGGTCCGGCTGGTATACCACCATCTGCATCTCTGGAGATGGTGGGGACTGGTAGGTGGGCTGCGGCTGCTGGTACGGCTCCGCCTGTACAAGGTGAACCTGTCTAGGCTGTTGTAGGGAGCTGGAGCGCTGGGACGAGCTGCTGCTGCTGCCGGAGTCGCCTCGCGACTGAAGACGGGGCTGAGAAGCCGTCTGTGCCTCCTGAAGACACATGAGCTGGGTCTTCATGTCGCTCAGAACCTGTGCCATCTGTTCCATCTGAGTGATGCTCTGGCACTGCTTCTTCTCAATCAGCTCCATGTGGTCCAACTTCTCGCTGATAATGCCCATGTCCGCAGCTGTCGACTCTGCCTGTGCTGCTGCAGCTGCGGACGAACTGGATGGACCTGCATCTACCCGTGCTCTCCGCTGGTACTGCACGGGTCCTGGATGTTGTGGCTAGGTCTTCTGAGTATACAACCTAGTCTGGGACATCACCATGTAGTTTTCGGCCATCTCCTCGTAGATGGCCCAGACCTGGTCGTGGTCCTTGGCAAAGTAGGACCCGCCGCAATAAGCGTTCACCAGACCCTGGAGCTCTGGCGTCAACCCGCTGAAAAAGCTCTGAACTAGGTTCGGCTTGGAGATGTCGTGGTGCGGGCATCGGTCTAGGAGCTCTCGAAACCTCTCCCATGCCTCGTGAAACTGCTCGTTGGGGAACATGGAGAAGTTGCTGATCAGGGCCCTCGCTGCATTCGTCCGCCCGAGTGGATAGTACTTGTTCAAGTACTCGGTGCGGAGCTGCTCCCAGGTGTAGACAAACCTCCCAAGATGCTTCAGCCAGGTGGTTGCTCTATCTGCTAGTGAAAACGGGAAGGCTATCATCTGGATCGTGTCCTGGTCCACATGGCGATCGTGGATAGTGTTGCAGATCATCAGAAACTCCTGGAGGTAGAGGTGGGGCTCCTCAGTGGCAAGTCCGTGGAAATGAGGCAGTAACTGCAAAGTGTTTGGGGGGAACTTGAAGTCCCCCACGATCGCTGGCACTACTACCCAATGATGCATCAGAGTAGATCCGGGATTGTGTAAATCCCGCATCGGTCGTGGTGGTCCTCCTGCCGCGGCGCCTCCCGCTACGGCGGCTGCTGCTGCTGCTGCGGCTGCGGCTGCTGCGGCTCGTGCCTCTGCATCAGTATCTCCTCGGGCTCGCTCTGCTGGTCTCGCTCTGCTCTGAGCCTCTCCAACTCTCGCCTCATCTCTATCATGAATGCCCCCTGATCGCGTAACTGCTGCTGGACTGTCTCAAGTGATGCGATCAGGGTGGAGTTGATCGCTCCCTGGTCTAGTACAAAATGATCGGGCTGACGGGAGTGATCATCTGAACTGCCGGCTCCGGCCATGACGTCTGCAAAACCAAACGAGCCCAACTCAGGTGCTGTCAAATCAATCAATCTCTCCTCGGGCTCGTATCTCTCAGGTCGGTCAGAAAGGGGGTCGAGGGGGAACAGGGTGGAATCGTACTCGGGCTCGGAGAGTGGGTCGGAGCTCTCGCGAGCCAACCTAGATGATGAGGTAGACGTGCCCGAAAGCGGTGCAGCCAGAGGCTGCCTAAGAGAGCGTCTACCCATCATCTTGATCTGGCGAGTAGTGCGGATGAGATCTGGAGAAACTATGATCACAAACAAACCCCCGGTTCACCAACGCAACGCGAGCTGGAGACCGTGAAAGTTCGGTCAAATTATCTTGTCAATTTTATTTGGTGAACACACAAAATATCAGAGCGCTTACGTGACCTGTTAGGATATCCGATGCTAAGCCAACCGACTGGCCCACACGGAAAAGTCGGTAATCAGTCGGGACTAGCACCGGGGGGCTCTACCTAGGGTGTGGGTCACTCTCTCGCGCATCCAAACCATACAATGAGGGGGTTGCTCTCCCCAAGACAAAATTTTTAGGGTGAGCGGATTTTAAGATCAATAGTATTAACCAGTCCCAATTTTATGGTTTCACTTTTTAGTATTTTTCAAAGCAAACAAATGGCCTAACGAATTTTTCGTTTCTCCTGATTATTAAGTCCAAAACAGGGGGGGAGAAGACGAAAAAGCCGATGCGCGATAAATCAATGATGCATGCTGAGTAAGAAATGCGTACCTGTCTCCAGCACTCTACATGCAATATGATCCGCGCATAAATGTAAAGACAGAAAGGAAACTACCTATATGATGCAAACGGGAAAGCCGAGTCCTAGATGAGCAATTCTAGCGAAGAACCGTCTAACCGGTCACCGACCTCCAAGCCAAAGAGTCCGGTCTTGGCCCGTCCCTCCTCTATCCGACAAATCGGGGGTAGGAGTAAGCGCTTTACAGGACGGGCTGCGGCACGTAGTCTACGAAGGCAAATGAGTCGGTTATTTTTATTAATTATTTTTAGTAGGTCCAATTAACGATCTATAGGAACAGATAATCAGTTAGGTGTGTGGATCCTACTAATTACGGCACAGTCACCAGAAATTCCTAAGTCTAGGGGCTCGAGCAAAAACCGCGTAAACACCGGAAAAGGCAGAAAGAAAATAAAATAAAACCGCGAAAAACCGTGAAAAACCGCGCAAGTCCTAAGGGTCCCCCGAGCACACCGGTGCTCGGCGAAACAGACCCGCTACGACAGAAGAGTCCAAGTGTCCAAGAGTGTCCTGTATTATTACAATAATAATAGAGTCAAAATAAAAGTCTACCCTAATCCTCACCCACTCAACTCTCTCTCACTCTCTCCTGCGGCTCCGTACAGAAGGGAGCCGCCTCCGAATCCCGCGGTTGCGCCGGCCTCTCGAAATCAGCCGCCTCGGTCCTCAGGCCCTCGCAAGAGAAAACAGAGTGGTCAGAACCAAGAATTAAATAAAAAGAAATAAAAATAAAATCAAAAATAAAAGAAAAAGAAAATAAAAAAAACACAACAAAAACAAAAATAAAATATGAACAAAAACCGCGAAAAGTCGCGAGCTCTGGAAGAGCCGCGAAAAGCCGTGAAAATAAAAACGAAAAGAAAATCAACTACTAAGCCGTGCTCCCCGGCAACGGCGCCATTCTGATGAGCGATCCGAACGACTAAGGTAAAGGTACTGAATCGACGGTCGTTGAGACCTCAATCACTCGGATGTGTCCATCAAGAAAAATGAACCACTCGATACAAATAAAATCAATCAAGCACGAATAAGCGGTCCTGCTATGTGATTAACCTGGTATAGCACCCAGGGTCGAACTCAAGGAGCACGGATTGGCCGAAGGCCTACGAAGTAGTAAAAACAAATAAAATGAAGAAACTAAATCTTTTTAGTGGTTTTTAATTATTTTTATATTTTTTTTGGATTTTTAATATATAAAGAAAATAAGAAAAACAAAAACAAGCACACTTCAACAAATTATTTCAAGCAACAAAAATCAACCAAAAATTAAAACAAAAATGTTTTTATGTGTTTTATATTTTTAGTGTTTTTGGCGAATTTTTGATATTTTTATGATGTGTATTTTATTTTCTAAAAATTAAACAGTAGCGAAAAAATAGTGGTACTGTCCAGCCAAGCCAAAAGTCCCTAGATAAAATATCTAAGGGCCTCCAAATGTCCTGGGGGTATATTTCCTATAAAGTAGAGAAAACAAGGAAAATTCAGATACCAATTTTATTATTTTTGGATTTTTAATTTATTTATTAGAGTTTTTATGGGTTTTTGAGTGTTTTTAAGTTTTTAAGGTTTTTAAGAAATGAAAAATAGCCAAAATTGGCTAGAAAATCAAACAAACTAAACTAAACAGTAGTTAATTTTTATAGAATTTTTAGGGGAGTTTTTATATTTTTTGTGAATTTTCAATCTAGACAGTAACAAAAATTAAGGTTTTTGAATTTTTAAAAATAGCAAATGAAATCAAAAATGTCCTCAAAAATCCTTGAAAATCCTACACCATGGCAGGAGCCATGTGTCAAATTCTCATTGGATTTGGAGGTGATTTGATATTTTATTCAAAAATAACAAGAGGGTACTGTGCACAGGGACTGGAATGCAAATACCCGAAGTTCTGGGGGTCCAGGTGCAATTAACCCAGCAAATCACGTGCCAAGCACGTGCCTGAGGCACTCAGGGACCTATATGTAACGAAAATAAGTCCCAAGGACTTATTGGTAACACGTACCAAAAGTCCAGGGGCCTTAGTTGCAAATAACCCAAAAAATATCGCACATGCGGAAATAAACCACGCACAGGGGTATAAATGCAATTAACTAAAAAGTTTCATTCATTTCATAACCACCAGAACTACAAGGGCATAGACTGCAAATACACCAAAATAACACGTGACGAAGCACGTGGCTCACAACAGGCAGGGGTATATATGCAATTACACTAAAGCTTAGGGTCCTCTATGCAATTAAACCTAAAACTAAATAACTGACAGGACTCAAATGAAATAAAACAAAGATAAGGGCCTAAGGGTAAATTACCCTTTATTAGGCGGGGCTCTGGATGCGCTCCACGTGGCGATCGGACGGCTGCGGCTGGTGGGCGCTCCAGATGATGTCTCCTCAGATCTGACGGTGCCGGCTGCTCCAGGGATGGACGGCCCAGATTGGAACTGGAGCGAGGGGTGAAGATCGACGGCGCTGGAGGATGCTGGAAGAACAAAGCCCCGACGAGCTTCGCCGGGCTCGTGCGAGCGCTGCGCTCCTCCTTGGAGCACTCTGAAGGTCGAAGAAGAATGCTGGAGTGCTCCCGCGTCTGCTGCAATGCTCCGATGATCGACCTGAGCTCGGAGGAGCTCAGGCACGGTCGGCGGAGCTAGGACTTCTAGCTGAATGACGGAGAGCCTCAGATGGCCCTCGTTCTGACCTGCAAAGTGCACCAAAAGACTCGCGGGTCGAGGGCAAATTGCCTCGACCCGGTTAGGCGATGTGAAAGTGGTTGGTGCGTCGGGGCGGCGGGCTCCGGCGAAGGTGGAAGACGGAGGAGCCCGGTTCCCAACTCCTGTGCGAGATGGGTTGCGTGAGTGGGTGGAGAACGTGCGTCGGGAGGAGGTGAAGATGTGGGTCGGTTCCGATGATCGAGATGGGTAGCTGGATGACCGGAATCGAAGAAAGGCGTCTACGGCGAAGATTGGGCGAAAACTAAAATTAGATGAAATGGCAGAACTAAGTGGTTACCTAAATGGTCGATGAGACTGTGGTGGAGCTGGGGAAGCTCCCGGTCTTGGCCTCAAGGGACGTCTCGGCCCGAGGCTCGAAGCTCGCTCAGGTGGCGGAGCTGCGGCGGCTACGTCGCCGGATCAGTGGCTTCCTCCTCCTCACCTCGCTGCAACAGATGGAATCGCTTGCTGTCACTCTTGCGGTCACACTGGAGCTCACAGGGATGGAGGCGAATGGCCAAAGATGGAGAAAATGGGTGGCGGAGCTCGCTTATGTATGCTGGAAGGATCCGAGAGGGAAGGCTCGGGTAGGGTCGTGGTGGCGCGCGGATCCCAATGTTGATGCCCGGCGAGGGTGTCGGATGTGGGAGGTTCGAAATGGAGCCGGGGTTTGGGTGATATGCAATCGGGTCGAGCGGGGAAAAATCCGAGAAGTTGGGTCCGAAGCTCGAACCCGTGAGAAGTGGTCCTGGGGGGGCTAGTTGATCGGGCGGTCAACATTCCCAGGACCCAATGAGATCAGGCCACGTGGCAAAACTTTGAAACTCAAAAATAAGGTAGCAAATGACCGATTTTGCAAAAACTTAAAACATGAATTATTTTTATTTTATTTTTTTCTATTTTTTGGTGACTTTTAATTAATTTTTGGAAATAAAAATAGGCTATATACATAATATGTACTAGATATAGGTATATACAATATATATAGGGTTTTGATTTTTGATTTTTATATATTATTTTTGTACAATTTTATTCCCATTTTATATTTTATTTGTTTATAGAATAAAATAAGGAATAAAAAGGTATTTTTATTTTATTTTTATTATTTATATACATAGGTAAAATAAATAGATATATACATCTATATACATGGTATATGTGCAAGGTATTTTTGTATTTTTGATTTTTCCATTTTTGTTTTGTTTTGGTTTTTAATTGTTTTTATTTTATTTATTTACAATATATAATATAGACTATTTACAAGAATTATAAAATTACTTATATATATTAATAAATATATAGGTGTGGTTTATGTACATGATGAAAGGAGGTATTTTTGATCTTTTTGGATTTTTAATTTTTTTTGTTTTTATATATTTATAAATATATACAAGTATTCACAAGCATATTTTTGGGTGAGAAAAATATTTTTATTTAGTTACATAAATATATACACAAGAGCCCCTATCTCCCTCTACTTTGGCTTTAATGTGGTCAGGCCCATGCTGAGCCCTCCCTTGGGTTAGGTTGCTCAATATTTATTCTAAATATTTCCCTCTTTTTCTTTTTAATCTTTATTCTTTTATTTTTGCACAAAAACATGCTAATTATAGGTTTTTACACAATGCATGCTTTTGGTAATTATTCCTATTTACACATATCTACATGCATTTGCAAAGGTTTTTCTAGCTAAAATATAAGAATAAAGAGTGATGAATGGGTATTCATCAGCCATCTGCTCCATCTGCGTGATTCCCTGGCACTGCTTCTTCTCAATCAGCTCCATGCGGTCCAACTTCTCGCTGATGATACCCATGTCCGCAGCGGACGACTCTGCCTGTGCTGCTGCGACTACGGACGAACTAGATGGACCTGCATCGACCCGTGCTATCCGCTGGTACTGCACGGGTCCTGGCTGCTGCTGGGGTCTCCCCTGAGTGTACAACCGGGTCTGGGACATCACCATATAATTCTCAGCCATCTCCTCGAAGATGGCCCAGACCTGGTCGTGGTCCTTGGCGAAATAGGACCCGCCACAAGAAGCATTCGCCAGACCCTGAAGCTCTGGTGTCAACCCGCTGAAGAAGCTCTGCACAAGGTTCGGCTTCGTGATGTCGTGGTGCGGGCATCTGTCTGTGAGCTCTCTAAACCTCTCCCATGCCTCGTGAAACTGCTCATTGGGGAGCATGGAGAAGTTGCTGATCAGGGCCCTCGCTGCATTCGTCCGCCCGAGTGGATAGTACTTGTTCAAGTACTCGGTGCGGAGCTGCTCCCAGGTGTAGACGAACTTCCCCAGATGCTTCAGCCAGGTGGCTGCTCTGTCTGCTAGTGAGAAGGGGAAGGCAATCATCCGAATCGTATCCTGGTCCACATGGCGGTCGTGGACAGTACTGCAAATCATCAGGAACTCCTGGAGGTGGAGATGGGGCTCCTCGGTGGCAAGCCCATGAAACGGGGAAGCATCTGCAGGGTGTTCGGGGGGAACTTGAAGTCCCCCACGATAGCAGGTACCACCACCCAATGGTGCATCAGTGTAGATCCGGGGTTGTGCAACTCCCGCATCGGTCTCGGTGGTCCTCCTGCCGCGGCGGCTGCCGCTGCGGCGGCGGCTGCTGCTGCTGCTGCTGTGGCTCGTGCCTCTGCATCTGGTATGTCCTCAGGCTCGCTCCGCTGATCTCGCTCTGCTCGGAGGCGCTCCAACTCTCTCCTCATTTCAATCATGAACGCTCCCTGATCGCGTAACTGCTGTTGAACTGTCTCTAATGAGGCGATCAAGGTGGAGTTAATCGCTCCCTGATCCATCACGACGTGCTCTGTACGGGAACGATCCTCAGAACTGCCGGCCATGACGTCTGCAAAATCAAAGGATCCCAACTCAGGTGCTGTCAAATCTATCAATCTCTCCTCGGGCTCATGTCTCTCAGGTCTGAAAGAAAGGGGGTCGAGGGGGAATAGGGCGGAGTCGTACTCGGGCTCGGAGAGCTGGTCTCGGCTCTCGCGGGCCAACCTAGATGATTGGGTAGACGTGCCCAAAAGCGGTGCAGCCAGAGGCTGCCTAAGAGAGCGTCGACCCATCATCTTGATCTGGCGAGTAGGGCGGATGAGATCTGGAGAAACTATGATCACAAAACAAACCCCCGGTTCACCAACGCGACGCGAGCTGAAGACCTTGAAAGTTCGGTCAAATTATCTTGTCAATTTTATTAGGTGAACACACAAAATATCAGAGCGCTTACGTGACCTGTTAGGATACCCGATGCTATCCCAACCGACTGGCCCGCACGAAAGAGTCGGTAATCAGTCGGGACTAGCACCGAAGGGCTCTACCTAGGGTGTGGGTCACTCTCTCGCGCATCCAGACCATACAATGAGGGGGTTGCTCTCCCCAAGACAAAATTTTTAGGTGAGCGTCTTTTAGGATCAATAGTGTTAACCAGTCCCAATTTTATGGTTTCTCTTTTTAATCTTTTTCAAATCAAAACAAAAGGCCTAACGAATTTTTCGGTTCGCCTGGTTATTTAATCCAAAACAGAGGGGGAGAAGTCGAAAAAGCCGATGCACGATAAAATCAATGATGCATGCTGAGTAAGAAATGCGTACCTTGTCTCCAGCACTCTACATGCAAGTGATCCGCGCAGAATTTAAAGACTGAAAGTAAACTACCTAAATGATGCAATGGGAAAAACCGAGTCCTAGATGAGCAATTTCTATCGCAAGAACCGTCTAACCGGTCACCGACCTCCAAGCCAAAGAGTCCGGTCTTGGCCCGTCCCTCCTCTGTCCGACAAATCGGGGGTAGGAGAAAGCGCTTTACAGGACGGGCTGCGGCACGTAGGCTACGAAGGAGATGATTCGGTTATTTTTATTAATGATTTTTAGTAGGTCCAATTAACATTCTATAGGAACAGGCAAGCAATTAGGTGTGGGGATCCTACTAATTACGGCACAAGCAAGCGAAATTCCTAAGTCTAGGGGCTCGAGCAAAAACCGCGTAAACACCGGAAAAGGCAGAAAGAAAATAAAAAGAAAACCGCGTAAAAGCCGCGAAAAACTCCTAAGGGTCCCCCGAGCACACCGGTGCTCGGCGAAACAGACCCGCTAAGTCTAAAGTGTCCAAGTCCTGAGAGTCCCTGTATTATTACAATAATAATGAAAATAAAAATGAAAATCCTCTCCCACTCAACTCTCTCTCACTCTCTCCTGCGGCTCCGCAAAGAAAGGAGCCGCCTCCGGATCTCGCGGTTGCGTCGGCTTCTCGAAATCGCCCGCCTCGGTCCTCGGGCCCTCGCAAGAAAGAGAAGAATGGTTAGACCAAGATAATCAAATAAAATAAAAAGAAAATAAATGAAACTGAAAATGAAGGTATATATGCAAAAATACAAAATAAAATAAACACTCAAAATAAAACAAAATCAAAAATGAAAGAAAAAGAAAATAAAACAAAATCAAACAAAAAGAAAATAAAAACAAAAGCCGCGAAAAAGCCGCGAGCTCTGAAAGAGCCGCAAATAGCCGCGAAAATAAAAACGAAAATCAAAGGAAAACTACTAAGCTGTGCTCCCCGGCAACGGCGCCATTCTGATGACACGGATTCCGATCAACTAAGGTAAAGGTACGGAAATGGTCGTTGCGACCTCGGTCACTCAGATGTGTCGATCAAGAAAAATGAACCACTAAATAGAGATAAAATCGATCAAAACACGAATAGCGGTCCTGCTATTGGATTAACCTGGTATAGCACCCAGGGTCGAACTCAAGGAGCACGGGTTGGCCGAGAGGCCTACGAAGTAGTAAAAAGAAAGAAAATAAAAGAACAAAATATTTTTAGTGGTTTTTAATTTGTTTTATATTTTTTTGGATTTTTAAGTAATTAAGAAAATAAAGAAAAACAAGGAAAGGCCCACTTAACCAAATTATTTAAAGCAATAAAAATCAAACAAAAATTCAAACAAAAATGTTTTTATGTTTTTTATATTTTTTATGTTTTTGGTGAATTTTTGAGATTTTTCTGATGATTATTTGATTTTCTAAAAATCAAAAGGTGACTGAAATAGAGGGTACTATCCAGCCGAGCCAAAAAGCCCTAGATAAAATATCTAAGAGCCTCAAAATGGCCTGGAGGTAATTTTCCTGTAAAGAAGATGAAACAAGGAAAATTTAGGTACCAATTTTATTATTTTTGGATTTTTAATTTATTTACTAGAATTTTTATAGGTTTTTGAGTGTTTTTAAGTTTTTAGTGATTTTCAGTAATGAAAAATAGCCAAAATTGGCTAGAAAATCAAACTAATCAAAATAGACAATAGCTAATTTTTGTAGAATTTTTAATGAGTGTTAATATTTTTTGGGGTTTTTAAAGTTAGACAGTAGCAAAAATGAGGTTTTTGATTTTTTAAAAATATCAAACGAAATAAAAAATGTCCTCAAAAATCCACGAAAATCCTACACCATGGCAGGAGCCATGTGTCAAATTCTCGTTGGATTTGGAGGTGATTTGATATTTTATTCAAAAATAAAAGAGGGGCACTGTGCACAGGGACCAAAGTGCAAATACCCGAAGTTCTGGGGGGTCTGGTGCAATTTTCCCAGTAAAACACGCGCCACACGCGTGCCTGGGGCACTCAGGGGACCCAACTGTAAGAAAAATAAGTCCCGAGGACTTATTGGTAACATGTACCAAAAGTCCAAGGGCTTTTCTGCAAATAACCCAAAATAAAACGCACATGCTGGAATATATCACGCACAGGGGTATAAATGCAAATAAGAGAAACTTTTCATTCATTCAATAACATCCAGAACTACAGGGGGGTCTACTGCAAATATCCCAGAACAACACGTGACGAAGCACGTGGCATACAACACACAGGGGTATCTAAGCAATTAAAATAAAGCACGGGGTCCACTATGCAAATTAACCTAAAACTTAACAACTACGTTCTATATTTACAGGACTAAAACGAAATAACAAAATAAGACAAGGCCTAAGGATAAATTACCCTTTATTATGCGGTTGGGCTGGATACGCGCCACGTGTAGATCTGACGGCAGCGAACAGAGGGCGCTCCAGATGTCGCCTCCTCAGATCGGACGATGCGGGACGCTCCGGAGATGAACGGCTCTGATTGAAACTGGAGCGGGAGGGGCGATCGAACGGCGATGGAGGATGCTGGAAGAACAAGTCCCCGGCGAGACTCGTCGGGCTCGTGCGTGCGTGGTGCTCCTCCCTGGAGCCCTCTGAAGGTCGGAGAAGAATTGTGGAAGGCTCTCGCGTCTGCCGGTGGGCTTCGATGATCGAGCCGAGCTCCGAGGAGCTCGGGCGAGGTCGGCGGAGCTCGGTCTCCTGGCTGGATGACGAAGGGCCTCAGATGCCCTCGTTTCGACCTGAAAAATGAACCAGAAGACTCACGGGTCGAGGGCAAATTGCCTCAACCCGGTTAGGCGAAGTGGGGGTGATTGATGTGTCGGGATGGCGAGCTCCGGCGAAGGTGGTGGACGGAGGAACTCGGTTCCCAGCTCCTGTGCGAGCTGGGTTGAGTGAGTGGGTGAAGAATGTGCGTCGGAAGGAGGCGGACGTAATGGACGATTCCGATGATCGAAATGGGTAACGGAGTGGTCGGAATCAAAGAAGCGCGGCGACGGAGCGATTTGGGCGTAAACTGAAATTAAAGGAAATGGGCAGCCTAAGGGAATACCTGGGTGGTCGGAGAGACTGGGGAGGAGCTGCTGATGCTCCTGGTCGTCGCCTCGAGTATCGTCTCGCTCCGAGGCTCGAAGCTCACGCTGGTGGCGGTGCTACGGCGGCTGGGCTCGCCGGATCGATGGCGAAGCTCCCTCTCCTCGCTTCGACAGGCTCAGACGCGAGCTGTCACCTCACGCACTCTCTGGAGCTCACTGGAGAACGAAGCAAATGGCCAAAGATGGAGCAAATGGGTGGCGGAGCTACAGCTTTATACGGCTAGGGGTCCGGCTAGGAGAGGTCCGGGCATGCTTGTCGGAGCACGGATCCCATAACCCACCCCGGGCGTGGATCATGGTCGATCAATCTCGGATTAGGACCCGGGGTTAGGTGGAATGATGATCGGGTCGAGCGGGTGAAAATTGGAGAAATCGGGTCCACGACCCAGATCCGCGGGAGGTGATCCTGGGGGGGGGGGGGGGGTAGTTGACCGGGCGGTCAACATCCCCAGGACCCAATAGAATCAGGCCACGTGGCTAAATTTTGGAGGTGAAAATTAAGGTAGTAAATGGCCGATTTTGCAAAAACTCAAAACACAAAAGATTTTTATTTTATTTTTTTCTATTTTTTAGTGATTTTTAATTAATTTTTGGAAATAAAAATAAGGTATATATATAGTATGTACTATATAGGTATATGTACACTATTAGGGTTTTTGATTTTTTTGATTTTTAATTATTATTTTTATGCAATTTTATTCCTATTTTATATGTTATTTATTTATAGAATAAAAAAAGGAATAAAAAGGTATTTTTATTTTATTTTTATTATTTATGTACATAGGTAAAATAAATATATATGTTCATTTATATACATGGTATATGTACAATGTATTTTTGTATTTTTAATTTTTGCTATTTCTATTTTGTTTTTGTTTTACTTGTTTGTATTTTATTTATTTACATTATATAACATAGAATATTTACAAAAAGTTTGGAAATTAATTTTATTTATTTACAAGGTTAAATAAATACATAGAAGTGGTTGATGTACAAGATGACAATGGGTGTTTTTGTTCTTTTTGATTTTTAACTTTTTCTTTTGTTTTTATACTTAGAAATATGTACAAATATTTACAAGCATATTTTTGGTGAGGAAAATATCTTTTATTTTATTTACATAAATATTTACACTCATGAGCCCCTATCTCCCTCTACTTTGGCTTTTATGCGGTCAGGCCCATGCTGAGCCCTCCCTTGGGTTAGGTTGCTCAATATTTATTCTAAATATTTCCCTCTTTTTCTTTTTAATCTTTATTCTTTTATTTTTGCACAAAAACATGCTAATTATAGGTTTTTACACAATGCATGCTTTTGGTAATTATTTGTATTTACATATATCTACATGCATTTGCAAAGGTTTTTGTAGCTAAAATATAAGAATAAAGAGTGATGAATGAGTATTCATCAGTCGTAGTCCACCATTTGATAAACGTTGGAGGATGTTTATCAGCTCCAAGCTATAATGCCAACATAATAGTCGTCAATACAAATTTACAAATGATAATGTAAAATCAAACTTTGTGATTTATACATACCAGTTCATGCCTCACAGTTCCATGGCTCTTCGATCCACTAGTTGATCTAATACTTTGTTTCCCTCTATTTATATCTTCCCTGCTTCAGACCTCTTCTGAAATTTTTCTTGAATGAAAAGGTCACAATAGCGACCACCTTGCTGGAGTGCACCACGATGGCGCGCATAATTTTGCTCTTTCCCAATCTTCTGCACCATCCAGCTTCTTGATTGCAGCTTTTCTTGCCCTGTAAACATTGTTCTTTACTCGGTCTGTTGCTAGCTTTACTAGAGCAAATCGATACATTTCTTTTGTATGACCAGGTGGTAGCGCATACAGGTTCTGCACATCAAGTTTTAGTTACAAATAATTATTTTGAAAATAACCAATAAATAACATCACATATTGAATCTTACATAAACACCATTTAAAATTCGCTCTTGTTCCTCTAGAGTCATGCAACTCCATCTATAATCCGAGCAATCTTGCATAGCTCTAAAGGCCTTCGTGAGTGCTTGGGCCACAACATGCTGATTATCAAGTGTGTACCTGAATTTCAAAATTACTTATTACAAATAAATAAGTATGATAAATAAGCAAGCATATATAGTAATTAAAAGAACTGTTTATAAAGTAGATACCCATCTGGTAGAAATTGCAAGTACTTCTGAGGATCTTGAGTTGGGGGCGGGACTTGACTTTGAGGAGTGTCATGGGGTTGGGAAGGACCCTGAGTAATGGGTGGACCTGAACCTAGTAGAGGAGGTTGAGGAGGAATCTGAGGTTGGCCAGGACTATGATGATCGGTAGAGGATTGTGGAGTGGGCTGGCGAGAGCGTATAACACTTGGAGGTGTTCCTGCCAACGAAATGTAATGTGCATATTGCAAAGGAACTTCTACACCAGTATCAAGCATATAGGAAACAAGCCTTGCGACATCTTCATTATGCTCACCTATTGTAGAAACAAGCATGTAAGAAATATAATTATTTTTTTAAAAAAATACTACTACAAGAAATCATACCATCGATGTCTGGAGTATGTCGATCTGAAATACGATCATCATCATGATGCGATCTGCTCCCGCTCCCTCTAGAACCTCGCCCACGCATCATACGCATTTCCTGTAAAGATCAACATATCATGATATGAAAAATTAAGAAAGAGATACTGCAAATAAATAAATTATTAAACTTCAGTTTTAATCAACTTACAATGATATTATGGGTATACTGTTACATTATGTGGTCGCTCAAAGTCTAGAACAAGTACAATTGACGAGTCATCTATATTCAGTTGGTCATTAGAATCCATATAAATGCGTGAAATCTTCTTTAAAACTGTAAAACGATCATCTCTTTTCGCTTTTTTTCCCACAATTGGAACATAACATATCTGATCAACTTGTGAACTAAGGACAAAAGGTTCAAATCTTCGAATATATTTTCGGGCAATGACATCTACAATATCATGTATATGGTCAACAACCACACCATATTGTGGATCGTACCGGTCACAAGAAAATAAGAAGAGCTTATTAATGACACGCCAAGCGACTCGGGTAAAAAGGTTGTCAAGGGTCATTGCGACCCAAGTCACCAAGCGTGGTCGATCAAGAAAAATAGACCACCAAATCAGATAAAAATCAATCAAACACAAGTAGCGGTCTCGCTATTAGATTAACCTGGTATAGCGACCAGGGTCGAACACAAGGAGCACGTAATGGCCTTGCGGCCTACGAAGTAGTCTAAAAAAGAAATAAAATAAAATAAAATTCTTTTGGTGGATTTTTTAATTTTTATAAATTTTTTGGATTTTTACTTAATAAAGAAAATAAAAAAAACAAGGGAAACAACCAAATTCAAGCAATTATTTAATGCATCAAAAATCAATCAAAAATTCAAATAAAAATGTTTTTGTGTATTTTATGTTTTTTACTATTTTTGGGTAATTTTTGGTATTTTTTATTTTTATTTAATTTTCTAAAAATAAAACAAGGCAGGGAAATGAAGGTACTGTCCAGTCAGGAGTAAAAAGCCAATTTAAAATGCAAAAAGGCCCAGCTAACTCCTGGAGGTACTTTTCCTCTAAACTAGAAAGTTTAAGGAAATTTGGGCACTGAATTATTGTTTTTGGATTTTTGGATTAATTATTAGAATTTTTATAGGTTTTTAGGTGTTTTTCAATTTTTATGAGTTTTATATAATGCAAAATGACCAAAATTGGTCAGAAAATCAAGCAAGACAAAATACACAGTAGCTAATTTTTTTTGCAATTTTTAGATGAGTTAAAATATTTTTTTGTGATTTTTCAAATCGGATAGTAAAGAAAAAGGTTGTTTTTGAATTTTTAAAAATAGCAAATAAAAGAAAAAATGTCTCCAAAAATTCTAGAAAATTTTACAACATGGCAGGAGCCATGTGTCCAATTTTATTGAATTTGGAGTGAGTTTGATATTTTATTCAAAATCAAAACCTAGGTACAGTGCACAGGGACCTGTACGTAAATACCAGAAGTTCCAGGGGGTCCGGTGCAAAAATTCCAAGAAGTCACGCGTGAGGCGCGTGTCTGGGGCACACAGGGACCTAATTGTAAATAAACTAAGGTCCTGGGACTATTTAATAACAGGTACTAAAAGTCCTAGGGCCTTAGTGTAAAATACCCAAAATATACGCACATGCACAAATAAATCACGCACAGGGGTATAAATGCAATTATCTAAAAGTTTTCATTCATTCATGAACATCCCAGAACTACAAGGCTATCAATACAAATATCCCAGACAAACACGTGTCGATGCACGTGACACACTACAGGCAGGGGTATAAATGCAAATCAGATAAACAGTAGGGTCCTCAATGCAATATTTACAAAAATAAAAGAACTAAACTATGTATTTACAGGACTAGAAAATAAATACGAAAGCTAGAGGGGCCTAAGAGCTATTTACCCCGTTATTAAATGTCGACGGCTGATGTAGCGCCACGTAGCTGATCCAATGGGTGAAAATGATGGCGCCTTAACCCTGAAACGCAAGCCTGATCGAACGATCGAGGGTCCACCACGTGGCAGATCTGACGGTGATGAAGCTGACACGTGGAGATCGGACGGCTCTGAAGTCACGGGTGCCTCTTCATCTGATCGTGCGGCTCAGATCGGTCCTCAGATGGATCGGACGGTATCTGCGGCTCCTCGAATGAACGGATCAGATCTGAACTGGAGCGTCGAGGCCGATCGAACGTCTGGGGAAGATGGTGGAAGAACAGTTGGCCGGCGAGCTTCGCCGGCCCGGTGCACGCGCTATGGTCCTCCCCTGCTGCTCCTGGGATGCGGAAGAGCTCCGCCGTGAAGCTCCGCAGCTGATGATGGTCTCCGATGAGTCGAACAACCACCAGAACGGCCCCGCGACGGCGGTGGCCTGAAGCTCCTGTGCCCGAGCGTTTGGCCTCCAGATGAGGCTCTCCTGAGGATGGAACCTGCACAGGAGGAAAGATGGGTCGAGGGCAAACTGCCTCGACCTGTTAGCGTGCGAGAACAGCGACGGGTGCGTCGATATGGCGGCCCTCCGGCGAGCGGCGGAGGTGGAGGGTCGAGGTTCCTGCTCTGGGGCGAGCCAGGGGGGATGGGTAGGTGGAGAAGGTGAGGAGGAGGCTCGTGAAGGTGGTGGCGGTGTCGGATGGGCAAGTGGATGGACGGAGACGAAGGGCGGAGGCGGCAGAGCTACAGCTACTGGAAGCTAAAAATTCTAATCTACGCTAAACTAAAGGCTACGGAGGCTACCTGGCGGAGGCTATCGACTGGGCTGAAGCTCGGGGAGCTCCTGGATCATTTCCTTCAAGGGGTCGTCGGCTCCCCGAGGCTGGGCGCGCTCGCGGCGGCGCACGGCGGCGGAGCCACCGGATCAGAGGTCTCCGAGGTCCTCGAGCCTTGCTTCCACTCCGACGCGCACAGCTGTCACTCAGGCACACCGGAGGAGGTCCTTGGCTGTGAGTGGGAGGTCCAAAGATGAAGGAAAAGGTCTGTCGGAGGCGAAGCTATATATGCACAGGGGTCCGAGAAGGAATGGATCGGGCGAGTAGTTCGCATCTCGGATCCCTCAGACCCACCCCGGGCGAGGATCTGGGATGAACAAGGATTAATCGGGGCCTGGGGTTAGGGTATTCGGCTGTCGGATCGAGTGGGGAGAAAAGGTAGAAAACGGGTCGGTCACCAGATCCGCAAGGGAAGTGGTCCACTGGGGGGAGTTGACCGGGGGGTCAACATTCCCCCGTGGACCGATCAGAGTCCGCCAGCTCAATATTATTTGATTATTTATTTTAAAATAGTAAATGATCGAATTAAGAAAAACTTAAAACATGAAAAATATTTGTTTTATTTTTTTTCTATTTTTTGGTGATTTTTAATTAATTTTTCCAAATAAAAATAGGGTATTTACATAATAGGGCTATATATAGGTATATATACAATATAGGGTTTTGATTTTTGATTTTTAATTAGTTCTTTTTGGGCATTTTTATTCCTATTTTATATTTTATTTATTTATAGCCTAAAATTAAGGAATAAAAAGATATTTTTATTTTATATTTATTATTTATATACAAGGGTGAAATAAATAAGTATATACATCTATGTACATGGTATATTTACAATATTATTTTTTATTTTAAATTTTGTTCTTTTTATTTTATTTTTGTTTTTATTGCTTTTATTTATTTACAACATAAAAGATAGAATATTTACAAATTTTTATAGAAATTAATTTTATTTATTTATAAGGTGAAATAAATATATGAAGTGTATTTATATACATGGTGAATATGTGCAAGGTGAATATTTTTATTTTTCTTTTTTATTTTTCTATTTTTGTTTTGATTTTTATATTTACAAATATGTACAAATATATACAAGCTTATTTTATTCTATTTTTGGAGGAAAATATTTTTATTCTATTTATAGGGATATTTACACACATGAGCCCCTGTCTCCCTCTACTTTGGCTTTTAAGCGGTCAGGCCCATGCTGAGCCCTCCCTTGGGATTAGGTCGCTCAATATTTATTCTAAATATTTCCCTCCTTTTCTTTTTATTCTTTATTCTTTTATTTTTGCACAAAAACATGCTAATTATTAGTTTTTATACAATGCATGCTTTTGGTAATTATTTGTATTTACACATATCTACATGCATTTGCAAAGGTTTTTGTAGCTAAAATATAAGAATAAAGAGTGATGAATGAGTATTCATCACCCCCCTATACTTAACTTTGCTAGTCCCTTAGCAAACACTTATTTGAAAAAGAAGTGAAAACGAAGAAAGATTAAAAAGAAAAAGAGAAGAATGTACATGGATCAAGGTTGATTATTAAACTTGCCTTCATTAAATTGAGGTATGGAGCTCGATCAGATCTTTGGATTATTAATGTGTCGGAACCTTATTTGGACTTAAGCTTAAAACTCAACAGCCTCTAAGTTCCACTAATCTATAACCAAGACTCCTCAATAATCCAGATTAGAACAAGTCACCAAACACAAACCATGAAGACCATGAATCTTTCCTTGTCATGTGAATGTGAGGTATAAGCTCTCCACCTCAGAAATGGCAACTTGACAACCCTCCCCAACAAGGTAACTCTATGACCTCAATCTGGCCACTCTTTCCTCGAGGAGCGGGGTATTCCCTTCTATGTTCAAGTTCAACCGGCTCAAGAAGAGGAGGAAGAAGAGAATGGACCATGGCCAGTGTAGCCATGTATCCTTGGAAGCCTGACTAGTGTAGCCAAGTCTCCCTGCTACAAGCTACATAAGGTGGAACATGAATCTCAAGCTTTGCTTATTGCACTCTATATACATACTCCGGTGGGATTATCATTTTCTCTCAGACCCACCACTTTTTTGGAGTTATTTTCTTTTTGCATTTTTTTTTCAAGTGCATCTATACATCATATACATGTGCAGCATATATACAAGGAGTTTTTCCTCTTGAGCCAGTAGACTATCCCTCTTTTGAAGCTTTATTGCAACCCACAACTCCTGTCGTTAGACCTCATGGCAACCAGACCAAGTTGAGACGCACTTCCTTCACTAAAAGAAGAAGAGAGGTTCCGCCTAGAAGTACTACCCTCATATGCTAACCCAAGTCAAGGAAGACTGCCTCCTCACCACCTCATCCGTAGAGAGCTCGGTGCAAAGTGCTGGTGTCCAAGTAAAGCCATTGTCCCTATGAGTCATGTGTTGTTGTTAAGTGCTCTACTTAGGCTCATTGAGATGACATGTGATCATAGCCTAGTGGACTCAAAGAATTAAGTCACTATGGACCTGAAAAGCCTTAAACCTAAGCCCTATAAGGTTCCTCTTATAAATTAGGTGGATTAAGATCTTAGTCAAGCTCCATTTCCCAATTTAATTCCAGGCTAGTTTAAATGTCAACTATAATCCAGAAAAACTATATACATATATAGAAAAGATGCTATTTACACAAATTTTACAACCATGCAAAATTTTTGAAAAATGTTTTGAAATCATGAATGAATGGATGCATGAAGTGTAAGTTTTGCAAAAGTATTTACACACATTTACACAAGATTTTTGCAAACTTATGATTTTCAAAACATTTTGGAAAAATTTTGTACTATATACATAATTTTGATAAGAAAATATTTACACAAGCTTTACACAAAAGATTTTTGAAATCATTTTTACAAAAATAATTTGTACACTAGCTATGTATGTGCAAATAAAAGAATGTTTATGTACATGAAAAATTTTTAATTTTTGTGGTTTTTAGGGTTTTTAGCCATTTTATTTATTTACACACTCACACAAAGTACGAGTTATGGCTAAAGTATATATGGAATATATACACACCCCCCTATACTTTAGCTCGAACGATCTCCTCAGAGTCAAGAGCGATGAAGAAGACATAACTCGTGCTTAGTATAGGGAAGTGAAACAGAAGGCTATATACAAAGATGAATGAATGAATAGAATATCAAGAGACTCTCGGCTTTTCCCCCTATACTTAGGATCAAATAATCCTAAATCTAGCAGGTTGTTCATGAAGGGAAAACCGAGTGAAGGATGTACAGGGTCTACCCCCCCTATACTTAGGGTAAAATATCCCTAAGTATAGGCAGCAAAACAGGGGTAGCAAGACACGAAGAAAATCAACGAATATTTACAAGGAGGAGAAGACATCACTCCCTCTATACTTAAGGTGAAGAACCTTAAGTATAGGCAACAACAGAAGTGATGAAACAGAACGAAGAACAACCCGGTGTTTCCACCCCCCCTATACTTAGGATGAGGAATATCCTAAGTATAGCCAAGATAATCCTAAGCGAGACCTGGGGTGAAAACAAGAATGGAAGAAAGAAAGATCAAAGTAAGACGAAACACGTATATACAAAAGAGTACAATGTTGAGGTGCCTCTCAACAAGCGCTAGTTTTTACGCCCCCAGCTGGGCGCAAAGGCTAGGATAATGCAGTATCGAGATTCAGTACGGCATCGGTAAGGCGAATGCCGTACTGTCGTCGCAGTCTCGAAATGAGAACAGCGATGAACTCAACTGTGTAAACAAAGACACCCAGGTATGCAATCAAGTGGGTGTCTGCTACCGGCCAGTGATATGGAAAGAAGTGATCGGGATCCGGTAGCACAAAAGAAATCAGCGGCTCTGGGTCAGACTGGAGTGAGAGTATAGAGCCGAAGAAATCAAACGTGGAGAAGGATAGATCAATAATAGAATCCTCCACGTCAATCAGTGTCTCAAACAGGTGTGGATAATCAAGATCAGGAGACTCTCTAAGCAGACTGATATCCGATGCATGAAATAGAATCATATCAGGCAAATCATCGAATATCTCCAGAATGGGCTCGTCCTCGTGATGAATCCACGATTCATCACCTTTATTCTTTTATTTTAACCTCTTTTCCTTAGTCAAATACCTGTAAATAACCACTAATTCCATAAAATTACCATTTCTCATGCATTTGTTAATTATGCTTTTTTTAACACTTTTTGTACATAAATAAAAGAATAAAGAAGAAAAGAAAAAGGAAAGGAGGTATTTATGTAATAAATACAGACTGACCCAAACCCCCATAGAAGGTCAAGACTTGACCTGATCGACCAGGAATAAAGTAGGGGGAGATAGGGTCGTTTGTCAGAAAAATCCAAAAATGTCTTGTACATATTTTTCATGTATATTTGTACAAAACTTACAGTATTTTATTTGTACATAATTTGACCTTAAATTATTTATTTTTGTAAATAAAAGTTGTAAATAAAACTGTGTTGAAAATAATAAAAATATTTGTAAAATAAAATATTGTATATATTGCAAATAATTACGCCCAGAAAAAGCCGTAAAGTGATAATTAAAACATCAATTCCGACTCCATACAAGCTCAAATTGAACCAAACTCACTTCCATCGAACTATAAATTAAATTATCTTTTAAATGGTTGTGGTTTCGTATTTTTTGGAGTTACGGTTAAAAAGTTAATTTTCTGGGGTGTATTGTGCAGTTTACCCATATATTTGTTGTATATAATTATTAATATTTATTTTTACATAATGTATATATTTGTAAATATTATTTTCAATAAAAATATAAATTTAAAAAAATTAAAAAAATCTTGTATAAAAATTATTTCCTTATTTGCACATATGTACATTATATTATATATATAATATATGTATACCACTAATTTCCTTTTATAAAAACCATCAAAAAATTAATTATTTATATTATTTAATTAATTTAAATTAATTCCGAAATTCATATTTATTTTATTGGATTTATGTGAATTAAGTGACTTAATAACTTACCATTTATTTTAGATTTGATTTTATTCCTTTAATGGCCACCATTAAGGTGGCTAATTCATTTTTGGTAAATACATTATTTAATTTATTAATTTAATTACGAATTTCGAATTTATTTATTAATTAATTTAATTTAATTCACCCAATAATCACCTTCCTTTTTTTGAAGATACTTTCCTTTTTTCATTTTCTTCTCTTTTTAATGGGCTCCTCCTCCTTCATTCAAACTTGATCGATCTTTGGCGGAGAGGAGCCCGGTTTCCGAGAGATTTCTTGTTGAAGAGGGTCCTAGCCTCCGATCCAGTCGGTGACAGCGACTTGAGCTTCGTCGAGGCCATCATGACGTGTCCAAACCCCGAGGTGAGATCCACTTTTACTTGTCGTTTCTCGTAGGTAAATTGTAGGTTTAGATGTTAGCGTAGTGTATTTTTAGAATTTAGATCATAAAAAAGATCTCCATACATTTTCGCCCGACACCGATTTTTCATCTCACATCGCGATCTCCACGCGTTCTATTTCTATCTCGCGCAACCTTCCACCTCCGGTCACGCACGGTGACCGGAGATACGGATCTCTCCATCATCTCGCTGAGATCCGCCCATTCAAATATTTCATTTTTGTGTATAAATAAAAAAATATAAAATAACCTTCCTTGTTTATCTCACATCTGTTTTTGCAAGGAAAATAAAAAAAATTTATTTATCTTTTCTCTCTAATCCTTGTTTTGCAGGAAGAATAAACAAAAAAAATTATTATTTTTTTATATCTCTAACATTTGTTTTGCAGGTAAGAAAAAAATAATAAAAAAAATTGTTTATATCTCTAACTGTGGTTTTGCAGGAAAACAAAAAAAATATAAAAAAATTTGTCTTTCATTCTGATTATATTTCCAGATTAAAAGAAAATAAAAAAATATATATTTTTTCTAACTCTTTCCTGCAGTTCAAAAAAAATTAATAAAAAAATAAAAAATAAAAACTCAGCAGCGGGTCGTCACCCCCGCTGCCACCAATAACAGCAGGTTCTCCCAGCCACGCGCGGTGGCGCCGGCTGCGCCCTGCACCGCCGGCTGCGCCCTGCACCATCGGCAGCCCCGCACCACCGGCTGCGCTGTGCGCGCACCTCGCCTCCCCATCACGACCTCCCACGCGGGCGGCGGCCCCTCCCTCCAGGCGAGGGCCCCTGCGCGCCTGCGAACCAGCCTCCGCCGCGTGTGGCGACCAACCTCCGAAGCCGCTCCGCCCAGCCACGGCTCCTCCGCGCCCTTCTCCATTGCGTGGCCACGCGCTGATCCAGACCCTCCGCGACCTGTCCGCGCGAGGCCGCGCGCCTCCGCCGCCCAGCCCGCGCTGCTCGAAGACCGCCGTGCGCCCCCGCGCGTGGCCACCTCCAGCCGATCCGCGTCCCGCTGCCTCCTCCACGCGGACGCCGCCCACCACCGACGCCTCTCCTGCTCCTCCGTCCTCGCGCGGGCGGCGCCGCGCCCCACGCGAGCCTCTCCAACCTCCACGCACGCGACGCGCGTCCAGACCCAGCGCCGCCTCGCCCCTGAAGTTGCGTCGCGCCCCCTGTCCTCTCCCATCTTGATGGGCGGCGGCCCTGCCCTCCTGCCTCTTCTGTTGAGAAAGAAACGAGGAAGAACCCTGGGTTTGGATTAAAAAATTGAGAAATTTACAAGATCAGCCTCAGAAAGTACAAACATTGCACAGATACCCCTGCTCTAGAAAGTCATGTGCTTGGCACATGTTTGATGGGTAAATTACAAGTATTCCCTCTTATTTTTATTATGTTACTTGTTTTATGCAAAAACTTCCCATAATTGCAATTTGGCCCTTGCTTGTCCATACTTAACTTGCTTGTCTTTTTGTGATCAAATAAATGTTTATATGAGCCTTAAAATTTTGTAAAAATTTGTGTAAGCTCCTTCTACGGTCTTTTTCAGTGTATAAATTTTTCATTTCATTTTGACTTTATTTGATATATTTATAAAAATCAAAAACATTGACTTTTTGCTTGTCTACATTTTGAAAATTCATAAAAATTCACAAAATAGTCTAAAATTTCCACAAAAATTCTTGTAGTTGCTTCTTGGTGTCTTTTAATTTCTGACCAATTTTTGTACATTTTTCTTTTATAAAAACCAAAAAAAATTACGAAAAACAAAAAAATCTTTAAAAAATTGTAGGAATTTGTAGAAAAATTCAAAAATAGTGATTTCAGTTGCGGATTGTAGATATTTCTTTATAGTTTCTCTTAAAAATAAATTTCAGGAATTTTGAGTAGTTAAAGAATTTTTAATTTGCAAAATACTCCTGACTGTGTACATTTTATTTATTTTTCACTATTTCATTTTTAGAAAATCACAAAAACATCAGAAAAAAAGCCGAAAAAATTACCAAAAATATTTCAAAATATATAAAACATAAAAATATTTTCTTTTCAATTTCCTGTGCATTTTTGATTATTTTGAAAAATACAAAAAAGAGTTTGTGTGTGTTTATCACTTGTGCATTTTGTGCTTATTCGAAAAATATAAAAAAATATAAAATTCAAAAACCACTAAAAAATTAGCTTTTCTGAAATTTGACTGCTTAGTTTTTCAAACGTGCTCCTTGTGTTCGACCCTGGTCGCTATACCAGGTAAAAAGAATAGCGAAAGACCGCTTACATTATCTTCATTGATTTCTATCTGTTTTGAGTGGTTTTGATTATTTTTCTCGATTGACCGCGCTTGGTGATTTGGGTCACGACGACCTTTGTTTATTACATACTTAACCCGGTTGTCAGGCGCGTCATCAGAATGGCGCCGTTGCCGGGGAGCACGGCTTTGTAGTCATTTTTCTATTTTTTTCTCTCTATATTATAATTGTTTTCTGACATTCTCTCTTGGATTTTTGTGCTAGGTACTGCTTGGACGACTTGGAGTTTCTTTTTAGAGGACCCGCGCAGGAGGAAGACCAGAGAGGAGAAGAAGTTTTTATTTTGAGAGAGAACAATTATTCTTGTAATAATTTAGGATTTTGAGCTGTGGACACTTGGACTATTTATTCGGGGTCTGTTTCGCCAAGTGTCAGTGCACTTGGGGGACCTCACCGTTGTTTTTCGCCGGTTTTATTTTTTTCGTATTTTTATTTTATTTTTTATTCACGCGGTTTTGAGCCCCTAGCCTTAGGATTTTTGCTTGAATGTGATGTAATAAATAGGATCCAAATACCTTAATAACATTGCATGTACCTATAGCTCGGTAATTGGACCAAGAATAAAAATCTAAAAAAAATAGTCCATCCACTACCTTCAAGACTACGCGCCACAGCCCACCCTGCCAAGCGCTGCTCCTGAACTCGATTTGTCGAGAGGAGGAGGGGTGAGCCTAGACCGGACCTTTGGATCGGAGGCTAGTGGTCGACTAGACGTTCTTTCGAGTAGAATTGCTGCTTAGGACTCGGAATTCCGCTTGCATCATTTAGGTAGTTTTAATTCTATATTTAATTTCTGTGCAGATCATATTGCATGTTGAGTGCTGGAGAAAGGTACACATTTTCTATCTATGCATGCATCATCGTTTTTGACCGGGCACTGGTATTTTCGACTTCCGCCCACTGTTTCTTAGACTCAAATCATTCAAAGAGGAAATTGGAAAATTCGTTAGGCGTTGTTTTTGAAAATATCCAAAAAATCACAAAATTAAAAATTAAAAATTGGGACTGCTAATTGAACTTGACCATTAAAATTAAACGTAATTGACCACTCCATTGTATTGGGAGAGAAATCCCCTCATTGTCCGCATTTTTAATTGTTCACATACACACTAAGGAGTAGTGCCCAAATCCTATTCAAGCCTCCTAAGTGTTTGTACAACTTTGTCTTATCACCTAACTCTTAAAATTGAAAAGATAAAGATCGAATCTCACGGTCTTCACTTTGTGTTGAGTTGGTGAACTGGGGATTTGCTTTGTGTTTTGTATGTCTTTGGTATGAGTCGGTTACAATCATCTTCGTGAATCATTAGCAGTCACCTTTCCTCCCTCCCTTCTATCTCTCTTTCTACTCTCCCACCCTCCCTCCCTTCATTTCTCTCTCGTCACGATGGGCCACTTTTCATTCTAGCCGAAATTTACGGCTTCTTCATTTCACGCCCATCACTCCCATCCACTCTCTTGGGAGGTCGGAACTCCGTCCGATTTCCCATATTCTCCCTACCCACCCTCCCATTCGTGACATGATGTGAGTGAAGCCCGCAGAGATCAGATTGACCATACACGAAACTCGGGTGTTCACATTGCTGAGATGAGAGTGCATCCCATAGGCGATCATATGGTGCAGTTACGAGCTTTAGATGACTTGTATCCTAGGATATTGGATGAGTACACAGATCAGAAAGCCCAGTCCACTTCTACTTTGAGACCATTCGTCCTGGATTTAGAGTTAATTGATATTCTGCCGAAATTCTTTGGGGATGTGCATGAGGAACCATATTTACATATCGAGGAGTTTGAGGATAGTTGTAGATCACGATCATATTATGATATCACTTCTGAGGAAATGATGCTGATTACCTTCCCATTTACACTTCAGAGTAGAGCCAAGAGTTGGCATAGACGATTGGGAAGGAAGATTACTACATGGGGAGATTTACGATCATTATTTTTGAAGAAATTTTACCCCCAGTGTAGAGCAGAGATGATGCGGTCGTATATTTGTGATTTTTCAGTTAACCCCCAGAAGCCATTGATAGATTCATGGTTGAGATTACGAGAACTTTTGAGGCGATTTCCGGATCATGGATTTTCGATGACTGACCTTATCCATATCGCCATGAGGGGGAGGACCGCAGAGCATATTTCATATGTCATTACCTCGTGTGGTGATTCACACCACAGTCCTAACCTGGATTTAGTTGAGACCATCTTGGGAACACTTTCTGATCTTCCATATTCGCAAGATGAATTATTCAGGACAACACATGAGGGAGAGATGACAATAGCTGAGTGTGTGACACACCATGCCGATCTTGACATCACACACCAATTAGAGGATATGGATGCTACTACTTCTCAATTGATGGATGAGTTGCCTATTTTTGTGAGTTCCCATAGCCGGACATTGGTTGAGGACCAAACGGATTTACAGTCAGATTTTGAGCCAGTCCCACTCTGTCACGTAGAAGATTCTTCGATTCTAGATCTGCTAGGATCCCAAGAGATAGAGGAGGAACCCACATCTCAGCCATCCTCTGAATCTTTCCAGTATCCATACGTAGTTGATACAGTGTCTTGCCTTCAGGAGATCTTCTCAGATTCGGAGATATACTTGGATTCATCTCAGCAAAGAGAGCTTGTTGAGGGACGGATTTTGGATTTTACAGAACTTGATAGTCCCATACTTGAGCCATGTGTCCTCCCATTTGATGAGGTCGAAACATTTTTGGAGGACATGACATTTGACAGCATTGATCCCCAATTTCCTGATGATTCGGTATTACTCCCCGAGGGTTATCTGCGGGAGGATGCCATGGACCATGTGTACTCGGTCTCACTTTCTGAGAATGCATCCGATCTATCGGATCACGAGACCGAGTATTTTGATATTTCTGATAATGAGATTGATGTTTTTCTCCTCGACGACCCTCGCGAGGATGACCCGATCTTTGAGGTATTCGATGATTTCACTGATTTGTCTACATTATATGCATCGGATATCAACCTTTATAGTGAGTCTCCTGATCATGATCTTCCATATCTATTCGAAACGGTGATTAACATGGAGGATTCACTGCTAGATCCTTCATTCTCCACGTTCGACTTCTTCGGATCTGCTCTTTCACTCCACATAGACCTTGAGCCGATGATTTCTTTTGTGCTACCGGAGCCTGAATTCATCTGCCCATATTTTGATTCGGTAGCAAACACCCGCCTGAATGATTATCTGGGTCTTATCATTTACTATCTTGACCCTCCTGACTCTGTTGTTGTTCTCCCACCTAGACGACAACAACAGTACGGTATTCGCCTGACAGATGTCGTCCTAAACCTTGATACGGCGTTATCCTAACATTTGCGCCCAGCTAGGGGCGTAAACTCTAGCGCTTGTTGAGAGGCACCTCAACACTGATCGATCCACATCTGTATAGACCATTTGTCCATATCATACACCCCATCTCCATCGCATGATCATTCCATACTTAGGGTGTACTTTACCCTAAGTATAGGGGGGTGTCAGACTTGTGATTATTCGTTTGATTCTTTTTACCTCTGTTTTGCTGCCTATACTTAGGGATATTTTCCCCTAAGTATAGGGGAGGTAGACTCTGTATATTCATCTCCTCGGTTTTCTCCTTGTGTACAGTCTGCTATACTTAGGATTACTTGATCCTAAGTATAGGGGGATTACCGACTTATATTGTTTATTTTTCTTTTATTCGTCGTTGTAGTATACTATTCTTTTCACTTTCTATATGCGGCAAGAGTTATGTCTTTCTTTCCAGCTCTTTGATCACTATGAGGACATAGTTCGAGCTAAGTATAGGGGGGTGTCGTATATATGGTATATATACTTTAGCCATAACTCGTACTTTCATATTTTTTTAATATGGCCTGTGAAACATAGACATGTGCAGAGAATGGCTGTAGCAGAAATGAAAATGCTAAGATGGATGTGTGGACATACACGTAAAGATCGGATTCGGAATGAAGCAATCAGAAAGAAAGTTGGTGTAGCTCCGATCGAGGAAAAGATGCGAGAAAACCGCTTAAGATGGTTTGGTCATTTGCAAAGAAGGTCAACTGATGCACCGGTTAGGAGATGCGAGTGTTGGGATGTTGAGCCAGCTAAGAGAGGGCGAGGACGGCCCAAGAAGTGTTGGAAAGAGACTATACGAAGGGATCTTAGTTTGATGGATATAAGTCCGAGATTGACCCAAGATAGATCTGAATGGAGGCGAAGAATCCATGTAGCCGACCCTACTTAATTGTGGGAAAAGGCTTTGTTGTTGTTGTTGTATGGCTAAAACACTGTGTAAATATAAAAAAAACTTGTAAACGAATTTAAAAAAAATCAATCAAAAAAAATCAACTCTGTATATACTTGTATAAATTACTCAAGTTGTAAATTCTTGCATCTGATTCTTGTAAAATAATTGCCTCACTCTTGTGTAAATAAATATGTATCTTCTCTAACCCTTATTAAAAAAAACATTAAAAAATATCTCTTGTATATATTTGTATATTTTACTAACTTTTTACAAAAAAAAACCTTTGCATACGCATCATCATTTTTCAAAAATCTATAAAAATTTTAAAATTTTGAAAATTATTTCACAAAAAGATTTTTTGTTTTGCATGTACATATTTTCTTGCATTTGCATGCGCATTTTTCAGGATGATTTTGACATTTAGACTAAGTCTGGAATAAATTTGAAGAATGGAGCTTAGTTGGACCTTAATCCACTTAATTTCAGAGGAACCTTATAAGATTTGGAGTTAAGAATTTTCAGGTCCTAGTGACTTAATTCTTTGAGTCCATAAGACTATGTTCACATGTCATCTTGATGAGTCTAAGTAGAATATTTAATAACACACACATGATTCTTTCAGACCATGGCTTACCTTGGACACTACACTTTACACGTAGCTCTTCATGGATGAGGTAGTGAGGGAGCAGAATCTTTTGGCTTGGGGTAGCATACGAGGGTAGTACATCTAGGCGGAACCTCTCGTCCTCCTCTAGGGAGGGATGTGCGTCTCAACCTAGTCTGGTGATGTTGAGGTCTAAAGACAGGAGCTGTGGGGTTGCAATAATGCTTTAAAAGAGGGATAGTCTACTGGCTCAAGAGGAAAAACTCCTTATGTACATGCTGCACCTTGTATATATTTCAAAAAAAAGAGAAAAAAATGCAAAATCTTCAAAAGTGGACAGGCTTGAAAGAAAAATAAAATGCCTGTAAAAAAAAAGAAAAAAAGAATAAGAGTTTCAAAGTCATATATTTGTGAGCTTGCAGTGGGTGACATGGTGATGAATCCACATTTCATCATCTTTATTCTATCATTTTGGCCTTAAAAACCCTAGTAAATGCGTGTAAATAGCATTAATTCATGCATTTTAGCATTCATGCATATGTGTGTAAATACTGTATAAAATACGGTTTTTAATGCCAAAATTATAGAATAAAGAAAAGAAAAGAAAAAGAATAAAATATTGTAAATATTTTATGACCCGAAACCCTGAGACCTAGGCATCTTGATGAATAGGTCAACAAGGAATAAAGTAGGGGGAGATAAGGGCCAAAGTACAGATAAAATTCCTTTTATTTAATTCATTCTTTATTCATTTTGGGACCTATTTTTGGTTCCACTTTTTATTCATCAAATAAAGAAACTTTGTACATGAAAGTTGTAGATAATAAAATAAAGAAAAATACGAAATTGATTTCACAGAAAAATAATGTACAGATAAAAAGTTATGGTCTGAATAAAAATCCAGAAACCCAACTTCCCAGACCCGTATCTCACAAATGAAAACTCCAAATGTAGCATACTCACCTTTAATTGTATATAGAAGAAAATAAGCTATTTAATGGCGGTGGTTTCGCATTTGGCAGAGCTACGGTTTGAAAGTTGAGTTTTGGACCCACATTGTACATTGTACAGATTAAAGTATTCAATTTATTATTTATTTATTATTTTTATAATTTTATATTTTTATAATGTTGTAATTATTACTTATAATAATTATGTACATTAAAATCAGAATAAAAACCTAAATAAAAACAAAAATAAAATACTTAAAAATAAAATACATAGATACATTACCTATATACATACCTATATGATACATTCTTATATTTTATTAAATATACAAAACAATTTAGAAAAAATAAAATAAAAATATAATTAAGTGTATAAAAGTATTTTATAATTTTATAAAATAATAAACAAAATAAATAAAATTAAATGTACAAAATAAAAATAAAATACTAAAATATAGATATATATACTATAAAGGGCATACATGCAAACTTGTAAAAATGCATTTCATAAAAATAAATAAAAATCATAATAAAATAATTTATTAATTAAAAACACTTTTTTTTAATAACCTAAATCTAATAAAATAGTTTACTATTTTTAAACGAATTTTTAAGGTTTTTTTCAGGCTTTTTCCTGGTTGGTCCACGTGGACCAACCAGGGGGGCTGGAGAGTTTACCCGCGGTCAACTCTCTGACCCCAGCCTGTTCATTGTCAGACATGCGTTTTTGGCATTTTTCTCCGATTTTTGGAGATCACGCCTTTCATCCTTTGATGTCGAAGTCTTCACGACTTTTGATGCTCAACCATAGGGCATACTCGCCCGATCATTTTTTCGACCTCTGGGTCGTTGCTTCTCCCGATACACCTCGTTCAAAGAGCCCCCGTCGCCATTCTTCAAAAAACCCCCTTTTTCACTCTTTTGAATTTCGAACTCCCTTAACCCTAGACTTGGGCCCCTAGGCGTCTTGCTCAGGACTGGGAGGGTGACAGCCTCCCTCCAGCCGGCGAAGGAAGCTCAGGCGAAGGTTAAGGTGGAGCTTCCACCACCTCCCACCTTGCTAGGCCGTTGGTCTGGAGCTAAAACAAACTAAAGTAGACAAAATATATTTTTTTGGGATTTTTCTGGAGTGTTTTATATTTTTTATGGATTTTCAAATGCAAACAGTGCTGAAAATGGACGTTTTTGATTTTTAATAAATATGAAAATGCAATAATTATGAAAACTAAAAATATGATGATGATCTACTATGCAACAGAGGCTTAATGTGATTTTTGTGGATTTTTTGGGGTTTTATAGATGCATGCATAAAATACAAGAAGCAAAAGGAAAGTGCACACTTGCAGGGGCGTTTTTGTAATTATCAAGAATCTAGGGGCCTCCACGCAATGTTCAGCAAACTTTATACTTAAACAAACAAGTTACTGGACTACATATGAAATCATAAAGGCACGAGGAAGTTCTTGCAAAAAGACCACCCACGCACGTGCTAAGCACGCGCCTGGGGAGGGCTTGTTTGCAATAGGCACAAACTAGGGAGGCCTCTATGCAAAACTCCAGCAATATTATAACTCAATAAGAAAACTCGCGGACTGAATAATAATAGCAAAAATGACGAGGCTATCCCTGCAAAATCTCCAGGGAGCATGTGCGTGACCACGTGCGCCTAGGAGGATAGTTTTGTAATTCTAACAAGTCAGAGGGCTTGTTTTATAAATAGCACAAACTCCTAAATATTGCAAAACCCTAAAAACCTTTATAAAAATATTAAAAATTCTTCAAAAACCCTACAAATATAATCTTGCTGTCCAAATTTTCCTTATTTATTATCTTTAAGTGAAAATTAATTTGGAGATTTTTTGTTATTGTTTGCTATTTTATTTCTCCATTTTAGTTTCAGCCTTGCATTTTTGCCAATGTTTTCTTTATTTTGCTAATTAAAAATACCAAAAACATTCTAAAAATTACCCAAAAATCACAAAAATAGTAAAAAAGTATAAAAAGACCAAAAAGACTTTATTTGCTTATTTTTGAGTATTTTTATCTATTTTTATAAATACCTTTTTTTCCCTTTTATTACATTGTCTTTATTTTCCAATATTGAAAAAGAAAATAAAAAAATATAAAATATAAAAAAGAAAATATAAAATCAGAAAATTAAAAATCAAAATACAAAAACTAAAATTAAATAAAAAATATAAAATTAAAACCCACAAAAAAAATAGCACAATAGGCACTTGATCACATACACACACATTTTGGTGCCTTAGGACCCCGTTCTACCTGTCTGCTCCATGTGTTCGACCTCTACACATACTTGCACCTATACACATCTTGTTGTAGAGTTATAATAAATTTTAACTCCGCACATTTACTTTCATTGCTTGATATATTTGTCGTGGGTTAATTGTTGTTTTAATCCGGATTTCGCGTGGTCGATTCAGCGACTGAGTTCCCGCCTTGTGTGGAACTTAGGATCACCGATTTCAGGGTTAAACAAATGGTGCCGTTGCTGGGGAGCAACAGCGCGTAGTTCGGGTCTTGTTTGTGTTTGTGATTTATTGTCTATTTCGCGGCTTTCATTTTTGCTATTTTATTTTCTTCATTTTTGATATATCTGTTGAGCTGTCTTAACCCCCTCTCTTGTTTGACTTTGTGCGAGGTACCGCGGATCGAGGGAGGCGCTCCACCCTAGGCGTCTACGCACCCACGTGAAGCCGGCTTCTGCCAGCTTAGCACCGAGGAGACGAGGAGAGATTTTGGAAGACCGAGCTCCACCTTTAATTGTAGAATTTATTTCCTACATTTATTTTTTGTAATTTGTAGTGAGAGAGAGACTATTTATTGTAATAATACAGGTACCCCCGGACTTGGACTCTTGAGCCTAACTTCCGAGTGTTTGTACACTTGGGGGCTCGTCGCGGCTTTCTCGCATTTTCTTCGCATTTTTTATTTTGTTTTCCGGTTTTAGTTTTCATTTCTTTTGTGTGATTGAGCCCTTAGCTTTTAGGATTGCTTGCGATAGACTAAGGCCAAACACCTAATATCTTGCATGTGCCTATAGCTGCGTTTGGACTTAGTCAAATTATAAACAGTTGATTCATCATCTTTGATTCGACGCGCCGCGAGCTCATTCCCACACAAGCGCTTTCTCCTAACTCAAATGTGTTGAGCAGAGGAGGGGTGAGCCTAGACCGGACATTAGGATTGAGGGTTGGTGGTCAGCTTGTGGTTCTTCACGATAATAGCAATTTCTGAAACTTAGGGCGATTTCATCGGCTTTTGCATTTGCATATAGCTAGGTTTCAATTCTGCTGAGCATCCTTGCATGTAGAGTGCTGGAGGCAAGGTGAGCATTTACGCTTTAGCATTCATCATCGTTTTTGCCGCTTGCATTGCTTTTTCGACTCTCCCTCTGATTTTGATCATCTAGGTGCTAAGTGAAATTGACTCCTCGTTAGGCTCGTGCATTTCTAACTATAAATCCAAAAAAAGTGATAATTAATAAAATTGGGACTGCTAACATTACTTGACCCTAAAATCAATCAAAAAGAAAATCTTGTATTGGGGCGAGTAATCCCCTCATTGTCTTCGTTTTACATTGCTCGCGTACACGCTAAGGATTAGTGCCCAAATCCCATCTCAGCCCCCTAAGTGTTTGCGCAATATTTCGACTTCTTACCTAACTCTAAAACAGACAAGATAAAAAGACCGCTCTTTGCGGTCTCTACTGAGTTGAGTAGGTGAATTGAGGGTTTGACTTGTTTTCATTTTAGCTTGTGATTGTTTGTGTGTGTCCTAGATCGCCGCTGCGCACTTGTGCCTTTCTTCTCACCTCTCTTGGTTTGACCATCGAGCTCTCCTGATCATTTTCTTTTGTTTCGAGATGGCCGACTGGAGCGTATTTTGTCCGGACTTTGCGGACCCCTCGTTCACTCCAGCCGGTCCATCTCACTTTTTCCAGGAGGACTTTGCTCCTGATTTTTGTACATATCCGACGAACCCACTATTTCAGGATCCGGACTTTGACTTTCACCAGTCATTTCCACCGCCATCGCCTACACATTTCGACAACCCGCTCTTCCTTGAGTATCCTGATCCGGAATGTGATTTTTGTCCACAACCACCGCTCACATTCGACACACCCGATCCTGAGATTTTGGAGTCACCTTTCATGATATCAACACTTGAGACCTTGAATCAGATGATGGAGCATATGAACTCGAGGATCACTGATCTAACTAGTTTAAATAAGAACCAAAATGTCGCTCCAGTCTTTGAGGATATGGAATCATTTGAGGATTATCATGAGAGCTTGCAATCGCCCAAAATACAAAAAAATGAGAAAAATTTAAAAACACAAAAATAGATTGGGAGACATTTGATCGAGTCAGACTGTGAGGAGAGGTACCACTTGCTAGATCCTTTGACCACACATCCTCTCACACCTTGTCCCACCTTTAACCCCGAGGATGCCGCTGTACAGACTGCTCTTGGCATACCTCGTGTATCTGCTGATTCCGACCTTCTCCCTTGTATGGAGGAGGTCCAAAAATTCAAAAAAAATCTGACTGAACCCGAAGTGGTGGCCACCATTCATGAGATTATCCGTGCCCCACTTCAGCAGGCCATGACCGATTTATCTGCTCCTCTTCCCAAGAAGAGAAAGCGGAGGAGCGGATCTGAGCGTCATATCTTGACCATGGCCACTGCCCACGCCATCACTCACCGTCCCATTCCTCGGAAGAGGAACACTGCCACACCTTTCATTAGATGCACCATCTCTGACTTCACATGTGATCACACTCTCCTCAACGGTGGTGCTTCGATTAGCATCATACCCTTCTCGCTGGTACAGTCTCTTCACCTAGGGCCTCTCAAGAAGACCAGGATGATTGTACAATTTGTTGATGGATCAATAAAGAGGCCGAAGGGTATCCTTGAAAACGCTGTCATCTTGATTCAGGGCATGAGCTATACCGTTGATTTTGTCGTATTGCCCATGGAGACCTCCACAGGGGAGCACTCTCCAATCATCCTGGGACGACCATTCCTCGCCTCTGCGAGGGTCATTATTGATTACGGATCAGGAGAGATTTGCTTCCGTCCTGCTGACGAGAGCAAAGCATTGATCACCGCACCTACTATCGACCAGAGACCGGCACCTGATGTGACCACACCTATCTTGGCTGACCTCGAGGACCATGACCTTGATGATACTATCAGAGAATTTTGTTGTCTATTGGATTCCACTGAGACCCAAGAATTCCTCCCAGTTGAGGAAAACTTGGAAAGCATGGACCTTGACGTTCCTTCTTCTGGGACTTGGCGTTGTGTTGATGACATCCGCGGGATTTACACGATTGATACCGTTGAGCGGAGGGCAGATTTAGAGACTATACAGGATGGACATGCTCTGACTACTTCCACTGATGAGTCCGCTCCTGAGACTAAGGCCGAATTTGATTTAGTTGCTTTTCTTCGGAGATTCGGGCCTTTTGATGAGAAAGATGATCCGGTTGAGATTATAGAGGACGAACAGAGTTCGACTACTTCCAACGATGAGTTCGTGCCTTTTGATTTTGACCTGGACGAAACCTCGCAGGACGACACTGAGTACACTACTTCCGATGATGATGTGTTCGTCCCTTTCCACTTTGAGATCAGCGAGACTCCCAAGGCTGGACCTAGCCACACTTCTTTCACTGATCCGTCTGTGTCTTTACACCCTAGGGCCACTGAGGACCTTCACTCTGTCGACCCTGATCGGCTTCCGTCCACTGTGGACCCCGATATCGACCTGCATCACACCAGATCCATTCCTCAGCGGTCCCGCAAGAAGGTTCGCTTTCTACCTTCTTGATCATGTGTACATCCATCTCTGTTGTATATTCACTTTTGTGCCTCTGTTCTCTCTACCGTTTTGCTCGTCCACCCATTCTCGTGTTTGCCTTACCTAGGACGTACTTTGTCCTAAGTATAGGGGGTGGACGAGCCGAGTGTTCTTTCATCATTCTGTGTCATCACTCCTGTCATTGCCTATACTTAGGGCTTCTTTTACCCTAAGTATAGGGGGAGTGGTGTGTATATCCTCTGATCTCTTCTTCCACTCTCATCTCTTTTCTTCTTTTCTTCTTTTCTTCTTTTCCTTTTCTATTTTCTTTATCTATCAAAAAGGTGTCGCCCCTTGTAGACAGTTTTCTATACTTAGGACGTACTTTGTCCTAAGTATAGGGGGGGTGTGCACCCCGAGTTTGTTCTATTCTTTTCGATCCTCTCCATTGTCTCCTCTTCTTGTCTATACTTAGGGATACCTTACCCTAAGTATAGGGGGAGACAATCTGAGTACGATCTGTTCATTCCCACCCTCGACCCTCCCTGCGTTGTGTACAGTGTGCTATACTTAGGATTATTTGATCCTAAGTATAGGGGGGACGATCAACTTCTCATTGATTCATTTATGTATTTATTTCTTCTTTAGACTTGCCTATACTTAGTACGAGTTATGTCTTCTCTTTTCTCTCTGATCTATGAGTACATAGCTCAAGCTAAGTATAGGGGGGTCGTATATACTGTGTATATACTTTAGCCATAACTCGTACTTTCGTATTTTCCTAATAATATGGCTAATTATTCTTTAAAATTCATTAAAATCATTAATAAAAAGGTATTTTGTTCCTCAAATTCTTTTTGTATTTACTGATTAATAAATCAGGTGAAAATTTTTTTTGCAAAATGTTTGAAAAATAGTTTGAAAATCTTTGTGAACATCTATTGAAAACTATTTTGAAAATATTTTGTTACATGTTTTCTACCTGTGTAAAAATGTGTGGTTTGCAAAATTTATTTTCTTTGTGTGAAATAAAATTTTTGAAAAATGATTTGCAAATGGTTTGAAAAATGGTTGCAAAAATTATTTGAAAAACCTATCTATACTGTTTAAAAGCCTTTGCAAAATGATTTTCAAATGTGTGTACATGTTTGTAAAATGTTTGTAAAAACTATTTTGGACTATAGTTTTCAAAAATTGAGTTAAAAAACTTGTGTCAAATAAGTTTGAGGAGTATTTACATCACACCAAAATCCACTACATATATGTATGTATGTATAAAATTGATCACTTACCTTGAAAATTCTTAAAATCCACTTCTTGTATATATGAAGAAGCACTCCCGTGTACATATTTTAACCTAGTTTTCAGCCAAAATCTTTTTGTTTTCAAAAAGCCCAAAAACATTTGCAAAATTTAAATCCAAAAACATTTGAAAAAATCTTTTTGAAAAAGACAAAAAAAATTGCATATGCATTATCATCATCATCTTTTCAAAAATCCATAAAAAGTTCAAAATCTTGAAAATTGCATCACAAAAATATTTTCTGCATTGCATTGCATAGCATTCGTATTTTTCGGATTGAGTTTGATAGTTGAACAAGTCTAAGTAAAATCCGTAGATTGGAGCTTGATTGGACCTTAAAATCTACCTAATGACAGGAACCTTATAGGAATTGGGTTTGAGGTACTTCAGGTCTAGTTGACTTAATTCTTTGAGAATCACGGGACTTAGTTCAATGGATTCTTGACTGCCTAAGTAGAGTATTTCGTAGCACACGCACGACTCTTGTTGATAATGACCTAACTTGGACACTTGCACCTTTCACATGGCTCAACTCAGTTGGAGTGGTGAGGGGATTGGATTTGCCGGTATGAGACGCACACAAGTGGAAACACTTGTCCTCCTCTAGGGAGGGTAGTGCACCCCAACCCGTCCAGTGATTAGGAAGTCTAAAGACAGGAGGCTGTGGGTTGCGATAAAGCTTCAAAAGAGGGATAGTCTACTGGCTCAAGGGGAAAAACTCCTTATGTAAATGCTGATGTATATAGTATTCAAAAAAGAAGAAGTTCAGGCATGTACAAAAATAAAAAGCCTGCAAGTATGTATAAAGTCAATAAGCAAGCTTGAGCATCAAAGTCATATCATGTGAGCCTGCAGCAGGATGACTTGACTACATTGGTCTTGCATCCCGGGATAGGTAGCTACACTGGCTACCATCCATTCTTCTCTTCACCCCCTCCTCTTGAGCTGGTTGCCACTTGAACTTAGAAGGGAATACCCCGCTCCTCGAGGATGGAGTTATTGGATTGGGGAATCATTGGGTTGTCGTACTGGAGAAGTCAGTTTCTTTGTCATTCTAGTTGGGGAGAGCCACCATCACTTACATTGTACGAGTCAAGATTCATAGTCGTAAGGGTTTGCGTATGAATTGAGATATTTCTGACCTGGCTATTGAGGAGACTTGGACAGAGTTTTGGGATTCTCAGGGACTGTTGAATTTCAAATTCGATTCTCAATAAGGTTCCGCCCGCACTAAAATTCCAAAGGTCCGACTTAAGCTCCAAACTTTGATTTTGAGAGGACAAGTTTGATCATTAAACTTCATCCATCTTTCTTCTTTTTCTTTTCTTTGTTTTTCTTTTGCTGCACTTATTGCATAAATGTTTGCTAGGGACTAGCAAAGTCAAGTATAGGGGGATGATGAATCCACGTTTCATCATCTTTATTCTATCATTTTGGCCTTAAAAACCCTAGTAAATGCGTGTAAATAGCATTAATTCATGCATTTTAGCATTCATGCATATGTGTGTAAATACTGTATAAAATACGGTTTTTAATGCCAAAATTATAGAATAAAGAAAAGAAAAGAAAAAGAATAAAATATTGTAAATATTTTATGACCCGAAACCCCGAGACCTAGGCATCTTGATGAATAGGTCGACAAGGAATAAAGTAGGGGGAGATAAGGGCCAAAGTACAGATAAAATTCCTTTTATTCATTCTTTATTCATTTTGGGACCTATTTTTGGTTCCACTTTTTATTCATCAAATAAAGAAACTTTGTACATGAAAGTTGCAGATAATAAAATAAAGAAAAATAATGTACAGATAAAAAGTTATAGTCTGAATAAAAATCCAGAAACCTAACTTCCCAGACCCGTATCTCACAAATGAAAACTCCAAATGCAGCATACTCACCTATAATTGTATATAGAAGAAAATCAGCTATTTAATGGCGGTGGTTTCGCATTTCGCGGAGCTACGGTTTGAAAGTTGAGTTTTGGGCCCACATTGTACATTGTACAGATTAAAGTATTCAATTTATTATTTATTTATTATTTTTATAATTTTATATTTTTATAATGTTGTAATTAATACTTATAATAATTATGTACATTAAAATCAGAATAAAAACCTAAATAAAAACAAAAATAACATACTTAAAAATAAAATACATAGATACATTACCTATATACATACCTATATGATACATTCTTATATTTTATTAAATATACAAAACAATTTAGAAAAAATAAAATAAAAATATAATTAAGTGTATAAAAGTATTTTATAATTTTATAAAATAATAAACAAAATAAATAAAATTAAATGTACAAAATAAAAATAAAATATTAAAATATAGATATATATATACTATAAAGGGCATAAATGCAAACTTGTAAAAATACATTTCATAAAAATAAATAAAAATCATAATAAAATAATTTATTAAATTATAAACACTTTTTATTTATAACCTAAATCTAATAAAATAGTTTACTATTTTTAAACGAATTTTTAAGGTTTTTTTCAGGCTTTTTCCTGGTTGGTCCACGTGGACCAACCAGGGGGGCTGGAGAGTTGACCCGCGGTCAACTCTCTGACCCCAGCCTGTTCATTGTCAGACATGCGTTTTTGGCGTTTTTCTCCGATTTTTGGAGATCACGCCTTTCATCCTTTGATGTCGAAGTCTTCACGACTTTTGAAGCTCAACCATAGGGCATACTCGCCCGATCATTTTTTCGACCTCTGGGTCGTTGCTTCTCCCGATACACCTCGTTCAAAGAGCCCCCGTCGCCATTCTTCAAAAAACCCCCTTTTTCACTCTTTTGAATTTCGAACTCCCTTAACCCTAGACTTGGGCCCCTAGGTGTCTTGCTCAGGACTGGGAGGGTGACAGCCTCCCTCCAGCCGGCGAAGGAAGCTCAGGCGAAGGTTGAGGTGGAGCTTCCACCACCTCCGACCTTGCTAGGTCGTCGAGGTTTATCTCGTGGCTTTCCGGCCACCTTGAGGTGTTTTCGTGTTATTTTCTTATTAGTTTCGCTTGCTGCATATGCCGCGTGTAATTTCCTTTGATTTTAGCGCATAGTTTCTTCTCGCTCTTGCTCATTTGGGTTCGCCGGAGCCCTGCTCCGGCGACCACTTGACCCTTGCGGTTCACAGCCATCCACACCATACAACCACCCACTTGAGCGCCTGGAACTTTTTACTGTGAATAGTGGTGCTTCCTTGCAGGTTCCAGGAGCGAAGGATCCCCACCTGGGATCGTTTTTGACGGGTACCCGAGCAACCTGGGAGGCCGCCCCCTCCTCAACCACTATGGCGGCGCTCCAGCGGACTTTCCGCCTTTTTGAAGCCGCCAATCGATCGTGGATGCTTCCAGGAAGCCCTAGTAGCCATCGGGAAGGAGCTGATCGTGCCGTGCGTGAAGATTTTGCCTTCTCAGAGTCGTCCAGGTCGGGCACGTGCCCGTGTTCTTCCTTCGAGCCTTCACGCCGTTCGATTCGGCCGTGATCTTCCATCAAAGCAGCCGCCGTCCGATCTCGCCACCCCTCCAGCCGTTAGATCGCGGGCCAGGATCTAATCCTGGCCGTTATAATTGAAGGGGTATCAGCCGTCCCTGAACTGACACGTGGCGTAGTGACTTCGCCCAGCCCGTTGGATGCGCGTCTAGTGGGGGTAATTTGCAAGATTCCCCCGCGTGTTTTAGTATTTATAGTTTAGCATATAAACTTTTAATTGCCGTGTCATGATTTTGTGCTATTTATAGAACAAGCCCTCTGACTTGTTAGAATTACAGAACTGTCCTCCCAGGCGCACGTGGTCACGCACGTGCTCCCTGGAGATTTTGTGGGGATAGCCTCATCGTTTTTGCTATTATTATTCAGTCCGCGAGTTTTCTTATTGAGTTATAATATTGCTGGAGTTTTGCATAGAGGCCTCCCTAGTTTGTGCCTATTGCAAACAAGCCCTCCCCAAGCGCGTGCTTAGTACGTGCGTGGGTGGTCTTTTTGCAAGAACTTCCTCGTGCCTTTATGATTTCATATGTAGTCCAGTAACTTGTTTGTTTAAGTATAAAGTTTGCTGAACATTGCGTGGAGGCCCCTGGATTCTTGATAATTACAAAAACGCCCCTGCAAGTGTGCACTTTCCTTTTGCTTCTTGTATTTTATGCATGCATCTATAAAACCCCAAAAAATCCACAAAAATCACATTAAGCCTCTGTTGCATAGTAGATCATCATCATATTTTTAGTTTTCATAATTATTGCATTTTCATATTTATTACAAATCAAAAACGTCCATTTTCAGCACTGTTTGCATCTAGAAAAATCCCAAAAAAATATATTTTGTCTACTTTAGTTTGTTTTAGCTCCAGACCAAAAATCATTAAAAAATACAAAACCAAACTCCTAAATATTGCAAAACCCTAAAAACCTTTATAAAAATATTAAAAATTCTTCAAAAACCCTAAAAATATAATCATGGTGTCCAAATTTTCCTTATTTATTATCTTTAAGTGAAAATTAATTTGGAGATTTTTGTTACTGTTTGCTATTTTATTTCTCCATTTTAGTTTCAGCCTTGCATTTTTGCCACTGTTTTCTTTATTTTGCTAATTAAAAATACCAAAAACATTCTAAAAATTATTCAAAAATCACAAAAATAGTAAAAAAGTATAAAAAGACCAAAAAGACTTTATTTGCTTATTTTTGAGTGTTTTTATCTATTTTTATAAATACCTTTTTTCCCTTTTATTACATTGTCTTTATTTTCCAATAATGAAAAAGAAAATAAAAAAATATAAAATATAAAAAAGAAAATATAAAATCAGAAAATTAAAAATCAAAATACAAAAATATAAAATTAAAAATTAAATAAAAAATATAAAATTAAAACCCACAAAAAAATAGCACAATAGGCACTTGATCACATACACACATTTTGGTGCCTTAGGACCCCGTTCTACCTGTCTGCTCCCTGTGTTCGACCTCTACACATACTTGCACCTATACACATCTTGTTGTAGAGTTATAATAAATTTTAACTCCGCACATTTACTTTCATTGCTTGATATATTTGTCGTGGGTTAATTGTTGTTTTAATCCGGATTTCGTGTGGTCGATTCAGCGACTGAGTTCCCGCCTTGTGTGGAACTTAGGATCACCGATTTCAGGGTTAAACACATGGCTACACTGGTCATGCATCCAAGGATAGGTAACTACACCGGTTACCGTCCATTCTCTTCTTCATCCCCTCTTCTTAAGCTGGTTGTACTTGAACTTAGAAGGGAATATCCCCGCTCCTCGAGGAAAGAGTTGCCAGACCGGGTTATTTGAGTTACCTTGCTGAGAGAGGCTGAATCTTTGTTACTTCTGAGATGAGGAGCTATATTTCACTTACACGTACAAGAAAAGATTCATAGTCATAAGAATTTGTGTCTGTAGACTTGTTCTGATCTGACTGTTGAGGAGACCTGAATAGGAGTCTTATGGAACTTAGAGGCTGTTAGGTTTTAATTCCATGTCCTATTAAGGTTCCGACACACCAATAATCCAAAGGTCCGACAGAGCTCCAGACTACATTTTTATGAAGATAAGTTTGAAAGTCAACATAGTTCTAAGTTCTTTCCTTTTTCTTTTCTTTATTTTTATTTTCACTTATTTTTCAAATAAATGTTTGCTAAGGGACTAGCAAAGGTAAAGTATAGGGGAATGATGAATCCACGATTCATCGCCTTTATTCTTTTATTTTAGCCTCTTTTCCTTAGTCAAATACCTGTAAATAACCACTAATTCCATAAAATTACCATTTCGCATGCATTTGTTAATTATGCTTTTTTTAACACTTTTTGTACATAAATAAAAGAATAAAGAAGAAAAGAAAAAGAAAAGGAGGTATTTATGCAATAAATACAGACTGACCCAAACCCCGAGAGAAGGCCAAGACTTGACCTGATCGACCAGGAATAAAGTAGGGGGAGATAGGGTCGTTTGTCGGAAAAATCTAAAAATGTCTTGTACATATTTTTCATGTATATTTGTACAAAACTTACAGTATTTTATTTGTACATAATTTGACCTTAAATTATTTATTTTTGTAAATAAAAGTTGTAAATAAAACTGTGTTGAAAATAATAAAAATATTTGTAAAATAAAATATTGTATATATTGCAAATAATTACACCCAGAAAAAGCTGTAAAGTGATAATTAAAACATCAATTTCGGCTCCATACAAGCTCAAATTGAACAAAACTCACTTCCATCGAACTAAAATTAAATTATCTTTCAAATGGCTGTGGTTTCGTATTTTTTGGAGTTGTGGTTAAAAAGTCAATTTTCTGGGGTGTATTATGCAGTTTACCCATGTATTTGTTGTATATAATTATTAATATTTATTTTTACATAATGTATATATTTGTAAATATTGTTTTCAATAAAAAATATAAATTTAAAAAAATTAAAAAAATCTTGTATAAAAATTATTTCCTTATTTGCACCTATGTACATTATATTATATATATATAATATATGTATACCACTAATTTCCTTTTATAAAAACCATCAAAAAAATTAATTATTTAATATTATTTAATTAATTTAAATTAATTCTAAAATTCATATTTATTTTATTGGATTTATGTGAATTAAGTAACTTAATAACTTACCATTTATTTTAGATTTGACTTTATTCCTTTAATGGCCACCATTAAGGTGGCTAATTCATTTTTGGTAAATACATTATTTAATTAATTAATTTAATTACGAATTTTGAATTTATTTATTTATTAATTTAGTTTAATTAATTATTTTATTAATTCACCCAATAATCACCTTCCTTTTTTTGAAGATACTTTCCTTTTTTCATTTTCTTCTCTTTTTAATGGGCTCCTCCTCCTTCATTCAAACTTGATCGATCTTTGGCGGAGAGGAGCCCGGTTTCCGAGAGATTTCTTGTTGATGAGGGTCCTAGCCTCCGATCCAGTCGGTGACAGCGACTTGAGCTTCGTCGAGGCCGTCATGGCGTGTCCAAACCCCGAGGTGAGATCCACTTTTACTTGTCGTTTCTTGTAGGTAAATTGTAGGTTTAGATGTTAGCGTAGTGTAGTTTTAGAATTTAGATCATAAAAAAAATCTCCATACATTTTTGCCCGACACCGATTTTTCATCTCACATCGCGATATCCACACGTTCTATTTCTATCTCGCGCAACCTTCCACCTCCGGTCACACACGGTGACCGGAGATACGGATCTCTCCATCATCTCGCCGAGATCCGCCCATTCAAATATTTCATTTTTGTGTATAAATAAAAAAATATAAAATAACCTTCCTTGTTTATCTCACATCTGTTTTTGCAAGGAAAATAAAAAAATATATTTATCTTTTCTCTCTAATCCTTGTTTTGCAGGAAGAATAAACAAAAAATTATTATTTTTTTATATCTCTAACATTTGTTTTGCAGGAAAGAAAAAAAATAATAAAAAATTTGTTTATATCTCTAACTGTGGTTTTGCAGGAAAACAAAAAAAATATAAAAAAAATTTTGTCTTTCATTCTGATTACATTTCTAGATTAAAAGAAAATAAAAAAATATATATTTTTTCTAACTCTTTCCAGCAGTTCAAAAAAATTATAAAAAAATAAAAATTAAAAACTCAGCAGCGGTTCGTCACCCCCGCTGCCACCAATAACAGCAGGTTCTCCCAGCCACGTGCGGTGGCGCCAGCTGCGCCCTGCACCGTCGGCTGCGCCCCGTACCATCGGCAGCCCCGCACCACCGGCTGCGCTGTGCGCGCACCTCGCCTCCCCATCGCGACCTCCCGCGCGGGCGGCGGCCCCTCCCTCCAGGCGACGGCCCCTGCACGCCTGCGAACCAGCCTCCGCCGTGTGTGGCGCCCAACCTCCAAAGCCGCTTCGCCCAGCCGCGGCTCCTCCGCGCCCTTCTCCATCGCGCGGCCGCGCGCCGATCTAGACCCTCCGCGACCTGTCCGCATGAGGTCGCGCGCCTCCGCCGCCCAGCCCGCGCCGCTCGAAGACCGCCGTGCGCCCCCATGTGTGGCCACCTCCAGCCGATCCGCGTCCCGCTGCCTCCTCCATGCGGACGCCGCCCACCACCGGCGCCTCTCCTGCTCCTCCGTCCTCGCGCGAGCGGCGCCGCGCCCCGCGCGAGCCTCTCCAACCTCCACGCGTGCGACGCGCGTCCAGACCCAGTTTCTTCCTTCTCCTTGAATGCTCGATTCCCGGAAGAAGACCTTCGACGATCTGAGATCTCCGAGCTCGAGTTCCGCTTGCCGTGGTTGCTAGAACTAACGAATCAAGGAAGGAAAGAGAGAGAAGAAGAGAAGAACAGTAAAGAGAACAGACAGAGAATAGGGAAGGTGGGAATGTCCTCAATGAAGACCTCCCGATCCCAGCCCCTTTTGCTATTATTTATATATTCCCAGGACCACTGGGACCACTAACAACAAACTATCAACAGTTCCAACAACCAAAGGAATGCTACGTATTACATATTCCTTATCAATTACTCCCCTCCTCCAGAAGAACTTTGTCCTCAAGGTTGAAATCCAGGTACAATGACAAGAACTCATCATAGTCAATCCAGGAAGCATCTTCCAGACGGTACCCTTGCCATTCAATTAAGAGTTGGGTAATGGCATTGTTATGGCATTTTACCATCCGTCTTGATAAAAGTTCGTATGGAATTTTGGTAGCTTGCTGAAATGTTTCAGGCAATGGGAAGGTATGCACGGGTTGGGTCCCATGTTGCTTCTTTAACTGCGAGACATGAAAAATAGGATGCACCTTAGAACCTTGTGGTAAATCAAGCTTATAAGCAACGAGGCCGATGCGCTTAAGAACTTGAAAAGGGCCATAAAACCACGCTGAAAGTTTGAGGTTTAAAGTGACAACCAGAGAAACTTGTCGATAAGGTTGGATTTTCAAGTAGACCCAATCACCCACTTGAAATTCACGCTCTTTGCGATGCTTATCTGCCTGCAACTTCATCCGATGTTGTGCTCGTTGCAAATGGAGTTTTAAATCTGCCAAGATTAAATCTCTACTACATAATTGATCTTCAACTGAATGAACAGTTGCGGTTCCTGAAACATATGAGAATGGGGTAGGAGGGGGATATCCATATACCGCCTCAAATGGAGTAATGCCCGTAGAAGAATGCTAAGTAGTATTGAACCAATATTCAGCCATAGGGAGCCATTTAACCCATTGTTTTTGTTGTTGATAACAAAAGCACCGCAAATATGTCTCTATACAGCGATTAGTAACCTCTGTTTGTCCATCTGTTTGTGGGTGGTAAGAAGAACTAAGCTTCAATTGTACCCCCTGTAAACGAAATAATTCACCCCAAAATTGGCTTGTAAAAACTGGATCTCTATATGAAATTATGGCTTTAGGCAACCCATGGAGCTTAAGCACATTATCAAAAAAAACTGCAGCCACTGTTGAAGCACTGTAAGGATGTTGTATAGCAATTAAATGTAAATATTTCGACAATCGATCCACAACAACCATAAGAAATGATTTAGTTCCCACTGGTGGGAGACCATCAATGAAATCCATAGAAACTTCTTCCCAAATTTGTGATGGAATGGGTAATGGCTGCAAAAGGCCACCGGGAACAGATGTATCATATTTACATCGTTGGCACGTATTACATGCACGGATGTATGCTTTAATATCAAGATTCATCTTCGGTCAAGTAAAAAAACGTTGAACTCGATGCAAGGTTTTATGATAACCTGAATGCCCAGCGGAAGGTGTATCATGCATTTCCTTGATAATGGATGGAACTAAAGGGCATTGAGAATAAAGAAGAACATGATTTTTATAATATAGAATCCCATCCTTGCAAGAATATAGTGCTGGATCAAGTTGGCATGTACTCCATTTAGAAAGCATATCAGACATATGCAAATCTGTAGTATAAAGGGACTTCAACTGTTCCCACCAATCAGATATTGGCTGTGAAATAACAAAAGACTGAAGTAACAATGGTTTTCGTGAAAGAGCATCAGCTGCTGCATTAGACTTCCCTGACTTGTATTCCAGACAAAAATCGTACCCCAATAATTTGACAAGCCATTTGTGTTGTGCCGGTGTATGAATCTTTTGTTGTAAAAGGAAACGAAGGCTCTGGTGATCTGTGCGTATTATAAATTTTCTTCCAATCAGATATGGACGCCATTTAAGTACTGCAAAGATAATCGCTTCCATTTCCCGCTCATATGCTGATAATGCTTGTTGTTGAGGAGAAAAAGCTTTGCTAAGATAGGCCACTGGGCGCCCCTCTTGCATAAGGATTGCACCCATTCCAGTCCCACTCGCATCGGATTCAATAACAAATGTCTTCGTAAAATCTGGTAAAGCTAGGATAGGGTTGGAAACCATCAGACTTTTGAGCTTGGAAAAGGCTTCTTGAGAATCAGAACACCAAACAAAGGTCTCCATCTTCAACAATGAAGTTAGAGGAGCGGCAATGATTCCATAATCTTTGACAAATTTCCGATAATATCCAGTAAGCCCTAAAAATCCCCGTAATTCTCTGTGGGACTTTGGAGTAGGCCAAGAAATAATCGAGTCTACCTTGGCTTGGTCCATAGAGACCCCTTCACTTGACATCACATGTCCCAAATAGTCAATAGTGTCTACCCCAAACGTACACTTAGAAGATTTAGCATAGAACTTGTTCTCCTGCAAAATTTGAAAGACAAGTTCCATATGCAGAATATGTTGAGGCATGTTGATACTGTAGACAAGAATATCATCAAAAAATATAAGAATGAATTTACGCAACTAAGGTTTAAACAGATCATTCATCAAATTCTAAAAGGTGGCTGGTGCATTAGTAAGGCCAAAGGGCATTACTAAATACGCATAATGGCCTTCATGTGTTTAAATGCAGTTTTTGGAATATCAGCAGCATTCATTCGGATTTGATGATAGCCAGATCTAAGATCCAGTTTTGAAAACACCTTAGCACCATGTAATTCATCGAGCAGATCGTCAATGAGAGGAATAGGGTACTTATCCTTGATAGTATAATCATTAAGAGCTCGATAATCAATGCACATTCGCCAAGTGCCATCGCGTTTCTTTACCAACAAAATCGGTGACGCAAAAGAGCTATTGCTTGGTCGAATTATTCCTTCCTTTAAAGCAAGACGAACCGTGTCTTCAATTATATCTTTCTGTGCAGGAGAATGTCTGTATGGTGCTGAAGATACTGTAATATTCTCATTTGACAGTGGAATACGATGGTCGTAGCTGCGGAGTGGAGGAAGTCCCAACGGAGTTTGGAAAACAGATTTATAAGTTTGAACTAAGGATTTCATCTGTGCATCCAAAATACCATCGCCAACTGGTTGGATTGACTCGGAATTGACGACCTCAGCTGCTTGGAGGTGAAGCATAAAAACACTTTTAACATAACGGAGCTCCTTATTAGCTTGACCAGCTGTAACCATTGCGATAGGATTAGTAGAAATCCCATTCAATTGATAATCATGGCCTTGATAGTTGAAGCGCATAACACGCTCCTTGAAATTCCAGTGAATAGTACCCAACAGCTCCAACCAACTAACACCCAAAACAATTTCGCAGCCCCCCAAAGGTAGTATATAAAAATCAAGAACCATAGAAAACTTCTGAAGAACCACATGCACATGAGTGCAAAGTCCCATGCAGTTTACTCGTTGCCCATTAGCTATCATGACTTGAAAGGATGGATCATTATCTAATGATAGTCCTAATTTATCTACAAGCCGAGGGTCCATGAAATTATCCGTGCTCCCAGAATCAATAAGTATACGAGCAGTAACTCCCTCCACCTTACCAAGAATGCGCATAGTATTAGGACCAATTTTCCCTGTAATAGCATGATTAGAAATTTCAGGGACGTTATCATCATTGATGGACATTTGTAAAGGTTCTGCATCAGCATCTAAAAATATTTCTTCATCATCAGGTATAATCTGTACCACAAATACAGATTTACAGCGGTGATCCTTTGCCCATTTGTCACCACACTTAAAGCATAATCCCTTCTTAAGACGATCCTCATACTGTGATTGCGAAAGCTGACGAACAGGAGGTGGGGGTCGAGTTGGTAAGGGCAACAATCCTTTTGGATTATCACTTGAAAGAGGCCTTTTATCACGATATTGAGCTTTCAATTTGGCTTCCTGTAATCGTGCTAACTCAATTGCTTCTTCCAAAGAGGAAGGTCTTAGCATCCGAACCTCAAATTCGATTTCAGGTTTAAGCCCACTGAGAAATGTTCCTAGTAAATGTGCTACATGAATCCCATCCAACTTATTGGATAATCGTTCAAATTCACGTTGATACGCTAACACAGAAGTTGTTTGCCGCAGCTTACTTAAGACTCCATGAGGATCTTCATAAGCTAAATTACCAAAACGAGACTCTAATCCGCCAAGGAGAGACTCCCACGATTTCCCTAAACCATTCTTAGTGTACCACCAGAACCATTGAAGAGCTTCACCTTCCAGATGGAATGAAGCCAGAGAAACCTTTTGGGTATCGGGAATTTGATAGAAACTAAAATATTGTTCAGCCTTATACCGCCAATCCATGAGCTCTGTAGATCCATTAAATGAAGGAAACTTCAACCATTTGTGTTTCGGCATACCTTGGGCGGATCCTCTCGGTGATGAACAATCACCAGATTTAGAAGGTAGAATCGATTCTTCAACCTTGACGTCAGCCATCGCCTCAACTTTTATTTCAGCCATTCGGATATTGATCGTATCAATCAGCAAGCGCTTGATGGATTCGAGATCGTCCGGCGACATCCTTGTTAAATTGGTGCTCGGAGTTTGGCTCAAGACACCAATTGTTAGGTTTCTTCCTTCTCCTTGAATGCTCGATTCCCGGAAGAAGACCTTCGACGATCTGAGATCTCCGAGCTCGAGTTCCGCTTGCCGTGGTTGCTAGAACTAACGAATCAAGGAAGGAAAGAGAGTGAAGAAGAGAAGAACAGTAAAGAGAACAGACAGAGAATAAGGAAGGTGGGAATGTCCACAATGAAGACCTCCCGATCCCAGCCCCTTTTGCTATTATTTATATATTCCCAGGACCACTGGGACCACTAACAACAAACTATCAACAGTTCCAACAACCAAAGGAATGCTACGTATTACATATTCCTTATCAGCCTCGCCCCTGAAGCCGCGCCGCGCCCCCTGTCCTCTCCCATCTTGGTGGGTGGCGGACCTACCCTCCTGCCTCTTCTGTTGAGAAAGAAATGAGGAAGAACCCTATGTTTGGATTAAAAAATTGAGAAATTTACAAGATCAGCCTCAGAAAGTCCAAACATTGCACAGATACCCCTGCTCTAGAAAGTCATGTTCTTGGCACCTGTTTGATGGGTAAATTACAAGTATTCCCTCTTATTTTTATTCTGTTACTTGTTTTATGCAAAAACTTCCCATAATTGCAATTTGGCCCTTGCTTGTCCATACTTAACTTGCTTGTTTTTTGTGATCAAATAAATGTTTATACGAGCCTTAAAATTTTGTAAAAATTTGTGTAAGCTCCTTCTACGGTCTTTTTCAGTGTATAAATTTTTCATTTCATTTTGACTTTATTTGATATATTTAAAAAAATCAAAAACATTGACTTTTTGCTTGTCTACATTTTGAAAATTCATAAAAATTCACAAAATAGTTTAAAAATTCCACAAAAATTCTTGTAGCTGCTTCTTGGTGTCTTTTAATTTCTGACCAATTTTTGTACATTTTTCTTTTATAAAAACCAAAAAAATTACAAAAAACAAAAAAATCTTTAAAAAATTGTAGAAAATTGTAGAAAAATCCAAAAATAGTGATTTCAGTTGCGTATTGTAGATATTTCTTTATAGTTTCTCTTAAAAAATTATTCCAGGAATTTTGAGTACTTAAAGAACTTTTAATTTGCAAAATACTCCTGACTATGTACATTTTATTTATTTTTCACTATTTCATTTTTAGAAAATCACAAAAACATCAGAAAAAAAGCTGAAAAAAATTACCAAAAATATTTCAAAATATATAAAACATAAAAATATTTTCTTTTCAATTTCCTGTGCATTTTTTATTATTTTGAAAAATACCAAAAAGAGTTTGTGTGTGTTTATCACTTGTGCATTTTGTGCTTATTCGAAAAATACAAAAAAAATATAATTCAAAAACCACTAAAAAATTAGCTTTTCTGAAATTTGACTGCTTAGTTTTCCAAACGTGCTCCTTGTGTTCGACCCTGGTCGCTATACCAGGTAAAAAGAATAGCGAAAGACCGCTTACATTATCTTCATTGATTTCTATCTGTTTTGAGTGGTTTTGATTATTTTTCTCGATTGACCGCGCTTGGTGATTTGGGTCACGACGACCTTTGTTTATTACATACTTAACCCGGTTGTCAGGCGCGTCATCACCTCGCGAGGGTCGTCGAGGTGAGAAGACTCAGAATCAGAATGATCTAAAGACTCGGTTTCGTGCTCCGTCAAATCAGAAACACTCTCAGCAAGTGAAACCGAGTACTCATCGAGTGTGGCATCCTCCCGCAGATAACCCTCGGGGAGAGATGCATGATCAGAAGTGACAAGAAGAGGATCAGGATCTAGATGGGCATCTACGCTGCTATCAAGTATCCACTCGGTGCACCAGGCTGCATCATCATCGGAAATGTCGCTCTCGGCAATCTGGAAGCATAAGAAGGTACTAGTCAGCACCGCGGAAGCTGGTAAAGTGTCTGTGGCTGATCCTCGCTCTGCGGCTATGCTGGTTGCCAACTGGTCCTCAAAGGTGTCTATCTCGTTAGAGTGGAGGACAAAAGGCTCGAAGACGGGACTCTCTGTGTCTGTACTCTCAAAGCGGTGTCTCTCATCGAGCTGTGGCTGCTGGACTGAGTCCTGGTAGCTGTCTGCATCCAAGAAGTATCTCTGCAGAAGGGAAACTGTCTCCTCCGGGACTGGAATCTGAAGTGTCTGAATCAATGGCTGCAAAAGCGGGGGCTCCTCCGATTCCTGGAGTATTAGAAGGTCTGATATCCAAGACTCATCAACTGGGAACTCTGGGGCTGACTCGAACTCCAGCTGGAAAACCAACGGGAACTCAAGTAGACTCTGGGTCCGAACCTTTGATGTCACAGTCATGTCCTCTGTCAGTGGTGCTGCATCATCCAAGTCCTCGGACTGGTGTGTAGAAACTGTCTCATCCTGTAAAGCGACACACCGTACTGGTACGGCATCGTCCGCATGTGTTGTCCCGACTACGGAATCTCATGAAGAAGATCTCTATGAAAGTAAACTCGAGATGGTGTCTAGTAAGTGAATGTCGGAACTGCGGTGTGAACCGCCACATGTGGTAATCACCAGTGCTATCTGCTCTGTGGTCATCCCCCGCATGGAGATCTCAATCAAGTCTGTCAGTGGAAGTCCATGGTCTGGAAATCTCCTCAAGAGGTCAAGAAACCCCAGCCATGCCTCGTGCAATGGCTCCTAGGGGTCAACTGAAAAGTCCATGATCAAAGACCGTATAAACTCTGCTCTACGCGGGGGAAAGTATCTTTGTAAGAACTCTCGGCGTAACTCTCCCCACGTATCGAATGTCCTCCCTAATCGTCGGTGCCATCTCATGGCGCTCTCGAGAAGTGTGAATGGGAAGGTCCTCCTCATTAGCTCCTCTGCAGTAATATCTGAATATCTCTGTGCTCTACAAAACTCCTCGAATGTGGACATGTGAAGATACGGCTCCTCGTGCGCCTCTCCTGAAAATGTCGGCAGTCTCTGAATGTAATCCAACTCCAAGACGAATGGACGTAATGTAGAAGCTGACTCAGCTTCCTGTGCTATATGTTCCTCCATCCTTCTGGAATAGGATCTGTCTGCTAATCTCCACTGCTCTATCTGATCACCAACAGAGTGCGCTCTCAACTCAGCAACGACATCGTCCGGGTCTCGCATCTGCTCTATCTGGTATCCTCGGGCCTCTCGCACAGCATGCCCAGAGTAGTGAGATGAAAGGGAGGGAGGGAGCGGGAGGTAGGTCGGAGATCCGACCTCCCTAGAAGGTGGACTGGAGTGATGGTCAGATAGCGAAGAAAAAGCCGCAAGAGTCGGCTCGAAGTGAGGGGGATCCATCATCCATGGGTAAAGGAGAAGAAGAGAAGAAGAATGAAGGGTGGGAAACAGATGGATAGAAAGGGGGATCGAAGGGATCTGGAAATCATACAAGATGAACAAGCAAACCCCCAATTCACCTACGCACACGAGCTGAAGACCGAAAAGGATCGGTCAGTTATCTTGTCGATTTTATTTTAGGTGATCATTCAGTCTATCAGAGCGATTACGTGACATGCTGGGATACCCGATACTATCCCCAACCGACTGTCCCGCACGAAAGAGTCGGTAATCAGTCGAGGAAGGTACCGGAGGGCTCTACCTAGTGTACGGGTCACTCTCTCGCACAATCCAACCAAACAATGAGAAGGTTACTCTCCCCAAGACAGATTTTCAGTGAAGTGTCTTTTAGGTCAAGTGTGATTAGCAGTCCCGATTTTATTATTTTTGTTTTTAGGTATTTTTCAAATAAAAAGAAATGCCTAACGAATTTTTCGGTTCTCCTGATTATTAAGTCAAAAACAGGGGGAGAAGACAAAAAAGTCGATGCGCGATGAAATCAATGATGCATGCAAAGATAGAAATGCGTACCTGTCTCCAGCACTCTACATGCAAAGTGATCCGCGCAGAATTGAAAGACAAGAAAGAAACTACCTATATGGTGCAGCAGTGAAAACCGAGTCCTAAGCAGGCAATTTCTACTCGACAGAACCGTCTAACTGGTCACAGGTCCTTCAAGCCAAAGGGTCCGGTCTCGGTCTACCCCTCCTCCTCCCGACACATCGGGTTCAGGAGCAGCGCTTGGCAGGGCAGGCTACGGTACGTAGGCTCGAAGGGAGTGAGTCAGTTATTTTTATTAATGATTTATTAGTAGATCCAATTAACGCTCTATATGAACATGCAATCAATTAAGTGTGTGGATCCTACTAATTACGGCACAGTCAAGCAGAAAATCCTAAATCTAGGGGCTCGAGAAAAACCGCGTAAAACCGTAAAAGGCAGTGAAGAAAAACAAAGCCGCGAAAAGCCGCGAAAAATCCTAAGGGTCCCCCGAGCACACCGGTGCTCGGCGAAACAGACCCGCTAAACAAGTCCAAGTCCACAGTCTGTCCCTGTATTATTACAAATAATCAAATAAAATGTGCTGAAAGAAACCTAAACTACTCTCTCTCACTTAGCTCCTATCTCGCTCTCTCCTACGCCTCCGTGCAGAAGGGAGCCGCCTCCAAGCCCCGCGGTTGCGCCGGCTTCTCGAGAGTCGTCGCCTCGGTCCTCAGGCCCTCGCAAGAAAGAAGACAAGTGTCAAACCAAATAAAGTAATCAAATAGATACAGAAAATGTGAACAAGGGTATATGTGCAGAAATGACAGAGGAAATAAACAATCAAAAACAAAAAGAAAAGAAAATAAAATTAAAGGAAATAAAACAAAAATAAAAGAAAAACAAAAAGCCGCGGAAAGCCGCGGACTCAAAAAAAGCCGCGAAAAGCCGCGAAAAAGAAAATGAAAATAAAAAGAAAACTACTAAGCCGTACTCCCCAACAACGGCGCCATTCTGATGACACGCCAAGCGACTCGGGTAAGAAGGTCGTCAAGGGTCGTTGCGACCCAAGTCACCAAGCGTGGTCGATCAAGAAAAATAGACCACCAAATCAGATAAAAACCAATCAAACACAAGTAGCGGTCTCGCTATTAGATTAACCTGGTATAGCGACCAGGATCGAACACAAGGAGCATGTAATGGCCTTGCGTCCTACGAAGTAGTCTAAAAAAGAAATAAAATAAAATTCTTTTGGTGGATTTTTTAATTTTTATAATTTTTTTGGATTTTTACTTAATAAAGAAAATAAAGAAAACAAGGGAAACAACCAACTTCAAGCAATTATTTAATGCATCAAAAATCAATCAAAAATACAAATAAAAATGTTTTTGTGTCTTTTATGTTTTTTACTATTTTTGGGTAATTTTTAGTATTTTTCTGATTTTTATTTAATTTTCTAAAAATAAAACAAGGCAGGGAAATAAAGGTACTGTCCAGTCAGGAGTAAAAGGCCAATTTAAAATGCAAAAAGGCCCTGCTAACTTCTGGAGGTAATTTTCCTGTAAACTAAGAAAAGTTTAAGAAAAATTTGGGCACTGGAATTATTGTTTTTGGATTTTTGGATTAATTATTAGATTTTTTATAGGTTTTTAGGTATTTTTCAATTTTTATGAGTTTTATATAATGAAAAATGACCAAAAGTGGTCAGAAAATCAAGCAAGACAAAATACACATTAGCTAATTTTTTTTGCAATTTTTAGATGAGTTTTAATATTTTTTGTGATTTTTCAAATCAGACAATAAAGAAAAAGGTTGTTTTTAAATTTTTAAAAATAGCAAATAAAAGCAAACAAGTCTCCAAAAATTCTAGAAAATTTTACAACAAGGCAAGAGCCATGTTTCCAATTTTCATTGAATTTGGAATGAGTTTGATAATTTATTCAAAATCAAAACCTAGGTACAGTGCATAGGGACATGTACGTAAATACCAGAAGTTCCAGGGGTTCCGGTGCAAAAATCCCAAAAAGTCACGCGCGAGGTGCGTGTCTGGGGCACACAGGGACCTAATTGCAAATAAACTAAGGTCCTGGGACTATCTAATAACAGGTACTAAAATTCCGAGGGCCTTAGTGTAAAATACCCAAAATATACGCACATGCACAAATAAATCACGCACAGGGGTATAAATGCAATTATCTAAAAGTTTTCATTCATTCATGAACATCCCAGAACTACAAGGCTATCAATACAAATATCCCAGACAAACACGTGTCGATGCACGTGACACACTACAGGCAGGGGTATAAATGCAAATCAGATAAACAGTAGGGTCCTCAGTGCAATATTTACAAAAATAAAAGAACTAAACTACGTATTTATAGGACTAGAAAATAAATACGAAAGCTAGAGGGGCCTAAGAGCTATTTACCCCGTTATTAAATGTCGACGGCTGATGTAGCGCCACGTAGCTGATCCAACGGGTGAAAATGATGGCGCCTTAACCCTGAAACACAAGCCTGATCGAACGGTCGAGGGTCCACCACATGCCAGATCTGATGGTGATGAAGCTGACACGTGGAGATCGGACGGCTCTGAAGTCACGGGTGCCTCTTCATCTGATCGTGCGGCTCAGATCGGTCCTCAGATGGATCGGACGGTATCTGCGGCTCCTCGAATGAACAGATCAGATCTGAACTGGAGCGTCGAGGCCGATCGAACGTCTGAGGAAGATGGTGGAAGAACAGTTGGCCGGTGAGCTTTGCCGGCCCGGCGCACGCGCTATGGTCCTCCCCTGCTGCTCCTGGGATGCGGAAGAGCTCCGCCGTGAAGCTCCGCAGCTGATGACGGTCTCCGATGAGTCAGACAACCACTAGAACGGCGCCGCGACGGCGGTGGCCTGAAGCTCCTGTGCCCGAGCGTTTGGCCTCCAGATGAGGCTCTCCTGATGATGTAACCTGCACAGGAGGAAAGATGGGTTGAGGGCAAACTGCCTTGACCTATGAGCGTGCGAGAACAGCGACGGGTGCGTCGATATGGCGGCCCTCCGACGAGCGGCGGAGGTGGAGGGTCGAGGTTCCTGCTCCGGGGCGAGCCAGGGGGGATGGGTAGGTGGAGAAGGTGCGGAGGAGGCTCTTGAAGGTGGTGGCGGTGTCGGATGGGCAAGTGGATGGACGGAGACGAAGGGCGGAGGCGGCGGAGCTACAGCTACTGGAAGCTAAAAATTCTAATCTACGCTAAACTAAAGGCTACAGAGGCTACCTGGCGGAGGCTATCGACTGGGCTGAAGCTCAGGGAGCTCCTGGGTCATTGCCTGCAAGAGGTCGTCGGCTCCCCGAGGCTGGGCGCGCTCGCGGCGGTGCACGGCGGCGGAGCCACCGGATCAGAGGTCTCCCGAGGTCCTCGAGCCTCGCTTCCACTCCGACGCGCACAGCTGTCACTCAGGCACACCGGAGGAGGTCCTTGGCTGCGAGTGGGAGGTCCAAAGATGAAGGAAAAGGTCTGTCAGAGGCGAAGTTATATATGCCCAGGGGTCCGAGAAGGAATGGATCGGGCGAGTAGTTCGCATCTCGGATCCCTCAGACCCACCCCGGGCGAGGATCTGGGATGAACAAGGATTAATCGGGGCTCGGGGTTAGGGTATTCGGCTGTCGGATCGAGTGGGGATAAAAGGTAGAAAACGGGTCGGTCACTAGATCCGCAAGGGAAGTGGTCCACAGGGGTGAGTTGACCGGGGGGTCAACAATCCCCCGTGGACCAATCAGAGTCCGCCAGCTCAATATTATTTGATTATTTATTTTAAAATAGTAAATGATCAAATTAAGAAAACTTAAAGCATGAAAAATATTTGTTTTATTTTTTTCTATTTTTGGTGATTTTTAATTAATTTTTCAAAATAAAAATAGGGTATTTATATAATAGGGCTATATATAGGTATATATACAATATAGGGTTTTGATTTTTGATTTTTAATTAGTTCTTTTTGTGCATTTTTATTCCTATTTTATATTTTATTTATTTATATCCTAAAATTAGGAATAAAAAGATATTTTTATTTTATTTTTATTATTTATATACAAGGGTGAAATAAATAAGTATATACATCTATGTACATGGTATATTTACAATATTATTTTTGATTTTAAATTTTGTTCTTTTTATTTTATTTCTGTTTTTATGGTTTTTATTTATTTACAACATAAAAGATAGAATATGTACAAATTTTTATAGAAATTAATTTTATTTATTTATAAGGTGAAATAAATATATAAAGTGTATTTATATACATGATGAATATGTGCAAGGTGAATATTTTTATTTTTCTTTTTAATTTTTCTATTTTTGTTTTGATTTTTATATTTACAAATATGTACAAATATATACAAGCTTATTTTATTCTATTTTTGAGGGAAAATATTTTTATTCTATTTATAGGGATATTTACACACATGAGCCCCTATCTCCCTCTACTTTGGCTTTTAAGCGGTCAGGCCCATGCTGAGCCCTCCCTTGGGATTAGGTCGCTCAATATTTATTCTAAATATTTCCCTCTTTTTCTTTTTGTTCTTTATTCTTTTATTTTTGCACAAAAACATGCTAATTATTAGTTTTTACACAATGCATGCTTTTGGTAATTATTTGTATTTACACATATCTACATGCATTTGCAAAGGTTTTTGTAGCTAAAATATAAGAATAAAGAGTGATGAATGAGTATTCATCACTTATTAGGAGGTGGCATATGATATTCAAGCTCAAGCACCTCCTTAAGAATCCCGTAATAATTCAAACTATCCTCACCATAACATGATCCTTTTACCATAACACCAGAGTTGTATGTAGTTAAGCTTGTAGTTGTATCGACGCAATGAAATCTACATCCATTGGCAAAAAAACCACCGTACGACATCACCAAATGATTGGGACCAAGTGATAGGTCATTGAGCATCTTGTGTTTAGGATCTGCTGGATCAATCAACTTTACACGCTCTTTAAACCAATTTGAGAATTTCTTCCTGAATTCATCCACAACTTCATCTTCAGTAAATGAAGGATTCTCTACCATTAACTTATCCCTGAACTCCCTACAGTTAGAGAAAATCATTTTATGAACTGAAGATCTTAGCATTAAAAATAAATTGAATAAGATGTATACATACTCTGCAAATGGTGTTACTTCGTCTGTATTGTCTAGAACATAAAGCTCAGCAGCTTCTTTCTCTTGGGTGGTCATCATTCGTGATTTTCCTTTTGTAAAAGGTCGACCGCGTGTTTCAAAAATGGAGAGGCCAACAACACGTTCATTTTCAATGTACTCATTACGCATGGGACGATTATGAATGGTTTCAATGTCGTCAGACAAGTATCGAGAACAAAAGTTGGCCACCTCTTCGAATATGTACTGAGCATTTATTGAGCCTTCAATCTTGTTCTTATTACGTACCTTCCTCTTCAAGAAAAACATATACCTATTATCATGTCAGTTTACATTGTTAGACAAAGTACACTAGATATACTATATTAAATAACATTATAGGCCATACCTTTCGAAAGGGTACATCCAACGATATTTGACTGGTCCACCAACTTTAGCTTCGTAGGGAAGGTGCACCATCAAATGTTCCATCGAGTCAAAAAAAGCAGGTGGAAATATCTTCTCAAGATTGCATAGGATAAGAACTACATTCTCTTCAAGTGTTGCCATATCTTCAACTTGTAACTTTGAAGAGCATATGCATTTGAAGAAGTTACTCAACTCCGTTAATACATCATGTACTCCCTTCGGTAGTAATCCTCTAAAAGCAAGGGGCAATATTTGTTCCATAAATACATGACAGTCATGACTTTTCATACCCTTGAATATGTTTTTCTTCAAATCAACAAGTTTTGAAATGTTAGACGAATAACCATCTGGCATTTTTAACTTACTTGCCCACTCACATACATCTTTCACTTGATCTTTACTTAAGCAATATTTTGCCTTCGGCATATGAAAGCGACCATCATCAGATTCTACCAACCCTAACTCAGGACGTGCACAAATCATCATTAAGTCTCTACGAGTATTCTTTGTATCCTTTGTCTTGCCCTTCACATCCAATACTGTATAAAATACATTATCAAAGACATTCTTCTCTATGTGCATGACATCCAAATTATGTCTGATGAGCAAATTAGGCAAATATGGTAGTTCTCAAAAAATGCTCATTTTAGTCCAGTTGTGGCTATCTCCAAATCCAGGAAGAGGTTGTATACAATCATCATAATCTTTTAACTGTAGCAGCCTCTGCAATATTTCAAATCCTGATAACCTTATTGGAGGATCTGAATCATCAATTGTATTTCTTTTGAATGCCATCTTTTGTTTCCTATATGGATGATCTTTCGGCAGGAACTGCCGATGGCAGTCAAAGAAGCATGGCTTGCGACCATACTGAAGTTGAAATGCTTTTGTTTTTTCCATGCAATATGGACAACTTCTCTTCCCATGCGTGCTCCAACCTGATAGCATTCCATATGCTGGAAAATCACTAATGGTCCACAATAAGCCCACTCTCATCTGAAATTTACTTCTGCTGATAGCATCATAAGTTTCCTGACCTTTATCCCAAAGTTCCTTTAATTCATCAATTAAAGGACGGAGATATACATCCAAATATTTTCCCGGAGATGTTGGATCAGGCACAAGCAAAGATAAGAACATGTATTGTTTCTTGTTACACAACCAAGGTGGAAGGTTGTATGGTGTAATAATGACTGGCCAACATGAGTAATCTTTCCCCCGACCATGTGGATTAAACCCATCAGTGGACAACCCAATTACAACATTCCTCTTATCCATGGAAAAGATGGAGGATGAATCCATCAAAGCACGCCAACAAGCTGAATCAGAAGGATGTTCCATATAGTCACCACGTGCATGATCTGCATGCCAAGTCATGTCCCTAGCTGTTTCTTTGCAATAATATAGCCTCTGTAAACGTGGTGCTATAGGAAAATAACGAAGCACCTTCTGTGGAACATTTGATTTCATATTGGGTTTGAATCGAGGTTCTCCACAATCTGGACATTCAGTCGCATTCTTATATTCATCTCCATAGTATAAAATGTGATGGTTAGGACAAGCATCAATTAACTTGGCTGATAATCCAAGTGTACCCATCATTGTTTTAATCTTGTAGTAGGATCCTGGCAAAACATTATCCTCTGGAAGCATTCTTTTTATGATCTTAATCATGGCATTGAAACTAACGTCAGTCATATTATATTCAACTTTTATCGTCAACAACTCTGTAACAGCTGATAGGAGTGAAAATGTCTTGCAACCTTCCCATAATGGTTCCTCTGCCTTCTGTAAGAGTTCAAGAAAGTCTTTAGATTCCTCATGGATTTCTTCATCATCACAACCCTGCATAGAAGGATCAAAATTCAAGCATGATGCATCCATCACCATCTCAACAAAAGGATTGTCCGGAATCTGAGATCTCTCTTCGTAAGTAGTACGTGTCTCTCCATGCGCATACCAAGATGTGTAATCATCGACAAAACCCTTCGTGCACAAGTGTCCTACCACAATGTCTCTAGCTTGTTTCTTCATCAATTTACATTGCATACACGGACAAATTATCTTCCCATCTACATCGACTATTCCATCTCCTTGGGCATATGCAAAATTAAGAAAGCCTTCTACACCTAGGAGAAATGGCATGCAAATAGATCCATTCACTAAACGATTGTACATCCAATCCCTTGCCGCATCCATTGTTCTACCTATAATGCATCCATAATAGGTAATTAGACACGTGGTTTGATAGAACAAAAGATTTTCCTCTATACGATAACATACTCACATCTAAATCAATATGCTTCCTAAATTAGGTATACAATATAATCGCATTCAGTCCGTCCCATCAAGCATGACGATTTGATCAACTAACATTAGCATTAATGTACATACAACATTATGATATAGATGACTTTGTTTGCGATCATTGTTATATTATTTCTGCACAGGACAACTATGCATTTGTTGTCCATATCCTATATGTTATAGGACTACAAAGTCATATTATATTACGAGAAAGGTCCTTGTGGCATATCTGTGCAAATCCTTCTATGTAAGTAAAAACATCCGACTGGATAGTCAATTACTTCATTACGCCTCAAATTTTTTTGCAAGAAATACATTTATTATTTCTAATCCTATTCATAAATATTACATATGGATCAAATCTACACTGATAACAAGATAGATTATTTAAAACTTGACACTGTTGATATGTCTTGGATCCTAACCATATAGCCAAGCTGAAGAACCTTGTATGCTCCCCTCCTGCTGTATCATACCCCAATAAGATGGGGGTCTCGCTGCCCCCCTGCGGGGGTGTGGGGGCAGCGCCCCCGGCAAAAATTTTTGCAACAAGCCTCGTGTATCAGACCAAGTTCTTCACCTTTGTTCCTTGAGTTTTTTCAACAAAAACAAGCGGCTGTGATCTATATGAGATGGCGTGGATATCGTAGAAATCATCCATTTCTACGCATTTTTGATCTCTATATGCGTCACCTTAATAGTCATCTTATCACCAGAACATCAATCTTAATGATTTTCTTTTTTTTTCAATATCGGTAACCTAATATACATACTAGTACCAAACTAATGGAGTTTGTGAGACCCAACATGCGCTATTTGTGTTAAGATGACAATGCTCTTCATTATACTCGTAATTAAAAATAGACTATTGCAGGAGTAGAATATTTCATAAATTGAAGGATGCACATCATCGAAGAAGTTGGGTCACCTGTCCGAAGAAGATGACGACACGCAACTAGGAGGCCGTGGAGAGCGAGGAGGGCTTGTCATGGGGAGCGCTTGCCGTAAGGAGTCCTTCACGTCGGTCGTGCGACGGCTAGGCTAGAGGGAGGGGTGCACGGGAGGAAGGGGGCATGCAAGAGGGAGGGGTTGAAGGCTTCGATTTAGGGGAAGGGGTGGTGGAGAAGAGAGAGGTCAGGGGCAGGAGACGGCTAAGGCTGGGAGGAGGGGGCGTTTTGGCGGAAGGGTGTGTGCGAGAGAAAGGGTATAGGGTTTTGGGGGGAAGGGGGCGGCAAGGAAAATATTTTTCAAAACATTTCACCCAAAATTTGGGACTATATTGCGATGACAACGTGGTAGTAACGTGGTCGCAGGTAGTTACTACCAAAAGCGCGTCTATATGTAGTAGCAACATTCACGTTAGAATATCGCTACTACAATGTGGTAGTATGGTAATCGCAAAATAGTGGCAATATAGTTTGCGACTACATTACCACCGACCGTAGTAGTAACATTGTGATCACAAAAACAACATTTTCTTGTACTGAACAGTCTGCTGTTTAGTAGCTATACATGGTTCCAGAAGACAAGGTCTATACTAGACGGTATGTGGTTTTTGTTACAATTTTTAGTTCAATTGATATTGTAAAATGCTTCTTCTCTTCAGTCAAATTTTTGGGATGTTGTATGTACTAGCAGACATTGTACAAGTTGAAAAATCATATGGAAATTAATGAAATTAGATTTTGGTGCCAATTGTTCTATTAGCTTGTGGTTATAAATATGGATGTGAATGTCAGATGAAATTATTACAACACGAAAAATTTCCCTGCTTTTTTGTAACTTCTGCGATCTCATGTGAATAATAGTGCAAATGTGTGATTAACGGGTACCCGGATCCTCGGGGGTTACAAAATTTGGTATCAGAGCAGTGGTACCCCGATACGCACATTCGCGGTATTACAATTCCGATCGCATTAAGTTCCGGATAGCGACAGTCTTCCGACTTGTCGTGAGTCTGAAAGAGAAATTGACATTCTAATTCAATCACCACAGATGTCACCAATTTCATTAATTTTCATACTATATCCCAAGAAGAGAAAAAGCATTTATGATAAGTATCCGTGAATGGCACAGATTCTGCTCGACCATCTGGGTCACAGCGAGCAGATAGACCACCTGCAGAACCAGCCTGGAGTATAGATACGATTACTCCACCGACCTGACCAGGAGATGACTAACCAACTAGCACACATACTAACTACTCTTACCGACCTTTCCATGTTCTATTTGATTCTGGTGCGACGCATTCTTTTCTTACTTCGAGGCTACTTGTTTCTTTAGGTAGAGTCGCAAAGACTCTTTCTTTCCCATATCACACCCGAGGGCCAGGTGGCCAGTTGTTTATCATTTCCCTGATAGTCAGGCACTTGCCCATACTGATTGGAGGTCACGAGATGATCGCAGATTGTCTACTTCTATAGCTTGATGAGTTTGACTTGATTTTGGGTATGGATTGGTTATCCGCTCATCATGCACTTGTTGGTTATTTTAGAAAGACCATTGTCTTCAAAATTCCAAATTTACCCGAGTTCACCTCTGAGGGTACTATACATGACTCCACCATGAAGTACATTTCAGTGTTGCAAGCTCAGTGACTTGTTGATCAGGGTTGCGATTCATATCTTGCATTTGTTCGGGAGGTATCTGATCAGGAGCCGATGACACAGGACATCCGAGTAGTATCAGAATACCCTGACGTATTTCCTGATGAGCTACCAGGATTACCTCCTGAGAGAGAGATCTAGTTTGAGATCACATTGTTAATAGATACACAACCGATCTCTATGGCACCATATCGCATGGCACCAGCCGAGTTGAGGGAACTGAAGGTGCAGCTACAGGAGTTACTTGATTTGAGATTTGTGAGGACGAGCACTTCACCTTGGGGTGCTCCAGTTCTATTTGTCAGGAAGAAGGATGGATCCATGAGACTGTGCATCAATTACAGGCAACTGAACAAGAGAACGGTGAAGAACCGTTATCCCTTGCCTCGTATCGATGATTTGTTTGACCAACTCCAGGGATCTTCGGTTTTCTCGAAGATCGATCTTCGCTCAGGCTACCATCAGCTGAGGATTCGTGAGTCAGATATTCCAAAGACAGCTTTCAGGACTCGCTATGGGCATTACGAGTTTGTGGTGATGCCATTTGGGCTTACCAATGCACCTGCGACTTTCATGGATATGATGAACAGGATCTTCCGTCCATACTTGACAAGTTTGTAGTAGTATTCATTGATGATGTGCTCATCTATTCACGGAATGAATGGGATCATGTGAATGATCTACGAATTATTTTAGACACATTGCGAGAGCACAAGCTATATGCCAAGTTGAGCAAGTATGAGTTCTGGTTATCCCATGTCTCATTTCTAGGGCATGTCATTTCTGGAGCAGGCATCGTTGTTGATCCTGCAAAGATAGATGTATTATGTCTTGGGAGCAGCCCAAGACTGTCACGCAGATTCGGAGTTTCCTTGGGCTAGCAGGTTATTACAGACGCTTCGTCAGCAGATTTTCACGCATCGTATGTCCATTTTCACGATTGACGCAGAAGGGAGTCCCATTCATTTGGGACGATTCATGTGAGCAGGCCTTCCAGACACTGAAGGAGAGGTTGACTACAACGCCTATTCTCGCTCTTCCTTCAGGCACTCAGGACTATGCAGTCTACACATATGCATCTGGAGAAGGTCTAGGACAGTGTTGATGCAGAGAGGACAGGTGATTGCTTACGCATCACGGCAGTTGAGGCCGCACGAGCGGAACTACCCCACACATGATTTGGAGTTAGCAGCAGTTGTCTTCGCCTTGAAGATCTGGCGCCACTATCTTTATGGGGTGAATTTTGAGATCTTTACAGACCACAAGAGTCTGAAGTACATCTTTGATCAGAAGGAGCTGAACATGAGGCAGCGCAGACGGCTCGAGCTGCTAAAGGATTATGATTGCACGACCTCTTACCATCCTAGTAAGGGAAACGTGGTGGCTAATGCACTCAGCAGGAGAGCGCATGTTGATGGTACGGCGAACTGGCTATATACATGGGATACGCTTTCCGCTTTGACCGATTGGCATCCTCAGGAGAGCGCATCCATTTCTACTGTCGTGCCTCCACGATACAGTAGTCTTTGGGATCGTATTGTAGAGGGCCAGAAAACCGATCCTTGGATCCGAGATAGATACATACACGCCATCAAAGAATAATTTGATGACTTTCTTGTGATGGAGTCTATTTTATGTAAGGCAGGACGGGTCGTTGTACCAAATGACGAGCAGCTTCGCAGAGACATTCTGGATGAGGCACACAGTTCACGGTTATCTATCCATCCAGGTAGCACGAAGATGTACCGAGATCTGCGTCAACATTTCTGGTGGGATGGAATAAAGCGCGATGTAGCGCAGCATGTCAACAGATGCATGACCTGTCAGATGGTCAAGGCTGAGCACAGGAGACCACCAGTATTACTGCAGTCTCTCCCCATTCCTGAGTCGAAGTGGGAGAGCATTTTTATGGATTTTGTCACGGGATTGCCGAAGACACCGGGTGGCCATGATTCCGTTTGGGTCGTTGTTGATAGGTTGACCAAGTCAGCCCATTTCATTTCTGTCAACACGACTTACACTCCATCTAGGTTGGCCAAGCTCTATGTGCAGAACATTATCAGGCTGTATGGTATACCACGAGAGGTGGTGTCTGACAGGGATTCGAGATTTACATTTCATTATTGGCATCAGTTCATGTCAGCACTACAGACATAGCTGAAGATGAGTTCTGCATACCATCCGCGGACAGACGGGCAGAGTGAGCGCACCATTCAGACGCTTGAGGATTTGCTCCGCGCATGCACTTTAGAGTGGAAAGGGTCCTGGAAGGACCATTTGCCTTTGGTAGAATTCACGTACAACAACAGTTATCACTCCAGTATAGGCATGGCACCATTCGAAGCCCTATAAGGGCAGAGATGCCTCACACCCCTCAGTTGGCGTGAGGTAGGTGATCATGCTCTTTACTCCGTGGATGTCCTGGAGGAGACCGTGAGAGCTGTTGATCTTGTGAGACGGAGGCTTCTGACGGCACAGAGCCGCCAGAAGAGCTACGCAGACCGTCGGAGAAGAGACTTGGAGTTCCAGGTAATCCAATTCTTTCCTCTTCACCACTCAATTATGATATATATATGTTCAACTTAATCTCATACTAATGGCATTCCTATAAATTATAGGTTGGAGATTGGGTATTTCTTCGTGTATCTCCCACAAATGGAGTGCAGAGATTTGGTATTCGTGGCAAACTGGCGCCACGATATGTTGGACCTTTTGAGATTCTGGCTAGAGTGGGAAAGGTTGCATATCAAGTAGCACTTCCTCCACATCTTTTTGGTATCACAATGTTTTCCTCATATTCAACCTGAGGAAATATGTGCACGACCCTCGGCACATCATCAGTTATGAGAATCTAGACTTGTAACCAGATCTGACTTATGAGGAGAAGCCAGTCCAGATAATTGATCGTGCTGTGAAGAAGCTTCGCAGCAAAGAGATTCCATTGGTCAAGGTTTTGTGGCACCGTCACGGCATCAAAGAGGCGACATGGGAAACCGAAGCCGACATGCGGGCACGATACCCGCAACTTTTCTGAGGTAAAAATCAAAACAAGCTTTTAGATATATATTAAAATATTGGCTTGTTTTCTCTTTGAGGTTTTTATGGGTTCAAAACCCTTTGAGGTTTTTATGGCCAAATGAAATACAAGATACATAAGGATCTTGACTAGAGTCTCGAGGACGAGACTCCCTTTGAGGTTTTTATATTTGTAACATCCGGAATCTACCAAACCCGAACTTGACCTGATTAGGGTCTGTTTAACCCAATAAAGTTGTCGGTCAGTATCGGATGACTTACATCGACTAATTGATTGTGAATCAAAAGTCGTTCGGGCGAAATTGACCAAAAATCGGGCGCTTCGTAATGCGCGCTGCGAAAAAGTTGCGACGCAAATTTGAAAAATCGTAAAATAAACCGAGACCGACATTAGATCCGATTCAGCGATACAAGACCAACGGAATCGACCGTTCGTTAATCGGAGGTCGTTTGATTTTTTAAAACCGTAAAATTTAACCTCAAACCGAAACTGTATCACGAAAATTTCGGGCATCCAACCCGACCGGAAGTATAGCAATATTATACTCATTTAATCGTCGTTCAGAGACGATCACAACGAGATATTGCGTGTCGAAATCGGAGGTCCGAGGTGCAAATACAATCAATTTTCAAAACTTTAAATAATTAAGAGAAAGTGGTTTTTTTTATTCCCAACTGTTGTACAGTGCAGCAGCTGGCAGCCACCTGGACCCTTCTTTTTCCTTCCACGAAGGGCTCTTCTTCTCTACACTTGGATGGAAATTTGACCTCTCTTCTCTCTCTCTCTATATATATATATATATATATATATATATCAGCTCTCCCTCCCTTTGATTCCTTGCCATTCTCTTTCAAATTCAAGCCGATGGTGAGGTCACAACTCTTCTTCTTGCTGATGTAATCTCCAGTGATCTATGTCTATCCAAAAGAAGCTGTAAGCCCTACTACAGCTGCTGGAAGGTCCTTTTTCTTTCTTTTCCTTGTTTCTTTCTCAATTGGCTATGCATGCAGTCATAGCCATTTCTTCTCCAGGAGCAAGGTTGCATCCAAATCCTGCAGTTAAAAAGATCATGTGCTACAGCTCTCATCTCCCTCTTGAAGTTGCTGCATGCAGAAGAAATTATCTATATTTTTTTAGATAAAAAAGGTACAATCCCATACCCATACTTCCTTGCTGCCAGGCATGCGTTTGTCACCTCTCTTTTCTACAAATTTGTGTTAATTTCACAAAATTATTCCAGATTTCAACTTCCAGAATTTTCCCCTGATTTATGGATTTAAAATATGGGATTAGGGAGAGTTAGGTGCATTATCCCTCTCTTTTAGCTTAATTCATTATGGGTTTGGATCTAAAGGTTGTGTTCTCTAAGAATGGTGATATTATATCTATTATGATCTTCTTTCGATAATGCAAAAGACTGCTTAAAGTTTATGGTCTAAAATCCAATGGATATAGATTCATTTGTGGGAATAATTATGACTAATGCTTGTTGCCTTATACACAAGGATCACTAGGACTAGATGTTTGTTGTCCAGATAAATCCAGGAGTCATTAAATATAGATTTTTTTAGTAACTTATATTTGGGAAATGCACTAAGCAGTGCATGCTTTCAAGCTGGATTTCTTGGAATAAGCAGTATACATGCCCCTGGAAGTACTAGAATAATCAAACAAATGCTAGAAAATTGATTATTCTTCTCTGGAATCACTAGAAAAAGCAAACAAGTGTTATAAATTTAACTCTACTTCCCTGATCAATTAAATCAAACTTTTATTGGTTATTTTCTTATTCTGAATTTTATCACCACAATGCATGGATTATCTTAGACTACAAATATCTTTTACCATTAGCTTAAATAATATACTAATCATGCATTATCTTAGACTACAAATATCTTTTACCATTAGCTTAAATAATTTACTAAGACTGGATGTCATATAACAAGATGGTGAAATCCACATATGAGATATAGATGTATTCCATCTTCACATCAACTTCATACTAAGATTTGTAAATCTTCAACAGACCCCATGCAATATTTTCTTGTTGACAGTTAAATTTTCCTTGAATCAAAAGAAAGTTGAGAAGATTCAATATACAATTTAAATTTTTGAGGAGTACTTAGTATTAGTATAGGAAGAAGAGAAACCGAATCAAGTTGTATCAAGTAGATAAAGAGATGTGAAAATTAAATATCTACTGTTTTCCATTACATACATATAATTTGAATCTCGAGTGTTGTAAATATATATAAATATATGCAATAAGTACTAGAGTAACATGGTTTCAGAATTTGAAATGTGGTATCATTGGTTGTTCTTTAGATGATAGTACAAAATACATGTATAAAAGGTGTATACATGGGAAGATCTACTTTGAGTACTCATTCATGACACTAGTTATGCGTAAGTGACAGTAGTTATGCGTAATGAACTACTTGGACCAATGAGGAAGTGGTGTAAGCGATCAACTTTAGAAAAATACATATTTCTTTGGAAACATTTTGAAGGAATGCGTAGAACGAGCTAATTCAAGCAGCTAAAAATCTTGTGCCATCAAAAATTTTATTATTACAATCCTAGTATAGCACATCCAGTGCCAAAATCTATACATGATCTATAGTATCTTGTGATCTTTGAAATAGTTGGTTTGACATGATCCTAATTTGTAAAGTAAATCTTAAAGTGTCATCAATCAGATCATTGACCAAAAGATCTAGATTTGATCAATAAACTACAGAAAGAATTGAGAAAGAAATGAATATTCAAGCAAGTACAGATGTTGAGAATAAGTGGTGGTTACAAATAAAAGTGCCGGTCATAGTGAACTTTACACTTGACCGTGCGAGAGCGCGGTGACTCTCAACTGGACGGAGGAAAGGAAGCCCAGTTCGGGCAGCGGCCGCCAAGTGCGCGGGTCTAGGATCCCAGTCCCTTTTCGGTTTTTACGCGAGCTCGCAGTGTTTTTACGCCTCGTTGGAAATCCTGACTTTAGACCATTCCGCTGACCCTCTGTTTTAGGATACCCAGGCGGGGGATCCTTGGTTTTCAGTTTTACGTACGAGCTCGGTTGCCCGTTACCGATCGGGCTATTTTTCTAGAGTGACTTTTCCGGGAAGTCCCTCTCACCCGTCTCAGTGGTGTGGTTTGGGAGTAGACCTATCCCTCTATTGGACCATCCTTTCAATTAGGGGGCGAGACGGAAGAGCCCTTTTGTTGGCTTCTTTACCGCTTGAGTTTTTCTTTCGCCAACAGACTTGGCGATTCTACATCCAGATCATCCATATCTATATCTACATCAACTAGAGTTACATTTGAGACTGTTGCACTGAGGTTTGAAGGGACTGATTCTACATCCAGATCATCCATCTCTATATCCACATCATCTAAAGTTACATCTGAGACAGATGCACTTAAGGTTTTAAGGGATTACAATTAAAGTTGAGTAAATGGAAAAGACGATAATCTGATTCGAAATCTCATTAAGCTAGTGGACGTGTTGGGAACTTAATTAGGATGCATTATACTACACCGCATGCCTATGGAGGCACCCCAACCCTAAGACTTTTCCCAAGTCTTAGAGTCATAGTGTGAGGTTTCACACGAACCAAGACCACAGACTATCCACTAGACTTAAGAATTTAATAAATCATTATATCTTCTTATCTCATCTTTCCCATCATTAAAATCCACAAATATGATCTCTAAGTAATATGAGAATAAAATATACTTATGATCAATTAGTTACAATATAAATATACGTATGCGGGAAATGTTGGGTTAATGGCTAATCATGAGAGGTGCTTACTAGAAATTTGGAAACCTTTTACATTGCAAGTAGAAATAAAATTAAATTGAGTTCTTCCACCTTTCTACTTGTTACTTTTGAACATATTAAATCCTTGTTTATGTTTATAAGTTTTTGGGAGGTACCAGCGCCCGCTGACGCCTCTTCTTTCCTAACATGTTTGGCAGGCAAACAGTCTGTTGTTTAGTAGCTATACATGGTTCCAGAAGACAAGGCCTATACCAGACGGTATGTGGTTTATGTTACAGTTTTTAGTTCAATTGATATTGTAAAATGCTTCTTCTCTTCAGTCAAATTTTTGGCATGTTGTATGTACTAGCAGACATTGTACATGTTGAAAAATCATATGGAAATTAATGAAATTAGATTTTGGTGCCAATTGTTCTATTAGCTTGTGGTTATAAATATGGATGTGAATGTCAGATGAAATTATTACAACGCGAAAAATTTCACTGCTTTTCTGTAACTTCTGCGATCTCATGTGAATAATAGTGCAAATGTGTGATTAACGGGTACCCGGATCCTCAGGGGTTCACAGTTAATATGCATATATATAAGGATTTCTTCTATAAATCATTATTAAATGAACCTCTAGCAACGGATATAACATTCAGTGCTAATTATAAGAACAAAAGCTAGTTTCACGATAAATAATATTTGTTCCTATCTATATTTTTAACATCGAAAGATATGCCAACAAATATTCAAGTTATTCGTTACCATATATCAACTTTGGTGCAATGGCTAAGGGAATATGAAATGTGATCCTTGTGTATATATTAATTTGAATCCAAGAAGATAGCATGCTCCAAATCCATGTCATTTGAGGTAAAAGATTTGGATTTCATTTATCCCTTGAAACAATTTTAGTGTAGATTCCCATGCATGGAGTTTTATATTAATTAGGTCATTGATTGAGCTCATAAATGTACTACCAGCACATTACCTGCTCCCTATCTCATGAAACGAGGCATGCACGTTAATGCGTGAGAGGCATAATGGATTTTAGTAGTAATTAAACTAGTTGGTTTATTACGAAATGGACAAACATCCACTTATTGGCAGAAAAACAAACATAGACGTCCCGATCAAGGAACCACTAAAAGGCCATTTGACTAGTCTAAGGGCAGGGTTGGGTTGGCCCAACCCGAGGTACCCCTCCTTCTAACCCTCTCAATTCTCCTCACAGTTTACTATTCACAGGGGTATCTCAGCCCAACCCAACCCTGCCTAACCCTGCAACCAAACGAACCTTAAGTGTCTCAATATGTCCATGCCCAACCGTTTGAATTGAAGGCCACGGTTTCGAATATGTGCCTAATTGGATACATATGTTGTGCGCAATGCCGACTTTTCTAGGACCGAAATACAGGAAAATAAGGCTGATGATAAAGACACCATATAATCATTTTTTGTAAACCGTCGTCATAAGAGAAACAAGAATTGGTATGCCATTCTTCCCTAATTTTGAGTAAAAAGATATTTCATATCATGGATAATCGAATTGAGCAAGGGCTTGACTTGAGCTTTGCACGACAATCCTATTGAGCTAAAAGTCTAGGTCGAGATGGATAACGAGCCAAGTCTGTTGAACTCAATGTTTCTCGACACCCTTAGATTCCTTTTAAAAGAAAAAGGGTGTCAAACCGTAAAGATGGACACCAAAAAACTTATATTCACAAGTTAGGTACAAAAGGTACAATAACCAAGACCCATATAGGAGTCTGGAATGCTCTATTACATTTTCGATATGAAATCTCTCTCCGCGGAAAATAGCTCCATTCATTGCCAACCAAATCGCCCACAGAATAGATGCCACGTGATGTTTCTCAGCTATTGTGCAAGTTCCGGACACGTCAATGGGTTCCCAAAACTCTCTAACCCTTGAAGATGCAAGGTAGATTCGACACCCTTAGATAACGGATTTTTGTCTCGCACGAGATCATTTTTGAGAAAATGATTTTTGTAATTAATTACTAAACTTAAGTCTTAGAAAAACGGAAGTATTAACTTGTTACTTAGATGCGCTACAAGAAAAAGCCTTCTTTTGTGAACAAACTAGTATATTTTCCCGCGCTTCGCGGCGGGTTTGAAGGAAAATACATTTGTTAATAATAATTTTAAAAGTATAGAAATTAAGCAAGATATCATATTAAATTTTTTTTACAAAAATAGATAAGTAAATAAAACATGTTTGGAACATTCCTATTGTATCGTGAAACATCAATTCACATAAAATATTTATTAATCATTGATTATAAAAAACAAATTTACATTTATAAAAAAATATATTTTTTAAAAAAAGATGTATATGCTAGAATTAATAAATAAGAATTTTGATAACAAATCAAACTATCCAGTCGCACTATACTCACGTAGTTTATTTCACCTTAGTTTTATCTACGTTGCTGGTTGTGCCCCAATTATATCAATCTTTGATGATGGATTTCCAAAATGTACTTTAAATTTAAAGTAGATGACAAATAATATATAAAAAATATAGATATAAGATGATTCATTCAATGGACATAAATAAAATTACTATCTATATGTCTCCTTTACCTCATAATATGAGAGAAAAAAGTTAGATATGTGTACATATATTAGATTTTAAATTTATTTTTAACAAAATTTTTAATTTATTTTTAACATACATTATCAATAAAATATTTAAATATTTGCTATTATATTACTTATTCTTTTCAGTATTTTATGAATGTATATTTATTGAAGTCTTCTTAATTTGTACTAATATTAAATTATTTTTATTATTTAATATGTATATACTGATTCGAAATTAGTTTCTAAATTTTTACTATATCATTTTACTATAAGATTTGAATCTATGAATTTAATTTTATTTTAAATTAATTGTTAATTACTATTGAATTATAATATGGTAACATCATAATAGATATGTTTAAATGTTACAAAATAAAAAATATTTTTTTGAAAAATAATCTAGAGAGAGAAATTGAAGGAGAGGTAGATAGGTTTTTTATTTTTTTTCAAAAATAGTATAAGGAGAGAGATTTTTAATAGTATATGTCAAGAAGAATTAAAATATGGTGTACTTTAAAAATCTATAAGAATTTAAAATAGATGATAAATAATATGTGAAAAATATGGATATAAGATATTGAATTTTTCTTAATTGTATATAACATTAAATTATTTTTATTACGTACTATGTATATACTAATTCAGAATTAGTTTCTAAATTAATTACTATATCATTTTACTGTAAGATTTTAATATATGAAATTAATTTTATTTTAGATTAATTATTAATTACTAGTAAATTATAAGAGGTTATCATCATAATAAATATGTTATAAATATTTAAAAATAAAAAAAAGTTAGTTTTGAAAAATAATGTAGAGAGAGAAATCGAATGAAAAGTAGGAGAATTTTTTATTTTTGTCAACAAAAGTTTAAAGAGAGAGATTTTTAATATTAATATATCAAAGAAGATTTAAAATATAGTCTAATAAAGAAATTGTAGAGAGGAAGAGAGAGAGGGAGAAAACTGCATATATAAAAGGGGAAAGATAAGTGGGGGGAGAGAGTGGAGGGTGGGGCTCGTAATATCTTGTGGAGAGAGAGAGAGAACATGGTATTGTGGGAGGGAGAGAGAGTGGGAGAGAGTGAATAAGTGTTGTGAGAGGGAGGAATTGCATAGGGACTTGGGTTCGTACAGGAGAGAAGGGATAAAATAGAACAAAGGAGAGAGGGGGTGGGACCACATGAATTGAGGGAGTGAGAGAGAACCGCCCAATGGAATTGGAGAGAGGATGGGAGATAAAGGGAGAGAGACACGTGGTTAGAGAAGGATGGGAAGGGAGAGCGAGAGGCGATGAGAGACGGGAGAAGAAGAGGGAAAGAGGGGTGCGGGGTGGATGGAGAAGGATCCACGTCGCTAAAGCTGGGGATGGGGACCCAGCTTTAGTATAGCACTAGGGTGTATACCCGCGCTTCGCGGCGTGAAAAGCATAGCGTGAACTTTTATTGAGGAAAATAAATGACTTCGACAACATATAATTTAAAAAATTAAGATAAAAGCGATTTTTTAAAAAAAACTGTACCTATATTTTTAAGTAGGGTTGATTTTCTCATAGCAGTTGATAATAAATTACTATAACACAAGAGTAGCAATGGAAGAAAAATGAGTTTTATTATGGTGATAATATTAAGAGTATATGTACATCAACTATTAATCATAGCTTTTCAATTTTAAGAAATCCATCTATCACTACCACATGTTATTTTTATATATGTCGTTTCTATTATTTAGGTGAAATGTGAATTATTTTAATAATTTACAACATTCTTTAGTTTACATGTATAATTAGCTTTTGTTGCTTATATGTTTTTGGCATTGAAGTTAATTTTGCTAATAAACGAAGAACACACAAAAAAAGAACTTGGAAATTGATTGAAATTACTTGAATAATATATACTAAATATGGTGATAACGACTGAGAGAGATGTAATTACGAAAAGAGGTTAAATGAGTAAAAAGAGGAGGGGATGGCAGTATGTTTACCATATCAATTTCGTCTAATGTATTTTTTTATATTTGATGTTAAATGATATAACGATTTTAATTATTTTATTTAATTTTATATCTATTTATGATTTGTAATTTTTGAAATTTGAAGATGGATCTTTGTCTTTCTTCAATAAAAAATATGACTATGATTTGAACTACAAAACCAAATAATATTTTTCTATTTAAACAATCTAGATTTTATAACAATGAGGGCCCTCTTTCGGTTATAATAAAAAATTATTGAGAAAGAAATTGCCATTTGTATACATGACATATTAAAATTTAAAAATCTTGCCAATAATCATACACGGATCAAATTATTATTAATCTTCTACTGAAATTTTGTAATATTTTTACCACTTGGCATATTTTGAATATCAAAAGATTGGCATTTTTATTGTTATCAATAATTATATGTATAAACATTATTTATCCATACTGTAGCTAATAAATATCTGATAGAATATTCGTACGTTTTGGTTTGACATAATATTTATATATTGATATAAATATTCAACACTACACATTGATATAAATATTCAAAACTTAGATTGGTTTCTTTATATAATATTCAGATGTGAGATTAAAAAGTCATCAGATGGAAAGAGAACATGGTAAAAGTGATATTATTAAGAAACTTTATAAAAAAAAAAAAAGAAAGACAAAAAATAATTAGACATCACTATAAAGAAGAGGAAGGTAGTTGCTACAGCGTCAGAAAGTGATCATGTACTGTATAAATAGGTGCATTTACCATCAAGGTCTAACAGATAACACTAATAGCTATGAATGCGTGAATGAAATTAGCAAAGGTAGATACATCTGTTTTCCGGATATTTAGAGACCAGGGTCAAAAGGACGTTGTGAGGCTAGCGGAAAGAGCGAAGAAAGGACGTGGACACTAAGCGATAGAGCCCAGAGAATACCCCATACTAATACTGGGTTTTTGCCGTAGGCCATTGCCGAACAGAAAGGCTATCCACGTGGCAATGGATGTGGTAAAAACCCAGCTTTAGTTAGTTTATAAGATTGTTGCGAATACGTATGTGTAGTCATAACACGATCGCCCAAAATCTTGCACCCACGTCGCGAATATATGCACACCACACATAGTCGCAATACATGGAATTCAAACTCACATCTGCACTTCCGATTGCACGTGGTCACAAGCTCAGTCTCTCAATGTTGCGAGCATAACATGCGACTATATGCAGTTGCAAGTGTAGTAGCTGAATTTGGCGATTTTTTTAAGTCATACGTCAGACCCCTCCATCCCTCTTCTCCCCCCTACTCGAGCCTTAGCGTTGTTCACCCATATCTTGAACCGATCGCCATTGTCCATCACCATCAAGAGTCCCGCGTTGTCGCTCCCTCCTGACCTTGATGCCAACAATGACGCCCCCTACCCCAACCTTCCTCTCCACCACCACCATCGCCCCCTCTCATCCTCTATGACACCACCATCGTACCATGCCCCTCCCTTTCTCAACCTTGTCTTCGCCCTTTCCCATCCTATATGCCACTACCGCTACCCCTTACCCTTCCCTTCCACTCTGTCGCTACCGCCAACTCCTTTCGTCCTCTATGCCACAATTGTCGCCCCTCCCCTCCCTTCATCTCTGCTATCACCATCTCCCCAACTTTTCCTCTCTTCCATCATGACCACCCCTCCCTTCACAACCGCAACCTCCTCCTCCAACTTCCTTCCTACTAGCTGCTGAAGGTCGTTGAAATTGAAGTGTCTACATCTTGTCCTGGAGGGCCTACGGTGTCCGACAGGTCAGGTCCGACAATCGTTTTTCGGTCGCTCCACAACACCCAACCACCAAACTCAAGTGTATCAATCAACAATTAACCCACAAATAGGCTCAAACAATGAATAATAGTGAGCTAAAATTTATTATACCATACAAAGTTATATGTATAGTATACAAGTGAAGGGGTCGAACCATTAATGAGCAACGGGAATATGCCACAAATATTAACAAAGAGGCAATAAATGTTTCAGTGTTTTTATTAGGATTTTTGATTTTTTGTGGGTTTTAAATATTTTATATTTTTTGAATTTTGAATTTATATTTATATTTTATTTTAGATTTTATAATTTTATTTTATTTTTATATTTTCTAATTTATTTTCCTTTTTGATATATAAGTAATAGATATATATGTAACAATATATGGATACTACATATAGTATGGTAGATATATAGTATGGATATATATATATAATCTAGAAAAATCAGAAAATACCCTTAAGAAAAGTCCTTTTAAATTTTTAAGGGTTTTTAAAATATTATTGATATTTTTAAAAATAATATAAGTAGATATATCTATAAATATAATATATGCTAGTATATATATAGATACAACTATAGACACTCAAAAAGGGTCAAACAAAATATTTTTTATTTTTTATGTTTTGTTCTATTTTTGTTATTTTTCTTTTAATTTTTTCTAATTTCTTGTTGTATTTTTAATGGAATAAAAATGTCAAAATAGTGAGTACTATTAATAGGTCGATTGTTTTAGAACTTAAAAATAAGTAAATACCTCAAAATTCCAAAACTATTTTTAATGTATAATATATACTATAAATAAAATATATAAACGGAAAATGATATTTTTGTGTTTTTCAATATTTTTTATAGTTTTTATAAGATTTCTAGGGTTTTAATTTTTTAGTGTTTTCTTTTGAATTTTTAATGATTGTTTATTTACTTGTAAAATACAATGATAAAGACACTATAAATTTTTAAAATTTCAAATTATTTTTCTAATTTTTGTATTTATAAATGCAAATAGGGAGTAAATGCAATATTTTTTAATTTTATATATCAGAGAATATTTTTAATTACCTTACAAAAAGAAATGTGATTTAATATGAGTCCAGTTACTTAAAATAATTTTCCAATAAAATTTTGATGCAAAATGATATTTTTAATACAAGAAATACAAAAAAATTAAATTAAAATATTGGTAGGGATCTAAAAATAATTTAAAGAAACTATAAATGCATTTCAGAACATAAAATACAAATTCCATGGGTATTGGCACAAAATTTCCTGAATATTCAATTTATATGGTGTTGAGAGGAGTATAAATGTAATATCCAAGAAGCTATAGGGCATACATGCCATTTAACCACAAAACCTCACCCTTAATTCAAAATTTCCTAGGTAAATAATAACCAAAATCCACAGGGGGGTCCCTGCAAAATACCTGCAACCTCACGTGTACGGGCACACGAGGTGACATTGTAAGAGACCTCTTGGGTGAGCTTCTTCTGATCATCTCCCCCTCCTCTGACAGGCTCTGTCGCTGCAAGAGGGTACAAAAGCTTCCTAAAGGCATCATGGAGCTGCTGAGATGCTCAGGCGAGGTCCGTAGCACTATGGAGGAGCTCTGGAGGTCGAGGAAGGTGTGTGATAGTAGGAGACTTCGACTGAAGTCAAAATTGCTTTAGTTGAGGCTTTTGAACTTTTGTACCTACAAGGTTATTTCAAACACACAAAAAGAGAGGTGTAGGGGGTCAAATGGGGTGGAAAATGAGCGAGAAGGAGTCAGGCGATGCTCTCCGATGAGCGGCAGAGGGGGAGAGCTGATTCTTCGATCTAGAGAGGATCGGGGGCATGGAGGAGCCTGGGGGATAGCAGAAGTGAAGAGGAAGGAGATGAGAGAAATAGATGCTGCGGAGGATGGTCAGATCACGGTGAATCGACGGCCGGAGCAAGAGCTCTGGCAAACTTCGATCGAGCAATTTTACGAAATAAAAAGAGAAATCTAATGAAATAACATGCTAGACTATACTAATATTAATCCTAGGAATGGAAATAAGTGAAAAACTATGGCTCTACCTTAGAGAAAGGGAGCCAAGGAAGAGCTCTAGTGAGAAGCACTGTGAGCTCGAATCACCTAATCCAACACCTCTTCCTCCGCGCCAAAAGCTCAGGCACGGTTGTTGTTGTCACCAGCGACCTTAGGAGCCAAGAAATTTGGGGATTTTGAGGTCAAATGGGATGAAATTCAAACGGAGCTGGTCGGGGGTTATTTGTACAAGGTGACCTTTGACCGAGGCGTCGACTCGATGCTTTGATCCATTGATCAAGGAATCATGTCGATGTGAAAGACCAATAATTGAGGTACAAAAATGAAGAAGGAATCTGACCGAAAAGATGAAAGATGCGACATGGAAAAATAGAGGAACATGAGAGGTCAGCAGGTTTTGACAAGCCTAGGGTGCATGGGGGCCAGTTGATTGGTGGGTTAACCAGGGTCGACCCCCCATTGGGCCACGTAGGCTGCTAAAGGGTAAAATAGAAAAGAAAATGGAATAAAATAATAAATGATGTATTTAATTTTTGGTTAAAACATTAAAAAATATGTATTATTTTATGGTAATTTTTATTTATTTTTTGAGTTAATTTATTATAGGTTAATTTTTAGATGTAATAACATAAGTATATTTACCTATATAATGGGTATTTTATTTTTATTCTGTATTTTAGATTTATTATTTTATATACATAATTTATATATTTATAGCTTATTTATGTACATATGAATATATTTTTATTATTTTTTTGAAGTTATATGTACACTTAAATAAATATGTATATTTGTTATATAGGTATATACATGTATACTGCATTTATGTATTAGAATACACTTATTTATCTTAGTGTGATTTTAATTGTTTTATTCTGATTTTATTATGTAGATATATTTCAAATAATGTTTACAGAATATAAAAGAGTAAAAGATAAAAAGAATAAACAAATGATTATTTTATACAAGTAAATTGCACGATCCAAAATCTAACTTTTGCATCTTAATTCCAAATTGAATGAAACCACCTTTGATAAATGGATAATTTAATTTTTATAACAATAAAGGTGAATTTGGTGAATTTTGGAATCATATGGAGAAGATACAGGTCTGGGAAGTTTTCCTTGTGATTTTTTTATTCTTAGTGTCAGGGCACACTGTGCATAATTTTTAGATGAAATAAATTTTGTAAAAAAAATTATTTTTATCTACAAGTTTCATGTCTAAATTTTATTGATTTGAAATATAAATAATAGAGAATAAAATAGGTTCCATAAAGCATTTATTGAGGGAAAAAAGTTAGGGTTTTGAGGTTATTTTTGACCCTTATTTCCCTCTACTTTATTCGTTGCCAACCCAGTCATCATGATACCTAGGTATCGGGGTTTAGGATCATTCAATACCTATGGTATTTCATTTTCTTTTCTTTATTCTTTTATTTTGGCTATAAATATAATATTTTATGTAATATTTACAGCAGTTTTTTTCGAAAAAAAAGCAAATGAATGATAGTTTGTACAAATTAATGCTAATTACATGCATTTAACTAGGGATTGAAGGCTAAAATGGAAGAATAAAGGTGATGAAATGGAGGTTCATCAACTACCTCCATGAAGTACTTGTCTGCTCTTGTTCATGGCATCACTCCATCTTCGTTGTAAAGTCTTTGGTAAAGCTTCTTTGCTCGAATCTTATTTTTCTAAAATCTCTATTTGTTTTTACATATTGTAGTATGTGAATATTCTAGTTATCATTTGTGGCTCCCCACTCTCAAGGGCACATTGAATCTTCAAGGATGCCGATACTCGGCAACCTGTCTCATGTACACCAGGTTCGCATTCTAAGTGCACAATCACATGGGGATGAGTAAAGTGAAGAAATGCGATGTAAATGTTGCATTCATTCACATTATTATTCCACAATAAAAGCATGTCCACACACACATACATGCGTGATAGAAAGGAGGTGACAATATGCATACATATACATATATCTCTACAACTATCTCTCAAAAGTACAAGGGAAACAAATGCAAGATGAACAAAAGTATGCAACATGCCTACTGCAAGTCACCGATTGTGAATCTTGAATCAACTTGGTTGCTACTATAGCAGTTGCTTCGGAATATCTGTTGGGTCCATACAAAAAGGGTGATGCTATGAGCAATTGCCTAGTAACAATGTTTACACTAACCACTAATGTAGAAGTAAAAAAAAGAGTGTACACGTATTCTCATATTTTATAAATCTTACAAAATCTTATAAAAGAGTGTACAAGGAAAAGAACTCGATGTAAGTAATAGATGTAGGCACATTGTTGAGAAATTATAGAAATCCTTGTGTTGTACAATTGTATTTGTTTTCCTTGTTTGATTATCTCTATACTTATGTATTGTTGATCATATCCATTCCTAACATTACATGTTACTTATCCTTTTTTGTTTGGATTGGCAAAATAAAATCTTAAAATCTAATGATTTTTACACTTGCGCCTTTCGAATTATTGCAAATACATTTATGTCGCTACTTTCTTTGCCAAGTTACTTGTGCTCATATATCCTTACAAAATTCAAAGTAGCGCCCTTCACTATTACACTTATGCCCCTATATTACATTAACAAAAGTACAGTACCGTAAATTTTGTAAAAATACAAAGGCACAATATTACTGTAAAAAAAGTAATAGCATAAATATATTTGCTTAACTCGGAGAATGTGAATTTAAAAATTCCTAGAATCTCGGAACACTAATGGGACATCCTGCTCCCAAGGGTTTTCCTCCTTATGGTCGATGGTTACTATACTAATCACTTTACATCATGATATTCAAAATAGGATTCTTCAATTGTACTTCATATGATTTTATTGACCTACCGGTATCAATTAAGGCTCCATATATTTTGATTCGTTATGAATGTTACGAAGAACAAAATCGTGCATGAAAAATTTTTATGACAGTTGGATATAACTTTAATATCTCATCATTTATATAATTTGCTATGATACAAAATTGTGAACCAAAATCCAGAACAGAAGATCTACAATATATTAAGTGAAGGTGAGATTCATTAAAGGAGTATAAAATGCCAACCTGCTTAAACTGACAGCAGACTCTTCCAGCTCTGCTGTAAGATCATGTAAGCAGCTCGATTCAGACGGGAATAAATAAAAGAGAAAAAAACAAAGAGAAGCATCTTTCTGCATGTCATGTCAGAGAAAAATATAGAACATCTGAATCTCCATACGTATTCTATCAACTTAGTGTGATGTGCGTACGATCATATTGCTAAGAATTGAAAGCATGTGAGTGAGACCCTGTAGGCTGTAGTGCAGTGTCAGCTTACAAGAGATGTCCATTATTAAACACGACGATTATCAAAAGGTTGTGATTCTAATCCATAAACCCTAAACTATAAACACAATGCTTATCGAAAGATTGTAACGTCACCAACCACTTGTTAAAGGAAACCATTCTACTTCCGATCTGGGGTGTGGAGGCTATGCGGTTCCACACCCCAGATCATTTTTTGTGCTCCGGACTGAGTAATGGTGGGTTCAGATGCAAACTGACGAATATGAATATAAATATACAGTTTACAATGTATGTGCACGCACGTATGTGCACCCACACACACAATGTAACATCTCGATTCTCAACCTTCAAATATAGTCCCATATCTAAAACTCACGAAGTGTGATGTGGATTACAAGTGGCGGAGATTTACAACTTGACAACTTGAGCTTAAACTTTTTGGATGGTTGTAAACAACTCCAATTGAACTCAAACCCACTAAGTTGTCAGGGATAGTTTTCCTCAATAACATATTAAGGATCTAAGCCAGGAACATTACATACAACACACATGTACGCGCATGCATAGCAAGCATGAACGCACTTACCCACATGCCCCCGCACACACCACAGGCACCGCACAGGTACACACGTGCACATGTGAAACTTGAACCCATACGTAAAACTTCAAATGAGGGACGCGGATCCTCTGTTGTAATGTAGTTGTTAGAGAATATTCTGTGTGGCTATTTGTTAAGAGAATATTCTATAGAATATTCTCCCTTGAGCACCTATATAAGGATCCTCACACCCCCTGTTCTCATTGAGAAATTCTAATAGAATATCCACCCCTTTGAAGGCTTCTCTCGTGGTTTCAACCCGCTCCTTAGGGAGTAGGGTTCCACGTAAATCTCCGTGTTCTTCATTATTATGTTTCTTGTTTTATCGATTCCGCTTCCGCTTCTCTGATTTCAACATGATATTAGAGCGGGTCGATTCTCGAGGATTTTATGTTGATTATTTATTCGAGATTCGATTTTTTTTACGGTGTCATTTGTTCAAGCTTAGGGTTGTCTGAAACCCTAAAATCTGCAAGATAATCTTGACTCTCCAAGATCCAAGCACACATCTCCAGGCCACAGCTCTTCTCCTTGCTGCAAACATACTCGCAGCATGGACAAATTCCTCCTCACCACAAACAGAATCCATGCGGTGGCGCCTCCCTCCTCACGTTGTGCTCTCAAGCGTGCAGGAGGCATCAGCCCCACGGCTATGGTTCTGCAATCTCAACATAGACGGCAGAGCATCTCCAGGCGAACGTACTAGCAGGACCTTCAGACTGTATCCGCTCCTGCTACGCCACATCTCGGTGGCATCCACCAGATCCAGATCGTATTCCCCCGCGCGATTCCATGCGACACATCGCGCACATCCCAATCTTACACATGACGGCATGCGCAACCTCCATCCCCTCTGCCCGCACCCTGACTGGGTCCTCGACGACATCAGCGGCATCTCGATGCTATATCTCTAGATATTGTGAAGGCAGCACCACCACTTCGGAGATACGAGGGGGAGATCTCCCCCTCGCGACCTTGGCAACACCCCAAGTGATCTCCAGTAGATCCCCTCAACAGCTTGCCCCTTCAAACCCTCCAGCGACTCTTCCAGATCGACGAAGAAGAAAAAACGACGGTGAGGTATCTGAATCAGGGGCGGCGCAACCCCACGCGCGGTGCTCCTCCAGATTGCCCGGGATGCGGCCTCGTTCTCTTGCGCGGGCTCCTAGCGCAGGCCCTCGTTCTCCAGGCACCACCAAATGAAGAAGGGCCCCTATCAGGGCAATTTTCTTGCCTAAGAGGTTCCCAAATGGGGGAACCCTAATTACGGCTAGTGCACGTGCTTTGCTTCTATTTAAAAAAATGTGAAAAGAAAATGGAGTGGAGAGTGGCGTATGTTAAAAAAAGGGGGGGTTCTTTCCAAAAAAAAAGACGCGTACAACAAAAAAAGACGCGTACAACAAAAAAACCGTAGCAAAAGTTGAAAAAAAAGATTTACAAAGCCGGGAAAAAAAGAGTTGAATGGCTTTAAAAAATGTGAATTATGCAAAAAAAAATGATGAAGCACAAAAAAAATAAAAAAATGCATGTTATTCATTTGTTTCTCCCAACTTGATGCTATATGCTCCTATTCTATCAAGTATGGAAGAAAGGGGGAGTCAGAGATGTATTCTTCACAACTGTCCATCTGCGACTGACAGACCAACATTTCAGATTTCTACAGATCATCCGTCTTCACCATGCATCAACTTCTTCGTCGAGGCGTATACTTCTTCTTTTACGACCCGATCAGTTTACCGCGTTGGACTTCTTCTGCAGCGATTCTTCTCCAGGCACGACAGAGATATGTTTTGGTGACCTGATATCGCAACAGTTCTACAAGCATGACAGAGATACATTCCGATGACCTGAAAGACGCAGACCCGTCCTCGTGCGAGGTCTTCTACCAGCAGCGAACTTGTATTCTTCTTGTGATGTATCGTGTGAATATGTGTTGTATACTTTCTTTTTGTTGCAAGCTGCGGCTTTCTCAGCTCCAGCTTGAGGGGGAGTGTTAGAGAATATTCTGTGTAGCTATTTGTTAAGAGAATATTCTATAGAGAATATTCTATAGAGAATATTCTATAGAATATTCTCCTTTGAGCACCTATATAAGGATCCTCACACCCCATGTACTCATTGAGAAATTCTAATAGAATATCTGCCCCTTTGAGGGCTTCTCCAGTGGTTTCATCCCGCTCCTTAGGGAGTAGGGTTCCACATAAATCTTTGTGTTCTTCATTATTATGTTTTTTGTTTTATCGATTCCGCTTCCGCTTCTTTGATTTCAACAGTAGTGGTTTGTTGTAGAATCACGGCCCGTACGAGCTGCTCGATCTTGATCGAACAATTCGCTCGACATCCCACCGTATGGGCCCGCAAAAAGTAGGATTTCATGCAAACCGCTCGATCAAGATCGAGCGGTTCACGCGTGCCGTGGTTCTACAGCATACCTCTGCATTACTGCAGAGGATCCGCTCGCTCAAATGAGGTAGTGACTTTCATTGGATCAGAAAAGCCTTTCATTATATTTGTTTTTGTTTAATCCAATGGTCGAGATAAAAGATATGATAATGTTTATTGTTTAATTTATTGAAAATCGATTTTTGGTAATTTGTATCTTCTAAATATATAATCTAACAACCCACTAATTCATCCACCATAATTTCACCCTTTTCTGCCCCAAACTCGAATCACATTAGAGAATGTGGCTGGACATGGAGGGCGGAGGTATGGAAACTAACCGGGTTGTCGACGATGGGAAAGGAGTGCGGATCCTCTGCTGCAGTGTTGTAGTGCACTACAACCGCTCGATCATGCTCGAGCATGATCGCGCGGTTGTAGTGCAATACAGCACTGCAACAGACAACCAGAGCCTGAGAACCAAGGCCTAACATCAACGCACCGTAGCGCGTGAAATGAAGAAGACGCAAGGACACCATTTGCTCTTATCATCAACATGTTTTGTGTACCATCACCAACACCATCGCCGGTGTCGCCGCCATCATCCCGTCACCAATGTCATTATCAACTTATTGCACACGTCACATGTTGGATACATGAGGCCATCACTACCCTATTTACCAAGTTTTTTCATAACTGAATAGTATCTTACATAGTTGATTTGTAATATAGTCAACTGGTTATTTTACAAATTTATTTTATTTTTGCTAGTTACATTTTTTAAATGAAAAAAATACCAAACATTTTTTATGTTGCAGAGCAACTTACAAAATCTACAAAGAAAATACTACATACATATCTACATACATTTTTTTACACATAACATTGGTTGAAAACGTAAATATAAACAAATTACGAGCAATCGATTTTTCATTAAATACTACATAAGAATTACAGAGGGGATATAGATTTAAAGAAGCTTGCATTCTATGGAGAATAGCATTACTTCAACTTTTCGTTAAAACCGTAGACAACAACAAAAAAAATGGCATAATCAAACAATCTACAAATAGTAGTTTGCAATAGTGGTTGTGCCAAGTTCATGAAAACATAAAAAGTAAAAAACAGGTGCCATCAAACTAAAAATTAGTCATTTGAATTTTGACGTCTAAAAGTGAGCTGAATGATTTTGTTAATATGGCTATAGTTGTAAGCGTATGTGTTTATATATATGAGGGGCGATTCTGTGAGAGTCAAAATTGGTGAGAGCATGAGAATGATTCTGAACTACAAGATTCAACCAGGAGAGAGAAGACGGAATCTTGTGGTCCAGAATCACTTCTCTCATGCTCTCACCAATTTTGGCTCTCACAGGATCGCCCCTATACACACACACATATATATATTGGTGTCAGAAAAACCTACCTCATTGAAATTTCTCTCTCTCTCTCTCTCTCTCTCTATATATATATATATATATATATATATGTATGTATGTATATGTATGTATATGTATGTCTGTGTGAAGACACATTACATTCATGTTTAGCTCGTTAAGCTACCGAACTAAGTTGTGAAATTCATTTCCATTTAATTTAGAAAGTAACAAACTTTTCTTATCAAACAAACTTTAACTGAATGCGGATGTATTTGATAATTGAATGCGGACAACTGCTATGGTTCGAGTTTCAGTCCTATTTTCAGCCTTGCTGCTATAAAGCAATTGCCGAAAAATCGGAACTCCAACTGCTACTTCTCTGTACCTCTTAAAATATATATTTCTGCGTTGGGTGTGGATCCAAATTTCTATGGAGCAACTAATTTTTCCTTCCCAACCAGAAGAAAATACAACTAAAAAGAACCCATCAAAATCTCCTCAGAATGAAAGGCACAAGCAGTTCTTGTTAGGATAAGAAAGAAGCGACTCCATACCATTGACCCACAGAAACAGAAGCACCAGAAGAATCTGACGGATCTGAGCAATCGTGACAAACAAGTTAAAAATGGCTGTCATCTGCAGAAAGAATCACAATGTCTGGACGCCATTCCCATCTCTACTAAAAAAATGCCACCGAGCAGAGGGTCCTTCACCAGAAAGAAAATTCCTTTCTCTGACCAAGTTTAAAACACTAGTAGGACCTATGTATAAACAATTCCTACCTACTGCTCGAAATGTATAAAGATGAAAAAAAGGAATTTTTACACTTCTGCCCAAGCTTTTCATATTTACATAATGATCCCTCTATTTACATCATGACCCCTATTAAACTTTCAAGTTTACATATCACCCCTGTTGGGACTTACTAACACAAAAAATCATGAATATAAAAAAGCACGAATCTAAAAAAGGAATTGTTACTAAGTACAAGAGCATGTGTACTTTTAGAAAATCGGAAGCGGAAGCGGAAACATGGATAAAAGATTAAGAATAATAAGAACGCGGGATGTGCCAGATCTGCTTTTGCGTGATCGGCTTCATCTCAGGAACTTGGATTAGGGTTTCAAGAAGAAAACCCTAGAACATAAATCTCCGATGAATAAATCTTCAAGAACCAGCATAAATTGATTCTTCTTCATAAACCGAATCTCGGATATAACAAGAGCATAAAACCGCGAGAATCGAACCCGCTCTGATATCATGTTAGAAAATAGGAAGCGGAAGCAAAACATGGAATAAAGATAAAGAACGAAAAGAACAGCGGGATTTTACGTGGAACCCTACTCCGTGAGGAGCGGGATGAAACCACGGGAGAAGCCCTCAAAGGGGTGTGTTTGTCTATTGACTTTTCTCAATAGATACAGGAGGTCTGGGGCTCCTTATATAGCCTCTCCAGAGCCTCCAAGTCCCACCGTTGGACGATGTGGGACTAAACACTAGATGGGGTAAATGGATCTCTTCCAGGATCCATTTACCCTGCTACAACACAATGGGCGCATACAACGAATGCTCCAACACGTACCGTCGAATACAAGGTCTTAACAATGTGTATCACATCATATGTTAAGCATATATGAGTAGAAGGAATGTCTGGATAGATGAAGAGATACTGGTATCTATTGGTAACTACGTCGGTGACTCGCTACTTCAATGAATCATTTCTTTGGATAGAATAACGAGGACGAAGCTTCATGGAGCTCGTCTTGCTGTACATGCCTGAAAAGCAAGCTCAATCCATTGAGGGGAATACCCCTGATCATCTACAAAAAGCGTAGCATCAGAAGTAATCTCATTAATTAATATCAAAAGGCTGGTAATCAAATTAGCACAATGTTAATATGAAGAGTTGAAGAGCTTAAAATTAAAATTAAACTCAATGTTTTTGTAATTAAATAGATATTATTTATGTAAAGCCGCATCCTAATAAATTTACATCCAAATAAAAGATGAAGCAAAGATTCATTTGTAAAAACTCGAGAGGGGAGCAAGTGTAAAAATCCTGAATTTAAAGTGTACAACATCTTAAATATTACCAACTATTAATAACCACATATGGCACAAATTACTTATTAATTGAACAGATGTTAACATTTGCAGAAAGATTGTATTCAGACTATGCTGCAATATGAAGATGATTGCTAAGCAACAAAACTGAAAATAATACCGATACCAAGAGCAGACTTGCGAACTTTTTTCACTAAATGAACCCAATGTAAGCGTACGAAAAAGAGTGAGGATCCCACAGGAGAAGGTACCATGCAGTATTGTCATGTGTCCTCCGGAAAATCTTTGAATTTAGTTCTGCAAAAGCGCTCAAGCGTGTTTTCTGGCTTTCATGAAGCTTGTGCAAGTTCCTTTTCCTAATAGCATTTCTGAACACCGTGCTTACAGAAGGACGTGCATCATTCATGCAAGAACCCTGTGAATGGCAGCCATGGTAAAAGGTCATCCATTGCAGGATACCCTTAAAAAACTTCAGTAGGAAATTTTGAATACAACAAATACCCTTTGAATGCATGTAAAGCTAGCAAAAACAAAATTCAGTAGACATTAGTAATAAATATTCAATATAAGACGCGACCTTCACAGGCATAAAATTGTATTCTAAAGAATCTTACACATTCCTGTTTGTTGCTCTTCTCATTCATGTATTTGGCTGTCTGCATCTGAACTGGAAAATAAAGTAAATAACCTCATCAAAGCCTAAATATCAGATCAATCAAGCGATCAGTGCACTTTGAAGAGAAACATCAATTCTACGATCGAGGAGGTGACAATAGTCATATAGAATTTAAGAAATATCGATGAATCCGAAAAACCAGATCAGTTGTTATTGGAAGGCTAACAGTTGGGCAATCCCAACACACAAAACATATATATGAGAATTCGAATCTATAAACCAATAACAATGAAATCAATTATAGTTCAGAAGAAATCCTGCAAAAGTCATAATTTTATTTTGCAAGTACGTTTTTTATTGCACCTTACTTGAAAAAAAACAGTAAAAATACGAATCCACACAATGAATGTTACAAGAGTTGAAATGTAGAAAACTGCGACAATTGGAATATCATGATATTACAAGAGATGCCAGTAAGAACAGTTCAAATGCTTGTTTGATCATGTTCACTAAAAGTTTACCGATGAAATTGAATTTCTAGTTATTGCTGTAAAGAAGCAGGGGTTATAGTCCTTATTTGCTTTTTTGGGCTCCTATTGTTATACGTCGGTATAACAATTAGACAGATTCTCAAAAATAGCAACAAAGTTTAATATCATTACTTTTTTGTTGTTTTTATAAGGATTTTTACCTGGCAGACCCTATAAACTTTGCCAATTACCTCCACGACCTTTGAAACAACCTAATTCCTCCCTCGACCCCGTAAACTTGCCAACTCTTACCCCATAAACCCTCCGGGTAATCTGTTTGAAGCCTGTGGGGGTTCTTGGGGTAATTTACAGAGTCGATGGGGTAATTACATTATGCAAAAGGGCGTAGAGGTAATTTAAAAAGTTTGTAGGGTCTGCCAGGTAAAAATCCCTTTTTATAATTACAGAGTCAAGTCCACTAGTGGGAGTTAGGCCTTGGGAGCCATAATTTAAATATATGTATTTCAATAATCCTTTAAAGATATGAATCGTTAGGAGCATTTTGAATATTTGTTAATTGTATGTCATTATAGGGTAGTTGAGGACTTTTCAAAAAGGCATTATAAAGGCAATTCTATGAATGAAAATATAATGATTTTTATTGTGATGTGTGGCTGTGCTTGGGCTTCTATCCATGTCTTCTCCTCACATGGTTCTTGGTGCATTATCCCTCTGAAATGCACAACTTACGTCCATTCTCTCACTCCACATTTACCTCCTGACCACGGTTCTGGGGTTGCATTGTATCAGTTTGGTATCAGAGCATGGTCTCAAGGTATTAGCATGAAGCAACTATGAAATGCTCAAAAAAGGATGGCAAAGAAAAGTAGAGATCATTTATCATGGTGGCACAATGTAAAAGAAAGAGCCTTTTCAAGTCTTGTTCCCATTTACAACAAACATTGGCGTTAGAGTATGCGTCCATAGATGGGTAATTGGATCCCTCTAGGGTCCAATTACCACATCCACACATGTTAGTCACATGTCGTCTATTAGTGAGACTTTCTTAGTGATGGGGCTATATAAGAAGCCCCACACCACTTGTATTCATGAAGCAAGCAATAGCAGAATATAAGGCCCTTAATGGCCTTATCTCGTGGTTTCGACAGGTAGTCATGTGACCCCACATGCGTCCATCTCTGGAGTGGTGGAAGTAGATATCTTGGAGAAATTGCAGGCATACACACTTCTTTGGGTAATTGCATACATGCCCCTGTGCGCGCATATTTTATTTTATTGCTATTTCATTTATTTGCAAATATACCCCTCTATTTTGGTATCAATTTGAACATTCTTTTGTCATCATTTTCATTTTCCAAAAATTGCATTGTGTAGTACATTTAAGATGATTGTAAAAAGACAAAAAAAGATGATTGTAAAAAAGAACAAAGTAGCGGGGAAGAAAGACTTTAAAAAAAGTCAAAGAAGGTATTACGATTTGGGCTCGACCTTTTAAGTGTCTTTATTTTGTGAAGGCCCAAAATGGGTCCATGATATGTGAATTATGAAAAATGGTTGATAAAAGAAGAGAATGCAAAAAAAGGAAGAAGCTTTTGTTTACACCCATTTGTTCTCCTAACTTGGTCAATTATCTGCATGCTTCCAACAAGTATGGGAGAAAAGGGGGAGAAAGAGAGTACAGAGCACATATAGTTCTACCTAAGATTATCTAACAGAATTTTATATCATGCCCATCCTCCTCTATTTGTACCCCCCCCCCCCACCCCAAGAAAAAAATCTCCTCTTCAAAGTTTCTATATCAGAGGATCCACTTCCTAATGTCCATATATGAAATCCTTTAAAGTCCCCATATGTACATGCATTTTTTAAGTTAATAAGTGTTGAAACCTCAAGAACGCGGAAGCGAATCGATAAACAAAGCAATAAAACAAAGAAAGATAACCATGGAACGCTTGAGATTTTAGGTAGAACCCTACTCCCTAAGGAGCATGATGAAACCACAGGAGAATGCCTCAAAGGGTCGGATATTCTATTGAATTTCTCAATGGGTATATGGGGTATGTGGCTCGTTATATAGCCTCACAGACAGACCGGAGTCTCACAGATAGTATATGTGGGACTAAACATGAGTGTGTGGTAATTGGATCCTAGAGGGGTCCAATTACCCCTCTATTACATATTCCCAACACTCCCCCTCAAGCTGGAGTTGAGAAAGTTGCAGCTTGTAACAAAAGGAAAAGTACACGAATCATCTTCACTCGATACATCTAAGAAGAATATATGTCTGCTACTAGTAGAAGACCTCGCTTGATGACGGGTCTACGACTTTCAGGTCAGTGGAACGCATTCTCTGACATGCATGTAGAGTCGTTGCGATATCAGGGTCACCAGAACATATTTTTGTCGTGCCTGAAGAAGAATCGCGGTAGAAGAAGAATGTCTAGCACGGAGTAGTAGTCAGGATAGAGATACTTGATGAAGTCGATGCTCGGTGAAGACAGATGATCAGTAGCAGACTAAACTCTGAAGTGTCAATCTATCAGTTGTAGACATGTAGAAGTCCTGAAGAATATGTTCACCTACGACTCCCCCTTTTTCTCCCATACTTGATAGAATAATATCATGGATCAAGTTGGGAGAAAAACAAAACTTTTTTTGCTTCTTTTTTTCACGTAATTCATTTTCTTTTTTCTTTTCTTTTTTTTGTAGCCTCTTGTTTTTCAAGTCGTTCATTTTTTTAGCTTTTATATCTCTCTTTTTTTTGCAAACTGATCCACTTTGGGACTAATAGAAGCGGACCTTTCTTCTTTTTTTATACAAAGCACCAGGCCATCGGGCCTAAAAATATGTACACAGCCACCCCCCCCCCTTTTAATGCAAGAGTAGCAGGCACATGGACAACTTAGGCCCAATAAAATAAACATGAGCCCCCTTTTTCTTTAAAAGAAGAGACATCATGCCCCCCCTTCTCTCCAAACTCGATTAGGGCTTTCACCGTCGAAGTTTGGAGACTCCATGGAGTTGATGGAGGAGCATCGCGAGGGCAGCGTAACCTGGATGCTTGAGTAGCGCGAGGAAGATCAGCACTGCCTCGAGTCTGTGTTGCAAACGGGAGATGCACGTTGGAGCAGCGTTGCAGATGGTCGTGTGGTGATGCCATCGACAGCATGGGAAGCCGCAATAAGAAAGAGTTGCACCATTGGCGCAAGCGGAAGTGCTCTGCCTGGGCAAAGGTGTTGCTGCCTAGCCACTGTTGTTCGGCGGAGGGCCTGGAGAAAGGAGGGGGGTGCACCGCATGAAGCCTGGAGGCCTGGAGCTCACGTCGCTTGAGGATTCTAGAGAACGCTGCATGTGGGAGTTGCAAGGAGATGTTCACGGAGGAGGATCCCATGCCCTGGAAGCTGTGAGTGGAAGGGATTTAGGATTCCAGTAGGGAACCCTCGCCGTCGCATTCGAATCAATGGGAATCGATCTTGTCGCCTCTTCAGAACTATGGTTCCAGAAAAACCCTAGAATTTTCTTTGAATACTGGCATTGTCAATCTTCAGAATTTGCACGCATGCGCATAACAAACTCTTCGAAATCTTCAAATAGTAACTGTTGGAAGAATTAGAGTTGTTTTTTATTCCTGAGAGCCCTAGGGCCTCTTATATAGAGAAAACCCATGGGTAATTTACATATGACAGAACATAGAATAATAGAAAAGACAAACGGTACACAGACTACATAATTCTTTCAACACTCCCCCTCAAGATGGAGCATAGATATCGATCATGCTCAGCTTGGAAGTACACTTCTGGAATGGTCCTCTGAGTAACGGTTTGGTCAAGATGTCGGCAGTCTGCTCCTCAGAACTAACATGTGAAGTAGAAATCAGCCCCTTCTGGATCATGTCTCTGGTGTAGTGACAGTCTACTTCAATATGCTTGGTTCTCTCGTGAAAAGGCAGGATTATTGGCAATGAACAGTGCGGCTTGATTATCACATTATAGCTGCATGGGTAGAGGTACATCTACATGCAAGTCTTCTAATACAGCTCGGACCCACATCATTTCCGTGCTTGCTTGTGCCATAGCCCTATATTCATATTCTTCACTGGATCTAGCCACAATTGTTTGTTTCTTGCTTTTCCAAGAAACTAGAGAGCTACCCACAAACACAGCAAACCCTAAGGTAGACTTTCGGTCCTTAGGGCATCCTGCATAGTCAGCATCCGCACATGCAGAAATAGATAAATTGGTTTCCTTTATGAACAGCAATTCTGTGCCTGGAGACGATTTAAGGTATCTGAGTATCATATATATAGCATCCATATGTACATGTCTCGGTTGTTCCATAAACTGGCTTACTCGGCTAACTGCAAAGGCAATATCAGGTTGGGTTATAGTTATGTAAAGAAGCTTCCCCACCATTTCTCTATACCTTCTCTTGTCAACTTCTTCTGTATCATTATTATACAATTTCATGCTAGGGTCCATAGGAGTAGTAGACGGTCTACATCCAACCATGCCCGTCTCAACAAGAATATCTGTAATATATTTCCTCTGGGTGATTACTAGGCCATGTGCATTCCTGGCAAACTCCAACCCCAGGAAGTATCGTAATGTACCAAGGTCCTTTGTAACAAATTGACGACCCAGCACTGTTTTGATCATATTAATCCCCTCAGCATCATCTCCTGTAACCAAAATATCATCAACATATACCATGATGACAAATGTACCTCGAGTAGTCCTCTGGATGAACAGTGAGTGATCTGCATTAAATCTCTTGAATCCATGTTCTTCAATCAGATAGGAAAGCTTCTGAAACCATGCCCTTGGGCTCTGTTTAAGTCCATAAATGGCCTTATGAAGTCTGCACACCATATGATTCTCCCCCTCAGCAGCAAACCCCGGAGGTTGCTGCATGTAGACTTCTTCCTGCAGATCGCCATACAAGAATGCATTTTTAACGTCTAACTAGAACAAGGGCCAATCACGTACCACAGCTACGGACAGAAGAATACGAAGAGTGGAGTGACGGGCGACTGGAGAGAAAGTACCCATATAGTCCACTCCATAAGTCTGAGTGAAACCTCGTGCCACTAGCCGTGCCTTGTATCGATCAAGGCTACCATCTGCATGATACTTAATAGTGAATACCCATTTGCAGCTAACAACAGAAGCTCCTGAAGGAGCGGGAACCAAGCTCCATGTGCCCCTCGACTGTAGAGCAGCCATCTCCTCCTCCATTGCAGACCGCCAGCAATTAGATTTCAAGGCATCCTGATAGGTCTTTGGAATCTCCACTGAAGATAAATCCACTGCAAATCTCTGAAAATCCCATGTGAGGCGATGAAAGGAGACCTGTGAGGCAAGAGGATACGTAGCACAGCAGCGTTTCTGCTTTCTCATCGCAATAGGAACATCCAGATCATCAACCACTGAACTCGCCGAAGCAGATTCGCCTTGCAATGATGCATCCTGCATAGGCACACTATTCGACCCATCATTAGTAGTAACATCAGAACATACCTGGGGCGTGCTGGATGATTAGCGTGGAGCATGAGCAGGACTAGGTCGACGGGTATAAAATTTAGGCAGTGGCGAGACAAGGGGTTTTGGTGGAGGTGGTGGTGGAGGAGGAGGTGACGCAATGTTAGGAACTGGATTGGACAATGGAGGACTCACCATAGGAGGAGTAGGAACATAGACCTCATCAGTAGATGTGTTAGATACCAATCTGTCACCTGCAGGTGAAAAATACATAACAGACTCAAAGAAAGTGACATCAGCACTGATAAAGTATTTCCTGTTAACCGGGTCATAGCAACGATATCCCTTCTGCGTCCGAGAATACCCCACGAAGACACATTTGACAGCTCTAGGTGAGAGCTTGTCAAGACCTGGTGATAACTGATGAACGAAGGCAACAACTCCAAAAACACGAGGGGTGAGAGAATAATTCCTTATTTGGAAAAATAACAGAAAGATGAATTTTCTCACCAAGTACCGTGGACGGCATACGATTTACCAAGTAGCAGGCTGTAAGGACGGCATCTCCCCAAAAAGAAATGGGAGCACAACTCTGGATAAGTAGAGTACGAGTAATGTCAAGAAGGTGACGATGCTTTCTCTCAGCAACTCCGTTCTGTTGGGAGTCGTAGGCACATGTAGTTTGGTGTATAATGCTTTTTGACCAAAGATATTGTGAGAGAGACCGAGTACAAAATTCCAATGCGTTATCAGTACGAACATATTTCACATTGGATGAAAAGACATTGTTCACTTCATTGATAAGATTTTTAATAACATCACCAGCTTCAGATTTATTCTTTAAAAGGAAAATCCACGACAGACGAGAGAAATCATCAACCACGACAAGATAAAACATGTGCCCCTGATGATCAGGGACACGAGTGGGATCCAAAATATCAATATGGAGTACCTCAAAAGGGGAGGCACTGCTCCGACTCTGACGACTTGGGAAGATAGCTCGGTGATGCTTCCCTAACTGACAAGCTTCACACCGGAAGGACGAACTTGGAGATATCTGAGGCAAAAGGTGACGCATCTTCTGTAGAGGGAGGTGACCAAAGCGTAGATGCCAGGTATATGGAGAGACAGATCCAACAGCATGAGAGGAGACTCCAGCATATGAACTCTGGTTCAGACGATAGAGACCATCCTGCTCAGAGCCACAGCAAATCACCCTGCCTGTTAGAAATGTCCTGAAATATAAGTGAAGATGGGTCAAAATAGCGCGACAATGCAAATCTTTTGTAAGCTGACTAATAGAGAGTAAGTTCATCGAAAATTCAGGGGCATGTAAGACATTCATGAGACGCATGGAAGAGGAAAGCAAGATCTCCCCTTGTCCAATAATGGGGGAATGAGTCCCATTGGCAATGAGCACCGACCTCCTGGAGGAATCTCTTTGTATGAGATAAATCTGTCTCTGTCTCGACATAGATGGTGCGTGGCACCAGAATCCATGATCCAATCGAAGATGTCTGAACTATAACATGTGGTAAAGGCACAGGCACTACCTGAGGTACTAGCCGTGGCAGAGGTACTAGCAGAAGCAGATGCAGCTATATTGGAAGGGCCTCCAGAAGAATCTGTAGATGCAGGAGGCATAATATCCCGTAACCGAGCGACGAGTTCTTCAAATCTCTGATCCGAAGTAGCGGATGATGGAGATGCAACATGTTTTGCCACTCGCGCTGATGCTGGAAAGCCATGCTTCGAATAGCACATATCCTCTGAGTGGACCTGGATGGTGACAAAAACTGCAAGGTGGACGGGACCGACCACCACGACCTCCTGTTCCACGACCACGGCCACGAAATGAGAGGAAGAACCACCTCTCCCTCTGGAAGCAGCCATCGCAGAGGGAGGTGGTGTAGATGTGCTGGATGGAACAGAGATGCGGCTAAGCCTTCGGTAGACCTCCCTCCATAAGAGGAATGGTAGCATCTGCAAGTATCTGAGATCTGACCGCATCATATTCAGGATCAAGAGCCGCAAGGACTCCTACCATGGTAGCATTACGAAATGTCTTCTGTTGCTCTGGTGTGGCCGTCAGAGGAATAGTGTTGTAGAGTTTCTCAAACATCCCCCTAAGAGATGTATACAAGGAATGAAGTGGCCGTCCATTCTGCTTCATGGTGAATATGTCGTGCTGCAGTTGTAGCATCTTGGTTTCATTCTGGACTTGGGAATATGTCGCCGCAAGAATGTCTCACATCGCTTTAGCGGTGGGGCTGATGGAGAACATCATTAGCAATCTCCGTCGACAACGTGCCTGACAGCCAGACTTTGGCATACGAGTCATCAGCCTCCCAAAAGGCATAAATCCATGTCTTCTCTGTTGGCTCATCCTCGGTAAGAATGTGCTTCTTACCATTTGACTTCATGAGACTCATGAACTTGAAGGATATGGTTAGATCCTAAAGCGCATCACGGAAGCGTGAGCGTCGTATCGAATACGACGAGGAGCGACTAGTCGCACTAGTTGCTCGATGCAGCGGAATTTAAAAATTTTATACGACGAAAACCACATGATCCAAGAACACTTCTCGGATCGTTTTCGTCTAAACCACAAACAAGTAATTAGGATTACCTCTTGAAGCGTGGTTGCGATCAAGTCTCTAAACAAAGAGACCTCCTGTCTCAAGTCCGATCCGACGGAGGAGACGCTTTGCGAGCGCGGGGATGAACCGCGTGCTTCTCGCAATCCATGTTGATGATCCAAGCGGCGGGATCTCCTGATCTCGACACACGAGATCCGACGTCTTCTTCACGAGCGAGGCGCACCGAAGGAGACGGAGATCCACGAGCAGAATAACGGGCAGCATAACGACGATGCCGCGGCGATGGAGAACCTCTCCATGGCATCCATGGTGGACGGCCATGAGAGGGAGAGAGAGAGGGCTGACCTCTAGAAAGAAAGAGGAGAGAGAGATGTGTTGTGTGTAAAATAGAGAGCATGGTGTGCCTCTCTATTTATATGGTTTTGGGATCCATGGATCTCAATCCATGTGACATATAAAATCAATGGATGAGATTATTTATGTCAATCCAATGGCTAAGATTGTTGTTGGTAAAACCAACAAATTTAGATCAAAATATATTTCACAAAATTAAATACAAAATTAATCCAAATCAATCCAATAAATAAGGAGAGAAGATACATGGAGATTTCATCTCCATGTACCTTCCAAAGTGGACGGCCACACATTCCTTATAGGAATGATGTGCCGCCCCTCTCTTCCATGGAGAGAGCAATCTCATGGAAATCCATGAGATTGCATATCTTGTTGAAAATCTCCTCTATTTATTTCCAACAACTTTTGTTGGCTTTTTATTCTTCAAAAAACAATTCACAATTATATTTGAGAATATTGCAATCTTGCCATAGAAAAATTGTGAATCAAATTCACAACCCAAAACAACATATAATTTACATTGTCAATTAATTACACAATGTGTATCCAATACACATAATAATTAATCAAACACATATAAATTATAATTAACTCTCTCTAATACATTATAAAATCACATTTATAATATATTATGAATAATTGGATATTTCTTCTACATTATTCTTATCCATAACAATTAAATCATATTTAATTATATTGGATAACTTATTCTCATGTACTCAAAATAATATGAATCACATTCACATTATCTACATCTTTGATAATCAAATCACATTTAATTATCTAAGATAACTCTCCTTATAATATGAATCAAATTCATATTATTCATGATAATTAAATCACATTTAATTATCCATTTTCTCAATGCTCGGATACATATATCAACAATAGAATTATCCATGAACTCTTTCAAGGATAATGCGCTTTCTCCGCGAATACTGGAGATAAGGACAGGGCGATTGTATTGTTCCACGTATAGTGACATGGATATTGAGATCATATCTCAAAATCCAGATCGCGGGCCTCCCATAGATGCTTGATTAAATCAAGACCGCAAATCTAATCTTCTCATTGAATCTAAATCACATTCAGATTAATGTCCAACATTTGGACTAAGATCAGATTACTTCTCTACTGAGAGGAGTCACTAAAATCCAGACCCGTTTCATCACTCCCTAGGAATGGAAGCGTCATGGTTTATACAACCGTTTATGATCACATCACCCTCAGGCATTCCCAATACCTGTACATCCTGCATACTGGAAGACTCTACTCAGAACAAACCCGAAGTATTAGATCAACTTTATACTGTCTACTTCAGGGTTTTATCAGTAAGTTTCTCATTCGATCATTGGGAGTCGGTAATCATATAATTTCCAAAAGCATATATCATACCTAGGTCTTGATCATATACTTTCCAAAAGTATATATCAAACCAACAAATTCAGTCAAGCTTCCAAAGCGAGACGACCGTGCGCACGGAATTTGGTTCTTTCCAATATCTCATGAGTGAGCTGATGTCTTCCGGTTCAGTAGTGAACCTGTATGATCCCTTTGAGAGATCGTATTACTCATATGCCCTTATATGCACACCAGTGCGCCGGTGTATAGACCTTGATTAGGCCATCAACCTATTGGTCTGCCAAATGTACATACTCAGACATATAGTAACACATCTGTCTCTGATCAGAGGATGTGTGCCTGTATCGTGACAGCATACGATATAGGACTTTGGTTATCTTGATCTCGTTAAGTCAACTCTTTGACCTAACTAATCTGACACGTCTGAATCTCTATTCCTATGCAGAGGACCTGCATCAAGAAGTCGGTCAGATATCAGCCTAACTGAGAAAGGATTGCCATCTCCTACTCAGGCTGGAGATCATCTCTTAATAATCATTTGACGGTGCTTGATGAGTTCTCAATCTAACTCATTAGATATTCATCTAAGCACCAGCCTCTATGGTTCAATAATTGAATCAACAGTTGTATGATCATTAAGATGGCCATGGTACATATCCCTAATTGTACTAAGGGACCTATTATGCAAATTATGTACTCTTTATTTCAGATTAAGGAGTGAATTGCAATAACATTTATTGCATAATGGCTCGCCGTGGGCTCGCATGTCCAACAATCTCTCACTAGCCCTAAGAGCCATTAATGGGCTAATCATTTAAACCCACACTCATGTGACAATCATAGGCTATTTAGAAATTAGCTAGGTAAGCTGATCAGTCACTCCGTTCCCAAGAGACTACGCCAAGTTCTTTTACGGCACTTGCATATCTCCTACTAACAGTGCTCGCATCCAATGCGAATGTTGCATCTCATGCAACCGATACTCAATTTTGTTGGTTATAGTGTTCTTGACACTACATCTTATTAATTATCATAACCAGTATTCCCATAATCCTTATTAGAATACCTTCATTCCTGGGGATCTCTATCTCCTAAGGTATCTACAGTTAAGAACCTTATAGATCACTATCTACAAGGTCTTAAACCTTTGAAGATAAGACTTTGAGATCACTATCTCTAAGTTTCATCATCTTTGAAGATATTGTTATTACTGCAATCAAGTGTTTTATCTCCATAGTAGGATTAGTAACAGTTTACTACTCCCACTGCATGGCAGACATCTGGCTCTTGTACACATCTAGCATATACCCAGCTTCTCATAACTGATGCACAAGTACAAGCAGTTCTAGCATTCACTTCCTCAACTCTTTGAGGTGCTATCCCTCTAGACAGGTCACTACCACATCTTAAGGGAAGGAAGCTTTTCTTGAAATTTTCCAGAGAATGGAATAAGTCCGAGGTGTACTACTAATGTGTCAGTCCCAATACCCTCTTCTCTTTGCTTATGAATGACTTCAGAAACTAAGATCTAAGAGGTATCCTTGAGATCATATCTCAATGTATGGGATAACCAGATTATAGAACACTTATTATTATCATCCTTAGATCATTCCAAATAATCAGGATAATATCTACATTTAGCACGATGAACACAATGGGACTCCCACTAAGCTTCACATGGTTCATCAAGATTCTATCTGAAATCATAACATTTATAATTTCATCAGATCTTATGATCCAACTACAAGAAGCTTATTCGAGTCCAAAGATGGAGTTCTTTAGCTTGCACACCTTGCTTTCCTAAATCATGAAGCCCTGGGGCTACTTCATATGAATATCCTCAGAGAGGTATTCGTACAGGAAAGGTATCTTGACTCACATCATGAAGATGTCATAGTCTAGTTGTGTAGCTATAGTTAGCAATATTCTGATGGGTTAAAGCAAGGTCACTGGAGAGCAAGTCTTATCGCAAGCGATGCCTTCTCTTCGGTGTGTAGCTCATGGCTACGAACCGTGCTTTAAAGGTCTCTACCTTCTCATCAGGTTTCCTCTTTCTCTTGAAGATCCATTTACACCTTAATGGGTCTGACCCATATAGGTGGATCCTCGAGGGTCCATATACAACACTTGTATATGAAGTCTACATTAGACTTTTATTGCTAACATCCATCTTTCCATGTCATGATCCTCAGGAGCTTTATCACATGAAGTCCGATCATTTTCAGATTTAACTGACACATGGAATCCATCCTCGAACTTATTTGAAGAGGTATTAATGTTTCATCTTTAATTATCTATTTTAGTTTCCGATTTCAGGAGCCTCATTATCTTTTCAAGATTAAATGAGTTCCTTTACTTCATTTTCATCTTGATTCTCAAGAGAGTCATCCTATAAGAATCATATTCTCAAAGATGAGATCTTTTAAGAATCTCAAGGTCATAAATTAGGTATCCAATACCATCCTTTATTTTCCTAATGAAGTAGCACTCTTTGGTGCTAGATTCCAGCTTACTAGCTTGGAACCTTATTAAATATATATAATGTAGTCTCTACCACATATACATATACCTGGAAACTAAGAGATAATTATGCTAAGATTAATCATTGTTCAAATCATGTCACACATGATTAATTGCATCTCCTTACAACTCTATTGAGTTAAGGTTCATTAGGAGGGGTGAGATAGAAATGATATTCATATCTCTATAAGGTATTCCTTGAATTCATCTAATAGGTACAAGCTACCTTGGTTAGATCAAATTCATTTCATCTTCCTTCAAACTTTGGTTCTAAACCAAAATTGTGAAATCTTTGAACATTTCAAAGTTTTCTAAGGTGAAGAGAAGAAATTTCATATCATACATAATCATCAATAGATATCACATATCCATAATATTTACTATGATATAGATGATTCTCATACATCAATATGTATGAGATCCTGAATACCTTGACATCTTACATCTTTCCCAAAGAAGGGTGTATTGGACATTTTTACTCTTGAATACAATATTCATAAGTATGTAAGATTTGAATCTTTAGACAATCTAAAGTTTCATGTCTTACTAGTCCATTGATTTCATCAACAGACATATGTCCAAAATTTGATGCCAGATCATTGTCAAATGATCTTTATCCTCCTATTGATCTTTAAAGATTTTAATTTTCAGTATTAGAAATCTTAATGAACCATTCATTAATTTCTAATTTTTGTGGAGTCCGCTAGATGTAAGATTACTATCTGAAATATATATCCATCATAACTCTTTATGATAGATAAATTTCAGAATTCATGTTTATATCCAACAATTAGAAATAAACAATGAGCGTATTCTAATATCTAGGTTATAGAGACATTCTCTAAGACTAAGGGCTCCCACTGAAAATATGAAGTCTATTGATCTCATGGAAATTGTTGCAACATTTACATCACTTTCAACATGGATGACCAATAAACCTTAAGATCAAATTTCTAATACATATGCAACCAATTGCAAGTGTGATTAGAAGATTGAGATACAATTATTAGACTTTATATTATCAAATAAGTCAATTTCAATGATTATATGTAGATTTTTCTGATGTACTATCCGATTCCTTTTTTAAGGATTCTAGATAGATTTGATAGTCATACTATCAACACATCAACTTATTGCAGTATTGGCATTCATCCAACTCTTTGGATGGAAGCAACAGAAGTACAATCAACTCTTTGACTATACTTCTTACTTGAGTTCAACCCATGCTTCCACTGCGCTCCCTTTATCTCTAAGCAACCATTACTCAAGATTAAGGATCTCTTATGTTAAAATCAAAAATTTCAATATAAGAGTATTTCAACATTTATACAAGCTTCACCCAATTAATACAATATGAATATTATGAAGCTTCATGAATGGCTAGAGTATAGACAGTAGAATGATGACACTCATCATCTACATCCATCTAAACTCTTAAAACATAGGTTCAGGTAGGTATTCAAATAATTTGAATACATCATCTCTTATAGAGCTACCATTCTACATGATGCAGAGAACCATGTCATTCATGATTAAATGTCAAGAGCACATATGTATACCAGAAAATCTTTATTGATTTTATAAGGATTATTTGATAATTACGATCATCATCGACATGTCACTTCCAAAGTACATTCAATGAGATCAAGACTTATAGAGACATACAAACCCTAGGGTTTTAGTCCTATTGTCTTATTTAATTATCACTTCTCATTATTATGAGGAAACTTGCACTTTGCAACCACATACATTATGTGTTCAATTGCAAGTACAATATCTGGATCAAGGGTCCAATCCATGATATTCTACTGGTTTTTTTTTTTTTTGAAAGCAGAACGGTTCGGGGGAGACACGTGTCGGTGTTCGCCCCAAATTTATAAAAAACGAGAAGAGGGAGATGGGAGGAGAGGTACAAAATGATACAAGCACCCGGGAACAAGAGGGTCCCTGTCAAAAACACAGCCCACCACCCCAACAATCACTCGCGACTACAGCATCACCGTAGCATCCACTCAACCAGAATTAACTCCACATGCGCTAAAACGTTTTCCCTGTACCACCTTTGGCCCCTGAAAATCTTGGCGTTCCTAGCGAGCCATAGAGCCCAGATGCAAGCAAGGGGGCGGAGCAGCTCCCGTCTTTCCCGATCCGCATGAGAGCGCAAAGTGATCCAGAACGATTCGGCCGAAGAAGCGTCCACCCAAGATACATTGAGTCCCTCCCAAATGGCGATTGAACACGGACAACAGAAGAACAGGTGTTGCAAGGTCTCCAGCTCGCCGGTACACAGCACACAATCCATGGAGCCATCCCCCGATAGGAACATAGCACATCTATCTCGGGTCAGCACCCTACCGCGTCGCAATAGCCACAAGAAAAAAGCCACCTTCTCCGGCAAGTTTAAGGTCCACAGCCATCCCAGATCATTGCAGAGTGTGGTTCGATCGGAGATTGGTTGTTGGGAGATGATCTTGAATGCCCGCCTCGAGGTGAAGGCGCCGTCACGCCAGATCCAGTGATCCCTCCCAGTGGATGGAGTTGGCGCATCCCTAAGCTGTTGTAGGAGACGTAAGAGGTCATCAAAGCGTTCGTCGGAGAGGTTGGCCGCAAAGCAAGGGAACCAGCTGCCCCCGGCCCAAGTGGAAGCCACCGTAGCACCAGAGTTAGTCGCCAAGGCGCAGAGGCGAGGGAAGGAGTTACCGAGTGTGGCGTCTCCCGCCCACGCGTCGTGCCAAAAAAGGAAGGAGTTTCCATCACCCAGCACCCGCTTGAACAGATGAGAAAAACGCGTAGCTGCCGAGGCGATTCCCCTCCAAAAAGGCGTCCCAGAACGCGAAGCGTCTGCATCTCGCAACATGTCCATCCCGATGGAGAGAATATCACGTAGCATAGAGGGAAAGAAGCCAGAGTCGGTACCCCAAAGCTTGCTGACCCATTTAATCATGAGGGCATCGTTTACCAGATTCAGGCTACGAATCCCGAGCCCACCATCGCACTTCCTTTTCGCCACATCCTTCCATGCCACGAGATGGATGCCCCGCGATGCGGAGCCCCTTCTCCCCCATAGAAAAGTCCGCATAAGGCCCTCGAGCCTCCTCCTGATCCCCGCCGGAATGGCCCAATTCGACAAAAAATAAATTGGAATGGCGGCCAGAACCGACCTGATGAGCACAAGACGCCCACCCCTGGAAAGCATCGCCGCACCCCAACCAGTAAGCCTTCTCTCCGCCTTATCCATGACCCTGTTCCAATGGGACAATCTCGCCCTTCTCGCGCCCAGAGGAAGGCCCAGGTAATCAATTGGAAGGGTAGAGGGGGAGCACCCCAGAATCATGCCACAAGCCGCCGCGTATCTATCATCCCAAGCGAAAGGGATCAACTTGGACTTGGAGTGGTTGATGCGTAACCCCGAGAGCTCGCTAAAGATGGCAAAGGTGACAGCCATTCCTTTAACCGCCTCCAGACCCCCCTCAATGAAGGCGATTGTGTCGTCCGCATACTGGAGTGTAGGACAGTTGCTGTAGTTACACGAGAAACCGGATGAGAAGCCCCTCGCAATCACCCGATCCGCCATTCTCGGGAGAACATCAGCGGCAATGACGAAGAGCATGGGTGCGAGAGGGCATCCCTGCCGTACACCCCTCCTTGGTTGGAACCGGCTCCCAACGAAACGACCATTCAACATGATCGAAAAGGATGCCGTAGAAACGCATCGGCGCATCCAGGAGATCCAAATATTAGGGAATCCGCGAGCACGTAGCACAGACCAAAGGAAGCTCCAGTCCAAAGAGTCATATGCCTTTGCGAAGTCGACCTTCCAAAGAAAGCCATGTTTCTCTCGTCTCACCCAGCTATCAACCATCTCAGATGCAAGGGCCGACACATCGGAGATCGAGCGGCCGGGGATGAATGCCACCTGTGAAGGATGTATCAGAAAATCTAAAAGTACCGCCAGTCTCCTCGCAAGCACTTTCGCAACAATCAAGTATAGAGCATTCGAAATTGCAATAGGGCGATAGTCATCAATAGCAGTTGGAGATTGAGATTTCGGAATTAGAACAATAAGAGCCCTATTAATCCCATCGAAGCCAAAATTCCCCGAAGAGAATTCCACGACAACCTCCCAAACATCATGTCCCACCACATCCCAAAAATCCTTGTAGAAGGCTATAGGGAAGCCATCGGGGCCCGGCGAGGCATCGACATTGAGATCCCATACAGCAGCCATTAATTCATCGATGGAGAAGGCGCGTGTCAGCTCCGCACATTGCGCGGAGGAAAGGATAGGAACATCCTCCCCCAGCCAGCGCCAGCGCCTAGGCAACCGAACCGAAGAGAAGTCCCTGAAGTATTCCGCCACCGCATTCCCAATCGCGTCCTCACCCACCACCTCGCGCCCTCCAACTGTCATGGAGCGAACCAGATTTGACCGCTTCCTGTTTGAAGTCGTTCTGTGGAAGAAGGAGGAGTTTGCGTCACCCTCTTTAATCCACCTCAACTTCGCACGCTGTCGCCATTCCGTGACCCTCTTCCTCTCCTCCTTCTCAACTGCAGCCATCGCCGCCGACCTGGAAGCCAACTCGTCATCACGGAGCTCCCTCAGCCCCTCCAAGGAGTCCAAGTCGTTGACGATAGCCTCCGCCTCCTTCCTTGCCGCAAGCCTAGCCTCCCGCGATCTTTTCTTGAAGTGGGACAGGACGCCCCTCAGCCGCTCAAGCTTCTTGCACAGAACGGTTATTATTGAGTATAACATTGAGTATAACATTGAGTGTAACATTGAGTGGGTTTAATGTTGAGTATAACATTGGTTATTATTGAGTATAACATTGAGTATAACATTGAGTGGGTTTAATGAAGGATAACATTATTGAGTATAACATTCTACTGGTTATTCTACTGGTTATTATTGAGTATAACATCACGATTCTACTGGTTATTATTGAGTATAACATTGAGTGGGTTTAATGAAGGATTATCTGAAATAAGAAATTAGCATAAGGGTATATATTTATATATATACATGTTTTACTTTGATTTAGGAATTTTTATATCAAAGTTGTCTTGCCATGTCAAACAATGAAAGTTCATTCCCTTAATCACTTTCAATGTAAGAGATATACTTACCATTATATCTCAAGCAAGATCTGGGATCTCCTTCCTTATCTTTGTTGCATCCCAATAATATGAGAACCTACAACTCGGATAAAAAGAAGCGGGAACACATTCCGCCTTGCAAGTCCAACTTGCATCTCCCAATTCGGTCTTTAATACCCGGGCCCACCACCCCTAAGGTGATGTTGACCCGTCATTAATTGAACCAACCGTCAACAGGAATACAACTCGCTATGCGCAATCCAATATCGCCCCAATAATATGAGGACCCGATATTGGGGTCACTACGCATACGTCCTTACTCTTTCGAGAAGCGACGAGCCCGATCCAAATGGATCATATGCAGGAGCTGTCACTTCGGACGGCGTCTCCTACATATAATATCTGGCGACGAAACTCTTCGCCTTGACGGGAGACCATGGATGTCACTTATGTGATCCTCCATATCATATTCAAATTCTAATTAATTATCATGAATCATATTCACATAATTAATTCTTCCAAGGGAATTATTAACTCTAATCATATTAGAGTATTCTCAATTGGATATAATTAACTTAATCATATTAAATTAATTATCAATCCAATTCAATCAATCAAACTTAATTTTATGCTTGAATATATATGGTATTATTCTCAAAGTACGTATTAATTCGTATTTTAATAATTAGAAAAATACATCATAATCCCTCGGACATTATCCCGGCCCTACCCGCTGTCATGGCCAGTACCGGCGGGAGTGGGACGGACCGCATACGTTGCAACCCGCTACCCCAGCGATCCCCGACTAGACACCATATCCGCCTCGGGAAAGGATAATGCCAAATTGATTAATTTGTACTTGAGATGATCATCGGCTCTTCAACCGAAATTATACCATATAGTAATCAAAACAATTTTGATTATAAGGAAATTTGCTAGACAAATTCCCAATCCTATTCAAGCAAGAAAAGTTTGATGATTGTGTTTCCAATTATGATCTAGATCAAATCTAATCAACTAATTGGTTGAGGCCAAGTCAATTAAGGAAATAATCATCTTACAATATTTCTCAAATATTTTCCATAATTATTTCATGAAATTAACAATTAATTTCACTAATTGACAATCACATGGTTCTTGATTAGGAAAGTAATTTCAGCAGTGACCCCTACTTACTAAAATTAGCATATGTCAATCAATTTAAATCCAAATTAAGCAAAGTAAGTTTCCATAGTTTGCTAACTTGATTTACAACAGAACCTATGTGATTTGCACGTATTTCGAGGCGTCTCTAAACAGTAATTAACTCCTTAATTACGTTAAGATTCGCAATTCCCGTAACAGTGAATACATGTTCATTAAAACAACCATATCTAGAGCAAACGAAATCCGATTTATGCAAACTCAGATCCTTTGGTTTCCTTATTTAATGGGGAACAAAATCCAAGTATTAAATTCGTGTTTAAACAATTTAAACAGTGCCGAATTTATTTACTAAACAGATCTGCGAAATCAAATGCGATGAAAACTTTCGCGACCTTAACGAACCCAAGTCATCCTCGGTTTGCGAATCATATTCGAAACCGTCAACCTGGCTCTGATACCACTTGAAGGATATGGTTAGATCCTAAAGCGCATCACGGAAGCGTGAGCGTCGTATCGAATACGACGAGGAGCGACTAGTCGCACTAGTTGCTCGATGCAGCGGAATTTAAAAATTTTATACGACGAAACCACATGATCCAAGAACACTTCTCGGATCGTTTCGTCTAAACCACAAACAAGTAATTAGGATTACCTCTTGAAGCGTGGTTGCGATCAAGTCTCTAAACAAAGAGACCTCATGTCTCAAGTCCGATCCGACGGAGGAGACGCTTGTGAGCGCGGGGATGAACCGCGTGCTTCTCGCAATCCATGTTGATGATCCAAGCGGCGGATCTCCTGATCTCGACACACGAGATCCGACGTCTTCTTCACGAGCGAGGCGCACCGAAGGAGACGGAGATCCACGAGCAGAAGAACGGGCAGCATAACGACGATGCCGCGGCGATGGAGAACCTCTCTATGGCATCCATGGTGGACGGCCATGAGAGGGAGAGAGAGAGAGGGCTGGCCTCTAGAAAGAAAGAGAGAGAGAGATGTGTTGTGTGTAAAATAGAGAGCATGGTGTGCCTCTCTATTTATAGGGTTTTGGGATCCATAGATCTCAATCCATGTGACATATAAAATCAATGGATGAGATTGATTTATGTCAATCCAATGGCTAAGATTGTTGTTGGTAAAACCAACAAATTTAGATCAAAATATATTTGACAAAATTAAATACAAATTAATCCAAATCAATCCAATAAATAAGGAGAGAAGATACATGGAGATTTCATCTCCATGTACCTTCCAAAGTGGACGGCCACACATTCCTTACAGGAATGATGTGCCGCCCCCCTCTTTCCATGGAGAGAGCAATCTCATGGAAATCCATGAGATTGCATATCTTGTTGAAAATCTCCTCTATTTATTTCCAACAACTTTTGTTGGCTTTTTATTCTTCAAAAAATAATTCACAATTATATTTGAGAATATTGCAATCTTGCCATAGAAAAATTGTGAATCAAATTCACAACCCAAAACAACATATAATTTACATTGTCAATTAATTACACAATGTGTATCCAATATACATAATAATTAATCAACACATATAAATTATAAGTAACTCTCTCTAATACATTATAAATCATATTTATAATATATTATGAATAATTGGATATTTCTATCTACATTATTCTTATCCATAACAATTAAATCATATTTAATTATATTGGATAACTTATTCTCATGTACTCAAATAATATGAATCACATTCACATTATCTACATCTTTGATAATCAAATCACATTTAATTATCTAAGATAACTCTCCTTATAATATGAATCAAATTCATATTATTCATGATAATTAAATCACATTTAATTATCTATTTTCTCAATGCTCGGATACATATATCAACAATAGAATTATCCATGAACTCTTTCAAGGATAATGCGCTTTCTCCGCGAATACTTGGAGATAAGGACAGGGCGATTGTATTGTTCCACGTATAGTGACATGGATATTGAGATCATATCTCAAATCCAGATCGCGGGCCTCCCATAGATGCTTGATTAAATCAAGACCGCAAATCTAATCTTCTCATTGAATCTAAATCACATTCAGATTAATGTCCAACATTTGGACTAAGATCAGATTACTTCTCTACTGAGAGGAGTCACTAAAATCCAGACCCGTTTCATCACTCCCTAGGAATGGAAGCGTCATGGTTATACAACCGTTTATGATCACATCACCCTCAGGCATTCCCAATACCTATACATCCTGCATACTGGAAGACTCAGAACAAACCCGAAGTATTAGATCAACTTTATACTGTCTACTTCAGGGTTTTATCAGTAAGTTTCTCATTCGATCATTGGGAGTCGGTATTGATCATATACTTTCCAAAAGCATATATCATACCTAGGTCTTGATCATATACTTTCCAAAAGTATATATCAAACCAACAAATTCAGTCAAGCTTCCAAAGCGAGACGACCGTGCGTACGGAATTTGGTTCTTCCCAATATCTCATGAGTGAGCTGATGTCTTCCGGTTCAGTAGTGAACCTGTATGATCCCTTTGAGAGATCGTATTACTCATATGCCCTTATATGCACACCAGTGTGCCGGTGTATAGACCTTGATTAGGCCATCAACCTATTGGTCTGCCAAATGTACATACTCAGACATATAGTAACACATCTGTCTCTGGTCAGAGGATGTGTGCCTGTATCGTGACAGCATACGATATAGGACTTTGGTTATCTCGATCTCGTTAAGTCAACTCTTTGACCTAACTAATTTGACACCTCTGAATCTCTATTCCTATGCAGAGGACCTGCATCAAGAAGTCGGTCAGATATCAGCCTAACTGAGAAAGGATTGCCATCTCCTACTCAGGCTGGAGATCATCTCTTAATAATCATTTGACGGTGCTTGATGAGTCCTCAATCTAACTCATTAGATATTCATCTAAGCACCAGCCTCTATGGTTCAATAATTGAATCAACAGTTGTATGATCATTAAGATGGCCATGGTACATATCCCTAATTGTACTAAGGGACCTATTATGCAAATTATGTACTCTTTATTTCAGATTAAGGAGTGAATTGCAATAACATTTATTGCATAATGGCTCGCCGTGGGCTCGCATGTCCAACAGAACTGCATCGCCCAGAGCTCATAGTTCGACCCGTCCATCTTCACTATTAGCGCGGGACCTTTGAATGCACCTATGGAGGGCATCTCAACCTTGGATTCTGACATACTGTTGTAGGAAAAGAACTAGGGTTTGTAGACAGAGTGACAGATGTCTACACAAACTGCATATGATTTGAGTGCATATGTAGACGTTACGCACCCAAACCCATAGAGATGGCGAAGGAGGCGGCTACGACCAAGCCGGCAGGGGACACACCGGTGGCGGGACCGGTTAGGGCAAGGTCGGCTAGAGGTGGGTGCCGGGACCGGCTAGGTCACGGCTGGAGGCGGGGCCGGGAGGCGAGGTGCCGCCTAGGGCACGGCTAGAGGCGGGCCCGGGAGGCGAGGCGGGGCTGGAGACCCCGGGGCTGGAGGCGGGCGGAGGGGAGCTCGGGAGGCGGAGACGGGGACCCCGAGAGGGCGGCGGCGGTGGAAAGAGAAGGGGGGCGGGTGGGAGGGAGCCTAGGGTTTAGGCTCGGATACCATGTTGGAAGAATTAGAGTTGTTTTTTATTCCTGAGAGCCCTAGGGTCTCTTATATAGAGAAAACCCATGGGTAATTTACATAAGACAGAACATAGAATAATAGAAAAGACAAATGGTACACAGACTACATAATTCTTTCGACAGTAACAATTCATAAATTTTCAAGAACAAATCCAATAATCGAACTGCTCTAACATGAATGTAAAAATCCTTAAAATAAACCCTAGCATCGAATGCTCTGATACCGTTGCAATCTCAAGAACGAGGAAGTGAATTGATAAACAGAGCAATAAAATAAAGAAAGATAAACATGGAACGTTTCGGATTTTACGTGGAACCCTACTCCCTACGGAGCGGGATGAAACCAAGGGAGAAGGCCTCAATGGACTGGATATTCTATTGAATGTATCAATGAGTACATGGGGTGTGTGGATCCTTATATAGCCTCACAACAGACCAGAGTCCCACAGATAGTAGATGTGGGACTAAACATGAGTGTGTGGTAATTAGATCCTGGAGCGATCCAATTACCCTCTATTACATACTCCCAACAATACGAACATAAAAATGTTATATGAGCGATTAAACAACGACGATCATACTACAAGGTCAGTAAATACAAGAAATCCTAGCATACGCAGTAGGAAAAACTAAATTACAATTAATAAAGGACTAAGATATACACAACGCCTAACAAATCCACCTCAAAAAGCATTAAAAAATACATTCTAAATGCCTTCTCCAGAGCAAGAACAACAAGCATCAACAAGATGATCATTATTAGGTGAAATGCGGTAAATATTGGTCATTTTGATCAAAAGGTGGAAATTTTACATAGAACATTCCGAACAATATAGTATCATTGAACAGATATATCACAAATATATCATGTGATATAGGTCGATATCGTAGAAAGGGATATACATGGTGAAGAGATACCTGGTGATATCGACATCTGATGCATGTTGATACTGATATATCTTTGATATATTGACAATATATCGATTTTCAATCCACGATCATCAAGGATTATTTGGTGAGGTACACAAAGCTATTAAAGTACGCAGCAACCTAAGTGTCCACATAATACAACCTACAAATTTGTGAGGACTTGCATATAGAAATACATGAGAGACAGGTTTTGTTCGGTCTAGTTATTCTGAATGAGGTAGAGACGTTGCATGTAAGGTTGAGGAGGACATGCGAGACCCCATAGGACATGGAGTTCATGGTTTTGGTGTGGCCTTCTGCATTGATAAGAAGGGTAGACGTAAAGGAAAGGGGTATCACGCATATTAATAGACAATGTATGCAACGACAAGAGTTCCTGCTCTAGGGTGCTTTTACCGACCAACAATGATCAACCAGGCCCATGACTAGCGCAGCTTTGTTGCCACCAAGTAGGCATGTGAGGGTAGGTTGCCCTTAGGGGTAGGGGTGTGCATGGTTTTCGGGTCGGACAGATACCCGACCCGACCTATATGGACTGACCTTAAAACCATTAATATCCAATATATCATTATGGGCTGGGTATCCACCGCAGTGTAACTCGTCAAATTTGGGACACCAACTAAATTGACATCAGATACCCATGGGGCGACCCGTGGATGCCTAGAGTTTGTCACCCGATGTCCCTATTTTGGAAAGAAGCATACTGGGAAGTGCCTATTTCGGAATCCGAAATCTGTGGATTAATTTTTTTATCATATTTGCAAAATTGTGTTGCCGACCTTCACGTTTGAATTATGTAGTTGGAATCTTAATATTAAGATTTCCATGTCGTGAGATTCCTGGAAACTAAGAAGTTCAATGAATATGAATCAACATTCCATATAAAGAGATTCTTATTCGTATATCACAATGTGACTTGAGTTTGAGACCTTATTTTAAGAATGCTGATTTTTGTGGTAATGATCTGCGGGTAGCCACGGGTAACCGAGACCCATTCAAATGATTCATGTACCCATTAGTATGGGTATCCGTTAGAATGGGTCGGGTCAACCCGTTGCCCCGGTAATGACGGATTGGGGCGGATCATGGTTGAACGGGTTGAGTACCCGCTCCATTCACATCCTTGCTTAGGGGTTTGCTCAAACTAAGGAGATGGGGATGACCACAGTGTCACTTCTAGCAAAAATGAAGGGCGTCAGCAATAAATGCAAAGCATGGACAAGGTCAAGTTTGCCATGATTGGGCAGACAGCTAAATGTGATCATAGATGTGAAGGCCCATGCTTCAGCCAGCATAATGTGAGGTGTGGTCTCAAGAGGCAATTTTTTTGCTCATGCTCTTTTTGAATATGTGTACTTCACATTTGTTGTTGTAGATTTTAATATGCTCCGGAGAGACCTAATACAATTAAGGACCCATATTTCATTAAGGGATCTGGATGGGTATTTGCTATACATAGAGCTATCCAAAACCTATATAAGTGTACATATGATAAAAGGATATTTCCTAAATCAGATAAAGGACTTCAATGCCATCCTTAGGATGAACTGGCTTAAGGAGCACCGAGTCTGAAGAGGGGCATGGAGAGATAATAACTCAGATTTTGTGAGGGTCTAAAGCAGTCCAGACACGGCGAGAATTACAGTGTCGCTGAAGCGACCGCTCACGAAACCCGGTTTAATCAACGATCAACCCACAATTGAATATCAAGCAATGAAATAAAAATGTGGAGTTCAAAAATTATTTTATTTAACTCTACAAATGTGTGTATAGTGCAAGTAATGTAGAGTGTTGAACACAGGGAACAGAACAGGATAGGTTGGGCAATGAAGCACAAAAGGTGATTGTGAACTCTTGTCTATATGCTTTTATGTTGGTTTTTTATTTTTGCTTTTTTATTAATTTTTGTTTTAGATTTTTGTATTTTGTTTTTAATTTTATATTTTTTATATTTTCTTTTTATATTTTTATATTTTGTATTTTTTTCATTTTTAAATATATATTATAGCTATATACAGGAGATATATACAATGTAAGCTAATATAGGCATAAATATAACTAAAAATGCTCAAAAATCAGATAATAAAATATTTTTATGTTTTAAATATTTTTTATTATTTTGTGATTTTTCAGAAAATTTTGCTAATTTTTATATATTCTTAAAGTCAGAAATACCTTAAAACATGGATTAATTAATTAGCCGAATATGAAATGGAAGTTACAAATAGAAAGTTAAGTCCAAAATTTTCCAAATCAATTTTAATAATTATAATAATATATAGGAAATTCAGAGACACAAAATAATATTTTTGGAGTTTTTAATGATTTTTTAGATTTTTATGAAGGCTTTTGGGGCTTTTTTAAATTTTAAGAGTTTTCTTTTTCTGTTTTTAGGTTTTATAATTTTTGGAGTTGCAAAATAAATAAATAAATGCAACAAATATTTTTTTTGGAATTTTTCAAAAAAATATATTTTTAAGTATTTTCTACTGTAGATAGGGACATTTTCTGCTCTTTTTTTATTTTAATAAAATAATAAAAATGTCTAAAAATGGAGTGCAAAATTATAACGTGAAACTACAACACATCAGGCATCTAATCCTATTTTTTGGGATTTTTCGAGCACAATAACTATTTTAAATAAATAGAGACAACAAAGAGAAACTACAATACTGGCATGAGTATTTTTGTAAATAAAATAAAGTGCAGGGGTCAGCAAACAATTTTGCCAAAAATATATAACTGAATTAAAAAGTTCCTAGGCCAAATCGAAATTCACAAAATTCCAGGGGTACGCTTGCAAAATTGCCACCTCACGTGGGGGGTTACGTGAGGTGACGTGGCGTGGACCTGGATGTAAATACTACAAGTGCAGGGGCCTAATTGCAATTTTTCAAAATATTTAAAGGGCAAATGAAAGTTTGAGTTCTAATATATGAATACAAAATATGTCAGGGCTAAAACTGCAAAATGCCCACACCTATGGCAGGAGCGGACGATCTGGATCATTCACTTAAGCCACGTGTCGTCCCGTGGTAGCCCGATGATAGTTCGCGAGCGACGGCTAGGATTAGATCCCAGATCTGGATCGGACGGTGCGGCTCCAAAATCGAACGGCGGATGGAGAATATGGAGCCAAGAGAAGATCGGACGGCTGGGATGAGGCCTCGAAGAACAGGGAAGAACTTCCTCGTCTCCGAGGTTCGATCGAGCGCTCTGCGTGCTTCCGGCTACCTGAGCTGCTCGCGGGAGGTGTAAAATTTTGTCCAAGCCTCCCCGTGCCAAATGATTCCTTCAATCGAGGTCTTGGGGCTCCGTTGATGTTGAATGGGTGTGGGGAAGAATTGGCGCTCCAGGTACCTGCAATGGCACAAAAATCGACCCTTCGTGGGGTCTAAAGCCTCCAGAACCTGCAAGAAATGTAGCACACACAAAAAGAGGTCATGGGATTTGATTTGATGGTCGATCGAGGGGAAATGGGTGAGGGTGGATGAGGTCCGACGTGCGGAGGAGGAGAACCTTGAATCGCAGAACCGCAAGGGTTCTGGTTGATCTAGTGGCGTGGGAAGATGGAGAAGGTGAAGGGCTGAGTGGAGATGGTCAGTGGGTCGAGGTATGGTCGGAAACGGTGGGAGTAGCGCGACGGAGAGTTCACCAGAGCGCAGCTCCGGTGAACTTCAAAGGGGAGGATTAAGCTACTAAAACGCGAAACTAAAAGCACTAAATGAATCTTAAGGCTACAGCTAAGTTAAAAAATGAAACAAAAGGTGTACCTCATCGTCCTAGACCAGGAAGCGAGACCTCGACGCCGGCGTGCAGCAGAGGTGGTGGAGCTGGCCCAAAACTTCGCTCAACTTCGCTGCCAATGGACTAGGGAGGAGGCTGTCACCCTCCTCTATCCAGAGCTCCAAAAGGGGGATGCTAAACTTGGCCAAAGGCGGTTCAAATTCGAGAGGGAAGGCGACGGGAGCTTATGTGCAGGCTGACCAAGCGGATGGGAAGAATGAGGCGCAGCGGTTGGCTCAGCGATCCAAAGATCGAGGAGACACACCCGCGTGAATCCTCGGGTATCGGGGAAGAAAAGTTATGAAGAGATCAACCCGAATGGAGGAAAGAATCTTTGGGCAAAAAATCGAGAAATAGGGGTCAAACGAGGTCTGACAAAGGCCGCAGGTGCAATCAGAAGAGTTGACCGCCGGTCAACTCTAGAAACAACCTGGTTGGTCCACGTGGACCAACTAGGAAAAACCTGGCCTAAATTATTTATAAATTCTAAAATAAATAGTAAATGATTTTATTATTTTTATGTTATAAAATAAAAAATGTTTAATATTTTATAAAGTTTTTTATTGTGATTTTTATTTATTTTTTTAAAGGTATATAATTATAAGTTACTTTTTAGGGTTAATATATAAGTAAATTTATCTATGTTTTGTGTCTTTTATTTTTTATTTTTGATTTCTTTATTTTTTTATTATTTTATAAAAATATAACTTATTTTTATATACTTAAATATATTTTTAATATATTTTTTTGATATAATATAGACACTTAAATAAATAGGTTTATTTATTGTACATGTATAGATATTGTATATTCATCTATATTTTTTTATTTTATTTTATTTTAATGTTTTCTTTATGATTTTATTTTAGTTATAATATATATTATAAATAATATTTACAAAATTATAAAAAATGTAGAATTACAAAAATAATAAATAATAAATAAAATGATTATTTTAATGGATTATATTATACAATAGGATCCAAAACCTATCTTACACACCTTAACTCCAAAAAATATGAAACCACTTTCATTAAATAGCTTATTAAAAGTTATATACAATTAAAGGTGATTTTGATATATTTTGAGTTTTTATTTGAGATATATGACTCTGGGAAATTAGGATTTTGGAATTCTATTTAGAGTATAATTTGTACACTGTATATGATTTTTGTATGAAATCAATTTTGTATTTTTTTCTATATTTTATTATTTACAACTTTCATGTACAAAGTTTCTTTATTCGAAGTATAAAAAGTGAAAAAAAAAAGGTCCTAAAACATGAATAAAGAATGAATTAATTATTGGGAATTTTATTGTATTATTTGTCCTTATCTCCCCCTACGTTATTCATTGTCGATCTAGTCATCGGGATACCTAGGTTTCGAGGTTTAGGGTCATAAAATATCTTTGATATTTTATTATTTTTCTTTTTTTTCTTTATTCTATAATTTTGGCATTAAAAACAATATTTTGTACACAATGTATACAATAAAGGATGAATGTTAATTTATGCAAATGAAGGTGATGAAAAGGAGATTCATCAGGAGGCACATGTTGGAGATACGACCGGATCATCGTGTCACCTATGCACCGCCGCGAGGATATCTGTTCAAGATTAGGATGCACGCGATGCGCCGCATGGGGATGGCGATGCACCGCTGGGAATCACGCAGGGAAATGGTGCCCTGGATCTTGAGGATGCCGCCGAGATGTGGCTTAGCAGTAGAGGATACGGTCTGGAGGTCATGCTGGTACGTGCGCCTGGACATGCCTTTCCGCCTATGTTGAGATGCAGCACCACAGCCGTGGGGTCGATGCCTCCTGCGCGCTTGAGAGAATGACGCGAGGAGGAGGGAGGCACCGCCGCTTGCCTTGCGCAGAAGGGATGAGAAACGATTGCTGCTTGGCATCGACAAGGAAGAATCTCACCACCGAGCCCGATCTAGAGAGGAGGGTGGCACCGCTGATGGTGTCGTTGGAGAAGAGAAGCGTTGGAGCACTGCTGGATTGAGCGCCGCCAGAATCGTGAAAATAAAGAATGGATCCTGGAAATAGAAGGCAGAGGGCGAAGCCTAGGGTTCCCATCGGGAAACCTCTTGTTGGAGGAGCTCGTCGCTGCCTTGTGGCGACCTGTTTGGAGAATGCGCTAATCGAAGAACTGTAATCCCAGATCGAGGGTTCCAGAAAATCCTCAAACAAAACCCCTCAGGATCTTGATGATTGAAAAACTAGGGTTTTAAGAAAAATCCTAAAATTGAGACTCGAACTTGAAATGATCAATACATGATAACAACCTTCAACTAATAAATTTCCAGGAACATAGAAGCAAAAAATCGAATCTCGAAAAAAAAATATGGATCACAAAATCCTCGAGAATCGAACCTGTTCTGATATCATGTTAGAAAATAACATAGATCTAAACCATGTTAGAAAATAGGAATGCGGAAGCGGAATGATAAACAGAGTATGAAGAACAGAAAAATAAACTTGTACCACAGAGATTTTTATGCGGAACCCTACTCACTAAGGAGCGGGATGAAACCACGGGAGAACGCCTCAAAGGGTTGATAGTCTATTGCTTTTCTCTCGTCGAATACAATGGGTGTGGGGACTATATATAGCCCCCACTGAGTCTCCACATCTCCAAACTGGTAGATGTAAGACTAAACTCTGGATGGGGTAAATGGATCTGTAGGATCCATTTACCCATCTCCCACACAGTGACGCATATAACAAATGCTCCAACAATAGATTGTTCCAAATAATATGGCCCTTTGATCATTCCAAATCTTGTTCTTCATGTTTCATATTTCTGTTCTTCATGTTTTGTTTATCATTTTCGCTTTCGCATTCCTATTTTCTAACATGGTATCAGAGCGGGTCCGATTCTCGCGGATTCATTCTTGAAGATTCAGTTTTATATTCGAGATTCGATTCATTGTTTGTTCGTGAAGATTTTTTCTTTGAAGATCATGTTCAAGTTCAGAGATTCTATTATAGGGTTTCTTGAAACCCTAGATATTTGGCATCAATGTTTACAGATCCAGGGTTTCTTTCTATCTCGAAGTTTCCCAAGCGACACACCCGATCATCGTGCATGCGGCAATGCAACGCATCCTTGGAATCGATTCCAACATGTGCAACCATCTCTTCCGCATCCATCACTTCCATGCATCAAAGGTTTCCTGGATGCCCTGGTCCTCTTCTCTTACGCATGGTCGGCAACTTCATATCTAAAGCACCGCAAGAGGCACCTTCTCTCTCGTGGATCCAGGTCTGCATCGACTACGCGCATCCAGGCGGCAAGCCCCATGCGCTGCAAAACCTTTGCACCTCCAACGGAGGCGGCATCTCCAAGGGGTGATCCTCTCCACTCTCCTCCATCACGCACGCATCATCCATGCTGCAGGCGACGACTATCAAAGTGAAACCCCATCGCATGCCATCGCATGGGCAACACTCCAGGCCGAGCGCTCGCTCCAGGTGACCCTAGGCCTCAGACGCACCTCCTTTCGAGCGCACATCTCCTCCCCAGGCGACCCCAGGTCCCACGCGCGATGCTCCGCATGCAAGGTTTGAAAAAACGAAAGGCGGAACGAGGCGTTTTCCCTGGAAGCGAAGCAAGGCGTAGCCTCGAGGCGGTCGAGGCGTAAGCCTCAGTTTATATAGGAAAATAATTACAAAATATATAATAAATATATTTATTGGTGAACTAAAGTAATCTGACAAACATATAATATATAACATGTAATATATGATGATATTATGGAGATAAGAACATGGGAAAAAAGGATATGTCAATGCCATAAACATTTCTACTAAATTTCTACCCAATCAAAAGGAAATCATTGGCTACAACTATCACTAAAATAGTTATCAAAAAGGGATTGCTTATAGTTGTCATTATAGATATCCAAATTGTTGATATGAATCATATGATTTGAATCCTAACCGCATGATCTACTGAACCCAGATGAAGAACGATTTGATGTCCGCCCTGTGCCACCATATCCTGCCAGTATGGATTCCCAAAATTTTTTCTTATATGGGTATTCGAATTCACACACAGTTTCTTATATGTTTAAGGGTGTAATAGTAAGAGTTCACTAAAATAATTGGACATGTTAATATGAATATGAAAGAGGTCAAATTTAAGCATTCATCTTGTATAAATATATACTCAACAACTAGACCTTTATAAACATCTGAAAATACTAATAGGACCAATTATTTACTTTTAATGCTTGAAATAACCCCAAACGCCTCACCTTGCGCACCGCCTCGCCTTGACCCTCGGACATCTGAGGCGCATGCCTCAAGCAGGGGGTCCGAGGCAGTCGCCTCGAAGCGTTTTTCCCCTGCCCTGTTTCGCCTCAACCGCCTCAGCGTCTCGAGGCGCATTTTTCAAACAATGTCCGCAGGCGGAGCCGCTCCAGGAAGGCGGCGCTCCATCCTTCTCAGCTCGCAGGCGAGCTTTCTCCCCCTTCAGTGGTGACAGAGGTCGATTTAGTATCTATACCCAACTCAGTCAGGCGGATCTGTTGCGACGCTCCATCCTTTTTTTTAGCCAAAAAAAGGGGGATACACTCAGCGGTGTTCTCAATATATTAATAGGGAAAAAACCCGAAAACATAGGTAAAACAGGAAACAATAAAAACAAAAGGCGCCTGACAAGGAACAAACCCCTAGACCCAATCATCAACCAACCTTTCACAGTGAACTAGAACGTTCTCCTTGTAGAAACGCTGGCCCAAGAAGAGAGTTGCGTTCCTCCCCAGCCAAATCGCCCACAGCCCCGCAACGGGCCGAAGGATGTCCCTTCTCTCCATGTTACCATTGTTCACCAACGAATCGCAGAAGGTCGTCAAGTCATTCGTGCAAACCCAATTGAAGCCCGCATCCTGCCAGAACCCATTGACCATGGGGCAAGCGAAAAAAAGGTGATCAATGGTCTCCACAGCCGCTTCACATAAAACACATCTGTTAGAGATATTGACGAGGAGCCTCGCGCAACGATCCCTCGTCATCAGCCTTTGCCGCCGGAGAAGCCAAAGGAAGAACCCAATACGTTCGGGTAGCTTCAATCCCCAAAAGAACATGCAATCACGAACCAGCAAATTCGACCGTGCAGGTGGGGGCCTAGATATTGCCCCGTAAGCTTTCGGAGCCGAGAAAGGACCACCCCGCCATAACCAATGGTCACGTCCCCCAGTAGGCCTGCCCGCATCCCCAATGGCATCAATAAGTGCAAGAAAGTTATCAAGCCTCTGATCCGAGAAATTAGCCCTGAAAGTCGGGAGCCAACATCCATCCGCCCAGCACGAAGCAACGCTGGCATCCTTGTCAACCGCCAACGCAAACAAACGAGGGAAACAGACACTAAAGATCCCTCTTCCCGTCCAATTATCCTTCCAAAATCTAAAGGACCGTCCATTCCCCACAACCGGCATAAAGAGCGCCAAATCTCTTTCAAAAACCTCCAGCATACCCCGCCAGAACAGAGTCAGAGTACCAATCAACTGTGCCCGAGCATTCAATGCCCCGTTAGCCCCATGAATCTCCCGCAAAATGTTGGAAAAGAAGTCTTCCCCATGGCCCCAAATCTTATTGGCCCACTTAAGAAGGAAAGCATCGTTAACAATCTCCAATCTCCGCATGCCCAGGCCCCCTGACCTCGTCCCACCCCACCAAGTATAGGCCTCCCGCCGCCTCCCCATTTTTTCCCCACAGGAATCTGCGCATAAGCTTTTCGAGGCGCGTGCGAATCCCCACCGACATCCGGCGATTAGAAAAGAAATAAACCGGAATCGATGAGAGAACCGCCTTGAGGAGTACCAGACGCCCCCTCTTCGAGAGCAAAGCCGAACGCCACCCAGCCAGCCGCTTCTCCACCTTCTCGACGAACAAAAGCCAGTCCCTGAGCCTGGCCCTCCCCACCACTAACGGCATACCAAGGTACTCAATAGGCAAATCAGTCGGAGGAGACCCCAAGACACGCCCAAAATCAGCCGCTTCCCCCTCCGAAAGCCAAAAAGGGACCATCTTTGACTTGTTCACATTCTTATGTAAACCCGACAACTCGCTAAAAAGGTCCAGAGTCGCCGACATACCCGACGCCTCGGAGAGGCCTCCCTCAATAAAAAAAAGGGTGTCATCCGCAAACTGGAGCAAGGGCACACTCCACCCGCTCTTGGAGTATCCCGTCGAGAGGTCGTTCTGAACAACACGATCGGCCATGCGAGCCAAAACATCCGCTGCAATAACAAAGAGTAAAGGAGCAAGGGGGCATCCCTGGCGGACCTCCCTTCTCGGCTGAAAGAACCCACCCTCCGGGCATCCATTAACCAAAATAGTGAATGACGCAGTGGTCACACAACGACGCATCCACGATATCCACGCATCTGGAAAACCACGCCTCCGCAGAACCGACCACAAGAACTTCCAGTCAAGGCAGTCGTAGGCTTTAGCGAAATTGACCTTCTAAAGAATACCATGTTTCCCCTCCTTCCTCCAATCCGCGATCATCTCCGATGCGAGCTTAGAACAATCCGATATCTGCATGCCGTGAATAAAGGTCGTCTGGACCGGAGAGATGATCGAGTCAAGGACCCAAGCAAGACGAAGAGCAAGCACCTTGGCCACAATAAGGTATATGCCGTTGGAAATAGAGATGGGACGAAAATCCTCGATGCGCTCCGCCGCCGACGATTTAGGAAGCAATACAATGATGGCTTTATTAGCCTGGTCAAAACCCGCATTACCATTGCAAAATTCGGTGATAACCTTCAGCACTTCATCACCAAACATCTCCCAAAAATCCCGATAGAACGCGACCGGGAAACCATCGGGCCCCGGCGACGCATCCACGTTCAACTCCCACACAGCTGCCTTGGCCTCCTCCAACGACACCGACCGTGTCAAATCCCCGCATATATCGGGCGGAAGGGACGCCGCCCCACATCCCAACCACCGCCACCTCCTCGGGGATAGCCTCGCAGAGAACTCCTTGAAATGAGCAGCGATAGCTCTCCCCATCTCCCTGTCCCCCTCGACCCGAACCCCATTGATCGAGATAGAGCGTATCACATTAGAACGTCTCCTCCTGCTGGTGACACGGTGAAAGAAAGCCGTATTGGCATCCCCCTCCTTAAGCCAAGACATCCTCGATCTTTGGCGCTACTCCATTACCCTCTTTTGATCCTCAGTCGCAATCCGCTTTTGCGTAATAGAGCGTGCATTTATCTCCTCAAGCCGCAACTCCCTAACGTTCTCGATGGCGTCGAAATTACAAACGATCTCCTCGGCCTCCCTCCTAGCAGCAACCCTCGCCTCCCTAGAATCCCTCTTGAACTGAGATAATCTCTTCCGTAACGACGTTAATTTTTGCGTAAACCTGGACACCGCGGATCCCTCCCCCTGCGTCTGAGACCAATGAGAGATTACCAAGTCCTTGAAGCCCTCCTCCAACATCCAGCATTTTTCGTATCTAAAGAATCCCCTCACTGATGGGGCGTCCCCAGAATCCCACAAAATAGGCAAGTGGTCAGACAAGGTACGGGGCCTAGACGACACCGAACACAAAGGGAATAAATCAAGAAGGTCTCCAGAAGCCAGGAAACGATCAATGCGAGAGCGGGAATTATTATTTCTCCAGGTGTAAGTAATATCCTCCGCCACCAGAGCCTCCAGCGCCAGCGAGTCAACAACATCCGCAAAATCGAGGGAGCCCGGGTCCTGCCCTCCCCTAGACCGGGGCCTATCCGAAGAGTAGAGCGTGACATTGAAATCGCCCCCCAGGAGCCATGGGATCCCTCCAAAAAGCCGGTCGGCCTCCCGCACATCATCCCACAGTTCTTTCCTTTTAATATGACAGCAAGGGCCATAAATATAAGAGAAAGCAATAGGCGTAGCAGAATCCACACGAACCAATTGAACGGATAATACATGTCTCCCCCTGAGCATCGTGTTGAAAGTGAAAGCCACCGATCTCCACGCAATAAGAATTCCCCCTGACGCCCCATCCGCATCTAAAGTCCTGAATTCGTCCAGTCCCCCTGCGCCGAAGGAGCGCTAGAGGACATCATCGGTCCCACGCAACTCTGTTTCTTGCAACAAAACAACATCACACCCCCATTCAGAGAATCTCGAACCCAAAGTTCTTCTCTTGCCCGACTCCCCCAACCCCCTCACGTTCCATGAGAGGACCTTCATAAGGAAACGTCTGGGTGTTCCCCGATATGCACGAGCCTCGCCGCAGCCGCCACAGAATCTTTAAGAGTCGCACAAGACTGCTGCTGGGAGACGACCGCACGAGACATGTTCCTCCTTCTGTATCTCTTCCCCGAACGCTTTGCAGAGAGGCTTTCCCCATCGCTAGCACCCTCCATTTCCAAGAGGGTCACAGAAGAGCTCGAAGCAGCAACGAATTCAGAAACGCCGCCATCTCCGCGGAAAAGAGGATCCACGCAGGAGCTGCTACGAAGCCCATCCACAGGACCGGGAGGGTCCCGCGCACATCCAGACCTCCCCATAGAGTAGACCCCTGCACCCGAAGAGAGATCCAAAACATCAGTACGATGCCAGAAGGCCACTTGAGGAGCGGGAGCAGGAAGAAAGACAGAGTTTCGGGCTAGCCATTCCAATCCCCCGGGACCAAATAAGAAGTACTTGTTAGTATCCAGTATCGCACGGCCCGGCAAAGCATCCGCACGATCCGATAATGGATCCGCATGACCCGGCAAAGGACCCGCACATTGAGCCTCAACACCACGAACCAAAGCCTCGCACCGCATTTCCAAGGGGAAAGATCTCGCATGAGCCACCTCAAAAAACCAACCGTCGTTAGCAGCCGCATTACACACCACTCGAGAATGGAACCCGAAAGGACGTGCGAGTTCCAACACGCAAGGCGAAACAATCGAACCGCCACCATACAAGGCCAACTGGCGCCCGGAAGACGAAGCATCTCCGTCCAACCGCGTAGCGACCGTGCCGTCGACATCGCCCAAGCGCGAGTCCACCGCCTCCGACGGAGCAGGAGGCTCGATGAACGACAGTTCCACCCGACATCGAAAACGACCGATTACCAGGGTCTCCGAAAGCAACTGACCAACCGTATCATCCAGAAGCCCCTTGTTGCACTCCATCAGAATTCGCGTAACTTTCCAATCAGCGTTCGATTTCAGCCCATCGTCGACGACCGCAAGAACTTTACCCCAACGTCGGAGAGACTTGTTCAGGCAATGAACCGACCTAGAGAGGAAGGGGACCCCGCGCACTTCCGCCACGCACACCTCGACGTTCGAGCAAGCCTCATCCGCGAAACGCAAAGGCCTCCAAGAAACATCTTCAGTCGCTCCATTTCTAATAAGCCTTTCCCGTTGCTCCGGGGATAGACCACGAGCACAGCAACGGTTGTCATCCAAAACCACCATGTCCCCAGCGAACTGGGATCCCAAGAATCCATGCAAATGGGTCTTCACCTTATCCCAAGAAATGCACCTCCGCAGAGCAACTCCGACCACCGCCACGCGATCAACGCACCCCGCACGTGTGTCACCCCCCACGAGCGACTCCTCATGCAAAACGTCGGCATGCAGCCGCCTCGCCGCCACTTCTTTCGGCAAGGAAGAAGAAACCTCCTCATCCACAGCTCCAATGATATCCCCACACGTACCTCTGCTAACACCCGCGGCGACCTGAGTCAAAGACCTCGCACCCCGCCCGAAGAGGGTGCCACCATACGTCACCCCATCACTGGTCGCACGTCGAGTAAACTGGGAGGAGGACCGACCGCTCCCTAACCGGAACCCGCACGACGCCTTCCGGTGGCCCAGCCTTCCGCAACCAAAACACCTAGGAGGAACCTCGCAGACCGAGGCCAAATGACCACGACGGCCACATCTGCAGCATCGCTTTTCCGGTTTCATGTGAGAGACCTGAACCCACCCCCATCCCCCTCTCACACCCCCTCACCGCCAACCCTACCAACGAGGCCTCCCCCTCCTTCCCCGACCACTCCGCCTCCCCCATGCAACCACACCTTCTCCTTCAACCTTCCTCCAGCATCGCGAACCCCCCATGCAGCTCTCTCCAACGCATCGCGAGCCCCCCATGCAACTCTCTCCGATGCACACGCACCGACTTCTCAGCCCTGATCGCCGGCAGCCCCCTTTGCAGTCGCTCTCTCACTCGCCTTCACTCTCCACCAGCGCTCCATCCTCAAGCTGATGTTACTGGCGCTCCATCCTTCTCAGCTCGCAGGCGAACTTTCTCCCTGTTGCAGCGAAATCCTTGTGCAGCCTTGCGTGCAAGCTTGCGCGAAAAGACCTCCAGGCCGCGTCGCCCATCAAAGCTCCAGCCGCACCCAAGATCTACAGGCAGCAGCGACTCCACAAAGAAAACCCTATCGGGGGGCGACGCATGCGTAAGAAAGGGTTCCCGTTGGGAACCCTAAATAGAAGGCGGCATTGGTTTTTGATTTAGGCTCAAATCGAACACGAGTATTCAAATTTCAGACTCTACACAATAGATCTCGTACTTGAGTTCACGAACACTGGAGAATGAATCCTAAAAATCTCCTCGTCGAAAAATTAGGTCTCTCTCATACTGGCTCAGAGAATGGGATCTCTACTCTGGAGTCCCTATGGATCACATGAAAACTCTAGGTCCAAATCAAAGATGGGGACCTCTCAAATAATGATTGCACACATGTATGTATCAAACTGGTAGAGTCTGAAATCAGGATATCTGAATATGAACATGAGAGTCTGAATATGTCATGTATTACTTTACATAGTACTCCCCCTTTCTCTCATACTGGCCAGAATAGATGATGTCGACCAAGTTGGAAAATCACATGAAGATGGGGAAAAACATAAACCACAAACCATCTCAATTTTTTGGCTTTTTCTCCTCTTTTATCAAATCAATTTCTTCCTGCGTATGTTTTTTTCTGTTTTTTTTGTATGCTCGTTTGTTTTTAAAAAAAAACTTTTTCCAAATCTCATGACCCAAATCGGGCCCAAAAATTGCAGTTTTTCTTGCTAACAGAGCAGTAGCTCACAAATGGGGCCCAAAATATCAGCACTCTTCCCCTCCCCCCACCTTTTTCCGCAACAACGCTCCTTTTTTAACTCACAGCCAAATCATCCCAAACATCTCATGTTGCTCCCCTTCTTTTTTATTTTTTTAAGCAACATAGACCTTTTTTTTCCTGAACTCTCCTTTTTCCTCATTTTTTTAAACGTGGCCCACTGGGTGTATGTTATTTGTTGATGATATTTTGTTGATTGATGAGACTAGATATGGAGTAAATGAGAAGCTTGAGGTCTGGAGACATGCATTAGAGACTAAAGGAGTTCATATAAGTAGGTTAAGATTGAATATATGGAGTGCACTTTTGGTGGAAGCAATGGTGAAGGAATCGAGGTGAAGATCGTTGACGATAACATTTAGAAGAAAGATTCTTTTAGACACTTGGGATCTATTTTGCAACATGATGTGGAAATTGATGATGTTACTAATAGAATAAATGCAGATTGGCTAAAGTGGAGAGGAGCGTCTATTGTTCTATGTGATAAGAAAATTCCTTTGGAATCAAAGGAAAGTTTTACAAAGCAGCCGTGAGACCTGCTATGCTCTACGGATCTGAATGTTGGCCTCTGAACCGTAGACATGTGCAGAGAATGACAACAACAGAAATGAAAATGCTAAGGTGGATGTATGGACATACATGTAAAGATCGGATTGGGAATGATGCAATCAAAAGAAAAGTTGGTGTAGTTCCGATCGAGGATAAGATGCAAGAAAATCGCTTAAGGTAGTTTGGCCATTTGCAAAGGAGGTTGGCTGATGCACCAGTTAGGAGATGCGAGTTTTAGGATGTTGAGTCAGTTAAGAGAGGGAGAGGAAGGTCCAAGAAGTGTTGGAATGAGACTATCCGATGGGATCTTAGTTTTTTGGATCTAAGAATGAGAATGATCCAAGATAGATCTGAATAGAGGAAAAGAATCCATGTAGCTGACCCTACTTAACGTGGAAAAGGCTTTGTCGTTGTTGTTGTTGTTGTTGTGTGGCCCGCTAAATATTAAAACCCCACAATGATCCCCTTTCTTTCCTCGGAACACAAGTAGGGTCCAGAACACGAGTAGGGTTCCGAAGGAACCCAACGCCACCACATTTGGAAGCTCCTATTTTCCATCATCCTAATCGATTCGACTATGCTCGTGACCGAAGCTGCTCGTGGCCAGAACTTTTAGAGTTCCATCGAAGGATGGAGTTGCTGCTCATGAAGATAGCCCGTGTGAAGCTTGGGATTCGTGTGCATGGGACTGGAGTAAGGTTCCAGGGAACCCACTGTCGCCAACAATGGTCCAGGAGGAGCACGCGATGGATGAAGAAGTCGAGCTTGCTCATGGATGGTGGTGCACGAGAGGAGAGGTGGTAACATGTGTTCTCGTGGGGGCTTAGAACAGGGGGTGGCGCCGCCTGTTGGAGAGGGAGGTTATTTGCCCCGAATGAAGATCAAAAAAGAGATATGAATCACAACCGAGCATTGCCCGCACGTAGATCAGAGAAGAAGATGTGTGCGTATTGGCATCGAGTTTCCCTTAGGGTTTCAGGGAGGAAAGCACTGCTACTGCCTAGATCGTTGGGTAAAGAACCCAAACTTGTTTTCTAATCTCTTTCTTCAATCTGCAATTTTTTTTTTGATGATGCCTGCGATATTCGTCCCTGATTGGGCTGGAGATGTGCATCGTAATTGTGCTATGATGCTTAGACAACTTGTTGTTGCAGATTGAATTAGGGTTTCGCCCAAACCCCCATTGACTGGAGTTACGACGGCTCTGATCATCGTTGGCGTCGATGCATAATTAGGGTTTCTTATAAACCTGGATTACAATCTTTGGAGCTCGAACAAAATGCTTGATAGCGTTGAATCTCTACAGTTTGTCGCCGTTAGGATTCTAGGAATAAGATGCGGCCTGGAGATCTCAAACTCGTTGAAACTGTATGGATGCTGCTCTGATAATCGAACCATGCAGAAATTAGGGTTTCAAAAAATCCTAGTACTCTTCTAGAACTTGAACGATTTTAACCATGAATTTGTCCTTAAAAAAATCTTCAAGAATATAATCAGAATAAAATCTTCAAACCTTATAATCAAAGCCATGATATCATGTAGAAAACTATAGTGTGAAAGCGTATTAAGATAAAGATATATAAAATGCGAAAAGAACACCGGGATTTTACGTGGAACCCTACTCCATAAGGATTAGGATGAAATCATAGGAGAAGGCCTCATAAAGACCAGTATTTTTTGTTGCTCTCTCTCATCTGTTACAGGTGGTCAGAGACTTCTTATATAGCCCCACCAGTAAGATCAAGACTAATGTGGATGTGATAGTGGACTCCAAAGGGGATCCAGTTACCCATCTCTACATATGATGCATACTCTAACATAATCCAAAATAAAGGTTTTGTTGTGCCCTTCCCGACATCCTGGAGTGTTCTATTATTGGAGATGGTCACATATAAAGTATCCTATAATAAACAAAAAAGAAATTATGTAACGAATATGATGGGATTATACATGTTAAAAGCAATAACCACCTCCACAAATGGTATCATGAAGCATAGTTGTAAAGATAGACAGGCAATATGCAAGCAAAAAGATGTCCACATATCTCGAAGGAAATTAGTAGAACATGATAATATGTGTAAAAGGTGACTAGAATGCTAGCAAGTAGAGAAATAATTGGATACTGATGCAACAAGTATATGTTCTTATCTTGGATAGATATTAAAAAATAAAAAATAAAATCATTTCGGGGCTTGGTGTACGCAACTTAGAGGATGGTGGCGCCAAGGAGAATGGTGGTCTTGGTGTATGCAACTTGGAGGAAATGAATAAGGCTTTGCTCGGTAGTTGGGTTACCCGTATCTGGGGTGATTGTGATAGTTTGGTATGCAATCTTATTCGGAGGATCTACGAGTCGGGGTTCTCTTTTCAGGATCTCGATAAACTTGGGGTCGCATCCTCATTTTTTTGGTTGGGTGTTTGTAGTGTGGCGCTGGAAGTACGGTCGTTTTTTAGAATTGCAGTTGGGGACGGAACAAGTTTCATCTTTGAGTGGATGATTGGAGCGAAGGTGGAGCTCTGGTCACAATGTTCCCACACTTGATGGCGCTGGCGGAGGACTCAAAATGGTCACTATCGGAATCATGGGACGGTCATGCTTTCTTTACTCGATTCAGATCTAAGCTCTCTGAGCAATGGGTAGAGGAACATCTGAGTATGCTTGCGAATTGGAGGATGTAGCTGAGCCCGTGAGGGGGCAGGATTGCTGGACTTGGTATGATGGCCCGTTCTCGATTGGGAAGGCGTACAAGGTACTGTAGGGTCAGATGTTTTTTCACTCTGGGGCTTGTGAGGCGGACTGTAGACGGGTGTGGAAATGGAAGGTTTCAACTCATATAAAGGTTTTCATGTGGATATTTAGAAGAGAGCGATTGATGACGAAGGACATGTTTGTGTGCTTTATTCAGGGAGCTAATCCGGGATGCCGCTGATGCATTGATATGGCGAAGGATGCTGACCACCTCTTCTTTTGTTGTGTTAGCTCAATGGATATCTGGAGTCATTTTGGTAACAGTGTGAATTCGACAAGTGTATTTATCTTCTGGAGCTCTATTGGGGCAAACTGGAACAACACAGAGATGGAGAGATCGAGATGTGTGGTTGTGATCTGGGCTTTGTGGTTGGCAAGAAATGGCGTGGTTTTTCGTCAAGAGCGCTTTTATGCTGAGAATGTGATGGTACATACCAATGCATCGAGTGAGAGTTGGAACGTGTAAATATGTGTTATTGATCTATTTAGTAGGATTGTAATAATTTATTTGGTGATAAATGGTGAAGTTTTTGGGCATGCACCTATATGGTGAAGACCCTTTTGTCCTTAAAAAAATGAAATCAAGTGATTATATTTATATGGGAGGATACTGTTATCACTTTGCACCTATGTGGGCATCAATCATGAATAACTTCATGAACAATGTACTCAAGGCATCATCATTTACTAATGACAGAAAAAAACTAGGGGATTTTCAGGAACCTCTCACTTTTGGACATAAGATCCAGTGAGCTGAGCAAATTTTTATCAGTTCTTTACACTTTTTCTAAATCATTAACATCCAACAGAAGTTACATGCAAACTACAGTCGATGGATAACAAAGGGGGAAAATTGAGTGCAGGTCACAAAAAATAATAATGTACCGGAATATGAAGCAACAAATGCCAAGGCCATATCTCTATATTGCTTGATTTTTTTAGCTAATTCCCCGTCTCCAACAGATATTTCATCTTCTAGTTGTCCACCATTAGATGAATTAATTAAGTACAATGCATTGTTGAACCCCTGAAAAGAAATGGTTTGACATAATGCCGTTAGAAGTGATAAGGTAGCTCTCTGAGCATGAATGATAAAGTAGAATATTGAACAAAATATTTAAGATATCTGTGGAAAGGATTGAAATGAAAGAGATGCATACACCGTTGCTCTAGAGCTTTCTTATATAGGAGAAAAGATCTAAGGGAAAATTACATAAAGAGGATAAAACAAATAGAAATTACAAAATAACGATAAAGAGATATAAATATCTCAACACTCCCCCTCAAGCTGGAGCATATTTTTTATCATGCTCAGCTTGGAACATCAACGGTGAAGAGGCCCCTTTGCAAGAGCTTTGGTAAACATGTCGGCAATCTGATCGCCTGAAGCAACATGAGAAGTGGATATAAACCCCTTTTGAATCAAATCACGGGTGTAGTGGCAGTCAACCTCAATGTGCTTTGTTCTCTCATGGAAAGTTGAATTATTAGCTATGAAAAGTGTTGCTTGATTATCACATTTAAGATGCATGGGAAGAGGCACTTCAATAGTTAAGTCAGTCAGAACGGACTTGACCAACATCATTTCTGTGCTTCCCTGGGCCATGGCCTTATACTCTGATTCAGTGTTGGATCTGGCCACAACCATCTATTTCTTGCTCTTCCATGAAACCAATGAGCTGCCCACAAACACAGTGAAGCCTGAAGTAGACTTCCTGTCCTTGGGACACCCAGCATAGTCTGCATCTGCACATCCTGAAACTGTGAGAGACGTGTCTCTCCTTAATAAAAGCCATGTACCTGGAGAAGACTTGAGATACCTCAAGATCACGTTGACTGCAACCATGTGAGCCTGCCTAGGCTGCTTCATAAACTGGCTGACCATGCTGACAGCAAACGATATATCAGGTCTGGTAATAGTGACATACAATAGCTTCCCTACCATCTCTCTATATTGTCTCCTATCCACCTATGCAGAGTCATCGTCATATAGCCTAGCATTGGGATCCATTGGAGTAGTAGCAGGTCTACATCCTGTCATGCCCATCTCATATAGAAGATCAATGATGTATTTCCTTTGCGCCATTACCATTCCATGTTGATTCCTTGCAAATTCAAGGCCAATAAAATACCGCATCTTGCCAAGATCCCTGGTCACAAACTATTGTCCAAGAAAATCCTTAGCTGCCTGAATACCCTGGTTATCACTGCCTGGAATAATAATATCATCCATATAGAGCAAAATAGCAACAGTACCTCTCTGGGTTCTCTAAACAAAAAGAGAATGATTTGCAGTAGATCTAACAAAACCCTGTTGTTCAATCAACTCCGAGAGCTTCTGGAACCAAGCCTTCGGGCTCTGCTAAAGGCCATATCTGGCCTTGTGGAGCTTACACGCCATAATGGACTCCCCCTCAGCAGCAAACTCTGGTGGCTACTGCATATACAAGTCTTCCTGCAAATTCCCATACAAGAAAGCATTCTTGACATCTAATTGGAAAAGTGGTCAGTCATGTACCACAGCAACTGCAATAAGAATGCGCAGTGTAGAGTGACACGCTACGGGAGAAAAAGTGTCATGGTAATCCACCCATAGGTTTGGGTGAACCTGCGAGCAACCAACCTGGCCTTGTATCATGGAACCACCTGCACGGTGTTTTATTATAAACACCCATTTACTGCCAACAATAGAAGCACCTGGGGGAGCGGAGACGACAATCCATGTACCACGAGACTGTAAGGCGGCCATCTCCTCTTCCATAGCCAAATGCCACGGACCACTCTGCAAAGACTCTTGATAGGATCGCGGTATTTGCACATCTGATAAGGCAACAACGAACCTCTGAAAATCCCCAGAGAGCCATGCCAGGGAAACATGTGAAGAGAGAGGATGCATAGTGCATGCACGCCTCTTCCTATGTTGAGCAATAGGCTCGTCCAGGTCCTCAGTATCTGCATAAGGTGTATCATCTATGACATCCTGCACCTCAATCTGCACACTCAAATCACCAATGCCATTAGTGGAACTCAAATGCCCAGAACATACCTTGGGTATGCTGGATGATGGAGGTGGCACATGAGCACGAGGTAGGTGCTGGTAAACCTGTAGAAAGAAAGTAGATGTGGCAGGAGTGGGAGAAGGTGGTGGAGGTGGCGGTGGAGGAGAAGACGGTGGTAATGGTGTCGTAGTGTCGCCTGGAGTAGGTGAGACCAGAAGTAGAGGCATATAGACCTCTTCTCCACTTTCTGAAGGAATGAACTTGTCACCTGTAGGAGAGAAATACATAATGGATTCAAAGAAGGTGACATCTACACTAACATAGTACCTTCGTCGAGCAGGGTTAAAGCAATGATACCTCTTTTGGATCTTGGAATACCCAACAAACATACACTTGACCGCTATAGGAGAGAGCTTGTCAAGACCTGGAGACATCTGATGAACAAAAGCAACAGATCCAAAAACACGAGGCATGAGAGAGAAAAGATCCGTCTCGAAAAATGCAATCTAGAACGGAATCTTCTCCCCCAGAACCGATGAAGGCATACGATTCACTAAATAACACGCAGTGAGAACTGCATCCCCTCAGTAAGAATGGGGAGCGCGTCTCTGAATCAGAAGAGTCCTGCTAACATCCAAAATATGGCGATGTTTCCTCTCAGCCACCCATTCTGTTGAGAAGTATACGCACAAGATGTATGATGCATAATACCATAGGATCTAAGGAACGGGGCCTCAAAAATATAGGATCTAAGGAACTGAGAAAGTTGTGTACTGCAGGATTCAAGTGCATTATCAGAACGTATAAACTTGACATTTGCAGAAAACACATTCCTTATTTCATTAATAGAAGGACTGAATAACAAGACCGGTATCAAACTTGTTCTTCAGAAGAAAAACTCGTGGCAATCTAGAGAACTCATCAATAGCAACAAGATAAAACCTATGACCCTAAAGATCTGGGACACGATTGGGACCCGAAATATCAAAATGAATCAACTCAAAAAGATATGACTACTTTGACCATGTGGACCTATGATGCTTCCCAAGCTGGCAAGCCTCGCACTGAAAAGTAGAGCGATGAGAGATCTATAAGGTAGAACGTGACAACTTTTGTAGAGGAAAATCACCAAACCGAAGATGCCACATATAGGGAGAAACAAATCCAGTGCGAAGAGAAGAGGCACCAGCATAACGAGATTGCACCAGTCTGTAGAGACCTCCTTGCTCACGACCAAAACCGTCTTGGAAAACGCAATCGAGAACGGAATCTTCTCTCCCAGAACCGATGAAGGCATACAATTCACCAAATAACACGCAGTGAGAACCGCGTCCCCCAGTAAGAATGGGGTGGGGGGCACGTCTCTGAATTAGAAGAGCCATGCTAACATCCAAAAGATGGTGATGTTTCCTCTCAACCACCCATTCTGTTGAGAAGTATACGCACAAGATGTCTGATGCACAATACCATAGGATCTAAGGAACTGAGAAAGTTGTGTACTGCAGAATTCAAGTGCATTATCAGAACGTATAAACTTGACATTTGCAGAAAACACATTCCTTATTTCATTAATAAAGGACTGAATAACTATTCAGGACTGGCATCAAACTTGTTCTTCAGAAGAAAAACCCATGACAATCTAGAGAACTCATCAACAACAACAAGATAAAAAATATGACCCTGAAGATCTGGGACACGACTGGGACCCCAAATATCAAAATGAATCAACTCAAAAAGACTATGACTACTTTGACCATGATGACTCTGGAATGTGGACCTATGATGCTTACCAAGCTGACAAGCCTCACACTGAAAAGTAGAGCGATGAGAGATCTGAGGTAGAACGTGACACAACTTTCGTAGAGGAAGATGACCAAACCGAAGATGCCACATATAGGGAGAAACAAATCTAGTGCAAAGACAAGAGGCACCAACATAAGGAGATTGCACCAGTCTGTAGAGACCACCTTGCTCACGGCCAGAACCAATCACCCTACCCGTAAGAATGTCTTGAAACGCAAGAGCAGAAGGGTCAAATATGGCACGACAATGTAGATCCTTGATGATTTGACTAATAGATAGTAAGTTCATAGAGAATTCAAGAGTGCAAAGAACATTCTGAAGCCGCATTGCAGGGGTTAACTACACCTCCCCCAGACCAGTAATGGGGGAGTGTATCCCATCTGCTATCACAACTGATCTACCTAACTGAGTTGGTCTATAGGTACTAAACTGCCCTCTGTCACCACAGAAATGATGGCAGACTCCTGAATCCATAATCCACTCCGACAAGTCTGCCCTGTAGCAGCTAGTACAAGCATATGCTATACCTGATGTAGGTGCAGAAGCGAAGGCTGCTACCTCTGATGATCCTGACAGAGAGCTAGTTGACCCAGGAGAAGGCATAATCTTCCTGAGGCATGCTACTAACTCACCAAATCTCTGATCGGATACAGTTTAAGAAATGATCCCCTGCTGGATCTGTTTTGCAACACGTGCTGAAGCGGGAAACCCATGCTTAGAATAGCGTGTTTCCTCAGAATGACCTAGCCTGTGGCAGTAGGTGCAAGGCTGATGAGGGGGTCAACTGCCCCCTCCTCTTCCACAGCCACTTCGACCACGGAACTGTGTAGGGCCCCCCTACCACGAGATGCTGCCATGGCTGAAGAAGTCTGAGACAACTGAGTACCACCAGGAGATATGAAGAGCATGCTCAATCTGCGATATGCCTCCTCCATTGGAGGCATAGTGGCATTAATAAGAATATGTACACTAGCAGCGTCATACTCAGAGTCAAGTGCCGCTAGAAAGACTCCGGTCATCACTGAATCCCTATATTCCTTGAGTTGCTCTGGTGTGACAGTCAAGGGAATGTAACCATGCAACTTCTCAAACATACCCCTTAAAGAAGTGTAAAGGGTATGGAGAAGGCGACCATTATGCTTGGACGTGAAGATGTCATGTTGGAGTTGTAGAATCTTCGACTCGTTCTTTGTTGAAGAGTATGTTGCAGCAAGAATGTCCCACATAGCCTTGGTTGTGGGCTGACTCAATATATCATTTGTTATCTCCATAGACACCGTCCCAAAAAACCACACACATGCATAAGCATCATCTACCTCCTATGAGGCGTTAATCACAATCTTGTCAAAAGGATCCAATTGTGTGAGAATATGCTTCTTGCCACTACATTGCATAAGACTCATGAACTGCATGGCCCATTGTTCATAGTTTGTTCCGTCCATCTTCATGATGGGTACTAAACCTTTGAAGGCACCCAAGGATGGAACATCTGCTTTGTTGTCTGACATGATGGCAACAATCTTCAAGACTGGAGACGCAAACTGAAATAACTATGTCTACATAGACATATAGGAAGATGGTTGTGGGCGTAGACTCATACCACAACATCTTCCATCAATAGAAAGTTTCTTTAGGTACCTAGGATGGTTTCGGAAGATCAAAAACCACATCCTAGGAACCAAATCAGACCTATTTGGGACCATAAGAACCAAGATAGAGCAGCCCTTCCAGTCTCAAGCCCTCGGGGGGAAAGCCGCGACGCCCCTTGTGCGTGAGGGCTTCGCACAGCGGGTTGCAACCGCGGTTGGCTGCCTGTAGGCGGCGTCTGCGACCTGCGAGGGCAACAGCGGCCTACTGGTACGTGCGACGGCTTGCTGCTGCATGCGGACGGGCGACGGTTGGCTGCCTACCGAGCGAACTCTAGGGCTTTGGTGGGGTTTGGATTTTAGGGCACATACTCCGGTCTAGGACCGTCACTCTTATACCACGTGGAAAGGATTGAAATGAAAGAGATACATTCACTATAGCCCTAGAGCTCTCTTGTATAGGAGAAAATCTCTAAGAGAAAATTACAAAAAGAGGACAAAAGAAATAGAAAATTATAAGATAATGATAAAGAGATATAAATATCTCAACAATATTCATGTACAAGAACATGGATTTTCCTTGACAATAAACACAACACGAATGTGTTATCACACATGTTATGCCATTCATAAGTCAATGAACTGCAAAAAAAGTGTCTATCACCTTCTTGTACTCTGTAATTGTCATGGTTGTACTATGGGTTTTGCTGAATTTACAAAAACTAATTCATGGTGCAATGACAGGTTTGAAATAAACCTAAGTCATGGAATAACATGGCAGTAATAAAATGCCCCATCCCACATTGGAATGTTCCCCCATGTGTGAAAATCAAAAATATGCTTAACAAGAACGTGAAAGAACTAAACAAGATAGGTTCTCCCATCAGGAACCTAAGGCCTTATTCATTTGAGGGATACATGGCATGTATCCCTCCTTATCCCACAAAGTTTCTATCCCTCTAAAGATGGTCAAAATATTTGGGGTCTAGAGTCAACATGAGGGATATGGTTTGAAACTCTATCCCTCCATCATTAACTGCTATCTAGTGTCCCTTTTTACCCAACCGAATGAAGAATAACAAATAACTACCATTTATTCCTGCAAACGAACATAAATGAGGGATACAACAGCTTAATCCCTCCTTATCATGCATCCCGCATCCTACTACCGAACGAGCCCTAAGGAGAGAAAAAAGAGGGCAGGATGCCTCTCTTGGCAGTAGGATTTTATTATTTATTTGGCCCGGTGGGTTGCAGTGGCTGAAAGAAGAGAAAAAGAAAACAATGACCGCATCAGGGTTTGGTTTTTCCAACCTCGTATCGAGCCATGTTGTGACCAAAAGGTGGGGACTCATGGTTGTTTTATTTCTGATGATCATGACCAAAAGGTGGGGGCATGTTGTGGTTGTAACAACAAAAATAGCATGAGAAATGAAAGAAAGAGATAAAAAAAGAAGTTTCTGACAAAAAAAGAGAGATTGAGGGACAAAAATGTGTTGTAATAGAAGGGGCATGGACAGCGGGCCCAATGGGTGTTTTAAAAAAGGAGAGTATGAGCCCAGTGGGTTGTTTCTGAATTCAGAAAAAAAGAGTCACGCGATATTTTGGGCCCAAGTGGAGGCTGGGACAAAAAACATTGAATGGGGATTGATAGTAAAAAAAATGGAAGTCCAAAAAAAATGAGATGAAAAAAATGTATGCTCAAAAAAGTAAGAAGCAAAGGAGAAGGGGAGAATTTGAGTATTTGTTTGTATCTCCCACATGGATATGGGAGATAGGGAGAGTGTCCATGAATACATCAATGTTTTGTTTAAGGCACACATATGTGATCACTTATTTGACAGGTCCCCGTATTCTTGATGTGGGCTCAAGGTTTTCATGCGGACCACGTATGATAGAGACCTATGGTAGAGGCTCGATACCAATATATTCATAGGGACTCCAGAAAAGAGATTTCATTCTCTATGCCAGTGTAGGAGAGGCCCAGTTCGAGGCTCTCATTGTGAGATCTAGCGCTGCTAATCGAATCGAACTGTAACGAAAGAACCTATGTTCGAGTTCCGTTCGATAAGAAAGTTCGAAAGTTCGAGTACGGTTCGATAAATGTTTGATAGGATATATTCGAGTTTGAGTTCGTTTAGAAAATGAACGTTCGAGTTCGGTTCAATAATAGTTCGTTAGTGATTTAACTTAACTCGGACTTATTTATATGAACGAGTTCGAAACTGGAGTTCGATAATAAGGTTCGATAAGCAGTTAAAATAAGAAATTATTCAAATCAAAATGGTACAAAGTCCGATAGATACCATAATTTCTTTAACCCCAAAATTTATCATGTGTAGAAATACGAAGTTACACACACATATACATATATCAAACTCGAACTTTTATCGAACGAATATATGTTATGTTTATGTTCAGTTACTTAAGCTATCGAACTAAAAAATGAAGTTCATGTTCAGTTCGTTTAGAAACGAACAAACATTTTTCGAACTAATATCGAAAAATTTTTTCGAATGTGAACATGTTCAGTTCAATGAGCAGCCCTAGTGAGAGCCTCATTGCAACGGCTTCATGATTGAAGCATTTTCATATCATCTTATGGTGGCAGCGCTCACAATAGTCTCTATTGAAGATACCCATTTTCAACCAACCCTATCCAAAGCATTCAAGAGCCCAGTAAAAACATTGGCAGTTTTCCCATGTCACAAGTGCGAGAAGATGCAATTGATATATGTACTCATCTTATGTGTGTTATATTAAATTGTCCAAGCTAAGCATTCCATGCGCCAACTTGAGGGGGGTATTGAGATATTTATATAATTTGGCCACTGTGAGTGGGAGTTGTTTAGTCCCACACGGATAAATGTTGGGAATTTGGTTAAGTTGATGGGCATATAAAAATAGTCCCCTACACCTCGTATTCGACGAAAAACGTAATGCAATAACTATCCCTAGAGGATTTCTCCCGTAGTTTCATCACGCTTCTTAAGGAGTAAGGTACCTCATAAAATCAAGATGTTTATGTTTTTTGTTTTTTGTGTTTGATTCTGCTTCTGCGTTCTTATTTTCCACATAAATGAAGCATGGTGGCTAGTACATTTGATACAATAAAGTAAATAGCTTTGGATAATACAAAGGGGTTGAAGTCAACCATACCCTCCATCGCATCCTTGTTAGGAAACAAGAAGATCAACGCGTTGCTAACACTGCTGAAATCAAAATTCCAAAACCATTTGAAGTTATTAATCAAGTATCAAGTTTTTCATGTGAAATGTAACAATATAGTTTATGAAGGACTTGGGTGAAGGCAACAGAATGAAGTCAGCCATCATTTCTCTTTCCATTGTGGCTCCTGAGAGTTATATCTCAGACAAGTGCCCAAACATATTCAACAAACGGTTTCTCATATAGCTCCCCTGATGCATCTTGCATGAAAAATATCTCCTTCATGATGTTGTAATATTAAGTGTGATTGACATCGTCAAACATATCCTTCGTACTACGGAGAATCTTGTCTGCATGCTCCATAGTAATATCAATATATTGCTTTTGAAGCATCAAAAGCATAGCACCGCCGCAAAAACATGGTCGTCATCCCAATGGGAGTGTCGACTCTAATGCCTCAAGTGAGATTTGGGATCACCTTTATGCTTTAATCACACCTAGAAATTTGGAAAAATGCAACTAATGCGAACGGCATGGGAATCTTTTTCTCCCCGCAAGTCCAAGTTGTGCACCCAATGATTTGTCCTTTTATATACGTGTCCACCACCCTTAAGTTGTAAGTTGGAATGATATTAAAATAAGTACACGTAGAGGAACCGACTCGATCATATCGTATTAAAGGTGCATAATCTGGAAGAGGTTTAAGCATGGCTTTCACAGAAGCCACGGAAAAGCTTTTGTCATCGGCACAATGCGAAAAAATATTCGAGGCCCAATATTAGCATATCCATGCTGACCTACTCCACATAAAATGATAGTTTTCTACCGAAAAGTTCATCAAGCCTAGATCCTATAAAGTGATAGAGAACTCGAGAATCTTGATCATCAAAAACGGTACATTGTATTACTTGTCAAGGGTCCTTGGGGATGGCAAGAATGATGATAACAGTCACCCCCATGCAACATCAATACGTATCATATAAAATATGAAACAGACCTCAAGTCAGCCCGCGGCTCAAAACATATGTGCATGTTCATTCCACAATCGACGGAGAGAAACAGTTGCAACCCTGAAACTCGTCCAAGTCATTATCAACTGGAAATATGTACTCTCTACTTAATAAGATGACCCCAAGATCCTCCTATTGCTTGCGAAGAATGGCAAGAAAAATCGTTCCCTCCCCTCCCCAGTTTTATTTCCTGAAGCAAAAGAATGTTCACGCCCCACTTATGTACATAATGCTCAATGATTTATCTCTTTTCCAATAGCCCAAGATCCCATAAATTCCAAGTCAGAACCTTCAGTGGGAAATGAAGAACTCTCTTCGTGGGAAACCCCAGCAGTTCCAACAAGGATGAGATCTATCCCCCTCCCACCAAGAGTGAAGATCAACTACCTAAGCTTGTAGCAGTTGTGGCTATGACTCTGAGATTGGCCCTTACTAGATAGTAGCCCTCAGCCAGCCACTTCCCCCGCCGAGCTGAAAATGGTGATGGGTTAGTAGTGATGCTGCTCAAACTACTACTACTGCTACATTGGATGAGAATGTCCACAGAGGATTATTTGCTCGGATTGTAGACTGTGGCTCACCTCTTATCTTTAATTGAGAATGTCTATATGAAATCTGGTCTATAGGACCTTTCCCCTTCCCATCAAGTAGGGGTTGTGATGTTCCATTGCAAGATTATAATTCCACATATGGGGATGAATACACTCTTTTCTTGCGAGCTAAAGGAGCGACATCTGAAGCTGAATGCACTTAAGAAGCTAGCCCGAAGTATGGTACAATACGACGATCCTCCCCTATACCAGTACAAAAGGTAAAACCTGGTGGAATTCCAATCATCAATGTGTTACTAACAGTTGTCCTCTCTAAGGTCTAAGATTAAATAAATTGAGCCCCAGCAAAAAGGTTCCAACCAAAAACTGGATATGTAAAAAGTTCAGGTGGAATAGGACTGATATTGGTTAAGGTCCTTAGAAGATGGTTGGATCCAACCGACTGAGGCAAAAGAACCCATCAAAGTAACATATTTTCCGAATCCTGTGACAAGGAACAGACACATGATCCTCCACTTAGTATCTACTCATTAATGATGCCGAGAATAAAGGTATTTCCATCTAATCGTAATAAACACATTTTTTCACCCAGGATTCCTTAGCTCCCACAAATGGTTCCTCTGTATTTGCAGCACTGCCAAGGCATTGTTACTCTGGCAGAAGTGATGCTTACCCCCTGCAGTCACGGCACATCAATCATCATTACCCTCCCCACTCTCCTCCGGCACCACTATGATGGAGAAAGAAAAGCCTCCCACCTAGAGCATCAATGGTCAGGGAAATACGATGGTTGATAGTCAGTTGACGACAACCATCATGTTTCCAGCAAATACTGAATTAAAACGGATGAAAACAAGCTCCACCAAGTTCTCAATCGACTGCAGAAAAGAGGACAGGGAGTCGGTTTCATAACAATGTCGAGGAACTTCTCGCGTGACTACATGTCACTGTCAGAGTGTAGGGACTACTCCGTCATTGATCAGAGGTCGTTTCAAGGAGATTGAGCTTCTGCTACCCAAGGTAAGACTCGCATCAAGAAGACACGTCCACTTCAGTTTTAGGAGCCCCTTACCCAGGAGAGTTGAGAGATCCAAGATAATCACATCACCTGGAAAGTTTTTCCCGAGCACAGTTTGGATGGTCCAAATTGTACCTCGATCAGACATCTAGCAGTCCTGAAACAAGACATTTTGGCCACAGATTCAACCAAACACTTCTCTTGCTCAATCATTTGTTGTTGCCAGAAAGTTATATCTAAAAACAACCGGATCTATGCCAGCGTAAGCAAAATGTCATAGAGAGCCACACACAGGCAACGAGGGTTATGCTTAAAGGCTGAAAGCATGCAAGAAAAATGAGCCTCCTCGTCTACCTAGATGAGGATTTCTGGCCATCATCCATGAGCATCACCGCTGAGTCACCGTCAACCATCCCTCTCCATTCTCAAATTCTCCTTCCTCGACCTCTTCAGTACCGCCTCTCCCCTCTATCCTCTTCATGCTCTTTAAACTCTCACGCTGCTCTCCTCTCAACCGTTTTCCCATATGAAGCATATTATTCTCATCATTTTACATAAGAGGAACAAACTCTCCCTAATGAAACACAAAGTTAGGCAAGAAAAGCTGGCAAATATGTTGTTCTAATCAGTATACACGCATAATTATCTCATCACAAGTCTAACAACAACAACAAAGTCTTTTCCCACAATTAAGTAGGGTCGGCTACATAGATTCTTCGCCTCCATTCAGATCTATCTTGGATCAATCTCGGGCTTATATCCAAAAAACTAAGATCCCTTCGTGTAGTCTCTTTCCAATACTTCTTGGGTCGTCCTCGCCCTCTTTTAGCTTAGCTCAACATCCCAACACTCGCATCTCCTAACTGGTGCATCCGATGTTCTTTGCAAATTGCCAAACCATCTTAAGCGGTTTTCTCATCACAAGTCTAAGTAAAAAAAAGGAGTGTTCTCATGCAAGATGAATAATAATTCTGGCATATGGATTTTGTGAATTCCACACTCTTTGCATCCTACTTGACAAGCAGGGGAGGGCATATTTGCTATCAAATGAAGTGAATTCATTGTCATCAAAATAGGTGGTCTCTCGTATAGAAATCACATTGTAAGTTACTTAGCACATGAACAATAAGAACCTCATAGCCCACAGAATGCCAGTGGAGTACAAAAATATAGAGATTTATAGGCAAGATGAATACCTTGATAGCAATCGGGTAAAAACCGCTGTCAAAAGAATCCTCTGCAAAAGTAAGCCATTCCTTGAATGAAACTTGGAGAAGGGGATTGTTGGCATACTTCAGTTCACGCAAAAGGAGTGCTTCATACTTCAATGCCAAGCAACTCTAAAATAACAATCAAGGTGAAACAATTTCTACACTTTGCTTTAACAAAATATGGCAATGATAAGTTGAAGTTAGTTTTAGGCCATAAAATAATAATAATAAATACACCAAGCTAGATATTCATAGATAATTAAAGGGTTTTTATCACTTATGCCCCTTTGAGATATTGCAATAACAGTTATGCTCCTTTTTTTGGAATATCAATTGTGACTCCTTCGACCCCCTCCTTCCTCTGCCATCCCCACCTCCTCCAGACCCCTCCCATACATCCCCAACCTCCTCCAGATCCCTCCACCGCCGACACCCTCCTCCTCAACCCCACCTCTTCAAGCCTCGTCCTCCGTCACCAAGACCTCCTCCCATCCCCTCCTTTGTGTTGCCCACCTCCTTCACCAACCCCCACCTCATCCATACCCCCCCCCCCCCCGCAGCCCCCAACTCCTCTAGGTCCCTCCAGTGTCGACCCCCTCCTCATCATCCCTCATCCGCAGCCCATACCTCCTCCCGCCCCCTCCTCTATACCGCCCACCTCCTCCAAGCCCCTCCCCCACAACCCCCATCTATTACAACAGGTCCCTCCACTGTCGACCCCCTCCTCAGCACCCACCTCCTCCAACCCACCCGCTCGACCACCCCACCTTTTCCAACACCCACTTCCTCTGCACTACATCTTCCATCGCCCTCCGCCACTGCTCCCACCACCTCCAAGCCCTTCCCGCGCAACCCCCATCTGTAACATCTGGATCCGAATTAATTGAATCTGGCCCGATTACGAGTCCGAAAGTTCATTTAATATTCAATTAATATCGAATAACTTTAGTTCAACCTGTAGATTGCAGATCGAATCCGGTTCGGATGCCATCGACCAAAAGTTGATCGCATCGTGCGTGCCATCAGAAAAGTGGCGACACAAAATTGGAAGCCGCAAAACAAATCGAGACCACTCAAAAATCTGATTCGATGAAATAAGACCCACAAAATTGATCGTTCGTCGATCGGAGGTCGTTTGATATTTTAAAATCACAAAATTTAGTCACAGACCAAGAACGTATCTCAAGAACTTCGGAAATCATACTCAATCTGAAGTATATGAATATTATACTCATATTGATCGTCACTCAGAGACGGTCAAAACGATCTATCGTACATCAGAATCCGAGACTCGAGGCTCGAGTACGGATGACTTTGATATCTCAATTAAATGAGAGAGAAAATGTAAAAAAAATATAAAAATACATTTTTTAATTCCTGCTCCAGCAGAATTCCAGAGAAGCCACTTGGCTCTCCTTTCTTCCTCCATTTGGCCCTCCGAGCCTCTCCATTTGGCAAATGATAAGGTCTCCTCTTCCTTTATAAGTATCACCAAAAGAACCCCAACATTCTTTCTAATTTCTCCAGCCGTAGAAGCCCCAACCTTCCCTTCTTGATTACAGCAGGACCTGCTCTTGTTCCAGCAAGATCAGGAGCTGTTGGAGCCCCTTCATTCCTTGTTGCAGCTTTAGTTGTTGTTACCTCAGAAGCTACAAGTTGTTGTCTAGCAGCAGATCTAGTTGTTGTTGTTGCATGCAGCAATCATGTAATGCAAGTTTTCTTTCAAACTTTAAGGATCTTCAAAGGTACAATCACATTTCCTTCCTCTTTGTTGCCATGCATGTGCTATGTTACCTTTCTTTTGCTACCATTTGTGTAGATTCCACACAATTTGATTCCGAATTTCAAATTTGCATGATTTTAACTATAAGTATGTAAAGATTCAGGAATGATTTTTCAGCTGTTATCCATGGTAAAGGAATTATTGTAATGTTCTCACCTGATTTGTTTATCATGATAAAAGCATGCAATCCATTCATATTCTGGACACAAGGAAAGATCTTTAGCTATATTTATTTTGTTATTCTGAAAATTGTAGAGATATATTATGCTATGCCGTCATTTCTGTTATATTGTACTATTTCTTATTTTCTGCTTACTTATGGACTCTTTATGTAATTTACCCATAGGCACCTCTCCTATATAAGAGAGCCTAGGGTTTGAGGAATAAACAACTGATCATTTTCTTCCAACATAGTATCAGAGCGGCGGTCCTAGACTGGAGCTCGAATACCTAATCCCCACCCGCTGGCCTCTCTCTCTCTCTAGCCTCTCGTTGTCGTTGGCGCTACAAGCCTTGTGCGCTGCCAGCGCGTGGCCCACGCACCGCCCGTGCCTTCCACACGCCGCCGGCACCGCCAGCCTTGCGCGCCGCCTACGCGTGGTCCAGTGCCTTCCGCGCACCACCGGTCTTGCGCGCTGCCCGTGTGCTCCCTGTGCATCATCTGCGCACCGCTCGCGTGCCACCCGCGCTCCATCTGAGTGACGCTAGCGTGCGGCTCGTGTCTCGCATCTCACCAGCACGACGGCGGTGAGACGGTGTGCACCACCTCGCGTACGAGTACACTCCTGAGACCCATGAGTCAGTGCATCTTCTTCAACTAGCCCTATCACATGTTGAGATTGAGTGCATGAGTCTACACATGCAATCCAATCTCTTTATGTTGGTGTAGACAGAATCCAGTCAAGTATTCAGCCTTAGTCTTCTCAAAGCCAATATGTCAGAGAACAAGGTGGATATTCCCTCCACAATCGCCTTCAGAGGTCCAGTGCCAATAGTCAAGATGGATGGGTCGAATTATGAACTGTGGGCTATGCAGTTCATGAGTATGATGAAGTCTCCTGGTAAGAAACACATTCTTACCTAGGAGGAACCGGCTGAGAAGACTGGGGTTAACACCTCATGGGAGGCAGATGAAGCCCATGCCAAAGTATGGCTCTCAGGTACGTTGGCAATAGAGATCGCCAACGATATATTACATCAGCCCACAGCCAAAGCAATGTGGGATATTCTTGCTGCAACGTATTCACAAGCTAAGAACGAGACGAAGATTTTACAGCTCCGACATGATATCTTCACCATCAAACATAATGGTCGTCCATTACACTCCTTATATGCATCCCTTCGTGGGATGTTTGAGAAGTTGTATAGCTTTATGCCTCTCGCGTCCACTCCTGAGCAGCAGAAGACCTATAAGAACGCCACCATGGTTGGCATTTTTCTGACAGCACTCGACCCAGAATACGAGTCAGCACGGTCTCAGATACTGGCAGACTCTACCATTCCTCCTATGGAGGAAGCTTTTCGCAGACTCAGTCGTATAACTGTCCCATCTTCTACTAATCAGACATCTTCAGCAATGGCAGCTTCCTGAGGTCATGGTGGTTCCTCTTCATTCCGTGGATGTGGACCTCGAGGAAGGGGGGTCGTATTCGTCAACAATGTACTTTCTGTCATCACCCTGGACATACTGAGGATACATGCTACTCCAAGCATGGATTTCCGGCTTCTGCACGAGTGGCTGAACAGATAGAACATCCAGCTGCGTTTTCCTTGGACCAACGATTTGATGATCTTGTAGCCCGCTTGAGGGGCATTATACCTCCATCCGATCCCGTGATGCCTTCACCAGTACCAGAGAGTCACCCAGATGTTGCAGCCTCAGCCTCCTCTAGTACTTCAGGTAGTACTTCTGCTCTCCCTAGCAGTAGTGATTCTGATACTATGGAGTGGATTATGGATTCTGGCGCTACACGTCACTTGTGTGGAGACCGGGGTCAACTTTCAGCTTACAGACAGATTTCTCCTGGATGCACTATAGTTATTGCAGATGGAACCTACTCTCCTATTACTGGTCAGGGGGAGATTAGCTTGACACCTTCTATGCATCTAAAGAATGTGATGCATACACCTGATTTTTCTATGAATTTATTGTCGATTAGCCAGATAACGAAGGATTTACATTGTCGAGCCATTTTTGATCCATCTTCTCTTATTTTTCAGGACATCCTTACGAGCAACATGATTGGTCATGGTTGTGAGCAGGGGGATCTCTATCGTCTTGTTCGACCTCCATATGCTGGAATCTCCTCTCTACCCGCTGGACCTGTTTCTCCATTTCTATGGCACCTGTGCTTTGGTCATCTACCGCTTCAGAAGTTATGTCGTGTTCTTTCTCAGGTTTCACCTCACACGTCCTTTCAATGTGAGGCTTGTCAATTGGGAAAGCATCACCGGTCTACCTTTCCCAGTCATCAGAATCGGAGCAGTACCTCTAATTTTGAGTTGTTTCATGTTGACATTTGGGGTTCAAGTCGTGTTCCTGATCATCAAGGGCACAGGTTTTATCTTGTCATTGTTGATGACTTTACTCGTTTGTCGTGGGTATTTTTATTAAAGAATAAATCTGAAGCTGGATATGTTATCAAAAACTTCATAAATGAAGTTCGCAATATCTTTACTGCTCATGTAAAAATTGCGAGGACTGATAATGTCTTGGAATTTTGTACCAACTCTCTTTCTAATTATTTTTCAACCCAAGGAATTATCCACCAAACAATCTGTGCCTATACTTCCCAATAAAATTGGTTGCAGAAAGAAAACATCGTCATTTGCTTGATGTCACTAGGACACTTCTCATACAGAGTCGTGCTCCTCATTCCTTCTGGGAGATGCTGTTCTTACTGCTTGCTATCTTATCAATCGTATGACATCGTCTGTCTTGGGTGAGAAGATTCCTTTCTCTGTGGCTTTTCATGACAAAGAACTGTTCCCACTTACCCCTAGAGTGTTTGGCTCAGTTGCCTTTGTCCACCAGCTATCTCCAGGTATTGACAAGCTCTCTCCTAGAGCTGTCAAATGTGTCTTTGTCGGGTACTCCAGGACACAAAAAGGGTATAGGTGTTATGATCCGTTGCGCAGGAAATATTATGTTAGCGCTGATGTTACATTTTTTGAATCTGTTATGTACTTCTCTCCTTCATGTGATAAGTTGATGTCCTCTGAAAATGATGACTCCATATACATGCCACCTCCTCCACCAACATCCCCATCTTCGGCACCAACAACACCTCCACCACCACCACCTCTGCCTACGCATGAGTCCCTTCCCATTTCTGTTCATGTCCCTCCGCTGCCACATCACTATACCCGTAGACCTACATCTGCTCATGGCCATCGCTCATCATCTAGCTCGCATGAGGTATGTTTTGAGAATATTACTTCTAACGATAGATCTAATGGTTTACCTGAGCAGGTTGTGTTACAGGGGACAGATGAGGAGGTCACTGATTTAGATCTGCCTATCGCGCTTCGCAAACAGAAGCAAAGCTGTGCATCATATCCTATAGCATCGGTGGTTTCTTTTGATCGTTTGCATGGTGAATTCAGGAGCTTTGCTATTGCTCTATCTGTTGTGGATATTCCGCGGAATTACAAGGAGGCCTTGCAGGACGGCAGATGGAGATTAGATATGGAGGAAGAAATGGCGTCTCTTCAGTCGAGAGGTACATGGAGTCTTGTTCCTACTCCTACGGGCGTGTCTACGGTTGGTTGTAAATGGGTGTTCACAGTCAAGCACAATGCAGATGGCAGCATCAATAGATACAAGGCACGTCTTGTTGCAAGGGGATTTACACAGACATATGGGGTGGATTACCTTGACACATTCTCACCTGTTGCTCATCATTTGACCTTACGGATTCTTTTATCTGTTATTTTTATTCGAGATTGGCCACTATTTCAATTAGATGTCAAGAATGCATTCTTATATGGTGATCTTCAAGAGGAAGTCTACATGCAACAGCCACATGGTTTTGCTCTTGAGGGGGAGTATTCACAGGTGTGTAAACTTCATAAGGCAATTTATGGCTTTAAGTAGAGTCCTAGAGCTTGGTTCCAGAAGCTTTCAGAACTGTTTGAAAAGCAGAGGTATAAACGTTCTAATGCAGAACATTCCCTCTTTATACAGAAAACATCTGGAGGTATGGTTGCAATTATGGTATATGTTGATGATATTCTCATTACAGGAGATGATATACAAGGAATCAAGAGGGCAAAAGAAATGCTGGGTCGTGAGTTTGTCACCAAGGACCTTGGAGTCCTTAGATATTTTCTGGGATTGGAATTTGCCATGAATCAACAAGGACTCGTGATGAGTCAAAGTAAATATGTCACTGACTTGCTGAATGAAACAGGAATGCTTGGATGTCGGCCTGCTACTACACCTATGGATCCAAGCATGAAACTATATGATGATGATACTGATGAGGTGGATAGGAGGAGATACAGAGAACTGGTGGGAAAACTTCTGTATGTTACCATCACGAGACCCGATATATCCTTCGCAGTTAGTCAGGTAAGTCAGTTCATGGAGCAACCACGTCAGGTACATATGGATGCTATACATATGTACTCAGGTATCTTAAATCATCTCCAGGTGCAGGACTATTATTTAAGAAAGGCAAAGAAATTACTATTTCAGCATGCGCAGATGCAGATTATGCAGGATGTCCTAAAGATAGGAAGTCCACAACTGGATTTGTTGTTTATGTTGGGGATTCACTCGTCTCATGGAGAAGCAAGAAGCAAACTGTTGTAGCAAGATCCAGTGCAGAATCTGAATATAGAGCGATGGCCCAGGCTAGTACAGAAATGATGTGGGTTAAGGGTGTTCTCACTGATCTATATATAGATGTGCCACTTTCTATGGCACTGGAATGTGACAATCAAGCTACTTTATTTATTGCAAATAATCCAGCATTTCATGAACGAGCCAAGCACATTGAGGTTGACTGTCACTTTATACGAGATATGATTCAGAAGGGTTTTATCTCCACATCTCATGTCAGCTCAGGGGACCAGACTGCAGATATTTTCATCAAGGCTCTACTAGGACCGTTCCAGAAGTGCTCGTCCAAGCTGAGCATGATCGACATCTATGATCCATCTTGAGGGGGAGTGTAGAGATATATTATGCTATGCCGTCATTTATGTTATATTGTACTATTCCTTATTTTCTGCTTACTTATGGACTCTTTATGTAATTTACCCATAAGCACCTCTCCTATATAAGAGAGCCTAGGGTTTGAGGAATAAACAATTGATCATTTTCTTCCAACAAAAATAATGGAAAGATTTCAGCTGCTAATCGTGAGAAAAGTTTTTTTAAAGAATTGTTATAATGTATTTATATCATGATTTGTTAATTAAGAAAAAAGTATGCAGTCCATTATCTACTTTTAATCAAATAATGTTGTTTTAATCGATTAAACAAACATGGAATCTCCTTGATATGGGAAACATTTATGGTTCTGGTTGGAAACCTCTGCCACTTACCTCCTTTCCTTTTATTTGGAGGAGTCTTTTTTCTTGTCTTTTTAATCAGGTGGGTGATTCTTTCCTGGTGACCCTACTCTAATCGGTCACTGCCTTGTGTGGTTGGAAAGTTCCTTTCAACGCAAGGATTAGGTGATGTTGAAACTTCTATGACGCAGACCCCACGGGGGAAAATAGAGTGGATCTTGGTTGGAAAATTTTGCCTCTTATCCATCCACTAGATTAGCTAAGGTTATTTCTACAATAATGATTACTGGGCTTTGTGTTTCGATTTCTCGGATCAATAGAAGAGTATTTGAATGTGACGAGAAATGAATTTGGGAACCCCGTCATCAATAGGGGGCCGAGGTATCGAAGTTAAGCATCTACGGAAAAATCTAGTGGTAAAGCAGTTGACAAGCAAAAGAAGTCCCGTGGTCAAGAAGGGTCTACTTTATCTATAAAACACGCAGAGAGAAGTAACTTTGTGCAGTTTGAGTTGTACAAGAGGCAGACCACTGCCTTTTATGACTTAGTTTGTGATGCACTCTCACAGTACAAATATATGGGACCAAATCAAAAGCTGACTTTGTTGTGGCGTGCAGGATTGCATCTCGTGATACTCCTGATCTGCACATTACTTTCGCATTATGTTATCTAGCCTCTTATTTGGGTCATGTTTGCAAAATTGTATACAAGGTTGTAAAAGTCGGTAGTCGGTACTCGGTCGGTCGGGTCATTGACTAAGGATTAATCGGCAGTCGGACGACTAATCGGATTTAGTCGGACTCTAATCAGCTTTGAATTTTATGATTATTTTAAATATATAACTCATTTTTATTCATATATTTACATAGATTTTGTACATTCTTATACAATCATAATTTAATACAAAAAGTAATTGAATTTAAATAAAACACTAAGCATATTATAACAAGTTTGAATATAAAAAAAAGCAAAAACATATAAAAATATGGTATCTTCAAGCAAAAATTGGTCGACTAGTCTGCCTAGTCGGAAGTAGTTGGTACTCGGTCGGCCACCCTACTGACTAGACTAGTCGGACCTACTAGTCGGGCCAATCGGGGGACTTTTACAACACTGATTGTATATTATACCATAGTTTATGTACGTATAGCGTGTTGGTATATTTGTATATTTGGGTTGTGTATGCAAGAGGAAAGAAACTCTATGGACCAACTATGTCATCTCCATCTTGATAATTTCAAGGATGCCTTCAGCATTCACAGGTTGTAGATGATCATTAACTGTTTGATGATTGTGTGTGTGGGGGGGGGGGGAGGGGGATTGGCTTAATTCCATTTTCGAATATATTTCTGGCATAGCTTGAATGGATATTGGTTCTTAATTGTTGATTCTTCTATGTCCAATGCATGCACACCATATATCACATGCTTTACCTCGTTGGTCATCCATTCATATGTGTTATGTTTTCTTTTTATTATCTTGATGGTGGTGCATTTCCTAATATTGTGTGAATTAAAGCATTATGCTAGGTTATCCTATACAATTGGTTTGATGTGAATCAGTGATGCCAGACATTGTACCAGTCATGGTGACCCTTACACATGACCATGCGAGGGCGCGGTGTCAACTGGGCAGGAGATAAGAAGCCCAGTTAGGACAGCGGCCGCCTAGTGCGCGGGTATAGGATCCCAGTCCTTGTTACGGTTTTTTTACGCGAGCTCGCAGTGGTTTTACACTTCGTTGGGATTCAGGATTTTGACCAGTTCCGTTGACCCTCTATTTTAGGGTACATAGGCTGGGGGCCTTTGTTTTATTTTTTTCTCACGAGTTGTTTTCCCATACCGGTCGGGCCGATTTTTGGAGTGACTTTTCTGGAAAGTCTCTCCCACCCGTCTCAAGGGTGTAGTTTTAGAGTAGGCCTAACCCTCTACTGGACCGCACTTCCACTTAGAGGGCGAGACGGAAGAGTCCTTTAGGAGACTTTTTCACCGCTTGAGTTGTGGTTACTTATCCGCCAATAGGCTTGGCGATGTGTTACAGTTGAGAGTTTGGTTACAGTTAAGTTGGCTACAGTTGAGTTGGTTACAGCTGAGTTTGGGTATAGCTGAGATTGATTACAGTGAGCTTGAGGCAGAAATCATCAATAATTAACAATCATCAATCCTTGATAGTTAATCAAACTTTATATCTACTGGTCTACTACTATAAATGTTAGGAGAAGCTAGTGGACATGTTGGGAACTTAGTTAGGATGCATTATACTCCATCGTAGGCCTACGGAGGCACCCCAACCCTAAGGTATTCTTCACGCCTTTGCGTGAGATTAAACTCAGACCAAGACCACAGACTATCCACTAGACTTGAAAAATTAGACAGAAATAAAAATCAGATTATAGACTCATCATCCTCAATACCAAGATCCATCAACATGATCTATAAGTGATGAAAAGATAATAACCTATATATGGGTCATTAATTAAAATATGAAAATGATATATTCGGAAAGTTATGGGGTGATGGGTGATCTGGGGACTTGCATAACAACTTGAAAATCCATTTTTATGCAAGTAGCTTGTTAAATTTAAATTTCAATACTAATATACTAGCTTTCTTTTGCAACCACTGGATTACATATTATATTTTGTATATATGATGGATGCATGCAACAATTGTTGACATTATATTGTTTCATATCATGCTTGGCAGGCAAGGCGCATGCATCGCAGTAGCTGGCAGATGATCTCGAGCATCCATTGTTACACTCGTCGTTACATTTGTTATTTTTTATCAGATAATGTAAATGCCTTCCTTCCCTTCTCTATTTTGGGATACATGTACATATTGCAGTTTCTTTTGTTACATGCAAATGTATATGGAAGTTAATGCAATGTCAATCGGTGACACTTGTTGTTAGCTCTGTGGTTGTTTACATTAATTGTGAATGTCATTTCAAATCATGAAAAATTTTCCCTCACTTTCAGGTAATCTAATGTGATCCATTCACTATAAATGATGTGTGAACGGGTAACTCGGATCCGCGAGTGAGAGTCCACAATTTGGTATCAGAGCCGTGGTACCCCGATACACACATTCGCAGTATTATAGTTCCGATCGCATTAAGTTCTCGAATAGCAATAGTCCTCCGACTTGTCACGAGTCCGAGAGGGAAATATGACATTCCAATTCAAGAACCACTGATGTTACCAATTGCAGTTAATTTTCATATAGTATCCCAAGAAGAGAAAAGCATGGTTAGAAATGTCAGCGAGCGTCAACTATTATAATTAATAATATTGGTGTCATGAAGAACAATGACGTCCAGAACTGACCAGGAGATGGTTGATTAATTAGAGTGTATCATGACCGCACTCACCGACCTCTAGCGGCAGCAGACTGCCATACGAGATCAGCAGGATCAGATACTAGCACAGCAGACGAGATTGCGGATAGACAGACGGACATAGAGATGAGGTTAAAGGAGTTGTCAGATTTCACTTACCATCCATCTCAGGATGGAATACGACAGGATCATCCCTAGTCTGTAGAGGTACAACAGCCTCAGTAGGATGATCCACATGAGGAGATACCAGCACATGGAGTCGAGGATAAAGATTATGGCAAAGAGCAGGACCATGTACTTTTTACAGATGAGGATACACATGAGCAGTCCGCTATTCACAGGCGTCAATCAGTTTTCACTTCCTATCAGCGAGCCAATGTGTCCATGTTTGAGGGCATCGGAACATCAGATGAGGCTAAGCAGTGACTGAAGAGGGTAATGAAGGTACTTTGGATGATTCCCGCACCATGAGACTGACGGTTATCTTTTATGGAGTATTCACTGACAACATTCGTCGAGAGATGGTGGGAAGCGACAGTTTTTGAGTTGGGATGCGAGCCCACATTGGATGATTTTGAGACGAGATTTAGATCCCACTTCTTTTTTGGGAAGTGGAAGGAGTCCCAGCGCCGGTTGTTCACAGAGCTTTGACAGGGTCGGATGACAGCCAGAGAGTATTTTGTTCGCTACATCAAGCTGTCGCGACACACACCAGTGGCCGCTGCATTTTCAGATGAGAATCTTGAAAAGTTCATCAGAGGTATGAGGGAAGAGGTGCAGGAAACGATGGTCGGACTGTGTATCACTTCTATCTCCGAGGTTACTGACGCAATAGAGAAGTTTGAGGACATCCGAGAGATACGTTTTGGGAGCTCGCCTTGAGAGGTACCTACACCACAGCGATCTTTTAGACCGATTCGATGACGGTTTCAGCAACAGAGGTCAGCCAGGTGGTTTCGTCCTTCAGGTTCGACATTTTCAGGCGGTTCTCGCTCATCTCCAGTGACTACTTTATGAGGAGCACTTACCGGACGTGGCACCAGTTCAGATCGATCATCTAAGTCATAGAAAGTGAACAAACCTCCAGTAGCACTGACTCGGAGTACAAACACGACTACGACGCATACCTCGTCTGTACGATGCTACTTGTGCAACCAGTGGGGACATTACCGGTCTCAGTGCCCACAGGCTTCTGGTGAGCCTCGACCACAGTCACAACCTTAACAGCCGCAGGCACAGCATACTGGGAGTTTCCGTGGCAGGAACTCCAACTTTAGGAGGTCGCCGAGACAAACACAGAGTGTGGCCAGTTCGAGTACAATACCAACTAGATAGGGACAGTTACATCATGGGAGGTTGTATCGATATCGATATCGTATCGATACGATATTTCGACGATATATCGCCGAAATATCGCCCATATCGACGAGCCTTTGTGAAGAAAATGCCTGGAAATCAGGATATATCGCCATATCGGTGCCCATATCGGCCGCATGTCGATATTGATATATCGACGATATATCGCCGATATATCGCGATATTTCCTTCCATGAGTTACATGCAGTGACCGAGGAGCATACACGATCAACAGCTACTATGGTGAAAGGTATGGTCTCAATCCTAGGACGACCTTTACATGTTTTGTTTGATTCTGAAGCGACGCATTCCTTTATTGCTTCGAGATTACTACCTTCATTGGGTAGAGTTGCAGAGGCTCTATGTCCTCCTTAGCACATCCATGGGCCAGGTGACCAGTTGTTTGTCATTTCATTGATAGTCAAAGAGTTATCGGTGCTGATTGATGGTCATGAGATATAGCTTGATGAGTTTGACTTGATTTTGGGCATGGATCGATTATCAACTCATCATGCTCTTGTTGATTGCTTTAGGAAGACAGTTGTCTTTAGGATTCCGGATTTGCCTGAGTTCACTATTGAGGGTACATTATATGACTCCAAAATGGAATGCATCTCAGTGTTGAGAGCTCGGAGACTTGTTGATCAGGGATGTGATTCATATTTAGCATTTGTTCGAGAAACATCCAATCATGAGCCGATGATCCAAGACATCAGAGTAGAATCAGATTGCCCGGACGTATTTCCTGATGAGTTATCAGGGTTACCTCCTGAGAGAGAGAGAGAGAGATTGAGTTCGAGATCACATTATTACCTCATCGATGGCTCCATATCGCATGGCACCAGCTGAATTGAGAGAGTTGAAGGTGCAGTTGCAGAAATTGCTTGACTTAGGTTTTGTGAGGCTGAGCACTTCACCTTGAAGTGCTCCAGTTCTTTTTTGTCAGGAAGGATGGATCAATCTGATTATGCACTGACTACCAGCAGCTGACCAAGAGAACGGTGAAGAACTGTTATCCTTTGTCATGCACTGATAATTTGTTTGATCAACTTCAGGGATCTTCGGTGTTTTCGACAGTCGGGAACAACAAAAACAACCATCTCACTCTTTCCTTTCTTCGGTGCTACCTTTTTCTTTCCCAGGGATGGGGTTGGATCTACCCTCAAGGGTCAGGAACAACTCCGGAGTCAATTAAGTCAAAAATGTTGGAACCTCATGGGTCATGATAAGGTCATGGATGCTCCATAACCAATGTGGCCCAAGGGCATATAAAAAAAGATGAGCAACATCTTCTCCAACCGACCACAAAATAGGCAACCACTATCAAAATCCATACTTTACTTTCTCCGGAGTAGTAAGGTTTCCAGTCGCTTCCTCCTTACTAGCCATGCATGTAACCTCACCTTTAAAGACGCTTCAACCTTTCAGAGCAACCTACAGTCCAAAACGAGAGTTAGGTCCAATGGCACGGGCTCACACTCAACGCCACATAAGCATGGGAGATGATAAAGTGGTCCTCTTCTGCCCACATCACTATGTCCTTGAGGTCCTCTGGTTCAACCCCTTCCAACATCGCAACCATCCATGTAAACTAATTAAACATCTCATCCAAGAACAACTATTGTGAACCTAAGTAGTCAAACCCCTTCCTAACATCTGGCCACCACAACTTGCTTGTCCTTGGCAACTATTCACATCATGGGTAAGTCCGATAGCATCCCATTCCTCAACAAGTCGTTCAACCAGAATCCAAAGTCATCACTCTCCCCAACATTTGCTTAAGGAGTGATACCACCTCCAACAGCAAGTATGTTACCTCTCCTATAAAATACAGAGGGCTTCCTATTCATCATGGTTCTGTCTCCCAACTCCATGAACCGACAATGACACATCTCCAAGATTCTTTCAAACATCTCATCCTAGCCAATACCTTCGAACCCATTTGCTTAATAATGCTCCATTATCGTCTCAGGAGATTGATCCATATTCCTTCCTCCTTTTTTATTCTGCAAACCTCCTCCTACTTAATCAAGTTAAATCCCTTAAACTCATACCTATATGGCCTTCCATACGATTTTTTGAGCACCCCATCAGCCTGTTCTTCTATCTTTGTCGTCAGCATGAAGATGGACACATAAATGGCGGCATAAATTTCATCATCAATGCCAACAAAATCAGTCGTCCCCCTAGACAACTTTGGCTTCCGACCCTTAAACCTCGCCTCTGGTCACTCCAACACCATGTCCCAGTCTACCAAATGAGAGGTCGGACTCACGAGGTGCAAATCGAGGTACGTATCGATTGTTGATACCACCTAGTATTTAGCATCTTAAAGCCTTGTGTCATGATCCTCCTTTTGGAAGGGTACGAATATTGATTTCTAAGAGTTAACCATCATTCTCAAAGCTTCCTCAAACTCTTCTATCACCGCCTTAACCTAAGAGTTAACCATCAGTCTCAAAGCTTCCCCGAACTCTTCTATCACCGCCTTGACCAATTGTACCTATAGCTTTGAACCCGCACTAAGAACAGTGTCATCTACGTACTAAAGTGACGACATATGTAGCCCCCACTGACGGGTCTAATTCAAAGCACCAAAGAGTCCGCTATTATAGCATTATGATATTGTCAGGCCAAGATGTTCACTGCAATAATGAGCAACAAAAGTGCCAACAAGCACCCATGTCCTACCTTGTCTAGTTGCACCTACCCCCTATAGGTGCCCATTCACCGACATCGAGAAAGACACAATCATGATGGCAGACATCTTTTCCTCAACGTGCTCTACATTATAATCTAGATGAGGGTATTGAAGGTTGTTAGAAAATAGGAAGCGGATGTGAAAACATGGATAAAAGATAAAGAACAATAAGAACAGTGGGATTTTACGTGGAACCCTACTCCGTGAGGAGCGAGATGAAACCACAGGAGAATGCCTCAAAAGGTCGTGTTTGTCTATTGACTTTCTCGTCTGATACAGGAGGTCTGGGGCTCCTTATATAGCCTCCACGGAGCCTCCAAGTCCTACCGCTGGACAATGTGGGACTAAACACTTGAATGGGGTAAATGAATCCAGGAGAGATCCATTTACCCATCTCTCTCATAAGTGACGCATACAATGAATACATCAACACTCTCCCTCAAGCTGGAGCATGCAATGCTCAGCTTGGACAAACAGAAAGAAACTCAACTCACATACAGGGCACTACGGACAATATCAACCCAACGCGCACAACTGTTGTTGTCGAGGACGTTGCTTCTCATGCCGTGCAGGTGAGGAGGACGATCGAGCTGGAGTGTGAGTCTGCTGAATCTCCTCGTCGGAGAGCATGTGCTCTGAACTACGCCTGTCAGAGTCACTGCAACTGAAATAAGTCTCCTCGTCGGAGTACTCTTGCCCGCCACAATAATGTGGACAACTGCTCCATCTCTGAAAAGGGTCGAACTGAAAAAAAAGGCTGTGGCTGTGCAATCCTCTTCGGAGTCCACGGTCGCTGGAGAATGGAGTCTGAAAGTCTCTTTTTCGGAGAACTGGGTCTCTCCCATCTGGCACAGAGAATGGTGCACTACTCTGGTGTACCTATGATACCACATGACAACCCTTGCCAACATGGCATAGGGAATGGTCCTCTACTCTGGAGTTCTTATGGCTCACATGAAAACTCTGGCCTACAAAACAAGAAAGGATGGGGACCTCTGAACTGATGGCATGCATGTGCTCATCTGAAAATTACCGCAAACATATGCGTGTCTGAAAATGAGTCTCTCTTTGGAGAACTCGAAAATGGGCATTAACATGGAGTGCCTCGAACTTGGACTCTGTCCAATCTGGATGTCGAGTCTGAAATCTGCGCATCAAACTGGGACTCGAAATCTGAACTTCAAGTCTGGATCTTGCGCATGGAAAATCTTCATCTGTAGAGTCTGAACAACTGGCTGGTCTGGAATCTGAATGGTCTGGAAATCTACACGTGAATCTGGAACATCTGAATAGACCTGTGACTCTACATATACTCCCTCTTTCTCCCATACTTGTCGGAAAATGAGAATGACAATGATCGACCAAGTTGGGAGAAGATAATAAAATTGGGGTGAAAGAAAACATCTCAAATGCCGATATTTTTTTTCCGGCTTCTCATTTTTTTTCCGGGTGTTTCCATTTTTTGTAGCCACATTTTTTAAATAAGCCGTTGAAATTTTTTTAATACGACTTTCACAAACTGCGTACGGCTTTTTTTTGTACGCGTCTTTTTTTCCTTTTTTTTGGAATCAACTAACGTGGTCCATTTAGGCCCAACTTTCTCCTCGCAGCCCCTTTTGATCTTCCCTCTTTTTTTGAAACAACACTCGGACCACTTTTGGGCCCAAAATATGCAACATCCCCCCTCCTTTTTTTTCTTCCTTTTTTTAATAAAAAAAATCCTGCATAACCCTATTGGGACTGCCGCAAGGGGCAAAATGGAAGGAAATAAAGCCGCCGAGCCGCCTTGTGTACGCATGAAGTTAGGGCTCCCGATGGAGCCCCTGGAGATAGAGGGAAAGTCAGGTGCGCGCGATGGAGGTCCCCTCCTGCCTGGATCGGAGGACGGTGAGGAGCAGGCAGCGCCGCTAAGGAGCTCTTGGACATAGGGTGGCACCGCCTGGCGGGGGAGGATCTTTATCTGGAGGGCTCGACTCCGACGGCGATGACTGCAGCCAAGGCTCGATAGGGAGGAGGTGCTGCGATGGGGCGCCACCTGGATCGCCTGGAGGCGCGCTGCATCAGCAAGGAGGAGGCGCAAGGAGAGGCGTCTGCTTGGGGCCGCGGGAACGAGGGGGGTTCGTGTCGTGGACATCGTGGCGGCGATACCAAGGGGCTCGTGGAGATCTTCGTCGCTGGGGAGTTGTTGTGCGGCACCGCCTTGCTCCGCCTGGGTTTTTCTTCGACATGAGCAAGGGTGAAACCCTAGACGCGGGACAATGTTGCATGTGACTGGAGAAAAGCGGCGAGGGAGCATCTGGGAGTTGGCTGGATGAGGGAGATGCTCTCGCGCCATGACTTGTTTCTGTGGTTGCCTCTTGCAGCCTCGCCTCGCAGAGGTATATGGTTTCGTCTAGGAGCTTGCCTGGTGGTGGCGCGAGAACATGCACGTGAGGCACCGCTTGTGCCTGCGCCTGGGCTTGATCATGGTGTTCTGCCTGGGGCACGAAGCCTCCTCCTGAAGTTGATGGCGCTGCTATCAGCGCCGCTTCTCTTAGTGGCGTCGTCTGTGGAGGTCGGAGGATTGCCTGGGTAACCTGTTGCAGTTGTTGCGTGGATCTGGGGCAAGTTTCCACGCCTGGCTGCCGAGAGATCTGCGGCATCACGAGGAGATGATCCCGTCATTGAAAACAATAGCGAGAATTAGGGTTTCAGAATGAAACCCTATACTTCGAACAATAATCGACCCGCTCGACAAAACACTCTCCACGAATAAAACTTTGAACAATAATCGAGACTCGAAAATAAAATGATTATGCTTCCTGTTTTCCAACAAGGGGTTCCAGGGGGAGTGCCACTGGGATGTGCGTCGAGCAAGAGGGTCGCGATGGAGTTCGCCTGGAGTCCCTGAAGGCTGGTGGAGGGCCATCGCGCGAAGGCTGGTGGAGTCATCGCCTGGACTCCCTGAAAGGGTGCCTCCTGCGTAGACATGGCGAGGGGATTCGCCAGAACTTCCGCACCTTGTGTTGATCTGGATTTGTGTGATTCCAAGGGCTCCGGAAATTGAAGGGGCTACTCGTTGGAATCTAGGCTTTCAGATATGGAGAACATCACCTTGCGTTGATCCAGCACCTGGAGCCCTTCCTTTAGGGTTCCACCTTGGAAACCCAATTGCCTCATGAAATCGCCTAATGGAATTAGGGTTTCATAATGAAAACCCCAATTTTCTTCGAACAACATGATCATCAAGAACTGAATAGTTGATCGGGAAAATCTCTGGAACAAATGAACAATTGATAATGATCTCATAATCTTGAACATAAATAATCAAGATGAGATTCAAATCAAGATGAGAATTCAAATCGAATCTCGACAAAATAAATAAAACATGATACCTCGAGAATCAAACCCGCTCTGATACCATGTTAGAAAATAGGAAGCGGAAGCGAAAACATGGATAAAAAATAAAGAACAATAAGTACAGTGGGATTTTACGTGGAACCCTACTCCGTGAGGAGCGGGATGAAACCACGGGAGAAGGCCTCAAAGGGCCGTGTTTGTCTATTGACTTTCTCGTCTGATACAGGAGGTCTGGGGCTCCTTATATAGACTCCACAGAGCCTCCAAGTCCCACCGCTGGACAATGTGGGACTAAACACTTACCCATCTCTCTCATAAGTGACGCATACAATGAATACACCAACAAAGGTCTTCCAAAGTTCACTTCCACAAAAACCACACATCTTCCTCCATCCAAGACCATCTTTGTAACTACCACCAATTGGACTTACCAAATCTCCTAAGACTCCTTACATCCTCAATATCAGGGCTCTCACGACTATGAGATTGATTTTCTTTGATAGGACGAACAGTCGATACTCCAGCACCCGATCAAATGCCTTTCTCTTCAACAACAAGAAAACCTAGCCACCACCATTTTATGTTTGATCATGCATATTCATGGAAACTCTACAAAACAAAACTGGGAGGCCATTTGGACATATTGACTATTCATGCCTCATGTTGTTCTAGTAACAATCTGCACCCCTGGTCATGCACCCTTACCCATCCCCCACACCTTCATTATCCCCTCATATGATGCGTCAAGGCTATGTAGACCTCTTTGTTGGAATCAGAGAAGCGGAAGCGGAATCGATAAAACAAGAACAATAAACATCAAGAACACTTGGATTTACGTGGAACCCTACTTCCTAAGGAGCGAGATGAAACCACGGGAGAAGCCCTCAAAGGGGCGGATATTCTATTAGAATTTCTCAATGAGTACAGGGGTGAGGGGCTCTTTATATAGCCTCTCAGACAGTCCGGAGTCCAACCGCTCATCCATGTGGGACTAAACATAAGTGGGGTAATTGGATCTTGGTGAGATCCAATTACCCGCCTATTACATTCTCTAACACTCCCCCTCAAGCTGGAGCTGAGAAAGTTGCAGCTTGCATCAAAAAGGAAAATATACAACACGTCTTCACGATGACGAAAAGAGATGAATGAGATTTGAAACTTGCTAAGATGCTGATGACGAAACTCCAAGAATTAGGGTTTCGAATCGAAACCCTATAACATAATTTCAAATATAAATCTTCAAGAGCAATCGAGAAGAATCTGATACTCAATTCTCAAATCAAAATATAAAGAACAAAAAAAAACTCCTCGAGAATCGACCCGCTCTGATACCATGTTGGAATCAGAGAAGCGGAAGCGGAATCGATAAAACAAGAACAATAAACATCAAGAACACCTGGATTTATGTGGAACCCTACTCCCTAAGGAGCGGATGAAACCATGGGAGAAGCCCTCAAAGGGGCGGATATCTTATTAGAATTTCTCAATGAGTACAGGGGGTGAGGGGCTCCTTATATAGCCTCTCAGACAGTCCGGAGTCCCACCGCTCATCCATGTGGGACTAAACATAAGTGAGGTAATTGGATCTTGGTGAGATCCAATTACCCGCCTATTACATTCTCTAACACTCTTGATGCCCCTCAATCTCTCAATTGCTTTCCTCCTATGCCACTCCGATCCTGTTAGTTGGAAGAACCTAATATTTGGGTCCTTTTCTTCCCGTTAATTTTGCATTGACATTTATATTCACTATACTTCCATTTTGTACTCCTTTTGTCTTATTATCTCAATGATTCCATTTTCAATCTCCAGCGACCAAGCCTTATCGTCCTCCACCAAGTTCAAGTGATCCATTCCTTGTATAAGATTTAAGCTTTATCCTCTCTCTTGACTCAAGCAAAGACCTATAGTACTCAAATAAGGAAGCAAAGCAGTGACTTAAGTCTACTTACTAGAGCTGAATAGGAGGAGTTCTCGATCTGCACCCCATTTTTAGTGCTTCTTAACCAACTATTGTAACATGTTTTCATGGCCTATCTTGCTCAAACTTGAAATAGGTATCAAGCTTTGCCACTTCATTGGAGGACCACATCATGTGTTATATAATCACAGAATTGGTGTTTGGGCACCACAGTCAACATTGGGAAGACCTCCATAAACTCATCCTAAGTCCAAAAATCTATTGATTTGCAACCTCCCCACTGAGTTCTTCCAAGTGAACTTGCAACCATGGCCTAGGTTGTCCACCAACCCCAACTCATCCACCATTAGGGATGTCAATCTAGGTGTATCCGTTGGGTACCCGATCCGAATCCACTCCATTTAATGACCTAAAACATGCCCCGTTTATTTTTGGACGAGATCGGATTTGCAACTTACTACCCATGGGAGTACGTGTTCGGGTTTGGGATTCCCTTGTGGGTACCCAAACCCAAATCTGAACACATTTAAGTACACATATACATATACATGTACATGTACATGTGTGTGTGCTTATGTATTTTACATTATTTAAGCCAGTCCAACCTAACCAATATTTAATCTTTTTTAACTCATCTATATAAAAGTCTCGCTATATTTCCCAATTTAGTCACTAGTTTAGATTCAACAATCTTCTTGAATTCTCTAACATACACATATTTTTAATCCAATATGAAGAAAACCATCCAGTTAGTGTAAATCCATGATATTCCCTGCACATGTGTTGCATATATTTTATGTCCCTACACGAACCTTGCACGTTATGTGTTACCTACGAAATAAATGTCAACGTGTTGTGCATCTTCAATATTTTCATTCAACCTTTGTCCTCAAACAATTTATATCTTTAATTGATTTATAATTAATTCTATGTTGAATGTGTGTGTGAAGTTTCTATATAACTTTTATTATCTTTTTGTAAAAATATATTGTATGAATGGTTAGTTTAAGATTTGGTTTTATATTAGACGTGTGGATACACGTTGAGTACCTGGATATTTGATGGGTATATGGGTATCCGCTTAGAAATACTCGTTTAATAAATGGTTGTTTTGGATAGTAATTTTATAAATGGGGGTTGGGAATACTAAAACCCGCCCCGAACCTGACCCGCGACATCCATATCCATCACTTTCCTCGAAGCTGGGCATAATCAAATCTAAGTTTGCATGTTCTCTGATTGATCTTCCCGAGAAAGTGTCACATTGAAATTTCCCCTGATCAGGAGAGGGGCTTCCCCAACCTCTATTGCCACTCGCATGAGATACTCCCACAGCTCTCTTTATAATTGCACCGTCATTTTTGTCTTGCACCCCCAATAACCCAAAAGATCAGCCCATCATGCCTCCTCACCTACGCCAACATAATCCAACTCCCTTCCTAACGCGTGACCACATCAAGCACATTATCCCTTTATCCAAGCAACTAACTGTTCAATCACCCTACAACAACACATAACAGGAAGCACCCAGGTATTACCCACCAACTTGCCTTGGCGTCCCAACCTTACTGAAATCCAAGTAAGTTTCCTGTAAAATATAAGATATGTACCCCATTCCAGCAAATGACAACCCAAACAATCCTCTAACTCCCCTCCACCCTCAGACCCCTCACAATCCATGTGAGCACCTGCATTAAAATCAAGTCGAACCGCCACCGACATCCACTTCTCCTACAATAAGTGAAGGCCCAACCTCACCATCCCACCCCCCCTCCAAAAGTCTGTCGCCACACCCTACCTCCACACCCCCATATCCATGTGGACTCCCCCTCAGAGCCTCCATGATCTCCATGAAAGGATGACCACCACCACCACCCCTCCGCACCACCATGAGGTTCATTATCCTTCCCTCCTCGCACACCCAACCTCATCAACTCCCCGCATGTTGACTGTCTTTCGAGATTAAGTCCCTCATCCAACCTCTGACTCAATCTGACCCCCCCCCCCCCCCCCCCGCCAACGGGTCATATGTCAGACACCGGGAAGATACGTTAACTTGTACACCTAGCCCAAGCATCCTCTTTGCTCTCGCTGAACCCCTCCTTACAAGCAACTACACCTGAGCAAAGCAACTACACCTGAGCAACCTGGCTTAAAAATATACCCTGATAAGAACAAGACTCTAGGGAACTCGATTGGCTCAAATGGACCTGATTTAGAATGCGTGATTCAATGAAATTGGGATAAAATGCAAGCAAATGCTATGGGGAAATGTCACACACGACTCAACAAGACACACACCGATCTCAGATGCCTCCTAATGCACGAAATGCTCCTAAATACCAATTACAAGCACGTTTTCAACGACGCATAAATATTAAAAGACGATGAGGATTTAAACATCATACGAATTCACGTCTACATATATATATACCGTTCCTCGGATATATAAATCCCACACCACGGGTATCGACATCTGCATACGTAGTGAGAAGACAAACAGATATCTGTATGCATTTAAACCCGATTGAAACGCAGAAACTCGTGCAAAAATTAAGAATATCCTCATGTACCTACTTCAACATCCCCGGTGATAGCGAAAGCCCGAACGAAGAACTGCGCAATGCGGAGCTTCTCGTCAACACTCTTCCCCGAAATCTCCCTCAGAACGGGAGCCGCCTTAGATCTGAGGACGCCCTGCAGCTTCGATCGGACGTCGATCAGAGACCTGACGTCTCTGGACACGAGAATCGACTCCAGGATCCTCAGAGTCGCGTCGTCGAATCTGTTGGATCGAGAAAAAGAGGAGGGATGGCGGATGCCGATCGAAGTGGTTGAGCGTTTCAGAGGAGAGGGGGAGTGGAAGACCTGTTGAAATCGAGTTGGGAGCGGAAGAAAGAGAGGGGAGAGTCAGCTCCTTCTTCGGACATCGTTGTTGATTCGGGAAGGAGGAAAGGGATGTGGGTGATGGAGAACGGGCGGGTATTTATACCTGAGCTCGCTATAAAATAGAAGCCGGAAATCTAGATTATTACAATGCTGCCATCTTTATTATCCTTATACCACATTTAACTTGTGGATTTAAACCCGGGTTCTTTTTAGGCAAAAAACCCACTGTTCTAATTTAATGAAAATCAATGATGGTCATTCTGTCCCAGATTAAGTAAAACAAAGAAAATGTCTAGGCGAGATAGAATAAGCAGGGAATGGAGTGGTCGTGAAAAGTATTAAAGAATTCTTTCCACCCAAAGCTCAGTGGAAAGTCAATATTCCATTTTTTATTGATGGTTTTAAAAGAAGGTTTGTTGATTAATCTATTTAAGAAGTTACTTTATTGCCTTCAAGATATATTTTCAAAATGTTATAAGTTTAAATGCAAAATCAAGCAACACATGTGACTTGCATTTATGATCAAAACAATTCGAGAAGTACAAAAGAGGAAGTACTCGTGTACATGATGGTGCCCCAAGAGAGCACGGATCCAAAGGTCGACTGTAGAGGGGAGGTTACTCCGAGCCACTCGATCATGATCGAGCAACTCGGGGCACCCTCCCCTTTACAACTGGCCATTGCATTACTGCAGAGATCCATACTCGTCCCAAGATTAGAGGTGCATTACTTGAGAGTGTCTTGTATAAGCATGTGTGCATGTTGAAAGATATATTCTTACATTTACGAATTCTATATGAATTTAAATAATATCGTAGTTACAAATAAATCATGCACGCGTAAAAAGTGAGCTATATCCCACCTATAGAGAACTTCTTTATGTGCTCTCAACAACCTACAAAGCAAGACCAAAATCAAAGGAATTAGAGTCCATATGAGAAACTTCAATTTTGGGATCGATCTGTATATCGTACAGAATTACGATTTTAACCTTATTATTTTATGTACAAAAATTGATTTTTTTTATAATTTTTTTTATTTGTTTTCTTTGTTTTATTTATTAACTAACTACAAATAAATAAAACCCCAAAAAGTACCAAAACAAGGAGAAATTGATGTGTTGTGATCATATATATTGTAGTTATTTTTATCTTTCTTGACTTTCATTTCCCTTTTTCTAATTATTAAAAATCCAAAAATAGGCTAGTGTATGTTTTTATTTCTAGTATTTATTCAATTTATTTTGCATTACTTGTTATCAAAGATCAAAGAAAATATACAAAACTTTGAAAAGGAGGTATTATTCACATAATGTGAGATACACCCAAATCAGTTATCCCCATCTCGACCAAGCTCCGTCGAACTTACCTTCCTTCCTCTTCGATTTCCCTTCTCCTCTTCCGCATTCTCCCATCTCAGACCTCGCAAAGGTTAGAGATTCTGCTCTTCTCCCCCGACCGCTAAAGGAGCACCCGCCCAACTTCTTGATCTAAACCCTCATTCAATCCCCACCGATTGAATACCACCTCCAAATCGTCCATTTATACAACCCATTTCCCCCACTCGTGCACGGAGCTCCTCCCATCTTCAATCTTTGCATACCATCGTCGAGCCCCATTACTCGAGCAACATACAATCATTTGGAGGTCAAGGAGGGTCTGGATCTTCAACAACATAATACCCAAGCACAAAGGAGTCAACAGTGTCGCGTTGTAGCGTACACAACATCTTCATCATCGCATGTTAATGCAAGCCTCCCCGACGTGATCCCTTCTCCAATCAGGAGCACCATCGCATCAAACTTCCCCTCCCCCTCAACCTAATCGTGGAAGAAGAATCACGACGACAAGCAGCCTCCATTAATTCCACGATCGAGGCTCATCTCTGCCATCCACTCATCCTCGTCCGTCAGTTGTTGGATCTGATCAGTGGCCCCAGCTGTGACTACGTGGCTCAATCAAAGCCACTAGACCACAACAGGAGAAGAGAGGTGCAGTTGTCAGTTACAGAGCTTGAGTCACGTGCATCTACGCATGTGACATTGAAATATTTACACAGGCAACCCTAGAGTTCCAAGAATAGCATAGAAGTCCCCCGCATGGGGCAATGTCCATAAGAACATCTCGAACTTTTCTGAATTACATATAAGATCCCAGTTGGACCTATTTGTTATAACTTTTTTGCATTTTAGTTCCTGCAAAGAACATTTAATACATTGCTCATGTGTTATCCAAAAATTGCAAACTTGGTGTCAAATTAAAGATCTCTTTACCCTCCATCCTTTGAGAACTTTAAACATATTTTTGAGGTGATCAGAACAAAATGTTTATTTTGATCCAAAATATTATGTGGAGCTCTAGTTATATGTTATTTGATTGCAAAAAATGGAAAATTATACCGGTATCGTTTCATTGTAGGGGATAATTCAAGAATATTATTGAGCACCGTTATTAGAGAAGTTGTGTTGATTTTGGTGCTCTAATAAATTCGAGATATCAAGTTTTGCATGGGTCTGATTAACTATCAATTTTTGTGCAATTGATTGGCATTTTTCAGAGCTGAGCGTATATTTTGATTACTAGATATTTTGAGGATTAGTGTCTATATGCAGGACTTGAGATTGGAGAATTTATTCATATTAGCATGCTTTGCATCATTTATATTCTGCTTAAAAAAATTTCAACTCTATTAAAAACAAAATAAAAATTTGCAAAACCCCAAAAGGCACAAATCACATCTGCATCACTTAGCTCATTTTGAATATTTTTTGACACAAAATTTATCATTACGAATAATTAAATATATAGAATAATTAGAACCACACAACTATTGAATGATGAATCTGTGATTCATCACTCTAAAGATGAAAATAGAGCTCCATTCCTAAGTAATTAATTGTATGTTTTCATCTATATTGCATTATTATCATTCATGCATAAGCAAATAAGATCTATATTTTAGCATGCATAATTGCATTAGATAAGAAGCCAAAAAATCTTGTGCATTATCGCATGTATATTACCATAAATTCTCCTATTTTTATTTATTTTTTACTAATCTATACATAAAATCAACTTCATTGTATGCATATTACTAACACTAATCAATAAAAATACCAAAAAATACTAACTTTTATATTTGCCCGATAAAAACCAAACCCTAATTCTGAGATAAAAAGTTGTAAACATGAATATCTCTCTCTTACAGTTTCCTATGAAACCCTGGTAACTTTTGAATTAAGGTGCATTCGATCATCTAAAAAACAAGGGCAGAATCAAAAGAATCAATGTTCGTATGTGAACTTGGGTTTTGGGCCCTTATTGTATGTTGTAAATATTGATTATTTTGACCTTATTATTTTATTTAAAAAAATAAATATTATTGACTTATTTATTTTTCATTTATTTTCTTTGATTTGTGTTTTAAAAAATATGCAAACATCCTAAAAAACTGAAGTAAAAAATCAAAGAAAATAAGTCAATCTAAATCTGTATATATAGTCTACATATATGTCCCTTTTCTTTTATTTCTTTATTTTCTTAACTATTAAACATCCAAAATAGACAACTGTGTAAATAATTATTTTATAATTTATCTGATTTTATTTTGATTTTTTTCCTTATTTAAAAATGATAAAAATTACAAAATACAAAAAATATGGTATTTTATATCTATAGAGTACCACCAAAAATACGTTTCGTATAGATGATTTTTTTTATTTTTGTCCCTTCACAAAAGTTTTAGATATCGTCGAAATGAACAATTTTATGAAGATCAATTTTTTTATTTAACCTTATTTTCTATTTTTTATTGATTTTTCTTTTGAATTTTTTAGGAGCGACATGTGGCCGCTCCTAGAGTCACCACGTGTCAACACCCTTTTTATTTTATTTTCTTTTCTTTTATTTATTTATTTTTACTTTCTTTATTATTATTATTCCTCCCCATCACGTGGTCGCTCATGGAGCCGCCATGTGGTATCACTCCATGCCCTTTGATGAAAGGGGATAGGATGATGGACACTTCGTAACCACCGTCAATCCCTCCGTCGATGACCCAACTGCACAACCGTGCCTCTGCCTTCTACGGCAGTACGACTCCTCCCATCAACCCTTCTCAGCAAGCCTCCCCACCTTTCACAATAGTCACGTCGCAACACCTCATCCATCTCCTCTCACTCATCAACGCCAACCTCCCCGCCTTCCACGTTCGGCTCCAACCGCCCATAAAAGCCCATCACCTCCATTGTTGCACAATCGCCCGCCATTCTAAGGAGGAGGACTAATAGTCTCCAACTTCATCTTTGTGACAAGTAGAGGGAGATCAGTAGAGGCAAAGACGGTCATCAGACATGGGCGAGATCCACAAGAGTCCCTCGTGTCACAGCTACGCTCGAAGCTGTTGAGATTGAAGGTCCCCCTCGCAGGACCTTTCGCGGAAAAGATCAAGATGAGATCCTTTGATCTCTATCAAGCACAAGTGAGAACCACCCCAAGTAGTCCCTTCTCTTCCTTTTTCCTCCTAATATTCATCTTCTTCTTCTCCTTCTACTTTCTCTTCTTTCCTCTTCTTTTCTTCACGATCCCCAAATCGGGCATCCATCTACTTCGTGCTCCCCTTTATTCTCTGCTACTCTATCCCTTCACCTTCCAGCCACCTCAGCACTCAGTTCAAACGCCTCTCCATCCACCTTATCTCTGTCACACCTCTGCCACAAGATTAGAGCCCTTATGGTCGAGCGAGCTCCTCCTCTGGCCGCCATCACCATCTCTCACCACCTCTCACTGACTATTGGAGCCCTAGCTCCATCTGATGCACATCGCCTTCTCATCTCTCCTATCATCCACTCTGATCGCCTCCACCACGCCTCGAGCTCCTCCTACCTTCGGTTGCCTCCATTCGACGTTCGCCACTGCCTCCACGTGTCATATCACCGCTACCCACTTCTTTACCCCCTCGCTGCCTCAATCGTGCCACCTCAGCAACAGCAGCTTGCTGCCTCGACCTCCGCTTCCACAGGAGCTGCTCTGATGAGCCATGTAACACCTAAGTGTTTGTCACCTGGACGAGGGTCCTCCGACTTCAGCCACTGTCGTAGCAGAGCTTCTTTGCTATGACCGTCGATCCCAAAGATTGGACGGCCACAAAGCCACCACGAAGCCTTCAGTCTTCCTCGACCAGCAGCGTTGGGTACACCCGAAGTGATCGAAGGCTGCCACGTAGAGGCTTGGAGCCATACCTCGACACATGAAGCTGGGCTCCACCACCGAACCTTCAAGCGTACGTGAGATGCACGCGGGGAGAGGGAAAATTACACCCCAGCCCCCGTACTTCCCTAGTATTGCAAAGAGGCCCCCGTCTCCTGGGGACCTCAACACTACATTCACGCCGCATGCCTCCTTGGTGTTTTTGCATAATTTTCCCTAGCAGGAATAAGTAACCACACTTGAGTCCCTAACTGCATTGAATACTAGGTTCATTTTAATTTTCTCATTTGCAATTAGAACCTTGTATTTAAGTCACTACTCAGACCTTCATTTTGCAACATATTTTAGTTCCAAAAATTACACTATGTAGAACCACTAAGCCTTTATCATTGCGGGTGATTAATTAATTTTATGAGTTGTGGTTGATTTATTAATATTTATTATGGAGAAATTTGCAATATTTTTCCATGTCTGCTTTGGAAATTCATAATAATTCAATCGTTGCTTTAAAAATTCCTGAAAATTCACATTAGGTGGAATTAATTGTGTTCCAAATTATGCCCAAAAATCATTGCATTTGCATATTTAATTTGCTTAAAATAAATTATCTTGTGATTTGAGCAAATAATTTTTAATTGATTCACAACTTAATATTTTTAAGGTTTAAAAATTGTTCTGGATTCCTCATTATCGTAGGCATTTAGAATGAATTTAGTTCGAGGAATTATTGAGTTTTGATATTTATTAAATTTAAATTACTTCAGATCACCATGCATGCACCTTATGAATTCTCGAACTTGATTGACCTTAGTGATCAAGCATACATTGACCAGCCCTCATACCACCCATTCAGAGAGCCTACACATACAGGGGATTGGACCCATGAGCTTGATCTACAAGCCCCATGTATATTGAATTTATTATACGAGGCTCCAACTAATATCTGTCATACGGATGGTCTATACTCAATCCACCATTACTTGCCAGAGTCTAGGTATGTTGAGTATGAGACCCCAGATTCTCAGTAGTATTCTATAATTAAGCAGAGTTCTTCCGTGATTTTTCACGAGAATTTTTTGATGGGTGATATTTTTAGACTTGTCGAGAGATATGAATCATTTTGTGACAAGTTGAGAAATTTCACTAACATATTGAATTCAAGTGTTGCTAGCTCGGGTATGAAAGTGGAGAACGAAATGAGCAGATTTGATGCTGAAAACCTAGAGGATGTGAGGGACCCACACACTCTATACATCTAGAGTCTATTAAATCTCCCTCTTCTACTGATCGCTTACCTTCCAATCTAGAGTCAGACTGTTTATCTATTAAAAATACCAAAAAATGAAAATCTCAAAAAGACCAAAAAATGGAAAATCAGAAAATCTCATAAAAATTAAAAACGGAAAAGATTTAAAAAAATAGATCATACCCTTAAGGAAGCCATTGCTAAGGAACTGATTCTTAAGCTTCCCTTAATAAAGACCATAAAATAATTTTTAGACCTCAAAAGATTCGTGAAGAGTAAATTGATGCCCAAAAGGTCGGGCAATAAGAGAATAAGGGCTGAGAGACACCTAGTGTCTATGGCAACCTCCTTGATGATGGGGAGAAAGACCAAGAGCTGTAGAATGAAGCGGTTGCCCAATGTTGAGTGTGAAATCAAAGATACCATCTTTACCCATGCGAGAATCGATGATAACTCATCTATAAATGTCCTTCCGACCTTCGTGTTGGGCAATCTCAAACTCGGACCAATTAGGAAGTCAAAAACGGTCGTTCAGCTGGCTGACCGATCCATCGTCGAGAGGGATTATTCCGATCATCGTTACTTTCCAATGTGCTCCACTCATAGTGGACTTTACGATCATTGATATTGAGCACTGAGGAGAGTTCACCTAGACTCCTGTTATTTTTGGGAAGCCATTCCTAGCCTTGCCTAAGGCGACTATAGATTTCAAGACTAAAGAGATCGATTTCCTTGCATTGGGTACGCACATGAGTCCCCTCTCTCCATTAATATTGACGAGACGACTATCGAGCCAACCAAGACCAACACCACCAGGGAGTCTTCACATCCAAAAGGGTAAAATGTTATCACAACTAGAAATCATCCACATCCCCTCTTGGAACTCTCAAATGTTACCCAGACTCAGGTGGCATCAATCTGTCCAGCCATCACTAGTGCTTCCCAAAAGGTGAAGAATGAGACCACCAAACCCATGCCAACTGAGAGCACTACCACGTACCCAACACGTGTGCTGACCCTACAGGAGATATACAACATACAACAGGGTGACTCATCCGATGACGAACCCATGGCCGGCACCTCATAGACTCAATATAGAAGAGCCACATGTTCGAGTATGGTTGCTAGTGGAGAGAAGAAGCACTCTGCTCCCCCTCTCCTTGTTTCAAAATCTAGAAAACCAGCCAAGTATATCACGATAGACATGTTCGAGGATGACTCTCCTACTCCCACTAGACGTACCAAAATAATTTTTTATGACCAATCAGACACTTCCTCAAGAGAATATTCTTCGTCTGAGGTCTTGGATAACCATGTGAGTGGACAACCAAAACACAATATTAGTTGGAGAGCTCAACCGTACATTACTACTCTTCTGAGGACGACTCTAATGATGGCTAGGATTCCGCTTCTTCTTCCTCCCTTCCACCTACTCCACATGTTTCTTCACCTTCTCATTCCCACAAGAAGGTTCGTTACAAACCTTCTTGAGGCTTGTATATTCTTACTCCATCTTACATAGTTTTCTTCTTTGTGATCCCTCCCTCTCCCGTGATTTGTATCACTCACCCCGGTTCCATGTCATTTTCATTTTGTGGTCATACTTAGGATTACCAGATCCTAAGTATAGGGGGGAGAGTGACTCGAATCACTCCTTCTGTTCTCTTTCGTTTCTTTCTCTGTACATTCCCCGGCCCCGTCAGTTCTCACACCGGCTCATTTTCTATACGTAGGTTGACCAAAGCCTAAGTATGGGGGGGTGGGGCGATGCCCACCTTGTATATCCATTATTCCATTTCTCCTCTTGACCTTGACCGCCCCATTTTTTCGCTCTTCTTCTACACTTACGAAGACTAAAGCCTAAGTATCAGGGGGTGTCGACTTCTATACTTTTATTCTTTTCACTCTCTTACGCTTAGCACAAGCTATGTCTCTTTCCTTCTTTTGTGCTCTAAGGACATAGCCCGCACCAAGTATAGAGTGTGTGTATGTATTACATATATATGTTACTCATAGCTCATACTTTCATGCATTTTTATGTATATACCATTCAATAAATACGAAATGGGTAATGGGTGATAATTTTGGTAAAAAAAATGTGAAATACATGTGATTTTATATAATGTGTATATTTTGTAAAATACATGTATATTATATACAACTTGTATAACATTGTAAAATCTTTGTAAATAACTCTCTTTGTAAAATTGCTGTAAAATTCATGTAAATAATACTTTGTAAAATTGTTGTGAAATAGGTGGTATAACAAAAAATATGTAAAATAAAAATAGCTTATTATTCATTCTTCAGTAAAAAAACTTGCACTGCTTCATTCATATGCATCCCATTTCATCTGCATTTCATTAGCATGTCATGCATATGAAAAGTTGGAAATTTAACAGGTTCTGAACCGATGACTAAAAATCGAAGATGGACTTGACATGGCCTTAATCTACTTAAATTTCATAGGAAATTCATTGAGAAGTGGGATTTTGAAACTTCAGATCATAGATTTAATTCTCCAAGTTCACAAGATAATGTTTAGATTTGACTCTTAGTGTCTAACCTGGTCACCTCATTCTAAGTAGACTCTTGGACAAGGAACTAATATGTACTCTACATTGCACACTTAGCTCAACTCACACGAGGTGTTAGAAGATCGTGTGTCATTTTCTTTGGTAGCATGGACATCTAAAGATAAAAGTAATGGGTTGAAATAAAGCTATGGATGAGGGATGGACGTCTAGCATGTTTTTTTTCAAAGACCATAAAACATGGGCAGAACAAAAGATTCTTTATTTGTTGGGGTACAAAAGATCATTGCATAGCAACAACGGATTCTACCAAAAAGAAGCCAATACCAAAAAGAATAATATCTGACCACAATGGTCCAAGCTTTAGATAGCCTGCAGATCTGGTAGAGACTTGGCTACACCGGCCAAGCTTCATAGGAGGGTTTACTATACCGGACACTCTCCACTTCTTTCCCCCTTCTTCTAGACTTATCCCCCCACTCGTTGTGAACTAGCACGTTCCTGAACTTAGAAGGAAATACCTGACTCCCCAAGGACGAGTTACTGGAGGAGGAGATTGCATGATAGTTTGGCATATTGGATGGGAAGAGATAACACCTTCACACACTAGAAACAATTACTCGGTGTTCATGTGGAATGATTTGGGAGGATGTTGATCTAAGATGACTTCTGAGTCTGGTTGGGATAATGACTTGTACAATTTGGAGGCTTTTGTTCTTAGAACCCTAATTCTCATACGGAGTTCCGCCACATTATTGATTCAAAGGTCGAGCCGAGCTCCATTTTCACCTTTTGTTCATGACCTTGGTATGGGATCCAATATCATTTCACTAATGCATTTCATATTAGTTGCTCAAGGACGATCAAGGTTTAAGTTTAGGGGGTTGATGAATTTGTGATTCATTACTCTAAAAGATGAAAATAGAGCTATGTTCCGAAGTAATTTATTACATTTATTCATCTATATTGCATTATTATCATTCATGCATATGTAAATAAGATCCCTATTTTAGCATGCATAATTACATTAAATAAGAGGCCAAAAATCATGTATGTTATCACATGTATATTACCATAACTTATCTTATATTTATTTATTTATTACAAACTTCAAACAAAATAAAATCAGCATCATTCTGTACATGGTGCTAACAATAATCAAGGGAAGATACCAAAAAAATACTACCTTGTATATTTACCCAATAAAACCCAAACCCTAGTTGTGAGCAAAAAAGACGTAAACATGAATATCTTTCTCTTATACTATCATATGAACCTTCTCACTTCGAATTAATTTACATTCAATTATTTATAGAACAAGATCAAATTCAAAAGAATCGGAATTCATATGTGAAACTTGGATTTTAGGACCTCATTGTATATTGTACATATTGACTATATTGACATTATTATTATATGTACAAAAATAAATCTTATTGACTTATTTCCTTTTCATCTGTTTTCTTTGATTTATGTTTTAAAAAAATATTTAAAAATACAAATAAAATTGAAGCAAAATCGAAGAAAATAAGTCAATCCGAGTCTGTATTTATAGTCTGCATGTATGTCCCTTTTTATTTTATTTCTTTATTTTCTTAACTATAAAATCTAAAAAATAAATTGATATGTAAATAATTATTTTATATTTTATCTGATTTTATTTTATTTTCATCTTATTTTAAAATGATAAAAAATGTAAAATACAAAAAATGCGGTATTTTATATCTATAAAGTACCACCAAAAATATGTTTTGTACATATGATTTCTTTTGGTTTAGATCCCTTCACGATAGTTGTAGATCTCGTCGAGACGAATTTTCATGAAAACGACTTTTTGAGTTGACCTTGTTTTCTATTTTCTACTAATTTTTCTTTTTGAACTTTTTGGGAGCAACATGTGGCAGCTCTTGGAGTCGCCATGTATCAACCCCCTTTTATTTTATTTTATTTTATTTTATTTTTTATTTTTTATTTATTTTAACTTTCTGTATTATTATTCTCTCCCACCACGTGACATCACTCCCTGCCCTTTGATCCAAGGGGGATCGGACGGTGGAGACTCCGGCAGTGACCCAATTGCACAACCGTGACTCTTCCTTCTACGGCGGTGCGACTCCTCCCCTACGCCCTTCTTAGTGAGCTTACCCCACCTCCGTAATTGTCGCATCGCATCATCTCCTCCATCTCCTCTCGCTCCTCAACACCAACCTCCCCGCCTTGCGCAGTTGGCACCAACTGCCCGTAAAAGCCCCTTCATCTCCGTCGTCACATGAACCGATCCAAGGAGGATGACTACTAGTCTCCATCTTCCTCTTCATGACAAGCATAGGGAGATCAGTAGAGGCCAAGATGGTCATAAGACCTGGGCGAGATCCACGAGAGTCCCCCGTGTTGCAGCTATGCTCGAAGCTGTTGAGCTTCAAGGTCCCCCTCATTGGACCTTTTGAGGCAAAGATCAAGTTGAGATCCTTTGATCTCTATCAAGCACATGATGGAACCACCCAAGGTAATCCCTTATCTCCCATCTTCTTCATCCCATTCATCTTATTCTTATCCTTCCTCTTTCTCTTCTTTCCTCTTCTTTTATTCTCGTTCCCCAAATTGAGCATCCATCACCTTCGTCTTCCCCTTAGTTCTCTGCAACTCCGCCCGTTCACCTTCCAGTCGCTCTGTGCTCAGTTCAAAAGCCTCATCGTCCATCTTAACTTCATCGTACGTCTGCCACCAGATTGGAGCCCTTCTGGCCGACGAGCTCCTCCTCCGACCACCATCACCATCTCGCACCAACTCTTGCCGACGACGAGAGCCCTAGCTCCATCAGCTGCATGCCATGTTCTCATCTCCCCTATCATCTACTCTTATCGCCTCCACCATGCCCCGAGCTCCTCCTACCTTCTGTCGCCTCCATTACACGTTCGACATGCCTCCACGAGTCGTACCTCTGCTACCCACTTCTTCACCTCCTTGCCACCTCGATCGCACCGCCTCACTGACAGTTGTTAGTCACCTTGACCTTCACTTCCTGTGAAACCCCGAATAACGAACATGGACTAAAATGCAAATCTTGACTGAGTATGAACTTAATTGTAAAATTTGTACTTTTCCAGTGACCAAAAAAATCGAGTAAGGAGTCCATTGCATAGTTTTCGTCGAGATCTTTCCAACGAGTCCAAAGAACGTAAAAATCTGAGTTTAGGGGCCCAAGTTACGGTCATTTTAGCGAGACCAGGTTCAGTTCAATTTCGGATCCGAATCCGGATCTGAACTCGGGTTCAACCCAATAAAACCACCCCCATCTCCTCCAAAAACGTCCAAAACCCCTTCCCCTTCAACCAACAGCCTTCCCTTCTTCCTTCCTCCTCCCTCCACCTCACCGGAGCTCCACCGGAGCTCGCCGGAACACTTTGGATCGACGATCCAAGACCGCCTACGCGTAGATGAGAGCGAGATCGCTCTCGGGGATGTCTTCATCTCACGATTGGAGTGCCAACCGCGACGTTCTTCGCATGAGGAGATTAAGAAGTGACGGGAAAAAAATCTAAGGTACGAGGTTCCCTTCCTCCTTGTTGTGGTTCCACACGATTTCCATCTTTAGGTTTTGAATACTCTTAGGACCTTTGATATCGTTATATATAAATCTTGAGTTTAAATGATATTATACCCTCCCATGTTGTTGGTGGATCGCGGTTTCATTTTCCGATCAACCTCTTTCCCTGTTTGACGCACAAGCAATATGACGCAACCTGCTTCTTCGGGGCATGCTGACTTGTACAACATGGAACTATTAGTAACCTTTCCATCGTGAGATGAGAGGTATATTCTGTAAGAAAGACAAACAAATCAGATTCGCTTTTCGGAATAACCGATTGTGAGATTTAAGTATTACAAAGTAATGCATCTCCATATTAGGAGTGCCTTTCTGTAAAGTTGGATACGATGGAGTGACACTCTTATATAAACCTTCAATATTATGTAAACAATGTTTGTAGTCTTGTTGACAATGGTGCACGCATGGAACTCTAGCATTAATTGAATGTGTTTTCATTTCTTGATAGGAACCATGAGACTATGTCCAATTATTATCTAATTACTGGGAATATTGGATTAACCTGCTACATTCTTAAACTTGTCCAATAAATGTATAATTGGGTTGGATAAAAAGGGGTTCATGCGCTGAATCGGTCAAGGTTTGGGGTACTGGAGATGGAACTTTTTCTGTGGAAAAATGCAGATATTGTTTCGTCCTCCTCTTAGAGATCTTCAAATCCAATTGTTTCTCTACAACAACAGATGTGATAAGGCATTCCTTGAGCTTCTCCAGCTCCGTAGCATACTGAGATATGATTTTCGCACCTTTATACTAAATCTGTCTGCTTGGATGTTCATGAGAAATGACTGTTATAGACAATAATGGATCTCAAGTCTGACAAACTGACCATGCTTCAGTTCTGTATAAGCCAAAAACACATAGGACGTGATCGAGTATTCGAGGACATCATCCTTAAGAAATTTTAATCTCTCCATAGCATGTGTGCTTTTATTCATGGTCTCTCCTTCCTGTTGTGGGTCGATTGTATATAATGTTAACAGAGGCAATAAAGGGGCTTTAGCCAAGAAGCCAAAGAGATATGCAAAGTAGACTAATATTTTATTTACAGGAAAGGTTAGAATGGTTCCTGGCGTATTTAAGTTGTATCACAAATTTCTCTTTAGGCCATTCTCCCATATGCGCTAGCTATTCGAGTAATTGGTCTCTTGTTGTCCACCTAGGTAAAAGATTGAACCTCGCGTGGTGATATCTTCTTTTTAGTGCTAATGGACAAACAATATAATCTTTTATATACCTCTATCTTCTTCTTTTTTTGAAATGTGTATATTTGGATAAGGGATTTCCCAGACGCTTTAGGTGCAAAAGTGAAGGTTACATAAAAAAGGTAGTTGATGATTGTGGTTATATAAAAAGGGATGTGCAATGGCGCAATGTCCGGGTAGATGGAGTAGGCGCTCCAAGGGATCGGGCATGCACCCTTGGGACCTCGGGTATAAGCCTAGATGACCGCGATCCCAACTGCTATTGTAGTTGCGATGGTTGGGGGACATGTTGCTCGGCACACCGAGGTGCTAATCTGATGGTGTTGGCCTCGGCACTTGCGTGCTTTAGCCCGGTGCTCGAGTGCGGGCCAGGTATTCATGGTTGGTTTACTAGTGCTTTGCTTGTCACTTAGAGTTAGCACTCGTGTACATGCCAATGTAGGCCACATTTGTTGGTATTTCGAGTGGGAGCGTTAAGAGGGGAGTTACATGAAATATCGTTAATGAAGTTGGGATTGGGACGTGAATCTCTTGTGCACAAGGAGGATTGGGCCAGTCGTGAAGATTTACGGGTTTGAATCTAATTTGTGAATCGGAAGTACAATTGTGAAGTGGAGTTAAGTGGACGTGTTGGGAACTTAGTTAGGATGCATTGTACCCCAATGCATGCCTATGGAGGCACCCCAATCCTAAGGTATTCTTTTTGCCTTAGAGGCATAGTGTGAGGTCTCATTCAGACCAAGATCACAGACTATCCACGAAGCTAGGTTACTCATATCCATATCTAATAACCATAATAAAAAATGTAATTCTTGTGAGATCATGTTACCCGATTTTTTTCTCTTTGCACACATTTAAATTATATCTTACTTATTGTTGTATAGTTGTTTATATTGTATTGAGCAACTTTGCTCATAACGTACCTACGTGTCGATCCGCAGGTTCACAACAGTGATTTGTTGGAGGCACCATCCTTTTTGTGCAGGTTCACCCTTTTTGTGGTACAGTTTTGGTTGTTTCTTTTATTGTTTCCTCTAACTTGTAGCTTAAAATTTTTGAGAGACATGACATGTGATGTATAATTATGGACATCAATATTTATGCTTACATGTATGTTTATTGTGTACATGGAAATGGACAATGGGATGTAATGCAAAATGGTGTATGGATTGAATGAATGGAAGTACAAGTTGTTGTTGTTGTGAACAGGTTGAATGCAGAGCAAGGAAAAAATATTTTAAATTCCAATGCATGTAGCTATTTTCTCCTGCTTATGTGTATGTCACGTGATTCAAATGTGGAATGAATGTGTGTGGATTGGTCTGCCGAGTACCCGGATCCTAGAGGGGGACGGGCGTCACACTTCCTCAGGAGCTGCTCCAACGAGCCCTGCAGCACCTGGGCGTGTGTCGTATTGACGAGGTTCATTCACCTTCAATCATCATCATAGCAAAGCTCCTTCGTCGTGACCATCAATCCCAAAGATCGTACTACCACAAAGCCGCCACAAAGCCCTCCGTCTGAGTCTCCCTTAACCAACAGCTTCAGGTACACTCGAAGCGATCGAAGGCTGCCACGTGGAGGCTCGATGCCTCGCCTCGGTACTCAAAGCTGAGCTCCACTATAGAGCATTCAAGTGCACATGAGATGCACGTAGGGCAGGGGAAATTGCACCCCGACACCCACGCTTCCCCAACATTGCAAAGAGCTCCCCGCCTTCTAGTAACGTCAGCACCATGTGCGTGTCGCATGCCTCCTTGATGTTTTTACTTATCTTTCCCTAGAAGGAATAGGTAACCACACTTGAGTCCTTGCGTGCATGAATAATTGGTTCATTTTAATTTTCTCATTTGCAAGTAGGACCTTGTCTTTAAGCCACTATTCATACCTTCATTTCGCGTCACATTTTAATTCCAAAAAATGCACTAAGTAGAACCATTAAGTCTTTATCGTTGTTGATGATTAATGTAATTTTATGATCTATAGTTGATTTATTAATGATTATAGTGGAAAAAATGCAATATTTTACCATGTCTGTTTTCAAAATTCATAATAATTCAATCGTTCTAAAAATTCACAAAAATTCATATTAGGTAGAATTAAGTGTGTTCTAACTTGTGCCCAAAAATCATCTATTTGCATGCATAGTTAGTCTGAAATAAATTATTTTATTATATGAGTAAATGATTTATAATGGATTCATAGCTTGATATTCAAAAGATTTGAAAATTGTTCCGAGTTCCTCATTATTGGAGCAATTTAGGATAATTTTAATTCATGTAATTCTTGAGTTTTGTTATTTATTAAATTTAAATTATTTGAAATCACATATCTGCATATTTATTTTGTTATAAATTCAGTTTGCATCAGAAAAAATTTAAAAATCCAGATTAGGTTAATTTCGCTTTATTTAACCTCCTGATAAAATTTGATAATTTTTTCTTATCATTTACATGAAAAATGTATAAAAACCTCTAAAAAGTGTCCAATTATCATGCATGCATTTTGTGTCTGAAATATACCAAAAATATGTCATGTAATCTTCATTGCATAAATAATTAAAGAAAATAGATATTTGAGACTATTTGCTAATTAAATTAGAATTTCCATCTTTGGCTCATTTGACCTTAAAATTGACACTATGCATTTGCATATCATCATTGATTGCATAAAAAATTGCTAAAAATATTCTCTTTGAAACCCCAATATCTTCATTATCTGAAAATTGACCTAAAGTGGCAATGGCCTCCTTGGGTTTGACCTTGGGCTTGCTTACGTAAAATAAATTTGACCGCTCACATTTAATTAAAAGATTAATTAAGTGGTCATTTTGATTAATCTGAATTTGCCTGCCGACAATGAAAATTAATTAATTCCCATGAATCAGCGAAGGGTAAATTCGGGTTCATCGGAGAGTCGTTTATTTCAAAAGTTTGACCTTGCTATACTCACCAAGTAAAAATTGACCACGCTTAAAATTGCATAAATATATGATTTTTTATCATTCATTTATATATCAATAAACCATAATAATTCAACACTTTTAAGAAAGGTAGAAATTTGCTTATCAAGTGACATCGTTTTATGGGAACAACGAATACTTTAGGGTTTAAATTATTCTTTGTACGTAATTTTTGTAATCTTAATTTTTGTTTCAAAATTTCTTTTTACGTATTTTTACTTGTCATTAACATATTTGCATTTTCCTTCATCTACTTGTACTTAATTTTGTAATCTTAATTTCTTTTTGATCGGGGGTTGGAGTCGCCATGCTGACCAAGGTGAACCAGAAGTAGAAGGCTTGGAGACAACTACTATAAAGGATTATCATTTTAATTTTGTTAAGTTGAGTCGTGAGAGAGTATATAGTCCTAGGTCAATTCCTGCATTTTCATTTTATTTTTGTAATATAATGTGTACTTAATTGTTTATTTCTAGCGGATTATGTTTGGAATCTTGTGTGTGTATTAAGGACATTTGGACATTCGTGACTATTTTGACCCCTTCTCTATGGTCGGGGCCTCGTGGTTGTGTTGTGATTGACGTAAAATAAACTTGCACTCGCGGCTACTGGAGCTTTTATATTTCTATGTATCATCTTGTGCTCGTGTTCATTAGGATCACACAAATCACTTAATAATATGCACCATAGATCGTTCAACTTAGCCAAAGTTTGAAATTAAATTCTTTCCGCTAATAGAACTTTGAGCTTAGGTGTGATTTTCTCGATGCATTCATATATAGTATTTTTTTCAATATTGTATTTCATCCCACGCGAAGAAAGCATGGAAGCACTATAAGTCTTCTAATAGAACATACATCATTTGTTTTCACATGCATCGGTTTTTCTCGATTCTTTCTTCTTATTTTCTCACTTATGAATCAAACAAATTGGGATTGATCGTTAGACGTGATTCATGTGCTCATATTAAAACTTCAGTGATAACCTTAATTAAAATCAGGACTGCTAAGCAATGTGACAAAACTAATTTGGAATAAAATCAACACTTGTTTGGTGGGAGAGCCACCCCACTCATTAGACATAGGTACACTTCCAGATAAGAGTGGGTAAGGACGTACATCTAAGATTAGAGCCTAAAACCCTGAACTTATGCCCTAAGTCTCCGACTTTTGACCCTCATAGGGTTGGGAGATGCACGCACTTGTCTTTGATCTTAGAAAGACATTTTGGACAAGCAAGTCTAATGTGCTCTTAGGGGAGTTATATAACCCGACAGCCTAGACAGATCATCCTTTTGAGTAGAGTGCATTAGAATCATGCATGGTTGTCAGTGGTGACTCACCCTATGTGCTTATGCTAATTCAGATTGTTTTACCACTAAATATAAGGTTGAAAAGATAATCAGTCGCACTCTTACGACTCTCGTATGGAGTTGGTGAAATAAGGGGTTTGCATTGCATTTGTTTTATGTATGTAAAAGATCGCACAATTGTGACTTCACAGTGAATTCTCTCTCAATTCATCTCCCATGCTCCTTCTGTTTCTCTTGACATAGAATGTGGAGAATCGAGGTGATTTTTTGTTCAGACTTTGCGAACTCATCAATGAACACCTCAATTCTATTGTCTTCAGAGGCTCAGAGAACTCTCCTCCCACCTCCCAAGGCTCCCACCGAATCATTTCTCGAGTCCAAGCTCAATAAGTTAACTAAAGGGTTTAGTCAAACCCAAACCTATTGTATCCTCTCTTTTTTTCCTCACCCGGATTGAACCCCACCTTGTTGGGTTCGATCAGAGTTCTACATCAAATTTTAATTCAAATTCCTTTCAATTTGAAGGTGAAGAATACTAAAAATACATGCCTCCTAATAAGAAGAATGATGATGATGACTAAAGAGAGGACCTCGTGCAAGCCATTTTGGCTAGACTGGCCATAACAGAGAAATAGATGCTGCCCTCAGGGCACACCTAGGTGGAATGATGGAGGGGAATGGACAATGTTTACGTGGGATAAAGATAAATATAAAAATAAATAGGTTAACAAGCAATTACAATAAGCAAACCACAATCAATAAGGATTTATACATGTCCACCATATTTAAGGGCTACATCATGTGCTTGAGTTTGGCCTACTCAAGGCTTACAAGCTTCCATTGTTAGAACTACTTTTGGTGTAGTTCAAACCGTTCGCAATTGCACAATTTACAAGTATTTATCTTATATATAAGAACGGCATGCACACGTAATGTTCTTTATCCAAAAATAAAGTAAGATACAATTATTTTAATAAACCTTTTAGAACATGTAAAATTTAAATACAAATTAAATTTGAAGTCGTAGTTGAAGACTTTTAAGAGAGAAAAGCCGAAGGTCACAAAGAACTAAGAGCTCTTTTCAAGGTCAGATTTTTTTTAGCAAACAAAAATGACTCACAAGAGTAGAGATAATAACAACAATGAACAGGGAACTTGTGCTCAATAGTGAGAAGTAGGGTCCTTTTATAGGGTAGAGGAGAAATTAAGATTAGCAAATATTCAATTCACCATATGAGAAAATAGCTCTCATCACTAGTGTATCAGTGTATCTTAGCATGTACTTGTGCAACAAAATAAAAACACTAAGTTATGTACCGGTATACTAAAATATATACTTATGCAAAGAATTCAAGGCATGTGGAAACAACTAAGTTCGAATGCTTAACTATAAAAAGTCTACTAATGTACATGGATATGTACATGTATGGTAGTAAGAAAATCACTTGAATTTGAACTTGTTAAGATATGTACCGGCGTATCAAGATTCCAATACATATAACAATACTTGTACAAGTGTACATGGGTATGTACTGGTGTAAAAGTACTTGAATTACGCGAGACTATATGTAGTAACGAGTTTCTGTATTATAACAAGACTTTAAATGCGTGGGTGAGTGCCTTTTTATTTTAAATAATTATATAACTTTAAACTATCAACTACATTATTACAAACTAACTCAATAAAGTAGAAGATGAGCTTCTGGAGTTGTGTTTATCTCGATCATGGCAAAAGAAAGGAGATTCATTAGCTCATTATTTTAATATGAATTGGTAAAATTATGAAATCTATAAAATTAATCAACAAGATCTAAAATGAATAATTAGGGTGCCTACTAAAATTTAGAATTGCAATGCTTTAATGAAACAAAGAATTCAAACTGGTTGAGGGAGAATCTGCAAATTGATGAAACTTAGGTGGACAGATTGTCCATCTCCAAGAAATAAACACCACGATCCCCCGATAAAAAAACAATCTTGGGTGTATTGTATTTTTTATCATTTAGCCAAAAAGTTTTGAAAACTATTGCATCTATATTTCGAAATCCGACAAAAATCAAAACACTTGCAACATTCACATAAAAAATAAGAAAACTCATTAAAAAAATACACAAAACGTTCCTCATGTAGATATACAAGTTGCCTACCTATGAAAAACATCCATTCTGAAATCATTACTTTATGTTATTTTTTAAAGTAATAAAAACTATATATTTTCTTGAAATACATGGTTTCAAATAAATAGGTCAACAATCAATTACAATAAGCAAACCACAATTAACAAGGATTTATACATGTCCACCCTATTCAAAGGCTACATCATGTGCTTGAGTTTGGCCTACTCAAGGCTTACAAGCTTTCACTATTAGAACTACTTTTGTGTATTCACAACTGCACAACTTACAAGTATTTATCTTATATATAAGAACGGCATGCACACATGATATTTTTTATACAGAAATAAAGTAAAATACAATTATTCTAATAAAGCTTTTAGAACATGCGAAATGTAAATACAAATTAAATTTGAAGTCGTTGAAGACTTTTAAGAAAGAAAAGCTGAATGTCACAAAGAACTAAGAGCACCTTTCAAGGTCAGATTTTTTTAGCAAACAAAAATAACTCACAAGAGTAGAGGTAATAATAAAAGTGAGCAGGGAACTTGTGTTCTCGGTGTATGTTGGAATAGTGAGAAATAGGGTCCTTTTATAGGGTAGAGGAGAAACTAAGAATAACAAATATTAAATTCACCATCTCAATGAACATTTGAGGAAATAGCTCTCATCACTAGTGTATCAATGTATATTAACATGTACTTGTGCAACAAAACAAAAACACACTATAAAATTGGTTCAATAGTTAGTATGTACCGATATACTAAATTATGTACTTATGCAAAGAATTCAAGGCATGTGGAAACGACTAAGTTCAAATGGTTAACTATCAAAAGTGTACTAATGTACATGGATATGTGCAGGTATGGTGATAAGCAAAACACTTGAATTTGAACTTGTTAAGATATGTACCGATGTATCGAGATACCGATACATATAATAATACTTGTACCGATGTACATGGGTATGTACTGGTGTAAAAGTACTTGATTTATGCAAAACTATGTGTAGTAACGAGTTTGTATATTATAACAAGACTAGAAATGAGTGGGTGAGTGCCTTATTGTTTAAAGGATTATACACCTTTAAAATATCAACTACATTATTACAAACTAACTCGATAAAATAGAAGACGAGCTTCTGGAGTTGTGTTTATCTCGATAATGGCAAAAGAAAGGAGATTCATTAGCTCATTATTTTAATATGAATTGGTGAAATTATGAAATCTATACAATTATTCAACAAGCTCAAAAATGAATACTTGGGGTGCCTACTACAATTTAGAATTGCAATGCTTTAATGAAATAAAGAATTCAAATTGGTTGAGGGAGAATTTGCAAATTGATGAAACTTAGGCAGACAAATTGTTCATCTCCACAAAAAAACAACATGATCCCCCATTAGAAAAACAGTCTTGGGTGTATTGTATTTTTTTATCATTTAGCTATTTTTTTTTGAAAAGTATTGCATGTATATTTCAAAATCTAACAAAAATCAAAATACTTGCAACATTCACATAAAATTCATAAAAAAATACAAAAGTGTTCTTCATGTAGGTATACATGTTTCCCACCTATGAAAAACATCCATTGTGAAATCATTACTTTATTATATTTTTAAAGTAATAAAAACTATATCTTTTCTTGAAATTCATGTTTTCAAATAAAAAGGTCAACAAGCTATTATAATAAGCAAAACACAATCAACAAGGAATTCTGTGTGCCCACCCTATTCAAGGGCTACATCATGTGCTTGAAATTGGCCTACTCAAGGCTTACAAACTTTCATTGTTAGAACTACTTTTGGTGTGGTCCAAACCATTCACAATTGCATAACTTACAAGTATTTATCTTATATATAAGAAAGGCATGCACACAGAATGTCTCTTATCCAAAAATAAAAAAATACAATTATTCTAATAAAGCTTTTAGAACATGAAAAATGTAAATGCAAGTTAAATTTGAAGTCGTAGTGAAGACTTTTGAGAAAGAAAAGCTGAAGGTCACAAAGAACTAAGAGTACTTTTCAAGGTTAGATTTTTTTAGCACACAAAAAATGACTCGCAATAGTAGAGAGAATAATAAAAGTGAGCAGGAAACTTGTGCTCTTGGTGTGTATTGGAATAGTGAGAAGTAGTGTCCTTTTATAGGGTAGAGGAGAAACTAAGAATACCAAATATTCAATTCATCATCTCAATGAACATTTGAGAAAATAGCTCTCATCACTAGTGTATCGGTGTATCTTGCCACGTACTTATGCAACAATATAAAATCACACTATAAAAATTGGTTCAATAGTTATGTGTACCGATATGTTAAATTATGTACTTATGCAAATAATTCAAGGCATGTGGAAACAACTAAGTTCGAATGGTTAACTATCAAAAGTGTACTAATGTACATGGATATGTACATGTATGGTGGTAAGCAAAACACTTGAATTTGAACTTGTTAAGATATGCAGCGGTGTATCAAGATACCAATACATATAACAATACTTGTACTGATGTACATGGGTATGTACCGGTGTAAAAGTATTTGAATTACGCTAGACTATGTGTAGTAACGAGTTTATATAATAAGACTTGAAATGTGTGGGTGAGTGCCTTTTTGTTTTAAAGGATTATACAACTTTAAACCATCAACTACATTATTACAAATTTACTCTATATAATAGAAGACACGCTTCTGGAGTTGTGTTTATCTCGATCATGGCAAAAGAAAGGAGATTCATTAGCTCATTATTTTAATATGAATTGGTGAAATTAAGAAATCTATAAAATTATTCAATAAGTTCTAAAATGAATACTCGGGGTGCCTACTAAAATTTAGAATTAAAATGCTTTAATGAAACAAATAATTCAAACTCATTAAGGCAGGATTTGCAAATTGATGAAACTTAGGCAGATAAAGTGTCCATCTCCAAGAAAAAACACCACGATCCCCCATTAAAAAACAATCTTGTGTGTATTGTATTTTTTATCATTTAGCCCAAAAGTTTTGAAAAGTATTGCATCTATATTTCAAAATCCAACAAAAATCAAAATACTTGCTGCATACACATAAAAATCAAGCAAATTCATAAAAAATACAAAGAATGTTCTTCTTACAGGTATACAGGTTTTCTTCCTATGAAAAACATCCATTATGAAACATTACTTTTTGATACTTTTAAAGTAATAAAAACTATATATTTTATTGAAATACATGGTTTCAAATAATTTTATTTTTAAAATTATCTTTCAATTATTTTAAAAATTAGCAAAATAGAAAATTACATTTTAAAATATAAAAAGTCAAGAATATTTTCTCAACTTGCTTTCTATGTATTTATACATGTATTTTCATGCTCAGTATATACACATATTACTTATTTTCTTCATAACCCTTTTTTTCAACTTCAAACAAAAAATAAAACCAAAACAAACTACAAAAACATGAAAATACACTGGCAATCCTTACCGTTGAATTGCATATCTTTACATGGACTAAGTTTTGTAATTACATCTCTGATGAATCTCCATTTTATCACCTTTTTTCCTTCTATTTTGGCTTTAATTCACTGGCTAAGTGCATGTAAATAGCATTAATTTATACAGAATAACATTCATTATTTATTCTATAAATACTTTGTAAAATATTGTAACTAATGCCAAAATAAAAGAATAAACAAATAAAATAAAAATAAATAAACTAACAAATGTATTTTATGACCCTAAACCCTGCAACCAAGTCAAGAATTGACTGGGTTGAGAAATAATAAAGTAGGGGGATATAAGGGACAAAAATATAATAAAAATCCCAAGTTATTTTGTCAAATAATTCATTTTTGGGACCTATCTTATTCTTTATTATTTACACCTCAAATCATAAATGTTATAATGAAAGTTGTAGATAAAAATACATAGAAAAGTCTAAATTTTATTTCACACAAAAATAGTACATATTGTACCTGCTTTACTCAGAATAAAAGCCCAAAATTTAGACTTCACATAACCATATCTTCTCGATATGAACTCAAAATTCATTGAAATCGTCTTTAATTGTATACAACTTTTTATTAGCTATTTAATAAATTGGTTTCTTTTAATTTTGAGTTAAGATGCAAAAGTTAGGATTTGGATCTCTATTGTACAATATACATGAATAAAATATTCATTTTATTTATTCTTTATATTTTTTACAATTTTATATTTTTATAATATTGTGAATATTAATTATAGTCTATATCCGTAATTAGATTAATATAAAACCATTAAAAATAAATTAAAATAATTATGTATACAAAAATATATAGATGAATTACCTGTACACATACATGTATATTAAACATCCATATTTATTTATAGGTACAAATAGCTTCAGAAAAATACCAAAAATATGATTATGTATATTTAAATAATTTATAAATATATAAATTATGAGTATAAAAAATAAATTTTAAAATAAAAAATAAAAAATAAAAATAAAATACATATTACATAGGTAAATACCTATGTTTATACTTGTAAAAAGCAACTCATATTAAATTAACTCAAAAAATAAAAAAGATAATAATAAAATACTTTATAAAATAATAAATAAATTTTATTTTATTTTAACTTTTATTTAATTATTTCATTTGTTATTTTATTTATTTATCTTTTTCTAATCAATTTTGTCTTTTAGCGGTCCCTATTGGACCAATGGGGGATGTTCTCCCGGGTCAACTCTTCTGACCCCAGTCATAACCATGTCAGACGTAGCTGACTCCCTTCCTTCTCGATTTTCTACACCATCATACAAGGCTTCAGGCCTTGTACCTCCTTCGTAAGATCTCCTCCATGGTCATACAGGATCTTGCCAGCACCTCGCCTAAGGTTGATCATCCTCGAGACACCTGCAATCCCTAGGTGAAGATTGCCCGTTCATCACCTTGTATATATCCTACGTCTCATCTATTTTTGTGTTTGGTCCACCTTTCATTCGTTCTCAGCCCCTCAAAGCGCATTGCGGTCGAGCTTTTCGTAACAGGAGGAGCTCCCCATTCTTCGCGGTGAGGAGGAGCGGCGTGAAAGGTGCTTTCCAACCCATCACCGGAGCTCTGCTCCAGGCGGTCCATCTCGTAGTCTCTACTCACCAGAGGTAATTTTCTTCGCTTTTTAGGTTAAGGTTAATCCCAATTTTCATTCAGTGCCTTTATTTCATGCTCTAATCCATAACATTAACCTAGATGTAAGGTTTTAGCTTCACCGGAGCTCCTGAGCTCTGACCTTTGTTTCACCTTGTCCACTGACTGTACCAACCTCGCTCCGCCTTTACCTCTGTCCCCTTCACGTTCTCAACCTCATGATGCACTCCATCCACCTTGTTCCCTTCTAAAGCAAGCTCTCGGATCTTCATTTCCATTGCCTCGTCGGAGATCCGGCGTCGTACCTCGCTCCGCTTCCATTCCACCAATTGACGGGTCGAGGAAGTTTGCCCTCGACCCTCTATTTCAGTTGTGCATGTCCGAAGCTGGAAGAACCTCATCCGGAGGCCGATTCGAGGAGGAGGAGCTGCTCATAGTTCCCAGTTTTTCACGCCATCATCAGGGCCCTATCAATGGGTTTTGTACCACCATGGACCCACCTGGAGATGTTGGTTCTTCCTAGGGACCTGTAGTACCCTTCTTTGGGTCGAGAGGATGCCGAAGGAAGGAGATAAAGCAAATCAAAACTTGTCGCATCAGAGTTCTTCATCAGTTATTGCAGACAACCTTCGTGTCGTTGGATCAAGAGCTGATCGCTCGGGTGTACATCTGATGTCGGATTGGAAGGAGCCTCAATGTAGATCTCATTTGGAGATCTAATCCTAGATGTCCAAGGCTGAAGCGGCATCATGTCCCCTAGTATAGCCACGCGTCAAGTGAATGAACCTCACCCACAGGATCAAGCACCTTTGGTGGTAATACACATATCTGACCCCCTTTGTTTATTTTAATTAGGTCCTGTAAATAGTTAAAATTTTATATTTTTTCTGTATTTTTTGCAAAAAACCCCTGAACTTTTAGCATATTACATTTAGGTCCTTGTCAGCTCAGCTCACGTGGCCTCCCATGTGAGCAGAGTATTATGCATAGAAACCCTTACAATTTTGTAATTTTCGTTTAGTTTAAAAAATTTTAATTTCATTATAAAATTTTGAGTATTTTACATACTAGCCCCTAACTTTTATTTTATTTGTAAATATACCTCTGCTAGTTTAATTACTTTTTTGTGCTTGTTTTCTATTTTCTAAAAATATCATCCATGCTCCAAAAATTATGGAAAATAGGATTGTGTGTCCATTTGTTCGATTTTTCACACTATATAATTACTTTTGCATTTTAGACATTTTCCTATTTATTGAAAATCAAAATAACATGTTTTATTCCCTATTTTCTTTAAAAATCCAAAAAATATAAAATTATCTTTAAAAATTCCAAAAATATTATTTGTTTAGAATAGGAAATCAAAAAAATAAAATCTCCAAAATCCTTATAATAAAAAAATATTCTAAAAATCCAAGAAAATTTATTTCTATCTCTGGTTTTATTTATATAATGTATTATGCATGAAAAGTAGTTTTGAGAATATTTTATTTTATTTGGTATTTCTAAATCTCAAAACAATTCAGCATATCTAAAAAGTCCTTAATTTTGTGTATTTAGGATTTTAAAAAAACCTAAAAAATAATAAAAGAAAAAATTCCTGAAAAATTCTAAAAACATTAGAAAAATATTAAAAATAGAAAAAAAATTGATATGCAAGTTTTTATTATTTATAACCATATTTCTAACTATAATACCCTATATTATATATATCTATATATAGTTTTATAGTTATATTATATGTTAAAAATGAAATTAAGAATCAAAAATTATAAAAGAAACAAAAAATATAAAATCAAAAAATATAAAAATACAATATACAAATGAAATTATTGTATTTAATTAAAACCCACAAAAACATTAATTAACTAATTGATTAATTGAGAGAATATTATACAAATAGACATTATTATTTATACATTTTTTATCTACAAATAATAATTAGTATTATCACGTATTGCTCCATGTGTTTGATACTCTACCATACTTGCACTTATACACATCTATAGTAGAGTTGTAATAAATTTTAACTCACGTATATTGATCACTTGAAATTTTATATCAGTTGATGGTTGATTAGCAGCACACTTGGTCGTGCAGCGGTTGCTAATTGCGTTTGATTAGCAGACCAGTGCGAAAACACCTTCTATCAATCTCCGAGTTCGACATTGGAACTTCTACCACGTACTAAATAAATAAAATATTGTGTAGCTTTTTATTCGTGCTTTTTTTCGACGCTACCGTAACTTCAATTCATAATTAACTGAGGTGAAAATGTGCTTACCATTTATTCATGGCATGCATTGTCAGTGACTTAATTTTGGTAATGATAAGTGTTAGCTGTACATTTATTTGTCTAACCTTTTAGATAAGAGCCATGCTTTATAAAGAAGGAAAACACATGTTATTACTTGTTGTTTAATTATTTAAGATGAAAGATCAAGAAATATAAGTGTGTAATGATATGAAAGTTCAAAGATATGGGAGAAGTACACGTTAATGAAAGCAAGAGCATTCATGCAAGGAAGATGAAACAAAAAGTAATTTAAGATAAAAGAAGTGCCAGAAGAAGTAATTCTATCCTACTTAATTTTGTACAAAGGAAAAGTCTTAAAGTCATGTCTTTCTGAATACAAAAGAACATATTTTACAGCAAATAGTCAACCACTCTATTTTCATTTGATTAATACCATTGAGTCGAATAGTATGTTCACCTAGGCACTAGTCTTGTTCAACTTGTTTGAACTTCATGTATCAATCCTGACACATGACTACTACATATTTTAGCCAATTACCACTAAATCTTAGTTGAGTGCTTTTGAATCTTAAGCTTAAACTTACTATGTGAGTAATTTTAATCAATCAATATTTACATTCAATTGACTAAGTAAGATAAGTTAACTAATCTTAGCATGCATATGACTACTTTTAAACATTTATATTCAGTTGCATAAATTAACTAAAAATTGTTAACTGCTTCTGATGAAGATTATCTCGCAAATTAACTACTTTTATAATTTGGCCAAATAGTGCTCAATATTCAATCAACTAATCTCAAACTTGATCAACTAATCCAATATCCAATAAAGAATTGAAGATCATGAATGCTACTTTAAGTCGATCAACCTTGAAATTAGTCAATTAATTATTTTTTAACCATATAATTTTATTTCAGATCGACTAATTTGTATAAATATGGATGTTTTTTCATTCATGTCGTTTAATTTATACCTAACTATGTCTACGTACGGTAAAAGACAACTAAGCACCTTCTGGGCTACAAATAAGATTTTCGAGGTCCTTGATAAGTCATCAACCCAAACATGGCTATTCTACTCATCTAAGTGAGTTTGTAAGCTCCAATTTTCATATCCTTTTGTGTTCTTCTCAAGTTTAACTGCTCTCAAGTATTCATCTTTCTCCTAAGATAATCATGATTTTATTTTTATATGATCTACATGCTTTATGTGTGAGTTTGTGCATATGGTCTTATACTCTTGACTGCTATTTTATAAACCCTATCTCTAGGGGCATTTTGATTGACTCTATATAGAGTCACCATCTCTTGCAACTCTGATCATAACTCTCCACCTATATTAGGAGCTCCAGGGTTCTTCGTTCTATTATGAAAAATTCATTCTGATATTCAACTTGGTATTACAGAGGTTCTCCACTCTTGATTAAACTAAGACTCCACGGGTTTTGATAACATATTTTCAAGCATATTTACGCTCCTTATCACGGCTCCAATTCTAGGTCGTCGGATCCTCCCATATCCAGATCTGGTTATTCAACAATAATTTATTCAACAATCACAACTAACATTTAGAAACATACTGTGATTAAAAATATTAAGAAGGAAGCATTTAATATTTTTCCATTCACAAAATAAAGTTTACATGGTACATTGTCTCACTATAATCATTTACATGTACATCAGCTGGAAAGGAAATGCATAAAAAGATTGCCAATTATCTTATAGAGTGAGGCTATTATGACTAGCTAGATGGCTATTGTCCAAGGATGACTCTCCGATGTCTGTTGGGTTTTCAGAAATCATGGGGCAAAGATTAACGAGTACTAAGTAACAAATAAGAGAAGAGTAGAGAAGTAGTATAGTTTATCAAAACTTATTATACCAGAAAGTTTTATTTCTTCTTATTAGTTTAAGTCATATTCCTTATATTCCACGTCAGGGATTAGTCCAGGGGAAAACTCACCACTCATGGACTCCGAAGCTGTGAACACTTCAGGATTGGAGATTGCATTGATCTAGTGAGTTTATGTCATTGCACGTCACCTCAACCAATCCTCCAATACTACCCTGACAATTTCCTTTCCTTTTATTTTCCAGGGTTTCAAACCCTTTGCTTGATAAACAAAGAAATGCACCATCCTCGACGACCCAGTAGCTTAAAACCACAAGCTAACCTTTAATCACATATACTAGCGGCTTTAAATACATGTTATCTTAACCCAGCCACTATTCAACCACTCGTGCCTCCACATGGCATGACCACATCTTCAGTCAGTCAATCCACCTAATGACATCTGAGTACCACACATTGTAAATAATTTATTTCACATGCTCAACGTATCCAGGTAATTGTGTACCACATAGGTTTGGCATGCTGATGAACCGTATTTTCACCACAATAATGACCATCTTTTATCATAGCATAGATGGTGAAAATGGTTCAACAAAAACCATACTTTCGAATATGTGGAAGTTAATTTACTTGGTAAGTGTATCAAGGTCGAACACAGGAGCACATGCCTCTTAATCTATTTATCAAAAATTATTGATTAATTAACGAGTGAGCATTTTTTAATCCTAGGTCTTCATGCATATGCAAATAAAATGATGCAAGAACAAAGTAGAATGATGCATGGAAGAGATGCAATTTTTATTTGATTTTATGCAATTAAAAGATGATATGAAACATATTATATGATGAGATGAAAAAGAATGTATGCACGAAAAAATATATAGATATGCCCTAAAATAATCATATCAATGAGCAAGAAAATATGGATCAATTTCAGAGTCAAATTGAGCATTAAAGATGCTTAATAGCATTTGAATAAAAGAGCAGGAGACACTAAGCATATAAAAATGCAATCTTTTTCATAAAGTGTCAAAATAGGAAATTATTGATGCCATTAGGTAGATAATTAACTTTGTAACACAGTGAAACTAAAATAATGCGATTTGGAGTTAATATGCTCAAGATATGCTAAAAATATTACATGTGCATAAATGTAATAAAAATACATGGAAAAATAAAGATAACTATTACAAATGGGTCCTTGGAGGGACCCATTTGTAATAACCAAAACGGGTTGGGCCCTAATATAATTTTTCCCTGTAGCATGGGGGCATTTATGTAAATATGAAAACCCGGTGGGGGCTCCTCTGCAATTTGTCCAGGCATGCACGTGAAGCACGTGCACCTAGACCTGGGTGTAAATCCTGAAAAGCATCAGAGTGGCGCTGCAATTTGCCCAGCCCGCACGTGTGCTCCTCGTGAGCGGGCTAGGTTCGGAGGAGGTCGAGGCTCGATGTCAATTCGGGATGTAGCTCGGGCGTCATCAAGCACGGATGCCAAGTGTCAACCGTGCACTTTGGAAACATATTCTCTTTGACCGAGCCAAGCACTTCGTGGCCATGGCATAGAAATCGTCTGGACCGTCCGATCCATATGATCGGATGGTAGTTGTATCTCCTTGCTCCATCGCCTTCACCAGATGAGGCTATGCTCCGATGACTCTATCCTAGCTTCTCTGTGCTCCCCGAACCCCTCAGAAGATCGAAGAAGGTAGCTGATGTGCTGGCAAAGGGGATGGAAGCACAACAGAGATGATGTGATAGCTGAGGAGGCGGGATGATGCAGACAATTCAGAGGCAGAGAAGATGATCGGAGTAGGTGTGCGAAGTCCAATCAGTGAAGGCACATGCAGAGATGGTTAGCGGGGGGGGGGGGGGATAGCCGAAGCGGGGTGAATGGGTGGCAGACGTCGATGCGGAGAAGATGGATGCCTGTAGTGGGGTCTCCTCTGGTGGAGGTGAAGGAGACAACGTGAGATGGAAGGAGGTTGCGGAGGAGAAAGAAGGCGAGTGAAGAGGTCGACGAGGGTCGTGGATGACTGGTGAATGTGGAGGCGAGTCGAATTGATGGTGAAGATGTGTGTGCGTACGCGATTAAAATGGAGAAAACAAAAGGAAAATGGGGACCAAGTACTTGGAGGGTAGAGGAGGGAGACGATGGATGGAGGCTTGGGCTGAGGTCCCTAAGGGACCACCGGTCGTCGTGCGACCCGCTCAGCCATGGTAGGGTGCTCAACGACGGTGGAGCCTGCCGTGACATGGCCAAGTTGACCATGGGTCAACACCTGGATGAAGACCCATTATGGCCCCACGTCTGGCCTCTGTCTATCACGAGGAGGTGGAGAGGGGCTAGGGTTTAGGCTATAGATTGGCGGATGAAGAGTGACAGCGGTAGAGGGGCTGTTTTATAGGTGGTGAAATGTAGGCGTTATGGTGGTTGCAGTGGAGGTTTGTAACGACGATCTTTATGGCGTGGAGTTATGACGAGGGCCATTGATGGGTTGGTGAGGATGTCAGATGAGAGGGCTACGTGCGGGGGTCGTTAGGGAGTGGAGGGTGATGACTGATGAGGAGTGGTGGCTGGAAAATGAAGATGGCGTAGCTGTCATGAGGTGTAACGGCTGGGAGAGGGGGAGACACGAGGAGGAAGAAGGTTCGTGGACCGTTGGATCTCACGATCCAACGGCCCAGGAGGGGGGGTGAGTGAAGGGCGTGGATCAGATCTTAGGATCTGATCCTATGGCAAAGAAGTGGGCAGAGGCGATTGGCGTGGATCTGATCTGGGATCAGATCGTACGGTGGGGAGAGGAGTGATGATGTGGAGGTCACGAAGCCATTGGATGGCATCACCATCCAACGACTGAGGAGAAGGTGGGAGTGGGTGGCCTGGACCTGAATTTGGGATCAGATATGAGGGTTAAGGATGAGAGCACGGATAGAGGGTCAAGATGCAGGCGAGAGCGGCCATTAGACAGTGGAGAGCAGTGATCGGTGGTGCGAAGAGGAGGCGGCCACATGGCAGATCCAGAGGGCACCATGTGACCACTCTAGAAAAATCAATAAATACGAAAATAAAGAAAAAATAAAAAAGAAATAGTAGGAGGATGAATCAGGAAAAAGTCAAAACATGAAAGTTGTAAATATCATTGAGATTTACAAGTTTCATGTTGGTCAAAAAGCCAAAAGAAGTCATTTTTACAAAAGTTAATTTTTGCAAGCATTTTTAATGGGTAAAAACACTCTGTTTTGTGGTTTTGATATTTTTCTATTTTTAATTTCTTTTAAAATACAAGATAAATATGGACAATATTTAATCTATTTTTTAGGGATTTTTAATAAAATATAAAATAAAGAAAAAGGGTTAGTAACTAATACAATAAATTAGGGTTAGAAAATACATGCAAATTATACACATATTGTTCACAATATAATACAAGTTAATATTAATGATTTAATTGTTATTTCTATTGAATTCTTTAAGCAAGGAGAATAATAAATAGATTTTAACATGATGCATCCGAGATTCATCATACCCCTATACTTAAACTATGCTCATCCTCGAGCACCTAAAGAACGAAGGAGTCTGATTAATTCCTGACAGTGCATGGCTCAATTCGTTGAAGACCCTCAATTTGAGTGATCCTAAAATTTTGGATTCAATCATGCTCTAGTCAAAAGGAATCCAATTTCTCTAATTATCAGACTCTCTGCTTGTACATACAATATAAGAATATGAAAATTAGTGTACTGCATTCATGAGAATCGAGTCGAGATGTCACTCAACGTCCCAGTCCAGGAGACTCTCCTCTAGACCTAATCCTCAACACTAGGAAATAAGTCAGTTCTTGCTTCAATCAATCGTCTCATTAATTTACCATACTTAAACATGTAGATGGATGGCCAGATGATGGAGGGTATAGGATTGTGTCTATTTTTCTCTCTCTTACATTGGAACAATGTGCCTCTCAAGTGCATTATTACTCAATAATGTATTTTTGTTTGTTGATCAATGTGTCCGTCAAGAGAGTTCGGAGCCGTCTGCACTTGTTTTTTTGGGAGTACACCGGGGTGTGTTTCTTTTGAGTATATAAGATACTTTCGACACCCAGACTTGTAATGCTATACAATGCAGAGCCCTTTTTTGGTGCTAGCCCGACTCCTTGGTCCTAATAGCATTTGGTCCAAGTGGACACTTTGAAATGGTTGGGAGGGCTCGCCTTTGGTGGAAGCTCGTAGAAATTGTATTTGTAATGACAGGGCTTTTTCTTGTATGAGAGAACTTCTCTCGAATTTCATTTCAATGTTTGGCTAGCTCCACCGCTTTTACCAAGAGTTGACGTACACTGATCAACAATTTTAATTAGGTTTCATCACACCCTGGCACATAGGTTAATATCACATGATAGCATGCGAACTTGTTCACATACTGGCTAGGGTTTGGATGACACTCAGGTTTCTTGAAGCCTTCATTAACTTTATCCCATCAACGAGTATCATTAAATCGGGTCTAGACTCAAATCACTGGTCCCAGTTCCTCAAGTGATACCTCAACTCATCAATCATGTGGTTGTAAGAGTGATGTACTGATCATATTCGTTAGAAGGTAGAGATGAAGAGTGCAATATAGCGCTCAAATCTTTAAACTAGGGAAGTGTGGATTATTAAGTTCAAAAACCCTAATGACTAAGGCTGGCCAACTCAGACTCTCAAGATCTCAGAAATCAAGTATCCTCAAATCCTCAAGCCTTGAGTGATAGTGAATGTGTCAGGAATATACCAATTCCAGAGTTAGTGAATTTTTTGTGATTTTAATCTTTTTGTAAATTTTTATGAATTTTAATTTTTCATTTTTTAATTCTTAAGAGAAATAATGATTGGCCCATGCTCATATGAATAGTTGCATCTACTTCCAGCCAATATGGGTGTAAGTACGGACCGTTAGATGGCTATCCATGTTACTTGAGGATGGAACCAACCACTTTGCTAAGGAAGATCGTAGTTCCCTCACTGAAAAGTAGCTACTCATTTTAAGCCTAGTAATCAAGGTCTCTACAAAAGATTTTTTTTTATTTTCCAGATTTTTTATGGGAAATTTTGTAAAGGTTAATTTTATTTACAAAAAGTTAATCCCTCAATTTTAAAAAGATTTTTACAGCAATTTTTTTACAAAAAAATCAATTCACAGGTAAACTTAAACCTAGCTCAAAAAGTTTTCAAAAATTTTTAACATGCGAGCTATGGCTAAAGTATATATATAATAAGATACGATATACCCCCTATACTTAACTTTTGCTATGTCATCATAGCACAAGTGATATGAAGCCATAGCTATGGTTAAAAACAAGGTGATATAGCAGAACTGAGTTAGAGGTCCCCCCATACTTAGGTCAAAAATGACCCAAGTATAAGAGGATAGATAGAGGGAAGGTTGATTGGTCAGATCCCCCTATACTTAGGTTGAAAATTGCCTACGTATCGGATGTGGAGTTTGGGTTGGGGACCCGTGGTTTGTTGGGTTAGAGGGGGCATTTATATAGATGTTTGTCGCTTGAAGATGGGGGGTGAGTGAATTTTTACAGAGATGGAGAGGAGGGGGTGTATGCACTGTGATGGATGTGCGGGGGAGTGGCAGTGTGGATTTTTAGAAATGGAAGGATGAAGGGGGGGGGGGGTGAGTGAATATACAAAGATGTGTGTGTGTGTGGGGGGGGGTAGATCATGGAGTGATCTATACTCTTTTTTTCTCCTTTTTTACACACGCTAGCCCTCAAATGAGGACCTCTATAAATGTACATGATATATATTTTTTTACAACAAAATGCATGAATGAAGAGATGACTAAATTTCCTTGAATCCTTCTCGTTCTTCTTTTGTGGACCCTCGCAGTAGGAGTTCCCAACTCCACACCTACATGGGTCTCAAGTATCCTTGATCTCCATGAACCCTGCCACAAAAGAAATTGTTAGAAAATATCAAGAAAAATTATCAATACATGATGCAAATACAATGAGAAGACCTGAAAATGTTCACATCAAAAGTAATTCACCAAAATTCGACAAACTGATAAAGGTGAGTTGTGTCCCAAGCAATGACACCATTTGATGAATCGTATTTCCACCACATTAATTATCATATTTTATCGTGGTATATGTGATAATATTGAAGGTACCAAAATTCTACAAACAGATAAAGGTGAGCCATGTCCCCAACAACGACACCATTTGGTTGGCGCCTAAGACATGGCCAAGTTCATCATCATTGCCATTGCATGATGCCATCTTGTGTCCACAACAATGACACCATTTGGTTGTCACCTAAGACAGGGCCAAAACCCTAGCCCATCTCCACCTCCCTGTGATAGACGGAGGTTGGACGAGGGGCCATAATGGGTCTCCGACCTGGTGTTGACCCATGGTCAACTTGGCCATATGGGCTGTGGTCCCTCCATACTAGGCCAACGACACAACATCGTCCACTGTACTTTCTGCCATAAAAAATGGCACTGTGAGGTTTTTTGCTACAACAGGCATGCCTATCCAACTTCTGTTGTCGAGCTGTCACTATCGAGGGTGATGGAGAGTCTATGGCAGTCCCAAAAAAGGACTTTGATGATCTACTTCTTCATGCTCGTTTTGACACCAACGTTTGGGTCATCCCTCTCTCCATAAACTGCACTGAGTTCTTCCTTAGCTTCCTCCCATTATCAGTATAGAGTGCGAGGCATGACAAAGCACCACCTGAGTTCTTTTCCTTTGTCTGGTATCATCCACTCCAGTACCCTTTTCGATCTTGTTCATCTTGACATATGAGGACACAACCGATACCCCGATCATCTAGGAAATATATGCTATCTTGTTCTTGCGGATGACTTTTCTCGTGTATCATGAAACTTTTTATTGAAAAATAAGCCTGATGTTTTTTCTATTATTGATTGATATAAATGAAATAAAGACTCAAGTTGGTGCCTGTATCAAAATTAATAGGTTTGACAATGTTAGAGAACTTCTCATTATATGCAGTATTTTTATCTTCTTGTAGGATATTGCATCATACTATCTGTGCTCATGCATCCTAACAAAATGGAGTTGTTGGACATAAACATCACATCCTTTACATCTCTCACACCCTAATCATTGAATATTACGTTCTCTCGATATATTGAGGAGATGTAGTCATTATTACCATGCTTCTTATCAGTCATATGCCCTCTACATCTATTGATGAGCATGTTCCTATTGAGGTCTTTTTCCCAGGAAAGTCATCTTCCACATTCCTCATGAAGTCTTTGAGTATGCGACATTTGTTCACCTACTTGGTCCAAGCAAAGACAAATTGGCTGCGAGAGCTACCAAATGCGTTTTCTTTATGCCGAGAATCAAAAGGCTAATGGTGCCATGACCCTCGGTCCATATTGTTTACACCAGTTTATGTTACTTTTTAAGTCCCTTTTTACTCCATGTTTGAACACATGTGTCTCCTCTACATTCGATAATACATATTGCTCCTCTTCCAATTCCTATTTCACATGATGTTCCATACATAGCCACTTATCAGTAGACACACCTCATCTGAGCTGGCACCATCTTTCCCTCAGATATTTCCTTCGATTGAAGTTTTACGAACTGATGACATTTTTACTTCCATAGACAAAACAACATGTGTAGGAGGTGATCAAGTGAGTGTGCAGTTGACCTCCCTATAGCTCTTGGGAGGGGGACCATGCATTGTACTGAGCACTCCGTTTCATCTACAGTGTCCTTTTTTTGACTAGGACTCTCGTATAAATAGTTCTCCGAAGCGCTATATGACACAACTATCCCTCCATGACGAGGCTCTTCATGGTTCCAGACAACGACAAGCAATGGAAGACAAGATGTCAACATTGCTTCCACACAATACTTAACAGCTCATGGATCCACCCGGTAATAGTTAGGTGGTGGGATCCATATGCTTAGTACAAGGCTCAATTAGTAGTAAACGGTTTTACACAAACTTATATTGTTGGTTTCTTTGACACATTCTCTTTAGTCGCTGGTTTCTCCACAATGCGGGTTCTCACGATTGTCACAGTAAAGTCGACCAGCCTTTGCATCAACTTAATGTAAAGAATGGCTTTCTATAGGGAAACCTTTAGGAACTATACATGCAATGACCTTCCATCTTTGATGCTTAAGGAAAGTGTTAGAATGTATGCTTGTTATACAAAGCTATACATGGACTCAAACAAAGTTGTCATGCATGATTCGAGAAATTATCAGAATGACTAGAGAGTATAGGTCTCAACATACCACTCTTTTTTCATAGAAGAATGGAAAATGAACTATGATAATGCTTGTTTATGTAGATGATACACTGGAGATGACTCTGATGACATTATGGATGTAAAGTACGGTTGTGCTACCCTCATTGAAGTAACATAAGATATCGAAGCTTTTCCAACAAGAGAGAAAATAAAAACTCGCACAACATTATGTTCATAGAAATGATTATTAGCAACGAGTTTTTTTTACATAAAAAGCAACATATATTTGTGGTTTGCTTGTTTCTTTTATTTAATTTAAATTTAAACCTGTCGATCAGAAACACCTCTACACAATTCAACCTCTCTTCTTATTTTAAATCATACATACAGAAATCGTGACGATGTTATTGTCGACCACTTTGAAGGATAAGAAACAAAATACAGATGAAGTTTTAAATTTAATAATGTCATAGAGTGAGTAGATTGTGACGATACACTTCTTGAATCCTCTATCAAAGTTTCTTGGATATATTATCCACGAACTTTTGTCATAAAAAAAAACTCATGCAAATTTTAGCAACTTATGATGACTGTCTTCATTGACCTAAATTATGCATACTGAAATCAATAACATATATTGTTGATTGTCATCAAAGGACAACCGGACAAGGCACCCTAAGTTCTTGAAATAAATAAATTCGAATAGCACTTTCTTGTCCATTGAGTTTTTTTCGCAAACATTTATTTTGGCACCTCTTTCAAGCGAGGGATATGACATACGAAGGAAGGAACAAATACCATATAATCAAAAACAATAAACTCATGTAATCGCTTTATCTCGGGAGTGTTTATCCCCAAAAAGGATGACCTATCTGCCATGAGGCCCAAGAGAAATAACTGCCAGGGAACCGAGACAGGCGTTATTTGCAGTGGCAATGTCCGAGAACGAAACGAGGTCTTTTCCACATCAAAGTAGCCACCGGCCAATATAAATTTCCCTTCTCATCCAATAAAAAACGACCAACGCACATAGCTGCTGCGCAGCAGCACACCTCTCCGATCCCCTTCCACCTCCCCGTCCCCACTCCCCCCCTCCCCACTCCCATCCCCCACCACCACTCCGATCGACCAAACCATCCCCACCGTCCGATTCTTCCCAGATCCCGCGATGCCCCTCTCTCCCCGCGCCCCCACGCCGTCGGATCTCCGCCGTGCCCGCCCCCCCACCCCCTTGCTCCGCCTCTCCTCCTCCCTCCAGGACCTATCCTCCTACTCGAAGCTCGACCTCGAGGAGGGCTCTCCTTCCCCACCTCCCCCCTCTCTTCATCCAGCTTCTCCAAGGACAAGGCCCCTCTCCCCTCTTTTCGCCGCCGCCGCTGCGCCACGGCCGCCATCTCCGCTCTCTGCCTCCTCTCCCTCCTCTTCCTCGTCTACGTCTGCGCTCTCTACGTCTCCCAGTACCGCGCCCGTGGTGCCCCCAGCTACTACGTCGTCATGGACTGCGGCAGCACCGGCACCCGCGTATACATCTACGAGTCCCGCCTCAATTCCAACTACCGTACCGCATCGAAGCCCCCCGCTGAACTCCCGTTCAACCTCCACCCCCTGCCCAATGACATGCATAACATACCCGGTACTAGACCCACCGGCAGTGCCTACCGCAGGATGGAGACGGTGCCCGGACTTGACAGGCTCGTGCACAACGAGATTGGACTGCGTGCTGCGATCTCGCCACTCTTACGGTGGGCGGAGAAGCAGATCCCCGCGGGGGCTCACCGGAGGACATTCGTCTACCTTTATGCAACCGGGGGAGTGCGGTGGCTGCCGCAGGCGGATTCGGAGTGGATTCTGAACAAGGCACTGGATGTATTGAAGAAGTCCTCGTTCGTGTGCAGGAGGAGTTGGGTAAAGACTATTAGCGGGATGGAGGAGGCTTATTTCGGCTGGATTGCTATCAATTATAATATGGGAATGTTGGGGTCCGTGCCCGCGAAGGAGACGCTCGGTGCACTCGATCTCGGCGGGTCGTCTCTCCAGGTTACATTCGAGAACGAGGAGGTTACTAGCGATGAGCATAGTCTGAGCCTGCACATTGGATCTGTTTACCATCACCTGATTGCGTACTCATTGTCGGGGTACGGGTTGAATGATGCGTTTGACAAATCCGTGGCACATCTTCTCAAGCAACTACCAAAGAATGCGACCAACAGTAAACTAAAGTTGAAGCATCCATGCCTGAATAGCGGCTACAAGGAGAGGTATGTTTGCTCGCAATGCGTGGGATTTGTGCCAGAAGGGACCTTGTTGGAAGTCACGGGAAAAGGTCGCAAGGGTGTTGCCATTGAATTGGTTGGCGCCCCTCAGTGGGAGGATTGCAGCGCTCTTGCCAAATCAACCGTGAACTTGTCAGAGTGGCCTGGTGCAAACTACGGCATTGATTGTGACATCAAGCCATGCGCCCTTGCGGATAATCTGCCTCGGCCACACGGGCATTTCCATGCCATGTCTGGGTTCTTTGTGGTTTTCAATTTCTTCAACTTGAGCTCGGATGCCACACTTGATGACATGTTACAGAAAGGCCAGCAGTTTTGTGGGAAAAAATGGAAAGTCGCAAAGAACAGCGTCAAGCCGCAGCCGTATATTGAACAGTATTGCTTCCGGGCACCGTATGTTGCCTCTTTACTGAGAGATGGCTTACACATCGGGGATTCTGAAGTGGTTATTGGCTCTGGGACCATTACTTGGACGCTGGGAGTTGCATTACTGGAGGCTGCTCAGGCATTCTCTCGGCAGATGACTTTGGCGAACCACATGATGATTCCTGGAAGCTTAAACCCCATGATTCTTGTTTTCATGCTTTTCACGTCATTGATGCTTCTCGGTGCAGTCTTACTTGTGAGTAAGCGGCTGCGTACTGTTTTCCGTAGATCATATCTACCGCTTTTTAGACGAAGCAATGGAACTGGTGGTTTCCAGTACCGGGGTTCTATCAATTCAGGTAATTATTTCTCCATCTAACCGATTGAGTACATTCTCTAATAGTTTTTTTCCGCATGTCCTAGTTTATCAACAGTTAAAGTTTTTTCTTCAACAAAGTAATAAGAGTTTTATTTGTGAAACTTCTGCGTTGGAAGTCGAATAGATCACTGACTTCTAAAATATTCTTTGTTGAGTTGAGGTGAATGCTGAGAAGAGATATACGCAAACAAATTGTATTCATTGCCATTTAACCTAGGGATGCATTATTGTGGATACAATTTCAAATATCTTATTATGAATTATAATCAAGATGTTCTTGAATAAAGTCTAATCATAAATATTGAAGACCTCTTAGGAAGGACTAGATGGTTACCACCCTTTTCCATATGCTACAGCCTACAAGAGTCTTTATACATAGGTTAGCAATGGTACTCAATTTCCATGGTCAAAAGAAAATAGTAAAAATGAAAGCAAAAGGAACACATTTCCCGTTGAGTAGTTCCTTATATTTGTGCTTCTACTAGAAAACTTTGGAAATTTGAGAAACTTACATTTTCCCCAAAGGAAAACGGATGAAAAGTGCGAAGAGGAAAAGTGCAAAGTTGGGTATTTGTTTGAATTGATAAGTGAGTTCCAAGAAAATTGATTCCAACCTATTTATGATTTATGGGTAGGATGGACAGTATTTGGTGGTTGTGTTTTTTTTGTGTGTGTGTGTGTGTTTGTGGATGGGGAGGGGGGTTGATCTTTGTTTTGGGAAATTAACAGATAAACCAGACTCTACAAAAAATGATAATTATGTAGCGTGAGGTAGTTAGGAACTGAGGAGGACAATATTGAGGCCTCTCTTTTGTGAAGGGAAACTAAACGGTGAAAAATCATGACCATGCTAGATGGATTTGCAATGTTGGGGATTTAAGAAGGTTGGCAGACCGAGTTAGTTGTTATAAATCAATATTTCTCCATTTGCACAATATAACTTGCTAGAAATAATATCGAGGGAATCAACAAGTGAATTTATAAGAAAAATCGAGTTCCATACCAACAACAATGGAGGCAAGTAGCCATATTCACATTAAAATAGAAATTGAGTGCATATAGCTATTGGAATAAAATTCAAATATCGAGTGGTTTTGGAGTGAAAATTAAATTTCTTGGACTCGAATATCTGGTGAATACATATATTTTCTAGAAGGTAGATGGTGGTGTATATAAACAAACAAGATTTACTTTTTGGTGTTGTGAACAGTGGTAGTAACCGAGTATACACGGTTAAAGTAGAATCCCTCTTATATTAAAGGGAGAAAACCGCATGAACGATGACATAGGGGCATCAAACAAATGTTTTAAGTATTTACTATGTATGAAGCAAAAGTGGGGTGCATACATTTTTTTATAAAAAAGAGGGGTTAACTAGATCCATATACAAGACCTGCATAACAAGTTATGACACTTTCCCTCAAGATGGGACATAGATGTCCGTCATGCCCAACTTCTCTACATATATCTCACGTTGCGCACCATCGGAAGACCTTTGATGAATATATGGTTAGACTATTCCTCTTATCTAATAAAATATACGAAACCTTGCCAATATCGATATTCTCTTGAACGAAGTGTTTGTCATTCGATCATGTCACATGATGTTATTCACAAGATTAAGAGCAACTTATCATGACACTATTTCACTAATAATTCAATGGGGATTCTAATATTATAGAGTATGTTGAAGTTGGAGCATCTCCGCTACGTCAAGGCTCGAGGGCTATTATAAGGTACTTTGCTTAACTTGGAATTCAACTACATTCCCTGGAACAAGAAAAAATGCAAGTGGAGTCTTGTTGAATATCATGGGACAGTAATGACCCAAGTTACTACGACCCTTGAGACGACTACCAATCAAACCCATACTCTATTCATAACGCACCATGTTCAATTACCCAATACTTAATATAGGGGGTTCAAATGAAAGTAAGCAACTATATTTTGAAGGACAATCTCTTACATCCTTTCCAAGAGCAATAGGGGATTCATCTAGTTGTTATTTGAAACATAGGCAGGTAATTCATGTGAAATGGCTTCTTATGCTTGATGATCTTGATCTAGATCATATGGGGAAGATAAGCTTGGATAGGATCAAATCTCGCATCGCTCTTGGCTTTTTTGTCTGACCTAAATATCTATCCTCTATGTCGGTCTGCTTCTATGCCACATCATCACCAACATAATCCATGCCCTTACTTTTACCATGACTTGAATCTTAACCATAACCTTACCTTTAAAGTCCCGAATGCTGGAATATCCTCACATCCTCCCTTTATTAGAAAAATATACAGCTCTTATATTTCCTTTCTTGTTTCGAAATCGAATAACCACATAAAAATCACACCACATTCTCCCCTTACTTGAGCTTGGATCGAAATATCTTGATATATCCACGATATATTAGTGATATATCCATATCGACAAGTCAGGGGTACTGCTATTACCTTTGATATCGATATCGATCAATATAAAGTGATGTATCAACGATATGCCATATTTTATCTTTCATGTTTTTATCTTTCTGTCATTATGCTCTGTTTATCATTTTGTCAGGGAGTAGGGTTCCACGTTAAATTCTTTGTTTTCTTCTATGTTTTATCTTTATGTCATTATGCTCTATTTATCATTCCGCTTCCGCTTCTTATTTTCTAATATGGTATCAGAGCGGGTATGATTCTCGAGGATTTTAAGTTCTGTAGTTTTTATTCGAGATTCGTTTCGTTGGAGTTCTTGTTATCAAAGATGTGATATTTGAAGATCGCAACGTGTTCCAGTTTCTAGGGTTTTCTTGAAACCCTAGCTGCGCTTCAAAGATTTCTATCGGCATCTGCAAGCATCGATCCTCTTCTTAGTTCAAGGCTGTGGTCGTGTAACCCTTCAAGCAATTTCCAGGCGCAGACACACATCTCCAGGCGTTGCTTCCTTCATGTGCGATCTTCATTCGCGATCTGAGACCTCTCGCAGACCCTCTCATCGTTGCGGAACCCTCTGGTGCAAGGGCTCCAAGCGGCAGGCGGCCATCTTCGAACCCTTCAGGCGGAGGCTTCCAGGCAGCACCGCCCCCGCAGGCCCGCATGCGGCACATCTCAGGCGCGCCGCCTCTTCTCCTGCTGCCATCCTCTCCAGTCGCGCGCTGGCGGCGCACCTCAACCATCGCGCGCATAGGCGCGCAATCTTCTTCAGAAGCCACTGACGGCGAGCCCTAGCCGCGAGCCCCTCCCGAAGTCGCCCATCGAGCCCCAACATGCTTCATCTCTCGCCGCGGCAACATCGACCCCATCAGTTCGCATCTCCAGATGAGCGCCTTCCTGGCCAGGCGACGCCACCGTGCGGCCTTCGCGCTGCCCCAGCCCTCCTCATCGTGGTAGGTGGTTGTGAGTGGTGCTCGAGCATGGATCGAAATATCCTGATATATCCACGATATATTAGTGATATATCCATATCGACAGGTCAGGGATACTGCTATTACCTTTGATATCGATATCGATCGATATAAAGTGATGTATCAATGATATGCCATATGGTATCATTGATATTAATAAAATTTTAAGTATTTAATGCAAAATTTCCATCATTTCGAGTTATAACATTGATATCGAGTCGATATCGACGCTCAATCATCTATATCAACCATGCTCGTTGACTTCGCTGCTTCTTTTATAAGGAAAGAAGCTTGGAAGATAATTTTTTATTAGTTAAGATCTAAAGTTGATTTATTGAGATTTTCTAGTTATTCCCCATATTAACACATTTGGAAACAAATCCGATAAGATTTTTTTTTGAAAGCAGAACGGTTCGGGGGAGATACGTGTCGGTGTTCGCCCCAAATTTATTAAAAACGAGAAGAGGGAGATGGGAGGAGAGGTACAAAATGATACAAGCACCCGGGAACAAGAGGGTCCCTGTCAAAAACACAGCCCACCACCCCAACAATCACTCGCGACTACAGCATCACCGTAGCATCCACTCAACCAGAATTAACTCCACATGCGCTAAAACGTTTTCCCTGTACCACCTTTGGCCCCTGAAAATCTTGGCGTTCCTAGCGAGCCATAGAGCCCAGATGCAAGCAAGGGGGCGGAGCAGCTCCCGTCTTTCCCGATCCGCATGAGAGCGCAAAGTGATCCAGAACGATTCGGCCGAAGAAGCGTCCACCCAAGATACATTGAGTCCCTCCCAAATGGCGATTGAACACGGACAACAGAAGAACAGGTGTTGCAAGGTCTCCAGCTCGCCGGTACACAGCACACAATCCATGGAGCCATCCCCCGATAGGAACATAGCACATCTATCTCGGGTCAGCACCCTACCGCGTCGCAGTAGCCACAAGAAAAAAGCCACCTTCTCCGGCAAGTTTAAGGTCCACAGCCATCCCAGATCATTGCAGAGTGTGGTTCGATCGGAGATTGGTTGTTGGGAGATGATCTTGAATGCCCGCCTCGAGGTGAAGGCGCCGTCACGCCAGATCCAGTGATCCCTCCCAGTGGATGGAGTTGGCGCATCCCTAAGCTGCTGTAGGAGACGTAAGAGGTCATCAAAGCGTTCGTCGGAGAGGTTGGCCGCAAAGCAAGGGAACCAGCTGCCCCCGGCCCAAGTGGAAGCCACCGTAGCACCAGAGTTAGTCGCCAAGGCGCAGAGGCGAGGGAAGGAGTTACCGAGTGTGGCGTCTCCCGCCCACGCGTCGTGCCAAAAAAGGAAGGAGTTTCCATCACCCAGCACCCGCTTGAACAGATGAGAAAAACGCGTAGCCGCCGAGGCGATTCCCCTCCAAAAAGGCGTCCCAGAACGCGAAGCGTCTGCATCTCGCAACATGTCCATCCCGATGGAGAGAATATCACGTAGCATAGAGGGAAAGAAGCCAGAGTCGGTACCCCAAAGCTTGCTGACCCATTTAATCATGAGGGCATCGTTTACCAGATTCAGGCTACGAATCCCGAGCCCACCATCGCACTTCCTTTTCGCAACATCCTTCCATGCCACGAGATGGATGCCCCGCGATGCGGAGCCCCTTCTCCCCCATAGAAAAGTCCGCATAAGGCCCTCGAGCCTCCTCCTGATCCCCGCCGGAATGGCCCAATTCGACAAAAAATAATTTGGAATGGCGGCCAGAACCGACCTGATGAGCACAAGACGCCCACCCCTGGAAAGCATCGCCGCACCCCAACCAGTAAGCCTTCTCTCCGCCTTATCCATGACCCTGTTCCAATGGGACAATCTCGCCCTTCTCGCGCCCAGAGGAAGGCCCAGGTAATCAATTGGAAGGGTAGAGGGGGAGCACCCCAGAATCATGCCACAAGCCGCCGCATATCTATCATCCCAAGCGAAAGGGATCAACTTGGACTTGGAGTGGTTGATGCGTAACCCCGAGAGCTCGCTAAAGATGGCAAAGGTGACAGCCATTCCTTTAACCGCCTCCAGACCCCCCTCAATGAAGGCGATTGTGTTGTCCGCATACTGGAGTGTAGGACAGTTGCTGTAGTTACACGAGAAACCGGATGAGAAGCCCCTCGCAATCACCCGATCCGCCATTCTCGGGAGAACATCAGCGGCAATGACGAAGAGCAAGGGTGCGAGAGGGCATCCCTGCCGTACACCCCTCCTTGGTTGGAACCGGCTCCCAACGAAACGACCATTCAACATGATCGAAAAGGATGCCGTAGAAACGCATCGGCGCATCCAGGAGATCCAAATATTAGGGAATCCGCGAGCACGTAGCACAGACCAAAGGAAGCTCCAGTCCAAAGAGTCATATGCCTTTGCGAAGTCGACCTTCCAAAGAAAGCCATGTTTCTCTCGTCTCACCCAGCTATCAACCATCTCAGATGCAAGGGCCGACACATCGGAGATCGAGCGGCCGGGGATGAATGCCACCTGTGAAGGATGTATCAGAAAATCTAAAAGTACCGCCAGTCTCCTCGCAAGCACTTTCGCAACAATCAAGTATAGAGCATTCGAAATTGCAATAGGGCGATAGTCATCAATAGCAGTTGGAGATTGAGATTTCGGAATTAGAACAATAAGAGCCCTATTAATCCCATCGAAGCCAAAATTCCCCGAGGAGAATTCCACGACAACCTCCCAAACATCATGTCCCACCACATCCCAAAAATCCTTGTACAAGGCTATAGGGAAGCCATCGGGGCCCGGCGAGGCATCGACATTGAGATCCCATACAGCAGCCTTTAATTCATCGATGGAGAAGGCGCGTGTCAGCTCCGCACATTGCGCGGAGGAAAGGATAGGAACATCCTCCCCCAGCCAGCGCCAGCGCCTAGGCAACCGAACCGAAGAGAAGTCCCTGAAGTATTCCGCCACCGCATTCCCAATCGCGTCGTCACCCACCACCTCGCGCCCTCCAACTGTCATGGAGCGAACCAGATTTGACCGCTTCCTGTTTGAAGCCGTTCTGTGGAAGAAGGAGGAGTTTGCGTCGCCCTCTTTAATCCACCTCAACTTCGCACGCTGTCGCCATTCCGTGACCCTCTTCCTCTCCTCCTTCTCAACCGCAACCATCGCCGCCGACCTGGAAGCCAACTCGTCATCACGGAGCTCCCTCAGCCCCTCCAAGGAGTCCAAGTCGTTGACGATAGCCTCCGCCTCCTTCCTTGCCGCAAGCCTAGCCTCCCGCGATCTTTTCTTGAAGTGGGACAGGACGCCCCTCAACCGCTCAAGCTTCTTGCGTAGCCTGACCACCGCCGATCGACCTTCGCAAGGTTCCGCCCAAGAGGAAGCCACCAGCACGCGGAAATCGTCCTCAAGCAACCAACATCTTTCGTACCTGAAGAGCCCTGCCCGTGGAGAAGACACCTGTGACTCCCAGACAATTGGAGAATGGTCGGAAAACGCGCGAGGACGCGAGAGGACCGACGCCAAAGGGAATAGATCCATGAATGCCGTGGACGCGAAAAACCTATCGATGCATGATTTCGAAGAAGAGTTCCTCCATGTGAACCTGACGTCCGTCGCCGTTAAGTCCTGTAGTGCCAAGTCATTGACGAAAGCCTTGAACTCCGCCGAGCCCGGGTCTGAACCCCCCCTGAACCGGGGTCTATCCGCCGAATGGAGCGTGACATTAAAATCTCCTCCGATAAGCCAAGGCAGCCCCGCGTGGCTCACGGAGGCGTTGCGAAGCTCCTCCCAGAGCTCCTTCCTTCTCGCCGCGTCGCAAGGGCCGTAGGCGCAGGTGAGAAGGAAGGAGAGAGAGTCGTCCTTCCTGGATAGCAGGACCGAGATGGAGTGGTTTCCCTTTACAGAAGAGACGAGGGAGAACCGAGAAGACTTCCAGGCGATAAGCACCCCTCCCGCACTCCCCGCCGCAGGGAGAGCAGAGAATTGATCAAGATCCCCTGCCCTGAGGGAGCGCCAAACATCATCGTCCATAGAGGCCAGCTTGGTTTCTTGAAGGAGGACAGCGTCGCACCCCCACTCTTTGAATCTGGAGCCCAGGGTATTTCTCTTAGCCGCATCCCCCATCCCCCGAACGTTCCAGGAGAGGATCTTCATTTAGCAACCTCGTTGAGACCCCCTGAAGGTACCACCCCCGCCGCTTCCGCCACCGCCTCTTCGAAGGACAGGCAAGTGTGGTGCTCTCTAGACCGCGACCTCGCGGTCCGTCTTCTTCTGTAGCGTTTGCAAGATCTCTTCGACGAATCGATTGGTGTAGCCATGTCAAGGAGGGACTCCGGGTCCCCCACCGAACTCGAGGCCGCATGAGAGCTCCCCATCATTGCCGAAGCCCCAGCCTGAGGCGCTGAAGACCCCGACCCAGCCTGCTGCGCGGAAGACTCCAGGTGGTGGTCGATAGAGAAAGAGCCTGAGTGCGGTGCAAGGAGCACGGGAGAAGAAAGGGGCAAGGCGCCCTGGTCCGACTGTTGAAGAAGGTCGAGAAGGGGGCCCGAACCCGAATGTGCACCCGCCCGACCCGGGCCTGAGGATGGATCCGGCTGCGGAAGAAGGTTCAGAGGGTGGACCGGATCCGAAATAGCACTCGCCCGACCCGGGGCAAAGGATGGATCCGCGTTGGAGAAACGGATCAGGCCTGCGTCAGCAACCCGAGGTACAGATTGACGTAAGGCTCCGAATGATGATGAAGCGGCACGCCCAAGAATGGAAGCGCCAGGAGAGAAGATCCGAAAGGCAGAGGCGTGCGACCCCACCGAGAATGTCAAATCCGCACCGAAAGACGTGCACCTACCCTCCACCTCATCCCAACCGCCTGCCACGTCCCCCCGCGTACTCCCGAGGGCGGCTACCATGCAACGATGCCATGCGGTGGGATGGCCATCACGTACATCAGGGGGGGAGGGCCTTACGTAAACATCATAGCAAGGTGCACCCTCGAGAGGCGCCCCCAGCTGCGGCGAGAATAACGATGCCACCCCCCACCGTGGCTGCGACTCCTCGGAAAACGAAACGATGCTGTTGCCGGTCTCCCCCACCGAAGCCCGCCGCTCCGGCAGGGAGGGAGGCGGCGGTGGTTGCACCACAGAGAACTCAATTCTACAGAAGAATCTTCCCAAATTTAACACTTCAAAGAACACCTGCCCTGCCGCCCTGTCCAGGAAAGCCTTGTTGCACTCCATAAGGATCTTCGTTGCCTCAGGATCATCTCCAGGTGCTAGGCCGTCGCCGGTAACGGCTAGCACCTCACCCCACCTTCTTAGAGGACGCCGAAGGCAATGAACGGATCGCGATAAGAAAGGGACCCCCCTGACCTCGGCAACGCAAACCTCCAGGTTGGAGCAGGCACCGTCTGCGAAGCGCAGATCTCTCCAAACGATCCCTCCATGCGGTCCTGCTCGGATCAGTCGGGAACGCTGGTCCCCAAGAAGACCTCTAACGCCGCATCTTTTCGAACCCAGCAGGAACAGGTCTCCCGAGAAGCTCGTCCCCAGAAGCTCAAGAAGAGTCTTTTCCACCTCCTCCAAGGAGAGGCACCGGTCGAGGAAGACCCCTACCAGCACCCGACCTTGGCGCGCCACACCAGCCCCCCCCTCCGATTGAGCTGCACCCCCCGCTCCCCCCGTCCCCTCCATCGAGGCGCTCCCTTCGAACTGCACCCTCCGCCCCCCCCCCCCCCCCCCCCCCCTTCCGAATGAACTGCAGCCCCCGCTCCCCCCGCTCCCAGAAGCACCCATCACCCTTCCAACTTCGAACTTCACCCTTGACGTGGGAGCAGCAAGCATGGGAAAGCCATCTCTCCTTGAGCATCCGACACCTCCCGCCGAAGAACGCGGTCCTCTCCCCGCGACCACCTGCGCGAAAGACCTGGGTGCAGAGCTCGAGGCAAAACCTTCTGCATGCAGCCCCCCCGAGCCAGCAGCACTCCCTCGAAGTGAATGGCCACCGAGAGAGAAACCGACAGCCCCCCGAGGTTGTGCACCACACCCCGCTTGCTTGTGCACAAGGCCACCGCAAGAAAAGCATCGAGGCCTTGCCGCATAGACCGAAGCTAAGTGGCCCTTCACCCCGCACCGCCAGCATGTGCGACCAAGCTTCTTGTGAGAGACCGTCACCCAAGCTGGATCCTTTAGAAGCTTCTCCTCCCCTTCGGCAGCCACGAACTGGGGACTGACTTCCTGTGAGGACGAAGCGCAGCCCTTCCCCTTGTCCCTCTCGATAGGAAGGAAGTGCACGATCGCCTTCCCCGTCGCCCTTGGAGTCGCCCTCTGAGTCGCCCTTGGAGTTGCCATCCGGTTTTCACAAATCCGATAAGAATTACTAACCAAATTTATGATAAATTATTGTGATATATCAACGATATGTCAGTATCATTAGAGGGATGGTTTAAATATTCGAATGTATACTGAGTTCCAAGATATCACCCGATATCCCGCGAGATATTGACAAAATATCAGTAATTCCAAGATATCACCTGATATCCTACATGGTGCCTCTTTATAAGAACAAAGAAGACATTCAAAATTGTTTATATACAAAGTTATCAAGCTGTTAAGTCACACTATGAAAATTTGGGAATGTATGATCGAAAGAAGGTTGAGGTAAGTTTTCAAAGTAAAAGAAAATCAATTCGGAGCAATGATAGGTCGCTCAACTATTGAAGTCATTCATTTGTTGAGGAGAACAATGGAGATTTATAGAGCTAAAAGGAAGAACCTCCATATGTTTTTTTGATCTGGAGAATGCTTATGATTCTGTCCCACGAGAGATATTGTGGAGAGTTTAGAGAAGAGGCAAGTGCATGTCCCATGCATTAACCTCATAAAGGATATGCATGATAGGGCTTTATCTTGTGTAAGAATCCGGTCTGGGAAGACTGACTATTTTGACATCAACACTGGTTTACATCAAGGTTCAGCTTCGAGTCCATTTCTCTTTTACTTTGATTATGGACGAGTTGACAAGTCACATTTAGGATGAGATACCTTGGTGTATCTTATTTGCTAATGATATTGTGTTGATTGATGAACTATAGATGGAGTAAATGAGAAGCTTGAGGTATGGAGACATGCATTAGAGAATAAAGGATTTCGTATAAGTAGGGCTAAGATTGTATACACGGAGTGCACCTTTGATGGAAGCAATGGTGAAGGAATCGAGGTAAAGATTGGTGACAATAACATTCGGAAGAGAGATTCTTTTAGATATCTGGGATCTATTTTGCAACATGATGGGGAAATTGATGGAGATGTTACTAATAGAATAAATGTAGGCTGGCTAAAGTGGAGAGGAGCCTCTGTTATTCTCCGTGATAAGAAAATTCCTTTAAAAATCAAACGAAAGTTTTATAAAGCAGTCGTGAGACATGCTATGCTCTATGAATCTGAATGTTAGCCTGTGAACCATAGACATGTGCAGAGAATCGCTGTAGCAGAAATGAAAATGCTAAGGTAGATGTGTGGACATACACATAAAGATCGGATTCGAAATGATGCAGTCAGAAAGAAAGTTAGTGTAGCTTCGATTGAGGATTAGATGTAAGAAAACCACTTAAGATGGTTTGGTCATTTGCAAAGAAGGTCAGCCGATGCACCAGTTAGGAGATGCGAGTTTTGGGATGTTAAGCCGGCTAAGAGAGGGCGAGGACGGCCTAAGAAGTGTTGGAAGGAGACTATACAAAGGGATCTTAGTTTTTTTGGATATAAGCTCGAGATTGACCCAAGATAGATCTGAATGGAGGCAAAGAATCCATATAGCCGACCCTACTTAATTGTGGGAAAAGGCTTGTTGTTGTTGTTGTATCAATAATTCCTCTCATATCAGCTAAAATCTAAATATTTTTTTAAAGAGAAGTAAAAAATTGAAGATTTCAGTACAAATTTTCCATATCGACCGATATCATCAATATGGTGTCGATATTGCTCAATATAACTCATTTTATTTTTAGTCTATTTGGTAGGGACTTTGCTTCTATTTCTATTCCCAATATTAAAAATGCATTATGATTTACATATATTTTGAGTTGGAGGGCATTTTTGAGATGGAGATGAAGCAACTCTATAGCTGATCAAGGAATGTCTGCATACTTATATGTTATCATGTTCATTAGCTTGTCTGTATGATATCCGATATAGCACTGCATTTTGTTTATATATAATATGCGATGTGATACAGAGTTAATGTGTTAAATACACCTCCTTGATGCCACTAAGTTATTGTTTGAATTTCATCGTTTCCTTTTTAATATCTCTTGGTAGTAAACAATCAATAATCATCATTGATAACATCGATATGGACGGCATACTGTGCATTGGTCATTCAAATACACCTTGTTCTTGTATATAAGTGAGTATTTATATGTTATTTATTGTTTTAAGGATAATACGATCTTATGAAAAAATTGCTTTTTGCATCATTTATGAGATTTCTCCCAATATCATCGACATATCCCCTTTCGAGCTGACCGATATGATATCGATATTGATATTCGGACCTTGAGCTCGAGTAGGTCAACATGTCGGTTAGTAGAAGAGGAATGTGGGTTGAAAGATGGTGAGGGAGGGGGTTAAAAATGAGTGGATAGCCTAGGGGCAATGTATAAGGAGGAGGTGGTTGTAAGGTTGGTGGCGAATTTTTGTAGGTGGCACGACTTAAATGGAGCTTGAGAGGAGCTAAGAGAAGTTTATCTGGATGTTGGATGGACCATATAAGTCTCTAATGAGGATTTTATTGTAGTATGCGTATGGTATATTCTTCATGAGGTACATTGCAAAGTAGGCAATCGATATGATTTACCGAGGGTGATGCAGGGGGTATGGAGGCAGATTGGGGGTTGGGTTGGGAGGCTATATCTTGAATGAGATAGTAGGAAGGTGGGGAAGGGGATTTGGATTTGGATGGAGGATGCATTCAACTTGATCAATTGATACAGATCATGTACACAATTTTACAAAGTGAAGTAAATAATTTGTCTATGCGCAATAAGAGAAAGTGCAAATGGCAGTGGGATGCACATGACAAGCTAAGTTGGTGATAGCCGGTCCCAATAAAAATCTAGACTATACCCAAGTCATTTGTCTACGGGTATAAGGTTTACTTCCATTAAATAGGTAATTAAAATGAATGACAAAGCCTTCTCCCACTTTGGGCCTGTTTGGTTGCTGGGTTGGACTGGGTTGGCACAACCCTGGTTACTATTCACAAGGGTACTTCCTCCTCACAGATTACTATTCACCCACCCCAACCCAGCCCAACCCAACCCAGTCCAACCCAGCAACCAAACAAGCCCTTTAAGTAGGGTCGGCTACATGGATTCTTGCTCAAATACATGTTGAAATATACAACTATTTTTTACGTTGGCTTTCGGCTACCTGATGCGACCCCCATAAGGGGGGATTTGAACGTTGGTCTTTTGTATAGTAGGCACACTGAACTACCACCAGACTATTAAATGGGTAAATAAAAAACAAAAAAGTCTTATTAGAGTTGTGTTGCACATCTATATGGAGATCGGAAGGGACAAATCCTAACTATACACGATTCGTGTGAAACTGACCATGGATCCGATGGGCGGATGGACCACACTTCAAATATGAAGCCTATACATGGTGCTTTTGGCCTCTAGCTTGAGGCCGATGAAGATAAAATGCTCTATTTTTGGCAAAGGCGTTAAATTGAAACCTATAACATGCTATGGTGGCTTGGTTGCTTGGATTCACAAGTCCAATTCAGAATCCAAGGTTGTTGACTAAGCATTGTGCCATTGGTTCAAGAGTGGAACACTTGGGAGCGGGTGGGGGATAACTTCTACTAGGGGTGCACATGGATCGGATTAGATTGGATTTTGGCTTAATCCGTGTCCAATCCACACTAAAAGTATTTTTTTATTTTTTTAATCCAATCCATTAAACATGCAATTCCAATCGAATTAATCCACCAGATTACGGATTGGATCAGTTTTTTAATGCCTACCAATTGTCACTTCATATGCTATGATTATGTTTGTAGCACACTGGACCTCCACATTTGAATCATGATTCTAAAATTGAGAGTATGTAAGAAAAGGATAATTAATTTTTGGAAACAAAGGAATATATGCTTGCTATGGATTTAGTACGGACAATCATTGTATAACTATGTATAAATAACATGCATGTAACTTGTAAAAACCGTAGAAGCATCATGCTGACTTTGAATAAAATTGAAAGTTTGTGGGTGTCAAATAGGAAAATCAACCAATGATGCAAACTGTGTGAGAATGAATCTCCTAGCACTGAATTATGTAGTCAACCCAGAGTTTACACACTATTCTAATTCTATCATGATTAAATGATGCAAAAAATGATCAAGCATGAAAGACAATTAACTGTTTTAGTTGGTTCTAGAAACCCTAAATATTGCAAGTTACCGCTTGAAACCCAGGATAAGATGACGATAAATTTGAGAAACGAGGGTGCTGCTTATCCGCACAAAGACTTCAAACTACAGTATGTAATGTTTCCCTTAAGGCCTCTATTAAAGTTCACAATTGAAGAAATGCAGTGAAACTTAGGGTTGTTACCCGGACCTCAACGGTAGGGAAGGACGAGTGGAACCCCTTGAACCCGATCGAGGGCGGCGACAACATGGGGTGTAGGCAGCAAGTAGCGACGAGTTGCTGCACTGGCAAGATGTGGATGTCGAAAGGGGTAGTGGTGGGGCTGTTACGTGCTGATGGAGGTGTAGTAGTTGGTGGAGGTGTTGTCGACAACGTGATGGTGATGTTGTAGAGATAGATATTATTATTATGCTATGTACCTGTTCGTTATTTCTTTGTTTTATCTGGACTACTATGTACTTTACCCTTAAGGTCTCTCCCTATATAAGAGAGCCTAGGGTTCATCTGAATAATATATCACAGATTTCTCCCAACATGGTATCAGAGCCCAAGCCCTAGGGCTCCCCACACGCCGCCCACCCTCACCTCCTCGTCTCTCTGCCACCGCCGCCAGCCCCCAGGGCCGCCGTTCCTCTCGGCTCCCCCCCCCTCTTCTCTCCGCCGCCGACACCAACCCCCAGCGCCGCCGGCCCCCAGCCTAGCCGACCCTCATCGTCGCCGGCTCCCAGCCCCCCGCCGCCGGCCCTTGCCCCGCCGGTCTCCAGGCCCGGCGTGTTCTCGCCCGTTGCTCTTCTGCTCTAACGGCACCGCTAGGGCGGTTTTTTCCTGACGCCTTGAGCCTAGCCGTCTCTTCCTCAAGGTGTATGGATTTGGGTGCGTAACGTCTACATACGCACTCGAGTCCTATGCAGTTTGTGTAGACATCTGTCACTTTGTCTACAAACCCTAGTTCTTCTCCAGCGGCGATATGTCAGAATCGAAGGTTGATATGCCCTCCATAGGTGCATTCAAAGGTCCTGCGCCAGTAGTTAAGATGGACGGGTCGAATTATGAGCTCTGGGCGATGCAGTTCATGAGTCTCATGAAGTCGAACGGTAAGAAGCACATTCTTAGAGCCTCGAAAAAAAAGAAGCACATTCTTACCGAAGATGAGCCAGCAGAGAAGACAGGGATATATGCCTCGTGGGAGGCTGATGACTCGTATGCAAAGGTCTGGTTGTCAGGTACATTGTCGATGGAGATTGCCAACGATGTCCTCCATCAGCCCACTGCCAAGGCGATGTGGGATATTCTAGCTGCTACATATTCGCAGGTGAGACTAAGATGTTACAGCTTCAACATGACATATTCACGATGAAGCAGAACGGCATACCTCTTCACTCCTTATACACATCCCCGAGGGGGATGTTTGAGAAGTTATACAGTACTATCCCACTCACAGCGACTCCTGAACAACAGAAGATATTTCGGAATGCCACCATGGTGGGCGTTCTACTTGCGGCCCTTGATCCTGAATATGACGCTGCCCGTTCTCAGATTTTGGCCGATGCAGTTATTCCTCCTGTGGAGGATGCTTACAGGAGGCTCAGTCGCATAACAGTTTCTTCCAGCTCAGTTACTCCACCCCCATCGGCGATGGCAGTTTCGCGTGGAAGAGGTGGTCCGTCTTCTGGTCGTGGACGTGGATGTGGACCCCAGGGTAGGGGTGGTCGCTTTAGTCAGCCATATTCATACTGTCACCGCACAGGCCACTCGGAGGAGACATGCTACTCTAAGCATGGGTTCCCAGTATCGGCACGTGTAGCGGAGCACTCTCAACCCCAGTTGGCATCTACTGCAGACAATCGTTTTGAGGAACTTGTGGCACGTCTACGTGATATTATGCCACAATCATCTGGTGATTCTTCTGGTGGACCTTCAGATGTTGCTGCTACAGCCTCCGCCAGTTCCTCTGTTGCTGCTAGTACCTCAGATAGATCTACTGCATTTACACCTCATGATATCTCTGATTGGATTATAGATTCGGCTGCCACACATCATCTCTGCCGAGATCAAGATAGACTTGAGTCCTACAGGGACATTCCTCACGGCTGCTCAGTGCAGATCGCAGATGGTACTCATTCCCCCCTTGTTGGACAGGGGGAGGTCTTCCTATCCTCTACTATACATCTACAGAATGTCCTACATGCTCCTGAGTTCTCGATGAATCTGTTGTCTATTAGTCAGATTACGAAGGATTTGCATTGTCGTGCTATATTTGACCCGTCTTCTCTTTTTTTTCAGGACATACTAACGGGCAGGGTGATTGGCTGTGGCTCTGAGAAGAATGGTCTATATCGGCTGGTTCGGAATTCTTATGCTGGCGTCTCCTCTCATTCTGCCGGACCAGTTTCTCCGTACATCTAGCATCTCCGTTTTGGTCATCTCCCGCTCCAGAAAATACACCATCTTCTGCCTCAGATCTTTCCCAGTTCTTCCTTTCGCTGTGAAGCATGTCAGTTGGGAAAGCATCATCGGTCGAGCTTTCCTAGTCGTCAGAGTCGGAGCAGTAGCTCCCCGTTCGAGTTGTTTCATATAGATATATGGGGTCCAAGTCGTGTATCCGATCATCAGGGGCACAGATTTTATCTAGTGGTAGTGGATGAATTCTCTCGTATATCTTGGGTCTTTCTTTTAAAGAATAAATCTGAAGCATGTGATGTGATGAAGAGTTTGATTAATGAAGTGCAAAATGTGTTCTCTTCTACTGTCAAATATGTTCGTACAGATAATGCTCTAGAATTTTGCACACGGTCCCTCTCTCAGTTTCTTTCGTCAAAGGGCATTATTCACCAAACCACTTGTGCGTACACATCTCAGCAGAATAGTGTGGCGGAAAGAAAGCATCGTCATCTCCTTGACATTACTAGAACCCTACTGATTCAGAGTTGTGCTCCTATTTCTTTCCGGGGGGATGCTGTTCTTACCGCGTGCTATCTGGTCAATCGTATGCCATCTTCTGTTCTTGGTGAGAAAATTCCTCTCTCTATCATTTTTCCTGACAAGGAATTATTCTCACTTACTCCTCGTGTCTTTGGTACTGTGGCATTTGTTTATCTTCTGACTCCTGGACTTGACAAACTCTCTCCTAGAGCTGTCAAGTGTGTCTTTGTCGGTTATTCTCGGACTCAGAAGGGCTATCGATGTTATGATCCCATAAACAAGAAATACTTTGTTAGTGCTGATGTCACATTCTTTGAGTCGGTTATGTATTTTTCTCCTGCAGGTGACAGACTGGTACCATTTACTACCAATGATGATGTCTATGTCCCTCCACCTCCTACTTGGAGTTCACCTGAGTCTACTCATGTTCCTGCCTCTACGTCATCTTCACCACCACCACCTCCACCTCCACCTCTTCCACGACCTCCCATTCCACCTCTACCAAAATTCTATACGCGTCGGTCAGGTCCTGCTCAGGCTACACGTCAGACACCCATCACGCCTCAGGTATGTTCAAATGACATGACTACTGATGGGTCAGATATGGTACATGTGCATGATTCTTCATTGTAGGAGGAAACTACACCATCCAGTACAACGGAAGATGATATTGATATTCCTATTACTATCCGGAAGCAGAAGCGGACGTGTGCCTCTTATCCCTTTGCCTCACAGGTGTCTTTTCACCGTCTCACTAGCGACTTTCAGAGATTTGTTGCAACGTTGTCTTCCGTGGATATACCACGGACCTACCAGGAAGCTATGAAGATTGATTGCTGGAGAATGACTATGGAAGATGAGATGCGTGCATTGCAGTCTCGTGGCACATGGTCTTTGGTTATTGCTCCTCCTGATGCATCTATTGTGAGCTGTAAGTGGGTCTTCACAGTTAAATACCATGCTGATGACACTCTAGATCGGTACAAAGCACGTTTGGTCGCACGAGGTTTTACACAAACCTATGGCGTGGACTATATGGATACTTTTTCTCCAGTGGCTCGTCATTCTACCCTTCGCATTCTCTTATCTGTGGCTGTGGTTCGTGACTAGAGTATATCTCAACTGGATGTCAAGAATGCCTTCTTGTATGGAGATCTGCAGGAGGAAGTCTACATGCAGCAGCCACCAGGGTTTACTGCTGAGGGGGAGAAGCATATGGTGTGTAGACTTCATAAGGCAATTTATGGCCTCAAACAGAGTCCAAGAGCGTGGTTCCAGAAGCTTTCCAATCTTATTGAACAACATGGATTCAAGAGGTTGAATGCAGACCACTCATTGTTTGTTCAGAAGTCATCGGCAGGTACGGTTGTTATCATGGTCTATGTTGATGATATTCTGGTTACAGGAGATGATATTCAGGGCATAGAAAGGGCGAAGGCATTCCTAGGCCGTCAGTTCGTTACGAAGGATCTTGGAACCCTAAGATACTTTCTGGGGTTGGAATTTGCCCGGAATGCACAGGGTTTGGTGATGACCCAACGGAAGTACATTACAGACTTCTTGACTGAAACAGGCATGGCTGGATGCAAACCATCAAGTATTCCCATGGATCCAAGCACGAAGTTGTATGACGATGACACTGCTGAAGTGGATAAGAGGAGATATAGAGAAATGGTGGGTAAGCTCCTTTATATTACCATAACTCGACCCGATATTGCCTTTGCAGTAAACATGGTGAGTCAATTTATGGAGCAGCCAAGACAAGTTCATATGGATGCTATATACATGATACTGAGGTATCTGAAGTCTTCTCCAGGTTCAGGGTTGCTGTTTCGAAAGGGCACAGATTTGTCTATCTCAGCATGTGCAGATGCCGATTATGCAGGATGCCCTAAGGATCGAAAATCAACCTCAGGATTTGCAGTTTTTGTTGGAAGCTCTCTGGTTTCTTGGAAAAGCAAGAAACAAACTGTTGTGGCAAGGTCCAGTGCTGAATCCGAATATAGGGCTATGGCGCAAGCAAGCACGGAGATGATGTGGGTTCGATCTGTACTAGAGGATCTACATGTAGCCGTACCTCTACCCATGCAGCTTCAGTGTGACAATCAGGCAACCTTGTTCATTGCCAACAATCCAGCTTTTCGTGAAAGAACCAAGCATATAGAAGTTGACTGTCACTACACTAGAGACTTAATACAGAGAGGATTGATATCTACAATTCACGTGAGCTCAGGGGATCAGACTGCGGATGTATTCACCAAGCCGTTGCTCAGAGGACCTTTTCAGAGATGTTCATCCAAGCTGAGCATGATAGACATCTATGCTCCACCTTGAGGGGGAGTGTAGAGATAGATATTATTATTATTATGCTATGTACCTGTTCGTTATTTCTTTGTTTTCTCTGGACTACTATGTACTTTACCCTTAAGGTCTCTCCCTATATAAGAGAGCCTAGGGTTCCTCTGAATAATATATCACAGATTTCTCCCAACAGATGTGGTGGAGGCGAGGCAAGCTTGGGGAGGTAGGAGCTAATGGTGGTTGTGGCGTAGTGGTGAGGAGGACAATGGGGCTTGCCAGTGGCATTGGGAGGAGAAGGGAAGAGAGGTGGAGACAAGAGAAGGGGGTGGCTGGGAGAAGAGGGGAATGAAGGGAGGGTTAGGATTGGATTTTTGGGCGAGCAAGAGCGAAGGGTGGTGGGGGAGAGTAGCTTGGATATTTACACATTGGGGTGGGATAAAGCTTGAGTTGAAATGGGTTTAAACTATAAAGAGAGTAACTTGGATATTTACACACAACTTTCAAAAAATATATATAATATGCTCTAATAGCAACAAATTAATTATTATCACTATTTACTAACGGATTAATGGATTGGATTAGATCGGATTTTGGAAATATTCTGATCCAATCCATAAACGAACGGATTTATAAAATTTCAATTCGATCCGATCCATTAGAGTTATAAATCCAAATGGACTTTTATCACTTGGATCCTTCTTAACTTCTGCAATATCAGTTATGCCTCTCCCTTTTTTGTAATATCAGTTATGCCCTTGACTTCTTACAAAATTCGTTGTTTTGTCATTTCCATTAGGTAAAGTAGGGGCATAACATATATTACAGAAGGGCAGAACTGTGAATTTTGTAAGAAGTTAGGGGCACGACTGATATAACAAAAAGGGATGGCATAACCGATAATGCAAAGGTTAAGAAGGCTCAAATGATAGGAATCCAATCCAAATCGATCCAATCCAATGACCACGGAATGGATCGTATTACGGATTTTATCCCATCCGTGTACACCCCTGACTTCTACATCCTAGGGACAATAGAAGGTTAATCTGTGCGGGGGGTTCGTTAACCAAGGAAGTTTGGTTATTATGGTACTTCAGAGTAGGTGGGGTATAGGGTTGGATAGTGCCTTCTCGCATACGACAATATATAGGAGGATATGGAGATTACGTATTTCACTCGCCGGCATGTAGCCACAATGTGGGATGAGTTGAGTATCCCATGGATTGATTTGAGAGGGGAGATGCCTTTTTGGCAAGCTTCATAATTGGGGGGGGGAGGTGACCGAGTATACATGAGGCGGTGGGGCATGGGTTGCTTACTGATGGTTCTTTGTTTATTTTGTGCGAAAGGAACTCGGTGATGTTCAAAGACGGGAGATAATATGTAGAGAATGCAGTGCATAGTTTAAACCTTAGCTTCATTTTTAAATAAATTTTTGTGAGGCCCGCTCCCGCGGATCTGGGAAACCCGTTTACACATCATCCGTAATATCATATTCTCTAGAAATCGCATTAGGGAACTGGAAATTAGGGAATTTTTTTTATACGGATGACATTCACAAATTAACTAGTAAGCCACAAAACTACAGTATGTCACTGTTATATTGCATAAATTTCCATATCAGTTTATATGTAACAACAGAAATTGCATTATATACATGTATCCCAATTTTATCAGAAGAGAAATAAAAGCAAAAATATCTTGAACAAACTATAACATACATACCTGCTATGGTTTGCTTCAAAAACTGACATTCAACTCTCCTAATACAACGATGCAGATATTTTGCCTGCAATCCATGGAATAGGGAGAAAAGAACATCAACAAATGTTGAGTAAATCTTAATTAATTAAAAATAAAAGGAATTTTTGTGGTTCTAAAAGAAAGCAAGTAATTTGGCCTTGACAATTAAAAGAAAAAGTCGCTCTAAAAGAAAAACTGGCCCGACCGGTACGGGCTAACGAGCTCAAAAAACTAAAACCAAGGGTCCTCCAGCCTAGGTACCCTAAAGAACAAGGGTCAGCGGAACTGGTCTTTAAAAGAAAACCTGTGGATCCCAGAGAGGCGTAAAAACTGCGAGCGCTCGCGGAAAACCGAGAAAAAGACAGGGATCCTAGACCCGCGCACGAAGCGGCCGCTGCCCTAACTGGGCTTCCTAATCTTCCGCCCAGCTGAGGGTCACCGCCCCCTCGCACAGTCAGGCGTAAAGGTCACCATGACTGGCACTCTTAATTATCAGTCATCAATGACTTGATCCCTCATCCTTTCTTAATCCTTTATGTGGTTGATTGTACAGATCTAGGTCTTTTTTATCAACGATCTTATTGATATAATGATTCAGCATTGATTTCACTTATTCATCTACCCCATCCTTTCTCAATCTCTTCAATGGTCGACATTACAATTCTAGGTATTTTATCACTACCTATCTTTGATGATATGTATAAATAGTAGAGTATACCTAAAAGATTAATTTATGAAGATGATCGGACTTTGTGGTCACATCTTATTATTTTTAAATCATAAGATCACCATCTACGCTTTGGATATGGATCTAGTTAGTCTTTATCATTTTGTTTTATATGGTACCTAAACAAGAATCATGTCTCAATTGTACCAGTTCCAGTTGAGGCATCAAAGGAGGGGTGTTTTCTGATTATTTGCCATAACATACTATATATATAATAGATTGTATGAATAGTAGACTATACATAATGATCAGTTGATTGATGATTTCTTATTCGTATAGATCTTGAGAAATCATTTGTTGACTTTGAGAGAAGAGTTCTAATATTTTAAAAGATGAATTCTCAGAAGATGACAATGCTATAAAATATAAAGGGGTTATCGGGAAGCTATTATATATCACTGTGAATCGCTTGGACATTGCTCGTGTAGATAACAAAGTAGATTTATTCATGGGTCACTATAGGATGTCGTTATAATGCTACACATATACATTATGATTTCCTCAACAAGGAATCTCTGGGTTTCACCATTTGTGCATATGTATATTATACAGGTTTTCCTGTAGACAAGAAACCCATGACAAATTTTAGTTTGTAACATGGATGAAACCTCATCACATTGCGACTCAAGAAACTGTAAAAGCTATATGGATAGATCCTTAGGGGCATATGTTTTTATAGGAGCCTCTACCCATGCAACCAAATTATGATATTATACCGCATTATTCATAGATACAATATTGTTTTCCACCTTGGACCAAACATATGGAGGTTAATGGCACATGATTATCTCTTCAAGTAAGTTCATAACAATCACTCTGTGAAGCTCCATGTTAGCTATTGGAATTCTTGGTTGGTGTGGTCTAATGCTTGTTATGTTTAGAATAACTCACAATCTCGTGATGTTGTCTACAGCTCATCTGTTGGGGGATATGACAGTATTTTGATATGAATTCTGTTTAGTTTATAAACATTGACATCATCCTTATTAGGATTTTATTCCAAAATAATGCATCTTTAGTCACAAGTGCATCAAAGTATCTTATGATCGACTTTAGGACTCCCTTTATCATTGAAAATAGTAATTGAATATGTCCCTTATGTAAAGAACATGCAGTTGATTAATAGGGAGGCATTGCTTCCAATTATAAAGGTAAGTCATCCAGTTTTAAGGTTGAGTTTTTTTTAGGAATTTTAGAGGCTCAGTTACTTACATTAGATTCTTTATTTATGAATTGATTCATCCTTCTCAGGATTCCATAAGAAAATGCATGTCATTTTCCCCAAATTTCTATTTTTCTGTGCAAAAAAATTCTAGCTAATTAATGGCTTGAACTTAGGTTAATTTGCATGCTAAACCCAAATTTTTATCCTCAAAATTTTAAGAATCAAGAGCATATATAATTGTTGTAAAGTTTTGATGAATTCCATGTAAAACTTCACATTCTCATCTAATTTCAGAGGCAATTTAAGGTATTGAATCATGCATGGAAGGCAGCAAGGGTAGGGTTAAAGATTGTACCTTTGATCCTCTAAGTTTGAAGGGATTTGTGGCTTTATCTAACATACAACAATAGATAAAATACCTGATGGATAGCAACAAAAAAAAACTGAATTAGAAACTTCAGCATTGACTTTAATGAGAACAAAAAGGAGAGAGATATGTACCTTTGAATATCTCCAATTTGGAGATCCAAATTGCTTGCAACATCCTTTTCTTGACAGGAGCTTCAGTTCATTCGGATCCGGATGTTACAAATATAAAAACCTCAAAGGGAGTCTCGTCCTCGAGACTCGGGTCAAGGTCACTTTGTGTCTTGTTTGGATCTTATCTGGCCATAAAAACCTCAAAGGGTTTTGAACCCATAAAAACCTCAAAGGGAAAACAAGCCGTGTTCTTTCAATATATATAATTAAATGGGCTTGTTTTGACAATTACCTGAAAGAGCTGTGGGTATCGTGCCCGCATATCCACTTTTGTCTTCCATGTTGCCTCTTTGACGTCATGCCGGTGCCATAATACCTTTATTAGTAGAATCTCTTTGTTGCGAAGCTTTTTTTTTCACAACACTATCGAGTATTTGTACTGACCTTCTCTTTGTAAATCAAATTTGACTCCACATCAAGGTTCTCGTAGCTGATAACGCGGTAAATGTCGTACTCGTAATTCCTTAAATTGATAGGTGTGGAGAAAGGGTTACTCGATAGACCACCTTACACATACGAGTAAAATTTCAAATAATCCAACGTATCGTGGTGTCAACTTGCTATGAGCACCAAATCTCTGTACTCCCTTCATGGGAGATACTCGTAGAAACACTGAATCTCCTCCTTGTGTTTTAGGAATTCCATCAATATGAAGGATTAAGTTAAATATTGATAAGTTACAATTTGAATCGATTAAGAGAAGAGGATCGGATTACACGAAACTCCAAATTTCTTTTCTGACGGTATGCATAGCTCTTTTAGCAGCTCTGAGTCATCAGAAGCCTTCCCCTTAAAAGATCGATCAACAGTTCTCGTAGTCCCTTCCCAAAGAGATCTACAGAGTAAAAAGTATGTTCACCTACCTTACGCCAACTGAGAGGTGCGAGACATCTCCGCCCGTATAGGGCTTCGAATGATGTCATACCAATACTGGAATAATGACTGTCGTTGTGCGGGAGTTCTACAATGACAGGTGGTCCTTCCAAGATCATTTCTACTCTAGAGTACATGCACATAGCAAATTCTCAAGTATCTGAATAACACATAGTATCGTATGCAGAACTCATCTTCAGCTCTGTTTGTGGTGTTGACATAAGCCGGTACTAGTAGTGAGATATAAACCTCGAGTCTCCATCTGACACTACCTCATGTGGTATATCATAAAATTTTGATAATATTTTTTTTTTGCACATGTAATCTAGCCAGTTTAGATGGAGTGTAGGTCATGTTGATATGCATGAAATGGACTGACTTGGCCAATCTGTCAACAACACCCCAATAGCATCGTGACCACCTATTGTCTTTACTAGTCCCGTGACAAAATCCATAGAAGTGTTCTTCCACTTTTATTCGAAAAAGGGGAGAGACTGTAACAACCATGGTGGTCTCTTATGTTCTGCCTTGACCATCTGATAGATCACGCACTTGCTAACACGACATGTTGCATCTCGCTTCATTCCGTCCTGCCAGAATGTAGACCTAGATCCTGGTACATCTTTGTGCTACCAAAAAGAATAGACAATCGTGAATTGTGTGCCTTATCAAGAATATCTCAGCGCAACTACTCATTGTTGGGCGCAATTACCCAGCCAACCTTCCACAAAATAGACTTAGTCCTCACAAAATCATCACGTTTGTCCTTGATGACACGCATGCATCTGTCTAAAATTCAAGGATATGTCCTATATCCTTCTACTATGCAATCCCAAAGACTGTTGAATCGCGGATGTATGACAGTAGATGAGGACGCACTCTTATGAGGATGTCAATTAGTCAAGGTTACGAGTATATCTCATGTATATAGCTAGTTTGCCGTATGTGTGTGAGCTTTCCTGCTAAGCGCATCTGCCACCACGTTTCCTTTACCAGAATGGTAAGAGATCATGTATTCAAAATCATTCAGTAGTTCAAACAACCGATGTTGTCTCATATTTAGCTCTTTCTGATTATAGATGTACTTCAAACTTTTGCGATCTATTAAGATATCAAAATTCACCTCATATGGATAGTGGTGCTAGATCTTAAAAACGAGGACAACTGTTACCAACTCCAAGTCGTGGATGGAGTAATTCCGCTCATGCAGCCTCTATTGACGTGATGCATAAACAATCATGTAACCTTGCTGCATCAGAACCACTCTTAAACATTCATTTGAAGCATTTGTATATACTGTATAATCTTGAATGTTTGAAGAAAGTGCAAGAATGGGCACATTTGTTAATCTTTCTTTCAATGTCCTTTAAGGTCAATGAAAGGAACTCTCATCTGTGTCAAAATGACTCACGGAAAGCCACAGACGAAGCATCTATAATAACTATCTAGTTCAGGAAAGCTTCGAATTCGAGTGACTGTCTTGGAATATTCCCAAGACATAACTTCCTCAATGTACGTAGGGTCAACTGGCATACATGCTCCAGAAATGACATGTCCAAGGAATGAGGTTTTGGATAACCATAACTCACATTTGTTCAACTTAACATACTACTTATGCTTTTGAATGTTGTCTTCCGAATATCCAACTCTTGAATCGTCAGCTAATGGTAGCCAGATCGGAGATCGATCTTTGAAAATACCAAAGATCCATGTAGCTGATTGAACGAGTCATTAAAGTATGACAGAGGATAATGGTTCTTCACCGTTTCTTGTTCAGTTGTATGAAATCAATGCTTAATGTCATTGATCCATCCTTCTTTCTGATAAAAGAACGGGAGCACTTCAAGGTGTAGTGCTCGACCTTCCGAAACTTAAGTCAAGTAACTCATGTAACTGGACCTTTACCTTTCTCAACTCGGTTGATGTCATGCGGTACGGAGTTATCGAGATTGGTTGTATATCTCGTAGTCATGTAATTTCAAACTCGAACTCTTTATCAGGTGGTAACCTGATAAATCATTAGCGAACACATTAGGATAATTTGACACTATCGTAATGTCCTGAGCCATCGACTCTCTGCCAGACGTCTCTCGGACAATTGCTAGATATGAATCACATTCCTAATCAACAAGTCTTTGAGTTCTCAATACTGAGATTTACTCCATTTTGGAGTCATGTAATGTACCTTTATAGGTAGACTCGGGTAAGTCTGGAATCTTGAAGACAATTGTCTTCAAGAATTAATTACATAAGGCATGATGAGCTGACATTCAATTCATACCCAAAGTTAGGTCAAACTTATTGAGCTGTAGTAGCAGACAGCCTGCTATCGTCTCATGTCCACCAATCAACATTGGCAGCTATCAGACTATTAGTCTTATGATGATCAACTAGCCACACGGCCCATAATGTGACAAGGATGATCTAGGGCATCTGCACCTCTACCTACTGAAGTTAGAAGTTCAAAGATCATTCATCGTTCCAGAATCAATTAAAAAGAGAGAAAGGTCGGCACTAGATGCCATGGTTCTGTATAAGAACCAATATCCTTAATTACAATAGTTGATGTTCGCGGATATTTCTATTATGCTTTTTCTCTTCTTGGGATACAATATGGAAATAAATTGCAATTGGTGACATCTGTGGTCATTTATTTTGAATGTCATATTTCCCTTTCAGATTCGCGACAAGTCAAAGAATTGTAGCTATCCAATACCTAATGCGATTGGAACTATAATACTACGAATGTATGTAGCAGGGTACCACTGCTCTGATACCAAACTGTGAGGCCCGCTCCCGCGGATCTGGGAAACCCGTTTACACATCATCCGTAATATCATATTCTCTAGAAATCACATTAGGGAACTGGAAATTAGGGAATTTTTTTTATACGGATGACATTCACAAATTAACTAGTAAGCCACAAAACTACAGTATGTCACAGTTATATTGCATAAATTTCCATATCAGTTTATATGTAACAACAGAAATTGCATTATATACATGTATCCCAATTTTATCAGAAGAGAAATAAAAGCAAAAATATCTTGAACAAACTATAACATACATACCTGCTATGTTTTGCTTCAAAAACTGACATTCAACTCTCCCAATACAACGATGCAGGTATTTTGCCTGCAATCCATGGAATAGGGAGAAAAGAACATCAACAAATGTTGAGTAAATCTTAATTAATTAAAAATAACAGGAATTTTTGTGGTTCCAAAAGAAAGCAAGTAATTTGGCATTGACAATTAAAATTTAAAGCTACTTGCAATGAAACGGGCTTTCAAGCTGTTTGGTATGTAAAACCCCATTCTACTCATCTTACACTAATTACCCACATTAATCATTTATATACCAATATCATGTGGTCCATATTTAAGTGATTGCCTTTCTAATAATTATAATACAAGTTTGTCTGGTCTTGAGAATATGAATGATGAGACTCTGATATAATCATTATCTCTATAATGCTTATAAAGATGTTTAAGAATCTTATGGATTGATCATAGTAAGAGTATATGACGGATATGGGGTTTTGATTCTTTTCTTGTTGTTTTTCTCAAGCCTAGTAGATAGTCTGATAAGGATGATTTTCATGATATGGTCTTTTCTCTTTGCCAGGAATTATTGGCATAAAAGTAACTAGTTCAACGGAAACCAACTCAACTGTAATTCAACTTTAGCCAACTCAATTGTGACACAATCCAATTTCAATGTATCTTTTTCAGATTCAACTGTAACTGATTTAAAGGTAGCCATAGAGGATTCAGATGTATACATGTATGATTCAGATGTAGCATCGCCAAGTCTGTTGGCGAAAAATAAATAAAACTCAAGCGGTGAAGTAGCCTATAAAAGAGGCTCTTCCGTCTCGCCCTCTAATTGGAAGGGCGGTCCAATAGAGGGATAGGTCTACTCCAAAACTACGCCACTAAGACGGGTGAGAGAGACTCTCTAGAAAAGTCGCTCTAAAAGAAAAACCGGCCCGACCGGTACGGGCTAACGAGCTCAAAAAACTAAAACCAAGGGTCCTCCAGCCTAGGTACCCTAAAGAACAAGGGTCAGCGGAACTGGTCTTTAAAAGAAAACCTGTGGATCCCAGAGAGGCGTAAAAACTGCGAGCGCTCGCGAAAAATCGAGAAAAAGACTGGGATCCTAGACCCGCGCACGAAGCGGCCGCTGCCCTAACTGGGCTTCCTAATCTTTCGCCCAGCTGAGGGTCACCGCCCCCTCGCACAGTCAGGCGTAAAGGTCACCATGACTGGCACTCTTAATTATCAGTCATCAATGACTTGATCCCTCATCCTTTCTTAATCCTTTATGTGGTTGATTGTACAGATCTAGGTCTTTTTTTATCAACGATCTTATTGATATAATGATTCAGCATTGATTTCACTTATTCATCTACCCCATCCTTTCTCAATCTCTTCAATGGTCGACATTACAATTCTAGGTATTTTATCACTACCTATCTTTGATGATATGTATAAATAGTAGAGTATACCTAAAAGATTAATTTATGAAGATGATCAGACTTTGTGGTCACATCTTATTATTTCTAAATCATAAGATCACCATCTACGCTTTGGATATGGATCTAGTTAGTCTTTATCATTTTGTTTTATATGGTACCTAAACAAGAATCATGTCTCAATTGTACCAGTTCCAGTTGAGGCATCAAAGGAGGGGTGTTTTCTGATTATTTGCCATAACATACTATATATATAATAGATTGTATGAATAGTAGACTATACATAATGATCAGTTGATTGATGATTTCTTATTCGTATAGATCTTGAGAAATCATTTGTTGACTTTGAGAGAAGAGTTCTAATATTTTAAAAGATGAATTCTCAGAAGATGATAATGCTATAAAATATAAAGGGGTTATCGGGAAGCTATTATATATCACTGTGAATCGCTTGGACATTGGTCGTGTAGATAGCAAAGTAGATTTATTCATGGGTCACTATAGGATGTTGTTATAATGCTACACATATACATTACGATTTCCTCAGCAAGGAATCTCTGGGTTTCACCATTTGTGCATATGTATATTATACAGGTTTTCCTGTAGACAAGAAACCCATGACAAATTTTAGTTTGTAACATGGATGAAACCTCATCACATTGCGACTCAAGAAACTGTAAAAGCTATATGGATAGATCCTTAGGGGCATATGTTTTTATAGGAGCCTCTACCCATGCAACCAAATTATGATATTATACCGCATTATTCATAGATACAATATTGTTTTCCACCTTGGACCAAACATATGGAGGTTAATGGCACATGATTATCTCTTCGAGTAAGTTCATAACAATCACTCTGTGAAGCTCCATGTTAGCTATTGGAATTCTTGGTTGGTATGGTCTAATGCTTGTTATGTTTAGAATAACTCACAATCTCGTGATGTTGTCTACAGCTCATCTGTTGGGGGATATGACAGTATTTTGATATGAATTCTGTTTAGTTTATAAACATTGACATCATCCTTATTAGGATTTTATTCCAAAATAATGCATCTTTAGTCACAAGTGCATCAAAGTATCTTATGATCGACTTTAGGACTCCCTTTATCATTGAAAATAGTAATTGAATATGTCCCTTATGTAAAGAACATGCAGTTGATTAATAGGGAGTCATTGCTTCCAATTATAAAGGTAAGTCATCCAGTTTTAAGGTTGAGTTTTTTTTTAGGAATTTTAGAGGCTCAGTTACTTACATTAGATTCTTTATTTATGAATTGATTCATCCTTCTCAGGATTCCATAAGAAAATGCATGTCATTTTCCCCAAATTTCTATTTTTCTGTGCAAAAAAATTCTAGCTAATTAATGGCTTGAACTTAGGTTAATTTGCATGCTAAACCCAAATTTTTATCCTCAAAATTTTAAGAATCAAGAGCATATATAATTGTTGTAAAGTTTTGATGAATTCCATGTAAAACTTCACATTCTCATCTAATTTCAGAGGCAATTTAAGGTATTGAATCATGCATGGAAGGCAGCAAGGGGAGGGTTAAAGATTGTACCTTTGATCCTCTAAGTTTGAAGGGATTTGTGGCTTTATCTAACATACAACAATAGATAAAATACCTGATGGATAGCAACAAAAAAAAACTGAATTAGAAACTTCAGCATTGACTTTAATGAGAACAAAAAGGAGAGAGATATGTACCTTTGAATATCTCCAATTTGGAGATCCATACTTGCTTGCAACATCCTTTTCTTGACAGGAGCTTCAGTTCATTCGGATTTGGATGTTACAATTTTGGATGACATTCCATGCTGGATACTCATCCTTCGGCATTTAAAAAAAAACTTGTTTCCTTTATACGCTATTCTTCTTATTCTTCCATCACTAAATGATACTTGCATAGATTTTGCACTTCCAATATTTTCATTTTGTTTCCTTTTGAATTCAGGTGACACTAGAGTTAAACCATCACTCAGCCCAACGATTGCACGGACGGAACAGAGTACATTTATTACAGGGAATGCAAAAGGATCATCAGGAGGGAATAACATACCACTTATGGAACCATCAGCTAACCCATCAGCTATCGGTGTATCACATAGCTATTCTTACAACAACTTAAGTCAAATATATGCCGACAATGGAATAGGGTCCTCTTGGGCACCTCATAGGAATAAGGCACAGCTCTGGAGCAGAAGATCTCAATCTAGAGAAGATCTTCTCTCTACCCTGACTGAAGCCCACACGATGAAGGGCTAGCTATGGGAATCTGGCATAATGAAATTTATCCATCCTGAAGGTGATGCCTCTCTCATCGAATGATTCTCTTACCATGTAAATTTATATCCGGTTTTGAGCATGCAAGGTGAATGTTGATCATGCTTCTGTTTCTGCAGGTTTATCCTACGTACATGGAAGTTGGATTCCACCAAGATCCTAATTGACAAGATTCACTTTCCCTAATGTACAGTCAACCCTTATTTCATCATACCCACAGCAACCATTCATCAGGTCAAGCTTTCGGGTAATTCTTTCTGAAATTTTGTAGTGGCATATTTATTTAAGTTATATAGTTCTCTTGTTAAAATTGTTCTCTAGGTTTTATAGTGCTCCAGATATACATAATAAATTGTATATCCTTTAAATCAGAACAACAGGGCACCGTGTATTTCTCCCCATTGGTATAAACCTACAAGATATATTCTGATTATTTGAAAAGCATGTTTTTGAAGAACAAGTGGGGAGAGACACCCAAGTTTTCGGTGACCTCCCAGATTTGAAAAGTATGTTTTTGAAAAACTTGGGGAGTTTGTATTGTGAATGACTTTTTGAGACGAATAGATAATGTGGAGAAAGACACAAATCGAAGTGCATAAATTATCTACTATTTCTTTCAGGTAAAATTTCTATTACCTACCTGCTTTCCATGTGCTTGTTATCCTTATAATTACTTCCCATTCCCTCAATCACTTGCATACTCTCACCTGACATGTGTGCACAATTTTATGGCATTGATTTTTGACCAATGTAAATATACTCAGAAGAGACACAACACTGGCATCTTCGTATGACGCTGATTCAGAACATTGCTGGATGGGATGTGTGGTCACATATAATGTAGACGCTTTATGTGGTAAACATGTTAGTTAGGGAGGGTTTTCCTGTAACGATTAGACATTTTATCAGCATTCAAGCTGCTGGCCCCACCTATTTGGATGTAGCCAGCGAGAAAATATTCACATTGCATATGAAAAAGTAAATTCTAAACTAATCTCATGCCTAAATGGACTTTCCCCAGTTATAATTTGTATTATCTGGGTCTCGAAAAGGTAACAAGTTGAAAATTGCTCCAGAGAAGTAACTCGTTTTTTTAGGATCAGTTGAGGCTCTTTATTCTTGTGTTTTTGCAAACATTTAGCTTGAAAATAAACAAAAAAACTTAAATACTAGTTTTCTTGTTCTTAGCCATTACATGGTAGAGCCACTGTTTTGTGATGCTTCGAAGCTGGTCGAGATGGATTAAAGTTGAAAGAGGATTAAACAAGAGGAGACAATGATTATTTGAGAGTGAACTATCCTAAGATTAGTATCCACCGATCAATGGCAAATAACATGCAAAGAAGTCGTGATGCATCGCTTGATCCATCCTACCCATTCATTCGGGAATCCCCTCTTCTCCAACAAAGCCCATAAGAATCGTTAGTTAATGCAATCGTAAGATTTGGAGAAATCCACCTTCCATAAGATCCCTTGGGAGGCGCTTCTCTCCAATTGATAGCCATCTTAGAGGCCAACAGATTCCATGAAAGAATGAAGGGAGCGAAATCTGAAATCATCTAGGTGTGATGGGAGGCGGGCTGGAGCGCTGGAGGCCAAAGGCAAATGCATGTGATGATTCCGAGGGAGTTTTTGAGAGCGAAGGCGTTCGAAGAACGGTCACGTCAAGTAGAAGGACTTCGTGGAGACCGAAGGCGCCTATCGGTGGTGTGCCTCTTGCTCCTGGTAAACGCATGGAGAGATCGGCTAGCGCGGTGGACGATGGCCGTGCGGTTCGGCTAGACGTCAGGGGAAAGGAGGTGTACCGGGGGAGTGGTGGTGACGACATGCAGCTGTTGGATGACCAAGAGGGGAGTGGAGGTTGGGTACGTGTATCTCACAAGAAGCCGGGTAAGCGATGTTTTAGATGTGGCGACCGTGGTCATGTTGCACCGGCCTGCGGGCTACCTGCAAGATGCTACGGTTGTGGAAGAGTTGGGCACAAAAAAGCTTCCTGCTGGTTCAGCATTGCCCGGGCCGACTTTCTGCTCGCAAGGAGTTTCCCTCGGCCGGAAGGGGGGAAGGATTGCAAGCTGCTTTGTTGGGTTTGGCTCCTGTGGTGGGGAAGGGGTTGAGATCTTTTGCGCAGGTTGTCCAAGGTTCCAGGTCACCTCTTCATTCGAAGGGAGTTGGTGGAGATTTTTTACTTCCTGTTGTTGACGCTGTGAAGATTGTTGTGGCCTGGGGGGGCACTCTTTGGAAGCTGCTTTTCAGGGGAGGGGGAGGTCCGACGAAGGTGCTCTGCATGGGCGGTTTTTGAAGGGGGGTGTGTGTGGCGGGGCTGCTGTGGGGATAGCCTTACGTAAAGGAATTGATTGGAGCGGTGTAGGCTTGCGGTTGCATGGATTCTTGGGCTCCCTTTTCGATGGGGACTTGGTTGTTTTGGATAACTCCAGGTGCTGTGTTCGTGGCCTCTCTGTGGAGCAACGTCAAAGGCTGCTTGCGAGTGGTGCGTTCGAGGACATCTTCTGGAGGCCTTTGCGTTGCGACGATGGAGCTTGCACTGGTGTAGAGGTGTGTGTTGCGGAGGTGCGAGGGGTTCCGTTCCTCTCTCGAAGGATTCATGGCCTGGGGGAGGTTCTTCGGCGTTGGGGGGAGGTGCTTGCGGTTGTGGGAGATGGTTTCGAGCCGGGCTCGGATTGGAGGGTCACTCGGGTTCTGATGGAGTGTAGCAAGAACTTGCTGGACGACGCAGTGGGCAAGGTATTCTTTGAGACGCTGTCGGTTGGTCGGTTCCGCTTCCCGGTGGAGGTGTCTTTCTTGGAGCCTCCGGCGCCGCCGCAGGCGGTGGCTAGGCCGGTGGCCTCCTCGGAAGGGACGAAGTCTCCTTCGATTGGTGACGTCGCCTCGTCTCCTGTTGGACAGCTGACGCTGCGTGGGGGCTCTTACGAAGCGTCGCCCTGTATGGTTGATTGCCCGCGCCCCTTCGTCGGCGTTTCTCGTTTGTCGTGCGAATTCTCTCTAAGAAGCGATTTGGCTGGGGGGGGCCGCCCGAGATTGATTCTATTTTCAGCTCTCGTCTTTGGAAGGTGGACCGTGCGCTGCACGTTTGCTATTCGGGCCCGTGGCCGGATCTGCCTGCGGTAGAGTTTTGCGGATCGCGGGACGTCGGATCTTGGTCCGGAGTGGGAGCTTCCTTTTCCTCCGCGGATTCGGATCTGATCCTGAGACTCGAGGGCCCCTACGTCGAGGCGGGTCCTGTTTCGGGTGTGCCTCAAGCTCCTATTAGCGATCCGACCGTGTCTGGGTCGCTTTTTCTATCGGATGCTACCGCGGGTAAGGTGGTGGGCTCGAACTCCATATCCATTCTGGGGCCTTATTCGCCAGCTGATGTTGGTTCGCCTCTCCTCGCCTTGCCGAGCTCTGTGGAGGGTGCTTTGGCCGCGGACGTTGACTACGACTTGGGGAGACGCTCTGATAAGAGGTCGGGGAAAAGATACCGTCGGAGGAGCAGATCCCGGCCGGGATTCTCGCCCCTTCATTCTTGTGCTTCTTTAAGAGATGCTGTGGCGGAGGCGGCTGGCCTTTCGCAAGCTGGGGGGCGTCGCCATCTTTCTTAATGAAGGTTCTATCCTGGAATGTGAGAGGGCTAGGGGAGGTTGAGAAGAGAAAGGCGTTGGGATCCATACTTTCTGAATGGGGTTGCGATATTGCCCTGATCCAGGAATCGAAATTGAGGGGGATTGATGATGCTCTGTGGCATTCCTTTGGTGCGGGTGCGGTGGATGATCTTAGGGCCCTGGATGCGGTTGGAGCGGCTGGGGGTTTGTTCATTGCATGGAGGTCGGCGGCTTTTTCGTTCAGTTCTCTCCTGGGGAGGCATATGTTATCGGTGGTACTTGTGAGGGGTGCGACGGCCTCTCCGATCGCCTTCTCTTGCATTTATGGTCCTTGTTGTCAAATTAAAAGAAACGAGCTATGGGAGGACTTGCGTTCGACGGGCATTGCTTTTGAGGGGCTCCCTTGGATCATTGGGGGAGACTTCAATGTAACACTCCACTCTTCGGATCGCCCCCCGGGCGAGGGGGGGCCGGGGCCTGGGGTCTTCCTGTTTTGCTGAGCTTGTGGACTCCTTGGCTTTGGAGAATTTGGTGGCAACTGATATCACCTGCACCTGGAGGAGCAACAGTTTCCGATCTCGGATCGATCGTTTTTTGGCCTCTGGTAGGTTGATGGAGATGTTTCCCTCTTGCTCGGTTACCTCTAGGCCCAGGCCTTTTTCAGATCATTCGCCAATTCTTTGGGACTCTGGGGAGAGCACTTTGCTGAGGGGCCTCTTTAGATACGAAAGGTGCTGGATCCAGGAGCCGCGATTCAAGGACGTTGTGGCCGAGCTTTGGGCTTCCTCCTCCTTTGTGGGGTCTGCGACTTTTAGATTGAGTCGGAAGCTCGACTCGTTGCGGAAGAGGTTGGTGCTTTTCAAGAGGGAGTCGCGGGCGACGAGGGTGGCTGTCAGATCTGAGGCTGAGGCGGTTATTAGGAGGCTCGATTCGGTTGAAAACGAAAGGGATCTGACAGCGGACGAGCTTTGTGAGCGGTCATGTGCGCAAAAGAGGGTGGCAGAGGAGGACAAGAAGAGATCTATCGAATGGCGTCAGCGATCGAGGATGAAGTGGCTCAAAGATGGCGATGCAAACACGGCATTCTTTCACCGTGTGACTAGTGGAAGGAAGCGTAACAATTCTCTGCGCTCTATTTCTGTTGATGGGGAGAGGTTTGTGGGGGACAACGCGATGGGGCGTTCTATTGTGGGGCACTTCAGGAGCGTCATGACGAGGCGCTCCCTGAGGTCTTGGAGATGGTTGGGGCTGGGGGTGCCGCAGGTCTCGGAGGAAGACTGCGTTATGCTTATTAGGCCAATTTCTTTGGAGGAGACTAAGGAGGCTGTGTGGGAGCTAAACGACGACGGGTCCCCGGGGCCTGATGGCTTCTCCGTGGCTTTCTTTCGTGATTTCTGGGAGTTGGTGGGCGAGGAAGTTTTTGAGGTTGTTGCGGAGTTTTGCGCGGGGAATGCGGGCTTCGATTGGCTTAACAGGGCCATTTTGCTTCTGATCCCCAAGAAGAATGCGACAGAGGATATTGGGGACTTCTGCCCATTTCGATTTCAAACGCCATCTACTTAATTGTGGCCAAGGTGCTGGCTCGGAGGCTTGCTCGGGTTCTTGAATCGATTGTTTCTCCTGTTCAGGCTGCTTTTATTCGGGGGAGACATATCTCTGATTGTATTGCGGTCGCTTCGGAATTGGTGGCTGATTGGAGCTCTTCGGGGAGGCAAGGGGTGCTTTGGAAAATTGATTTTCCCAAAGCCTATGATAGCATTGATTGGGGCTTCTTATGGTCGGTCCTCGGAAGGCGTGGGTTTCCGGAGGTTTGGATTTCTTGGATGTGGCGTTGTGTGACTACCGTGTCCTTCTCGGTTTTGGTTAATGGAGGTTTGGAGGGGGGGTTAGTCCAGCCGAGAAGTGGGCTGCGACAGGGGTGCCCGCTGGCCCCCCTCCTCTTTGTTATTGCTTCAGATGTCTTGGCTTGTATGGTTGATCGGGTTGGTGCTGCTGGACTTTCGAAGGGCTTCTCCAAGGGAGGCGTGTCTGTGCCGCTGTTACAATTTGCTGATGACACCTTATGCTTCATTGAAGGAGGTGCTTATGAGGTCGCTGGCATGTCGATGACTCTTGAACTCTTTAGCGAGATTTCGGGGCTGCTCATTAATGGAGCCAAGTCAAAGGTTATTCCTTTTGGCTTGACGGTGGATTTGGCGCTTGAATGTGGGAGGATTCTGGGGTCTACTCCTGGCGAGTTGCCGATTGACTACCTTGGTCTCCCGTTGGTGATTGGGAGGCCCAGACTTAGGGACTGGAGTGTGGTCGTTGAGAAGGTGGAGGCGAGGCTGGCGGGTTGGCGCGCGGCGCTTCTTTCGAAGGGAGGGAGGCTGATCCTTCTCAAGTCGGTTCTTGCTGCTATCCCGGTGCATTTTTTGTCTATTCGTCGTTTGCCGGCTGGGATTTGTTGAAGACTTGAGTCTTGTTTGAGAAGGTTTCTGTGGGGGAAGTCGGGTGCATCGGGGAGGGGGTTTCACCTTGTGGAATGGGAGGAGGTGTCGAGGGGGAAGCAGGAGGGGGGGTTGGGCATTAGGCGGTTGAAGATTGTCAATGACACCTTCTTTCTTAAGTGGGCGAGCAGGGTTTGGGGTAGGGGTGGAAACTTCTTTATTGATGTTCTGAGGGAGCTCCATGGGGTGGAATGGGCAGGGGAGGATAGGTTGGGGGTGGTGAGTGCTCGCTCTCCTTTCTGGCGTGGTGTTCAGGAGGTTTTCTTGATAATCGGGCGAGGTTTAAACCTGTGTTGGGAAACGGCCGTGCGTTCTTATTTTGGAAGGACAACTGGTTGGGGGGAGATTCTTTTTTATGTCCGTTTCCCGCATCTATTTGCGTTGGCGGAGGACAAGGATGGCTCGGTTGCTTCTTGCTGGGAGAGTGATTGTTGGTGCCCTCGTTTTGGGGCGAATTTCTCGGATCAGAGGATGGCTGACTTTCTTGCCCTGCTGGACGTCCTTGGTGGTGCGGATACGCCTTTCGAGGGAAGGGATCATTGGGTCTGGAGGGACGGTGGCTTCTCGACGCGTAAGGCCTATGATGTGTTAGCTGTGGCTCCGCCTGCTCGTTCTGACTCCTTGGTGAGGGACTGCTGCTTTTTCTGGAGGATGGGTTTACCTTTGCGCATTGCTTTTTTCTTGTGGCTGGTCCGCAGAAAGAGGCTTTTGACGAGAGACCGCTGCTCCAGATTGTTGCATTCTGTTTCTAATATCTGTGTGCTGTGTGATTCGGAGGTGGAGTCCCTTGACCATGTTTTCTTTGAGTGTCCTATAGTTCGTGGGCTGTGGGAGGACCCGATTGTGGCTTGGGTGCGAGCTAGTGACGTGGTGGCCTTCTGTGATTCGCTATTCATGAACAGACATACGGATAGAAGGCGACTCTTGACTCCGGTGGCAAGATTATGGTCGATTTGGCTTGGTCGGAACGAGGCCATTTTCTCGGCGCAACGCTTTTACAAGGAGAACGTGATCTTTCGCGCTGCAGGTCTGGTGGACGACTGGAGTGGAAGTTAATTTTCTTTGTGTGTGTTTTCTAGTCCTGACTGGAGGCTCTCTTGCCTCCTTTTATGGCCTTCTCGCTTTTTGTACTTTCGACCCTCTTTTTTATCTCTAATATATTGGGGTGAACACCACTGAGTGTATCCCCTTTTTCTTGGCTTCAAGAAAAAAGATTGTTTCATGGAGATTGTACGGATAGCTATACGAAGACGATAGAGATCATGAGAAGGGCAGTCACGAAGCACTGGTAGGGGAAAGCACTGGTGGTGGATTCGTCGTTGGAGGGGGAGATCTAGGGAGGGGGTGTTGTAGGGGGAACAACAACTTTGTGAAGTAGTGCACCATCAATGCTATCTTTTTGGGCTACAAGGTCCCGGGTCACCGAAGGGATACCTGCACCATTCTTGGGACATAGCGATGTCGGGACCACCACCTTGCTGGTGTTGTGGCAGGGAAGTTGGTATTCATCAGCTATGTAGCTAACATCATGATTGGTGAACAATGTCGTCCTTGACATTTCATGGGCCCTAGGCAAAAGAAAAAAAGGAGGCCCTTACAAATTTTTAAAATAAGAGCAAATTGTCCGTAATGTGTTTACCATCAAGTATAAAATAAAATATTCTATTTTCGGGGAATAATCGACCCTTATATAATCTCATTAAATGTTTTATTTTAGCATCGAATTATTCACCGAAAATTCGAATTTATAGTGGGGATGGAAATGGATACGAATATGTCAGAATATCTGCTTACCATATTCGGAAAATTATCGAATATAGATATTTATATCTGACTACTGATCGAATTTGGATACTGATTGTAAAAATTTTCCGAATACGAATACATATATGGTAGTGGCTTGAATATCTGGATCTAGATTCGGATATCCGAATACGACATTTAATATTATTTTATATGTTAGTTAATATAATCTACGCTGCAACACCATGATATTATTAGTATTATATATTATATAATACAATATATTAATGGTATCAATAAACTTCTGTTTGTTTGGGAATGGGTACTAACAAAAGTTACGAAATCCTATCCCTCGTTTTGCTTTCGGTCATGAACACATGTTACTTCGACGCTACCTCTTGTCATGATGCAACTTATTTATATTTCATTGTCATTTTTTAAAAATCATTTTGAACTTTGATAGAAATTCAATTTGTATTTGTATGTGGTCTTTATTCTATACATATTCGGATTCCATGTTTATTGGATCCATATTTGGATTCACTCTTTATTTGATTCATATTTGGATTGGCTCTTTATTTGATCCGCATTCGGGTCTGCTCTTTATTCGATCCATACTGGGATTCAAATTTGTATCGATATTTTTAAGGATATGATTTCCTTAATGCATATCTGAATCATATCTGTATCAGTATTCGATAGAGATAAAACGAATATGGATATGGAAATAGGCATATCCAATCCGTATCCTATATGTTTTCATCCCTAATTTATCGGGGCATATTGTTTCACCAACAAATACTATTTTATTCCTAAACTAAAATTCAGATTACATGTAAACATGGGCCCCTAAAATTAATGGGCCCTGGGCAATTGCACTTCAAAACAATGCCCAGGGCCGGCCCTGTTGGTGAAGGCTCTTTGGAGGACCTTATGGCAACCCTAGGTTGGTTCAATGGCAGTGTAGATTGCTGAAGAGTTTTATGTTATGATATTGTTTCATAGTTATTTATTTCTTTTTGTCCATAGTATGTAATTTATCCATTAGGGTTTCTCTCCTCTCTATATAAGAGAACCCTTGGGCTCTTTAAATAAACAACAAGTATTCTTTCTCCACATGGTATCAGAGTGGCGGTCCTAGACTGAGGCTCTAAGCCGAAACCCTAACCCTACCATCCAGGCCCCCGTTTCGCACCCCACCCCTCTCTGCACAGGAGCAGCTCCGCGCCGCCTAGCGGCTCTGCGCGCCCGCAGCGGAACCGCGATTGCCCCTGCAACCCCCAACGGCACTGTGGCCGCCCCCAACGGCCCTCGCACATGGTCGTGCTGCCGCCCATGACCTCATGAAGCCTTGATTTCGCGGTTTTTGGTCTGATTTAAGAGATTTAGGGTCTGATTTACCCTATTTTTTTCAAAATCAGACCACGATTTGTCTAAAGATAGTTTTTTTTGAAGTCAAAAACAGGGGAGGAGACCCTCGATGGTGTTCACCCCAAAGATTTATTCAATAACAAAAAGTAAAGAAGAGAAGACCGGTTACAGCGAAAGGGAACCCATATTAACTACAATTCCCACTCCTCCACCAGCCTCGTTGCATGGATCCCGATGTTTTCCCTATAGAAGCGCTGCCTCGAGAAGAGAAGCGCGTTCCTCCCAAGCCAACCAACCCAAAGGATGGCTATTGGAAAAATCAGCTCCCTCTGAGGCCTGTCTTCATTGGCAATCATAGAGGTGCAGAAGGAGGCCATGTCCACAATGCATAACCATGTCAGTCCGGTCCCCTCCCATACCTGGTTCATCTTGGGGCAAGAGAAGAAGAGATGGTCGGCAGTCTCAATCACGTCATTGCAGAGAAGGCACCTATCAGATGTGAAGCCTAGGAGTCTCGCACACCGGTCCCTCGTCATCAGCCGTTGTCTGCGTAGCAGCCACAAGAAGAACCCAATCCGTTCTGGGAGCTTGAGATTCCAAAAGAACGCGCAATCACGGATCACCACCTCCGAGCGAGATGGCGGCGGCCTGCAAATCGCCCCGAAAGCCTTCTTGATCGAGAAAGGGGCCGCAAGCCACTCCCAGTGGTCTCTCCCCTCCGTTGGGCGCCCCACATCCTTGATAGCATCCAGTAACGCGAGGAAATCCTCGAATCTCTGGTCCGAGAAAGAGGATGAAAGTGCCGGAAACCAACCACCATCCGACCAACATGCCGCAACCACCGCATTTTTATCATCCGCAAGAGCAAACAAGCGTGGGAATCGCTCGTATAAGGCCCCCCCACCCGTCCAGTTGTCATACCAGAACGCAAAAGAATCGCCACAACCCAACATTGGCCTAAAAAGGGAGATGTGCTTAGAGAAAACCTCCATCACCCCCCTCCAGAACTGCGTGGGGGAGTCCAAATGAGCCCCTGGCCTCGGTGGAGTCCCCCCACTACCATAGATCTTGCGTAGCACGTTGCAACATAGATCCTCCCCAGGTCCCCAAATTCTGCTTGCCCACTTAAGCAACAGGGCCTCGTTCATCTGATCAAGACTCTTTATCCCCAACCCTCCGTCATTCTTGTGGAGCGTGACCTCCCATCCCACAAGGTGGATGTCCCCCCCCGGCCGCCCCATGCTTGCCCCACAAGAACCTACGCATAAGCCTCTCAAGGCGATCACGAATCCCCTTCGGTAAGCGGCGATTGGAAATAAAATAGACAGGAATAGAGGAGAGGACCGCCTTGAGGAGAACCAAACGCCCCCCCCCCCCCTCGAGAGACAGGTTGATTTCCAACCCGCCAATCTGGTCTTTACCTTCTCCACAACTCGCAGCCATTCCCTGAGTCTGGATCTACCAATCGTCAACGGTATTCCAAGGTATTCCACGGGTAAGGAGCTGCAGTCCGACCCCAGAGCACTAGCACAAGCGCTCGCCTCATCAGGAGAGAGGCCAAAGGGGACAACCTTCGACTTGGAAACATTCTTGAATAAGCCTGATAGCTCGCTGAAAATATCAAGAGCCAAGGCCATGCCGGTGGCCTCCTCAGCACCGCCCTCGATGAAGAAAATAGAATCATCGGCGTACTGCAGCAAGGGGATCAACATCCCGTCCCTAGAATAACCGGACGATAGCCCCGAGTTGACCACGCTAATAGAAATGCACGCTAAGACATTCGCAGCAATGATAAAAAGCAGAGGAGCAAGGGGGCAGCCCTGACGCACACCCCGACGTGGCTAAAAGAAGCCACCCTCCGGGCGGCCATTCACCATGACCGAAAGAGAAGACGTAGTCACACACCGTCTCATCCATGAAATCCACTTCACCGGAAACCCCCTCCTTCGCATAACCGACCATAAGAACCTCCAGTCCAGGCTATCGTAAGCCTTAGTAAAGTCGACTTTCCATAACACCCCGTGCTTATCCCGTCTCTTCCAGTCCGCAATGATCTCCGAAGCGAGAGTTGTGGTATGAATCTAAGATCGCAACCATCTCTTTTCATGTCCATTTAGACACCGTGCGTCTGGTCTAAGATCCCAGTGATTGTTCACGAAGCGAGTTGATACGCCATCTACGAGTGCCTTCAAGGGTCCCGCACCTATTGTCAAGATGGATGGTACAAGCTACGAGTTGTGGGCAACGCAGTTCATGAATCTGCTGCAGAGCCATGGTAAGAAGCATATTTTGACGCAGGATGAGCCGGTGGACAAGATTGGGACCCACGCCTCATGGGAGGCCAATGATGTGTATGCCAAGGTATGACTATCTGGTATTGTCGTTGATGAGATAGTCAACGATATCTCAAGTCAACCCACAGCAAAGCCGATGTGGGATATTCTCACAGCAACATACTCCCGAGCGAAGAATGAGTTGAAGTTATTGCAGCTCCAGCATGATATCTTCACGACCAAACAGAGTGATCGTCCTCTTCATGCCCCTGTATACATCTTTGAGGGGTATGCTTGAGCGACTAGAGAACTACATACCCCTGACTGCCTCATCAGAGCAGCATAAGGCCTGCAAGGACTTTGTTATGACTAATGTGTTTCTGGCTGCCCTCAATCCGGAATATGATTCGGCTCGTTCTCAGCTTCTTACCGATGCTACTATACCTCTTATGGAGGAAGCATACTGCGGGCTCAGTCGCTTGAGTATCTCCTCTGCCACACCCTTTCAGACATCTTCAGCTATGGCTTCACGTGGTAGAGGTGGATCTACTCCCTTCCGAGGACGAGGCACACGCGGCAGAGACGGCCCACGCCCATGTCCAAGGTTGCAAAAATCGGTAATCGGTACTCGGTCAGCCGGGTCACTGACTAAGGATTAATCGGCAGTCGGGCGACTAATCGGATTTAGTCGGACTTTAATCGGCTTTGAATTTTATGATTATTTTAAATATATAACTCATTTTTATACATATATTTACATAGATTTTGTACATTTTTATACTATCATAATAAATTAAATGAAGTAATTGAATTTAAATAAAACATTAAGCATATTATAATAAGTTTGCTTATAAAAAAAGCAAAACATAAAAAATATGATATCTCCAAGCAAAAGTTGGTTGACTAGTGTCCATAGTCGGAATTAGTCGGTACTCGGTCGGCCACCCCACTGACTAGATTAGTCGGACCTACTAGTCGGACCAGTCGGACGACTTTTACAACACTGCCCATGTCAGTCATGTTCATACTGCCATCGATCATGTCATTCAGAGTACATGTGCTACTCCAAGCACGAATTTCCTCCATTAGCCCGTGTTGCAGAGAAGAGTCAAACAGCTCCTAATCTTACCGATCATTGCTACGATGACTTTGTCGCTCGCCTGAGAGAGATCATGCCTCCAGCCGCTGGATATTCTAGAACCGATCCATTTAACATTGCAACCTCTTCCACTAGTACTAGTAGTTCATGTATTACTCATGCATTTACTGGTCATTCTCGACCAGACCCGTCAGAAAGGATAATGGATTATGGATTATCATACCATCTTTGTGGAGATCGATTGCAGTTTGGTACATATAATCCAATGCAACTAGGTAGATCCATGGTGATTGCTGATGGGACTCATTCCCCAATTACTGAACAGGGTGAGGTTCAATTGACACCTTCCATACATTTGTAGAATGTTCTTCATGCACCTGCCTTCACCATGAACTTACTGTCTATTAGTCAGATTACAAAAGATTTATATTCTCGTGCTATATTTGACCCTAGTTCCCTTGTTTTTCAGGAAATACTCGCGGGCATGGTGATTGGATGTGGCCGTGAACATGAAAGACTATACAGGTTGACTCAGTCTCAGTATGATAGTGTCACTTCTCTTTCTGCTGAGTCAATTTTCCGCTACATGTGGCATCTCATATTCGACCATCTACTGCTGAAGAAAATTTGTCGTCTCATACCTGGTAGGGTGGGGCATTGGGCTTGACCCGACTAAACCCGATAAAGCCCGGCTCGGACCCACCAATTTTCTTCGGGCCTTGGGCCAGGTCAAGGCCCGGATTTTTGTGAAAATCTAAGACCCTAGCTCGGCCCAAGGTCCGGGGGATCGGGCTCGGGTTCAGGTCGGGCTCGGCCCACCCCCATTTTCCTTACCAGAATGAACACATATCCCTAATTATAGTTATGAAAAATATGCCGGTGACATGGCAAGAAATTGAGAATCTTATATGTATATATATATGAAACATAGTGGTCTTTGTTTTTTTAATTAAAGGAATTGCATCACACTAGCGAGAACAAATTGTAGCATATAATGGATCTTGATACGCAAAACGATACCAAGAAATTTCGTTGGATATTAACCTCGAAGAGATCTTTGCCAAATTGTGGTGCGTATAATCAGAATTATCCAATGAATATAAAGATTACCCAACAAACCTTCACTTTTAAATCAGTGGGAAACTCTTGAAACAAATCAAATGCAAACGATCCCTGGTTAGGTAGTTCGTATACCATATTGACATTTGATAGGAACGCAGGGAAGTTCCCATGCATAACATCCCATAAGTTGGGAATTAGGCCATGGCGCCCTTACATCAAAATATGCCAGGCCTTGTCGGGCTATGCCGACCCAATTCAGGTCCAGGCTGGGCCCGACCCATGCTTGTAAAATAGGCAAAATGAAGTCCCAGGCCCGGCCCTCATTTACATCGGGTCTAGGTCGGGCTCAGGTTTTTACGGGTCGGGTCAGTGTCGGGTCCGGGCCGACCCGTTCCAATGCTCCACCCTAATACCTGTGTCTCTATCAAGTCCAGTTTTCAGTGTGAGTCATGTGAACTTGAAAAGCATCACAAGTCCAGCTTTCCAAATCGTCAAGGTCCTAGTAGTCAGAGTCTGTTTGAGTTGTTTCATATGGATATGCGGGGTCTGAGTCGTATACCTGATCATTAGGGACACATGTATTATCTTGTTTGTGTTGATGATTGTTCCAGACTGTCCTTGATCTTTCTTTTAAAGCATAAGTCTGAGGCTAGTACATTGATTCATAATTTTGTGGTTGAAATAAAGAATATTTTCTCTGACGCAATAAAATATATTCATTCGGATAATGCACTTGAGTTCCGTACTACGCAACTATCTCATTTTTTCAGCTCACGTGGCATTCTTCATTAGACTTCTTGTGCTTATACTTCTCAGCTGAACGGTGTCGCTGAACGCAAACACCAACATCTTCTTGATATCACCGGGACTCTCCTCATACAGAGTCAGGCTCTGCATGCCTTATGAGGTGATGCTGTGATAACAACATGTTATCTTTTAAATCATACACGCTCGACAATTTTGGGTGAAAAGACACCATTCTCTCTTGCTTTTCCGAATAAGGACCTTTTCTCTCTTACTCCACGAGTATTTTGGTGTGTGGCTTTTGTACATATTCTGCGTCCTGGTACTGACAAGCTCGCTCCTTGAGCTGTCAAATGTACGTTTGTTGGGTACTCTCGCACCCAAAAGGGTTGTCGGTGTTTTGATCCTGTAAAAGGACAATATTATGTCATTGCTGGTGTCACCTTCTTCGAGTCCATCATATATTACTCTCCTACATGTGACAGGTTGAGCCCCCTTGAATCTGAGTATGTTGTTGTTCTTTCACTCCCACCTATACATATACCGCAGCCTGTCCTCCATGTTCCTATGCCTTCCCCAGCGTCCAACACGCCTCAGGTAAATTATGAAAACTTGATTTTGACTGATGGAACTAGTGATCTGCATGATGTACATGTTCAATCACATGATAAGCATACAAATATACGAGATAAGTCAGAACCACCAGCAGACAGTGATTTAGGGTGGTTAATTGCCTTGCGGAAATGCAAACATTCATGTGCTCGATACCCTCTTGCAGGTCCGGGTCATCTGTCTCTGGAGACAAACATGCACTTCTTTTGGTTGTAGAGGTTGATCCAATGGTTATGAAGATGGATCTTGTAATGTTGGGTGGTTGTTTTATGGGACTTTACATCACATGGATTGTCCATTTCGATGTTGCAATATGCAGATGTTGCACTTTTTTCTATAGACTACTCTATTAGGAAGGCTAAGCGGGTTTAGCGCTAGTGGTGATTTTTGGTGGCTTCTTGTGGCTACATATCAATCAGGGAGATTAGTTATTTTTGTAGCATTCGGTCTCTCAGAGGTGAATATGCGGGGTTATGATGGTTCGTTGGGCTTGTTGTCCAGAGAGTTTCCTTTGTGCCAATTGGATTAACCTTGACAAGAGGAAAGCTATGAGTGGAGGATTGGGGTTCCATTATGGAAAAGTTGGAGCAAAATCCGATTGGGTAGAAAGCAAGGTTGTTGGAGTATATGTGTCATTCTTGTATATATGGATAAATGGATCTCTATAGGATCCATTTACCACATCTAGTGTTTAGTCCCATGTCTACCAATTGTGGGACTTGAAGGGTCTGTGGAGGCTATATAAGAAGCTCCAGACCTCCTGTATCAGATGAGAAAGTCAATAGTCACATCAGCCCTTTGAGGCATTCTCCCGTGGTTTCATCCCGCTCCTTAGGAAGTAGGGCTCCACGTAAAATCCTGATGTTCCTTAATGTTTTTATTCTATTATCTTTGATCACGCTTCTGCAATCGCAGTTTCTAACATGGTATCAGAGCGGGTTCGATTCTCAAGAAATTATTTTAGTGATTCATTCGAGATTCGATTGTCAGTTGTTCTTAGAGATGATTATTACTTATTCAAGTTCTAGGGTTTCAAATAGAAACCCTAATTTCTGTCCAGCGATCATCATCGCCTCTGAAGATCTCTGCCGTCATATCAGACCATCGCGATCTCCAAGTGTAGGGTCCCTTCCCCTCGTCGGCGACCCCTCCAGGCATCGCCAACCTCCGCTTCCAACATCATCGAATGCCCTTCCAGGCGGTGCCATTCAGTTGCATCATCCGCATCAAGGGGGCCCCACTCAAGCAGACCTATGTGATGGGATCCATCTCGCGATAGCCCAGCTCCTCCTTCGTGCAAGGCGGTATTGCATCATCCCCAGATGGGGTGGCGCGACTCCAGAACTAAGCCCATGTGACGCCGCCTCTCGTACTTCTTCAATACCGCCTCCTCTTGCGCATGCGCGACTCCCAGAGCAACCAACTCACTCAGCTTGCATCGCCTACTTCGCCAGCAAATCCCGAGGTAGCGGAGCCCCCTTCGCTGCGCACCTACAGGTGGCACACCTTCCAATGCCTCTCTCCTTCGCTCATCTAGTGGCGTCGACGAACAAGGCAACGGCCTCCTTCTCGTACTCTCATCTTCACAGTGGCACCTTCGAAAGCACCTCCAGGCGAAGCACCTTCTTCGTGGTGCCGATCTCCGCGCTCCTCCCAGCAACATCATCACCCTTGTGTTCCTGCTTCAGGCAGAGCTCCATGGTGAAGCTCGGATCTCCACGCAGCCCTATCGTGGGGGCGGGGGGGGGCTCTGGAAGGAAGATGGGTACCCACAATGGGAACCCTAATGTCTTCACGTTGAGAGAAGTGGCCCAGTTTTGATTTAAAAGAGAGAGAGAGAATGTGGAGGAGGGCCCAATTGTGGTTCAATTAGAAAAATGGAGGGGAGAAATCTGCTGCATTAAAAAAAAAGGAGCTGCCTTAAAAAAAGGAGAGGAAAAGGGACCGCCGTTTTGGCCCATTGGACACGTTTCGAAATTTTTTTTTTGAAAAAGGTACATACAAAAAAAAGAACCATACATGGGAAAAAAAGAAAGAAAAGAAAAGCCAAAAAAATTGAGATGGCTATTAAAAAAAGGTGTTGATATATTACTTATCTTTATTGTAGTTTTCTTATTTTCTATTTCTTTGTTCTTCTTGTAATTTGCCCAATAGGTTCCTCTCCTATATAAGAGAACCCTAGGGTTTCTCATAATGCAATTCACTCTTATTCCATAAACATGGTATCGGAGTGACAGTCCTAAACTGGAGTTCTTGTATCCCACCTAACTCTAACCCTACCCGCCTCCCTCCCTTCTCGACGCCTCCGTCGGTGCTTCGGGTCGCCTCTACCCCTTTCCTAGCCAGCCGCCTGGTAGCAGCAGCCCGCAGGTCGCCGCCACCCCTTCCTAGGCTGGCCGCCAGGCAGCAGCTGCCTCTCAGGATGTCGCCACCCCTTCCTAGGCAGGCCGCCAGGCAGCAACAGTAACCCCAGGTCGTTACCGAGGCTGCTCCGGCCACCCAGGGTGTCTCCCGCGTGCTCAGGATGCTGTGCAACAGGCTCCTGATTGCCTAGCACCCTCTCGTCCCTCCCTGGTCGCCCTTGATCATTCAGTGTGCCTCTGTTCACCTCTGGGGCTCGATCTGAAGTCTGATTCGGTTTGATTTTGACCGGAAAACGTGATTTCAGACCTATAAATCGTGTTTTCCGGCCCTAAAGAGCAACAACGTTTGATGAGGATGGTTGTGTGAGTCTACACGTACATCCAATCCTCTATATGATCGTGTAGACTCGTTCATATCGGTCTACTCCCCAGTTGAGTTCCGTTGTTTGGTCGTTTTTCCATCATGTCGGAGAACACGAGTGATATCTTTTCGTCCGGTGCCTTCAAGGGCTTGGCTCCCATCGCTAAGATGGATGGACCAACTATGAGTTGTGGTCCGTGCTGCTTCTCACCCTCATGCAGTGCAACAACAAGGAGCACATCCTGACAGATCCAAAGCCAACGGATAAGACTGGGGCAAATGCTTCTTGGACGCAGGATGGTGCGTATGCACGTGTTTTGCTTTGTGGGACCCTCACCACAGAGATAGGCAATGATGTTCTGAATCAACCCACAACTAAGGCGATGTGGGACGGGGGCACTTTCGCTTCCACCTATCTTCATGCAAAGAATGAAGCCAAGATCCTTCAGCTACAATTTGACATCTACAAGGCCAAGCAGAATGGCCATTCTCTGCACGTGTACTACAGTTCTCTTCGCGACATGTTTGAGAAGCTTCATTGCTATATGCCTATTACGATATCTCTGGAACAACAGAAGGCATTTAGGAACTCCATGATGGTTGGAGTTTTCATGGCCGGCCTTGATACATAGTATGATGTAGCACATACTCAGCTTCTCATTGGAGCCACTATACCTCCCATGGAGGAGGCCTATAGCCGTCCCAGTCGGATCATCATGCCTCCTATGGCTACTCCTCTGCCCTCGTCAGCTATGGCCGTGTCCCGTGGTCGAGGTGTGACGACACAGACTAGAGGACGCACCCCTTCTGGCAGAGGTGGTGGACGTTCGCATGGCCCTTGCACCTTTTGCCATCGACCGGGACATGTAGAAGATACATGCTATCAGAAGCATGGTTATTCTGTTGGGAAAAGTGAAAGAGATAGTCTATTCCATAGCCCTAGGCTCTCTTATATAGGAGAGTAGCCTATGGGTAAATTACATAAAGAGAATGACAAGAAAATAAAATAACAAAAATAGACAAGTACAGCATATGCGTCAACACTCCCCCTCAAGATGGAGCATAGATATCAATCATGCTCAGCTTGGACGCGCACTTCTGGAATGGACCTCTAAGTAGAGCCTTGGTGAAGATATCAGCAGTCTGATTCTCTGATGTGACATGAGATGTAGCAATGAACCCCTTCTGAATCATGTCACGTATATAATGACAATCGACCTCAATATGTTTGGTCCTTTCATGAAACGCTGGATTATTTGCAATGAATAAGGCGGCCTGATTGTCACATTCCAACATCATAGGAAGATGTATGTCAAGGCATAGATCTGCAAGTAAGGATTTCACCCACATCATTTCTGTGCTAGCCTGGGCCATAGCCCTATATTCTGATTCAGCACTGGATCTGGCCACTACTGTCTGCTTCTTGCTCTTCCATGAAACTATAGCATCTCCAACATAGACTGCAAACCCTGACGTTGACTTCCTGTCCTTGGGGCATCCTGCATAGTCTGCATCAGCACATGCTGTGACAGAAATCTCCTTTCCTTTCTTAAATAACAAGCCTTCACCTGGAGATGATTTTAAAAATCTCAGAATCATGTATATTGCATCCATATGGACCTGGCGTGGTTGCTCCATGAACTGGCTCACACGACTCACTGCAAACGATATATCAGGTCTAGTGATCGTGACATACAGTAGTTTGCCTACCAGTTCTCTGTACCTTCGCTTGTCGACCTCTTCTGTGTCATCATCATACAACTTCATGCTAGGATCCATTGGTGTCGTAGCAGGCCGACATCCTAGCATACCTGTCTCATTCAGTAGATCTGTGACATACTTCCTCTGTGTCATGACAAGCCCATATGGATTTCTAGCAAATTCCAGCCCCAGAAAATATCTAAGGACTCCCAAGTCCTTGGTGACAAACTCAGTCCCCAGCTTTTCCTTTGCCTGCTTAATACCCTGGTCATCATCACCTGTAATCAAGATATCATCAACATAAACCATGATTACAGTAATACCTCTTGCCGTCTTCTTCACGAACAAGGAATGATCAGCATTGGAGCGTTTATATCCTTGTTTCTCAAAGAGGTCTGACAGCTTCTGGAACCATGCTCTGGGGCTCTGCTTAAGGCCGTAGATGGCCTTATGTAATCTGCAAACCTTGGAACACTCCCCCTCAACAACAAACCCTGGTGGCTGTTGCATATAAACTTCCTCTTGCAGATCACCATACAGAAAAGCATTCTTCACATCCAGTTGATAGAGCGGCCAGTCTCTAGTAACTGCAACTGATAAGAGTATCCGCAGAGTGGAATGACGAGCTACAGGGGAGAACGTGTTAAGGTAATCTACCCCATATGTCTGTGTGAATCCTCTGGCAACTAAGCGTGCCTTGTACCTGTCAATAGAGCCATCTACATTATGTTTCACTGTAAACACCCATCTGCAACTCACTGGGGTGACATCTGGAGGTATGGTCACCAAGCTCCATGTACCTCGAGACTGAAGAGCCGCCATCTCTTCCTCCATTGCTAGCCGCCATCTAGAATCCTTCATAGCCTCATGGTGGTTCCGTGGAATATCTGTAGCTGAGAGTGCCAATGCAAACATTCTTGAGCTGCATCGAGGATGTCAATGTAATCTCCCCCTGACCCGTGATAGGGGAATGAGTGCCATTGGCGATCACTACTGTCCGTCCTGGAGGAATCTGAGTATATCCTGTAAGTAGACTCTGGTCGCCACATAGGTGATGTGTAGCGCCCGAGTCCATGATCCACGGCAATGTATCTGATCTACTACTGTGAAGAGCAAGTGTACTACCTGAAGTACTCGTAGAGGCAGAAGCTGAAGCAGCGGCATCAGTATGATTCTCTGTCGGAGGTGCTGGGCCAGATGGTGGTATAATACCCCTAAGACGGGCAACCAGATCATCAAATCGTTGGTCCAGGGTAGATGCAGACGGGGGCTCTATCTGCTCAGCGGCTCGTGCAGATGCAGGAAATCCATGCTTTGAGTAGCATGTGTCTTCAGTATGACCGACTCTGTGACAGTATGAGCATGTTGGCCTAGTGCGGCCACCCCTTCCACGGGGAATGCGTCCACGGCCCTGGTATTGAGAACTGCGGCCTCTGTTGACTGCCATGGCTGAGGGATTCTGACTAGTGGCTGCTGAAGGTACAGTAATCCTGCTCAATCTGTGAAAGGCTTCCTCCATGGGAGGAATAGTCGAGTCCGCCAAAATCTGTGAACGTGCTGCCTCATACTCTGGATCGAGTGCAGCGAGAAACACACCCACCATCGTCGCATTCCTGTATGTCTTCTGCTGTTCAGGTGTGGCAGTAAGAGGCATGAAGCTATGGAGCTTCTCAAACATTCCTCTCAAAGATGTGTAGAGAGAATGTAATGGGCGGCCATTCTGCTTAATTGTGAATATATCATGTTGTAGCTGCAGGATCTTGGTCTCATTCTTCGCCTGGGAATATGTCGCTGCTAGGATATCCCACATGTCTTTGGCTGTGGGTTGATGTAGAATATCATTGGCGATCTCAATAGCCAATGTGCCAGATAGCCACACCTTTGTATATGCGTCGTCGGCCTCCCATGAGGCATGGACTCCAGTCTTCTCTGTAGGCTCGGGCTCTGTGAGAATATGCTTCTTGCCCGTGGACTTCATCATACTCATGAACTGCATTGCCCACAGTTCATAGTTCGTACCATCCATCTTGACAATGGGCGCTGGACCACGAAATGCGCCCATGGACGGGATATCTGCCTTACTCTCTGACATACTGGATACAGAAGACTGGAGCGAACTGCAATGAAGAATACTCGTCTACAAAGACATAGACGGGATTAGTTGCATGTGTAGACTTCAAGCAACTAATCCCATGTTGATTTTCTGGGGCTTAGGGTTGAAAAACCGTGCACACGCACGCTAGCTACCAGACCTGACGCACTGGATGTGCGTCAATGCGCGGCTGGATGTGCGCCTGTGTGCTCCGATGTGCACCGATGTGCGCAGATGTGCGCCTGTGTGCGCAAATGTGCGCAGATGTGCGCAGATGTGCGCAGATGTGCGCCTGTGTGCACTAATGTGCACTGATGTGCACAGGTGCGCGTTGATGCGCCTGGTGCACTGATGCGCGCCGATGTGCGCTTATGAGCGCTGGAGAGGGCGCTGGAGATCCCGCTGCAGATCCACCTTGATGCGCCGGAGAAGGGGCGCCTTGGTGCGCTAGAGGTGTGCGCTGGAGATGTGCGCCTGAGAAGAAGCGCCTTGGTGCGCCGGAGAAGGCGCTGGAGATGTGCGCCTTGGGAAGGGGCGGCGCCGATCTGCGGAGAGAAGAGGAGAGAGAGAGGGCCGACGGGTAGGGTTAGGGTTAGGGTTCCAGGAACTCCGGTCTAGGACCGTCGCTCTGATACCATGTTGGGAAAAGTGAAAGAGATAGTCTATTCCATAGCCCTAGGCTCTCTTATATAGGAGAGTAGCCTATGGGTAAATTACATAAAGAGAATGACAAGAAAATAAAATAACAAAAATAGACAAGTACAGCATATGCGTCAACATATTCCAATACTGGTCGCGTTGCAGAACAGATTGAGCCGTCAGATATACTTACTTCCCAGGCTGATCCTCGCCTGGATGATATTGTATCTTGTATCCGAGAGATGATGACTTCTGTTGCAGGAACCACCCCTACAGATACCGCAGCCATAACCAGAGCTTTTCGAGCTCCTCAGGTATCATTTATGCTTTCACTGGTAGTAATGGTGCAGACATGACAGAGTGGATTATAGATTCTGGTGTTTCCCATCATATTTGTGGAGACAGAACACAACTGAGGTCCTACAGGATCATACCACCTGGTCGATGGGTTGTTATTGCCAATGGAGACCACTTACCATTACAGGACAGGGGAGGTGCATTTGGCGTTGTCCATGCATCTTCAGAATATTTTATATGCTCCTGACTTTCAAATGAATTTACTTTCCATTAGTCAGATTACCAAGGATCTGCATTGCCGTGCCATCTCTGACCTTTCGTCTCTTGTGTTTCAGGACATATTCACGGACAGGGTGATTAGATGTGGCCGTAAGCAACGGGGACTCTACAGACTGGTCCAACCTCCTTATGTTGGCATTTCCACTGTACCTACTAGACTAGTCTATGTGTCACATTCGTTTTGGCCACCTTCCTTTGTATAAGTTATGTCATGTTCTCCCTCAGATTTCCACGAGATCCTCCTTTCAGTGTAAGGCATGTCAGCTTGGGAAGCATCATCGTTCCTCCTTTCCATCTCGTTAGAGTCGGAGCAGTTCTCAGTTGTTTGAGCTCCTTCATTTAGATATCTGGGGTCCGAGTCGTGTTTCTGATCATTAGGGACACCGTTTTTATCTGGTTGTTGTTGATGATTTTTCTTGACTTTCTTGGATCTTTCTTTTGAAGAATAAGTTTGAGGCTGGATTTGTTATCAAATATTTTATTAATGAGATAAAGAATATCTTTTCTGCTAATGTCAAATATCTTCACACTGATAATGCATTAGAATTCTGCACCTTACAACTTTCTAAGTTTCTTAGATATCTTGGCATTGTTCACCAGAGCTCATGTGCCTATACTTCTCAGCAGAATGGCGTTGCCGAGCACAAACATCATCATTTATTTGATGTGACCAAAACCTTGTTGATACAGAGTCGCACTCCTCACTCTTACTGGGGCGATGTTGTCCTTACTGCATGCTATTTGGTGAACCGCATGCCCTCATCTATGTTGGGAGAGAAGATTGCTTTCTCAATTGCGTTTCTCGAGAAGGATCTTTTCTCCCTTACACCCTGTGTGTTTGGATCTGTTGCTTTTGTTCATGATGTATCTTCAGGTCGTGACATGCTCTTTTCTAGAGCTGTCAAATGTATCTTTGTGGGCTACTCTCGTACCCAAAAGGGGTACCGTTGCTTTGATTCACTAAGGCGGAAGTACTTTGTCAGTGCTGACGTTACTTTCTTTGAGTCTGTTATGTAATTTTCTCCTACATGTGACAGACTAGCCCCATCTGACTCTGATGATGAGATCTACATGCCTCCACCTCCTATTGTCATTCCTCCGCCTCCCTCTACTCATGCTCTGCCACCACCTCCTCAGCCGCCACCACTACCTACACCTACTCCTGCCTTTACACCTACTCCTGTGATTCAGTTTTTGCTACGTGTTTTTACTCGCGGGTCTCGCTCGGTTCCCCCTGCTCACAGGTCTTTCCCATCATCTAGCACGCCTCAGGTATGTAATGAGCACATTGTTTCTAGTGATTGCACTACTGAGTTGTCTGTGCAGCATGATTAAATACAAGATGAGCATGTGCTTTCTCAAGAGGGGAACTCACAGATTACGGACTTGGCAGATGATCTTGATGTGCCTATTGCTCTACGTAAGCTGAGACATAATTGTGCTACTTAACCTCTTGCAGACCAAGTTTCCTTGTGTTGAAATCAGAGAAGCGGAAGCGGAATTGATAAAACAAGAAACATAAATATGGAGACTATAGATTTAACGTGGAACCCTACTCCCTAAGGAGCGGGATGAAACCACGGGAGAAGCCCTCAAAGGGGTGGATATTCTATTGGAATTCTCAATGAGTACAGGAGGTGTGGGGATCCTTATATAGGTGCTCAAGGGAGAATATTCTATAGGATATTCTCTATAGAATATTCTCCTAACAAATAGCCACACAGAATATTCTCTAACATTCCCCCTCAAGCTGGAGCTGAGAAAGCTGCAGCTTGCAACAAGAAGAAAGTATACATCACATCCTCACACGATACATCACATGAACACATGTCCGCTGTTGGTAGAGGACCACGCACGAGGACGGGTCTGCTGCTTTCAGGTCATCGGAACGTGTCTCTGTCATGCCTGTAGAACCGCTGCGATATCAGGTCACCGGAACGTATCTCTGTCGTGCCTGCAGGTCACCGGAACATATCTCTGTCGTGCCTGGAGCAGAATCGCTGCAAAAGAAGAAGTCCAACGCAGAGTAGTAGTCGGGTCGCAAAAGAAGAAGTATGCACCCTGTCGAAGAAATTGATGCTCGGTGAAAATGGATGCTCTGTAGAAAGCTGGAGTGTCGATTTGTCAGTCGTGGATGCGCAGAAGTCCTGAAGAATATGCCATTTATGACTCCCCCTTTCTCCCATACTTGATAGAATAAGAGCATTGATCAAGTTGGGAGAAACAACAGATGCATTTTTTTTCTTTTTTTAAGCCGTTCAACCATTTTTTCGGCTTTTGCAAATCTTCTTCTTTTTCAACGTGCGTACGGCTTTTCTTGTACGCGTCTTTTAAAAAAAACACATTTTTTGTTTTGCGTACGGCTTTTAAATGTACGCGTCTTTTCTCTTTTCCCTTATTTTTTGCAATTTTTTTTGAAATACGACCCACTTGGGCCATAGAGAGACGTAGCCCATCTGGGCTTTAAAACCAGCCATATGCAGTCTCAACTATATTTCTAGGGTTCCCACGAAGGGAACCCTCTTCCTCAAACCCATGTGCCCCTGATGGGGCATGGCTGCTGGGTACGCCGCCTGGGAGCGGTGCCAAGATGTCGCGCCACCTGCGGCCTTCGATGGAGAGGGCGGGAGCATCGCCGCCTTGTGCCGATAGGAGAGATGGAGTCGCCGCCTATCTGTAGGGGCGTCGCCTGGGCGCATGTGGTGGAGAAGGAGCATCAAGCTCTGCCTAGGGCTGCTGGAACTGAATGGGAATCGCCGCCATCACGAGATCTGTCGATCGGCACCGTCATTGGGAAGGAGGGAGAATACGCGGGAGGGTCGCATCGCCATCGCAAAGTTGCTGCCCGCGCGAGGAGTTCTAGAGTATATCGATGGGTGGCCTGTTGCCTGCGAGGATCCATCTGCGGCACAGCTGCCACCAGGAGATCACGCGAGAGGGGCCTACGCGAGGGGCCAGGAAGTCGCGCCGCTGAGCTATGGGAAGGAGCGATGCGCAAGGGGGCTGCGGCGGGAGGAGACCCGCTGCCTTGGCGCCGCACTGGAATTCTTGGAGGAAGGAGCGCGAGGGTACGTCGCGCGGGAGTTCTCGGAGATGGGAGATCGGGCGTGCGTCGCTGGGGTTTGTGCGTTGTGCGGGATCGTGCGCGACTGGGGTTTTCTTCAACGTCTGGAGGAGGTAGGCGCACACCAGCAGGACTCAAGATCCACGATCTTTCTGAAACTAGGGTTCAGAGACCCTAGATCTGTGCTTGAATCGACATAGAACGGGGTTCCAGAAATTGAATCACGAACATGATAATCTCGAACAATAAAATCCACGAGAATCGACCCGCTCTGATACCATGTTGAAATCAGAGAAGCGGAAGCGGAATAGATAAAACAAGAAACATAAATATGGAGACCATAGATTTAACGTGGAACCCTACTCCCTAAGGAGTGGGATGAAACCACGGGAGAAGCCCTCAAAGGGGCGGATATTCTATTGGAATTCTCAATGAGTACAGGAGGTGTGGGGATCCTTATATAGGTGCTCAAGGGAGAATATTCTATAGGATATTCTCTATAGAATATTCTCTTAACAAATAGCCACACAGAATATTCTCTAACACCTTGAGCAGGTTGTCCGAGGATTTCAGGAGATTTACCTTGGCACTGTCAACCGTGGAGATACCATGAACATATCAGGAGGCCTTAAAGGACAATCAGTAGAGGTTAGCCATGTAGGAGGAGATGGTTGCGCTACAGTCACAGGGTACATGGAGTCTTGTTTCTGCTCCAGTTGTTGCATATGTTGTGGGATGCAAATGGGTGTTCACTATGAAACACTGTGCAGATGGCAGCATGGATCACTATAAGGCGAGACTTGTGGTACGTGGGTTCACCCAAACATATGGGGTAGACTATTAGGATATTTTCTCTCCGGTTACCAGACATTCGAATCTGCATATTCTATTTTCTGTTGATGTGACACGAAATTGGCCTCTTTATCAGATTGATGTGAAGAATGCCTTCTCTATGGTGATATACTGAGGAGGTCTACATGCAACAACACCTGGGTTTGCTGCTGAGGGGGAGCGTCAGAAGGTTTGCAAGCTACATAAGGCTATTTATGGCCTTAAGCAGAGTCCAAGAGCGTGGTTCTAGAAGCTCTCGAACTTGATAGAGCAACAGGGGTTTGTGAGATCGACTGCCGATCACTCCTTATTTGTGTAGAGGACCTAGAGAGGTACTATTGTCATTCTTGTTTATGTTGATGACATCATTGCTACAGGGGATGACTAGCAGGTCATTCAGGGCGTCAAGGACTTTCTAGGTCAGCAGTTGGTGATCAAGGACCTTGGACATTTACGTTACTTCCTTGGACTGGAGGTTGCCAGGAACCAGCGAGGTCTTGTGATGACCCAGAGGAAGTACGTTATAGATTTTCTTTCAGAGACAAGCATGGCAGATTGCAGACCTGCCACTACTCCTATTGACTCGAGCATGAAGCTCTATGATGATGAAACTGAGGAGGTCGACAAGAGGAGGTGCAGAGAGCTTGTTGGCAAGCTACTATTTGTAACTATTACCAGCCACGACATATCCTTTGATGTGAGCAAAGCGAGTCAGTTTATGGAGCATCCCAGACAGACACATATGGATGCGGTCCATATGATTGTGAGATATCTGAATACTTCACCTGGTACGGGACACTTTTTTAGCAGAGGCACATCTCTCTCAGTTACAGCATGTGCAGATGCAGATTATGCTGGGTGTCCAAAGGATAGAAAGTCTACATCAGGCTTTGTTGTGTTCATAGGGAATTCTATTGTTTCATGGAAGAGTAAGAAGTACATTGTGGTTGCCAGAACAAGTGTTGAGTCGGAATACAGGGCCATGGCGCAGGCTAGCACATAGATGATGTGGGTCAGATCGGTTCTTACTGACTTGACTATAGGAGTCCCTCTTCACATGCACCTCCAATGTGATAATCATGCCGCTCTTTTCATTGCCAACCGACCTTTCATGAGAGGATGAAGCACATAGAGGTGGACTGTCACTACATGTGACATGATACAGAAGGGTCTTATCGTCGTTACGCATGTCAGCTCTGGAGACTAGACAACAGATGTAATTACAAAGGCCTTAGTCAGAGGACCTTATCAGATATGTTGCTCCAAGCTGAGTCTGATCGATATCTACGCTCCAACTTGAGGGGGAGTGTTGAGATATTGCTTATCTTTATTGTAGTTTTCTTATTTTCTATTTCTTTGTTCTTCTTCTTGTAATTTGCCCAATAGGTTCCTCTCCTATATAAGAGAATCCTAGGGCCTCTCATAATGCAATTCACTTTTATTTCATAAACAAAAGGGGAAATAGCCGATAATTTTTTCTCTCCCCACATTTGCTTATCTTCTCCCAACTTCGTCGATGTCATTGTTTTCCGGCAAGTATGGGAGAAATGAGGAGTATTATATAGAGTTCTATAAGAGGCCAGATTGTCAGATTCTTCGGATTCCAGTTCAGATTCAGATTCTCCAGTTCAGATACATGGCCAGATTTCATACTCTACAGCTCAGTTTCAGATTTTGCGGATTGGTTCAGAGTTTAAGTACGAGGAACTCCATATTTGAGTGACATAGTTTCTTCGAGTTCTCCAAAGAGACTCCTTTTCAGGCACACATGTGTGCGACCATTGTTTGTGTGGTCCCCATCTTTGTTTTTGGTTCAGAGTTTTCATGTGTTCCATAGGGACTCCAAAGCACATTCCCTATGCCATGCGAGCTAGGGTTTTCATGTGGTTTCATAGGGACTCCAGAGTAGAGATCCCATTCTTTAAGCCAGTATGGGAGAGACGCAGTTCTCCTACGAGGAGACTTTTCTGACTCCATTCTCTAGATACCGTGGACTCCGATGAGGATGTCTCCACGGCTTTTTCATTTCGGCCCTTCAGAGATGGAGCAGTTGTCCACATGATGTGGCGGGACAGAGTTCTCTAGGTGGAGACTCTTTTCCAGTTGCAATAACTCTGACAGGCGCAGTACAGAGCACATGCTCTCCGATGAGGAGATTCAGTTTGACTCACACTCCAACCCGTTTGTTCCTCCTCACCTGCTTGGCATGAGAAGCAATGTCCTCGACAACAGTCGACGGTTCTGTTTGCGTTGAGTTGATATTTTCTGTAATGTCTTGTATGGTGAGTTTGAGATTTATTTCTGTTTGTCCAAGCTGAGTATTGCATGCTCCTGTTTGAGGGGGAGTGTTGGAGTATATGCGTCATTCTTGTATAGATCGGTAACCACATCCAGTGTTTAGTCCCACATCGACTAGTGGTGGGACTTGGATGGTCTGTGGAGGCTATATAAGAAGCCCCAGACCTCCTGTATTAGATGAGAAAGTCAATAGACACATCGGCTCTTTGAGGCGTTCTCCCGTGGCTTCATCCCGCTTCTTAGGGAGTAGGGTTCCACGTAAAATCCCGGTATTACTTAATGTTTTTATTCTATTATCTCTTATTATGTTTCTGCAATCACAGTTTCTAACAAAGGTGTTTGTCGATATGGGGGAGACCGGTTCTTCCTAAGTTTGTCATATTGGCTATCTCAACCTATCTATACATAGGCCATTGTTAGAGTGCATCATAGATATGAGGTTTTGATATGAAGCTTTTTTTATTAAAGTCTAGGCACTATTGCAAGGGTAGTGCACGATCACTAGACCATTGAAGGAGGGTGGCTACGGGTGCTTAAGCTTAATAAGATGAACAATGCACTTCTTTTGGAGTAGGTGGTACGACTTCGAGGATTGAGTAAGGACTTGTGCTATAGACTGATCAGAAATGCCTACAAATTTTCTTTTTGACTTGACTTACTATTATTTGTGTGAAATCCCCCTCTTTTTTTCGAAAGGGGATCTTTTAAGTTTTACCTGATGCTATGTCGTTACTGCATTATGCTTGGTCAGGGCAACATCTTTTAGTTTTGGAGAGACTACTGGACAAAGGAAGAGGATTTATTTTATTTGTCGAGGTTGTTTGCCTCGTCGGTTGATTCAAAGGTATAGAAATGTACTATTTATCAGATGCTAAGGGTGAGCTTCTAACTTCTCTTCAAAGTTCTCAGAGCAACAAGTCCATGATTTTTTGAGTTTGTTGGGCGAGCTTGGTAGCATGGAAGGTTCCTCTCCTAGTTCCTGGAATCACTGAACCTGGGATGAGGGATATTTATTTGCAAGGAAGTGTTACAAGGCACATTATAGGGGTTGAGTTTCTGGATGGGGGTTCTCTGGTCAAGGATTGTAGATTTGAATGGAATGCACAAATCTCCATGAGAGTCAAGAGATCACATGGCTGCTTCAAAGATCTAAGGTGCTAACAAGGGTGCATAGAATTTGTTTATTCCTTGCATCGTATATAACATATGCATGTTATCAAGAAAATCCCGAAGATGTGGGGTGTCTTCTTTTCTTGTAGATTTGTGTAGGAGTTTTGGAGTGGCAAAGGTTTGACTGGGTGAGAACCTCTAACGTCGAGGAATATTGGACTTGTTCATTGTCACTTTTTTCCATTCCAGGGTAGAAGGAGGGCTAGGACCTCTAGGGAAACACCTCTAAGTTGAGAATGTTTTAGCCAAAAAATTTCCTTGTAATTCTTGGCTTGTGCATTGATTTTTTTCCTATTGCATAATATTATTGTTGGGTGGACACCTACCTAGAGCATGTCACCCTTCACATTAAAGAAGAAACTCATTCTTTTTTATACGAACTAAAATGTTCCAAAACAAGCCTTTGTATAGTTTTTGTTATCGCAAGTTGCTATTGGCTAGTTTTTGTTTTTTACAATCAAGGTCGCAAAAATCGGTAGTCGGTACTCGGTCGATGGGGTCACTGACTAAGGATTAATCGGCAGTCGGGCGACTAATCTGATTAGTCGGTTTTGAATTTGTTGATTATTTTAAATATATAAATCATTTTTTATACATGTATTCTTATATATTTGCATAGATTTGTATATTTTCTATACTGTAATAATGAAACAAAAGAAATAATTGACTTTAAATACAAAGTTATACACATTAGAATAAGTTTTCTTTTAAAAGAGCAAAAAATAAAAAAAATAAAAAAAAAGTCTATGTAAAAGTTGGCTAATTAGTCGGCCCGATTAGTCGGGTTGACTGACTAGGCCTAGTCGAGTCGGCTAGCCCCCCGACTCGACTAGTCGAACCGACTAGTCAACCTAGTCGGTCGACTTTTACAACATTGATTGCAATAGAGTATGATACGAACAAAAATGAAACAAGATATGATAGTGAAGGTCTCTAAGTAATCCACCTTATAGATATTTAACCTCTAACCACAAATCAAGCCTTTGTATAGTCCACTAATCCATCTTGATAATACTTGATAGTGTACACCCAACAACATGATATCATAACGATGTTAGTAGGATAGGAATAATATCCCATGTATCTTCAGAAGTAAGTGCCATCCTCATCAGCCATAACAACATTCTTTGAACTTGGATCTTGTAAAGCCTACATGTAATGTTTCAAAACAATTGTACTCATCGACTGTAAAGAGAAATCAAATAGGTCATGCTACAATCCATCAATAGAAGTATGATGAGATACAATACGAAGAGTACTTGACCTTGCATGCTTGTATACGGCAATATCCTATTTGTTAGCAACATGGTTTCTTATGGGCAGAAGAGCACTCAATGTAGTAAGGGGATCGAAGATGGTTTTAGAAGGGGGCTTGATCCGTAATCGACACATTAATCAAAACAATAAGCATACGAATAGGATTTGGCTCCTTATGTCTCTGTAAGTAAACTTGCAATGTTGGGCATGCCAACACCCTTTATGAAACTTGGCGGTTGTAATTACTCCTTTTTAACTAATAATATATTTTTTGGATGGACCTCTAATGGAGGTTCATCCCACCTTTTCTAAAAAAAGTAAACCTGCAATGGAGGTTGATCGAGATAGATATCCCCACTCCAAATTATTAAACTCTTTAAAAAGTCTGCGTCGATGCCCCCCCCCCTTTAAAGTTTTTATATGAATAAGAACCCTGGAAAACAATAATGATATATCAATGTTTACTCTCAAAAACACCATTCCACTAAGATTTTGTACACACAAGATTTAATGAATGGCCCTACTTTAAGACAAGGACGGTACATCATACTTCATAAACTCTAAGACTGTCATTGTGGAAGAGTTCAATGATAGGTGAATGCAATTTGAATTTTATCAAAGAATGGCATGCCAATGCTCGGAATTTCATACTGATCCTTTAATAACAATATCCCATTTCAGACGATTGTTATCATCAACAATGATAACAAAATAGCGATAAACCAAGGCATGCAACACGAGTAGTCCTTATGAGACATCTCGTAATTTCTATCAATGGAAGATAAAAGATTTTTATTGTTAACAATGAATAATGAAATAGCGATGGTCGATAATTAATTTGCATAGTAATGTTTGTTGGAGGAGGATGCAATGTGGTCATCAAACGAGAGTACTCCTCGTAAGAGTACTCCTCGTAAGACAATCGAATAGTAGAGGTATTTACACACTCAGTAATATCATGTGCATACTCATAGGAGGCTTGGTTGGCTTGTCCCTGCTTCCTACACTTCTCATGGTACCTATTAAAAGAAGATATATGCATTTACGATGTATATATGGTTCCACGTTCGTGGATGCCATTACAACCGCATCCATGGTCATATGAATTAATACGACTAGAAAGACATTAAGGGCTATGGTATCTGGAGAAGTTGTAGGAGGATGGACGATCTATACAAGAGTGATATCGATCTTCCAATGACGTTTGTAGACAGTCGACAGATCACGACTAGAGTCCGATGAAAGCAACAAATCTCTGGCATCATGATATTGAGTGCTAAGACCATCAAGAGGAGAATTGAGGTAGAGAAGGCGATTTATCATGTTGTAAAGGAAAGAGGGAAAGACTACCTAAAATAAGGCAGAAAGTGCACTTCCTGCTTAAGTTAGATAATTGCATGGCCATGCTCCAAATTTCATTTTTGCTCCAAAGGAAAGAGGGAAGGACTAATTGGATTAAGGGGAAAGATAAGGGTCTTTGAATAATTCCAGGAAAACGCATGGTGAGGTGTAACTATGAAACTGTCAAGGCATAAGCATCATTTCCCCCTCAAAATATGCAATTTAACCAAAAATATTGCATAATATAAAGAAAACTATAGTATAACATAAATCTTTGTATGTTAAAGTAAATCTCAACCATTACGTCTGTTAGTCAAACAGTTGAATTTGATCGGAAAGACCAAAAGTTAAGAAAAGATTGCAAAAATCCTGAACAAAATGCATTTGCTGTCCTTTCTTCTTCCACCCCATCTCCCTCTCCGTTCTAGACCTTTCCACCTAAGCGGGAACTTCTAAAAAAATCTCTCCACCAACATCATCAACGATGATGGCAATTGAAAGAACACCCTCCCTCCACCTCCACCAACCTCCTCTCCTTTAACTCCCATATAATACACCTTCACATATCTTATCGTTATCATCCATGGCATCCTTGAGAAGGTACAAGAGGGTGGTGCATCTAATGTCATTCAACCCCATTCCTCTATTCTTCATCATACTCTCGAAACCCACCACGCGTGCATATTAGCACCAACGCCCTAGTCCCTACCCCCACTACCTCCATGCTTCCATATCTTTCATCCCATGTTCAGTAAAGTCATCCCCCGACACGAGTCAGGTAACCTTCTATAGGAAGCCTAGGTAGATCCTCCGCTTGAGCACCATGGCATCTCCATTTCCTACATGTAGTAGCGGTGCATCAAGGATCATTCCCTTGTCACCACCCATGACACCTCCAGATACGACTATCGCTTCCTTCCCTTCCATTGCCATCATATTTGTTGCACCAATCCCGGCAACGTCACCCAGCACTATGCCTCCAACCCTAACAACTTCAACTGCTTTTCGTCTCGTGTTGTACCTCCATCTCCAGTGTCCTCCATGCTACCACCCCCTCCTCGAGCTCGATTGTGTCAACATCTGGGGAAGTACCTTGACTCCCTCCTTTGTGCTTATGCCATCAATGTCGGTGATGCCCTCATTCCCTCGCCTTCATAATGGTTAAAGTCGAGAGCGATGACAACTGGATGTGGTTCCTCTCTGGGGCGTACAAGCTCCTTGGGATGAATGCCGACAAGATATTCATCTCATGTTCAATCACCACGAGGGAATTGTCACTTCCCTAGCACCTCTTCTGAGCTTGGAGCCGCAGTTGAGGAAGCCAATTTGGTTGCAAACTTCTAGTCCTTAGAGTAAGACTTAATAGTTTGACCAATGAACTTCAACCAAGGGGGCAGTAAAATGAAGCAAAATTACTTGTGATATAATTTCAATTAATTTATGGTTGTGGTTGAAAAGCCCTGAATCACCCTCACTAATTTGGTGGAATTAATGTTTTAATTTTTCGTTGTATAAGCAGGCATTTCGGATATAAGCCCGAGATTGACCCAAGATAGATCTGAATGGAGGCGAAGAATCCATGTAGTCGACCCTACTTAATTGTGGGAAAAGGATTTTTGTTGTTGTTGTTGTTATAAGCAGGCATTTCAGATCAATCAAAAAGACCACTTAATTAATTTTTAATTAAAGCGAGCAGTCGGATTTATTTTACTTGGACAAGCCCAAGGTCGAACTCAGGAAGGCCAATGCCTCCTTAAGTCAATTATTAGATGATCTAAATAATAGATTTTCAAAGAAGCATTTTTAATATATTTTTTATGCAATTAACGATGAAATGCAATTTATTCAGTCAAATGATATCCAAAAATCCTAAAACTTGGCTAGAATGTTGAAATATGCTAAAATAACCTATTTTGATTTTTTTTGGAATTTTCTATTGCATATGAATTTATTATGAATTAAATAGGCAGGCATGGTGATTTTTAGTAAAATAATTGTAATAAATAGCAAACCTCTTTATTTCTCAAAATTAAAATTATCCTAGATGAGTCTAATCAAGATGTATCCAGGAAAATTAATAACTCCTAAAAATATTGGGTCTACAGTTTATGAAAAATTAATTATCAGAATCACCACTTAATTTATTCTAGCCCCAATATGCGTGTAAACAGAATGATTTTTTGGCACAATGTAAAAACACTTAATTCTACCTACGTGATTTTTTGGAAATTTTTGGACAATAATTGATTTATTATGAATTTCAGAGCACACTGTGGGCAAAAGATGCAAATTTTCACCAAATTAATTTTATTAAATCAACCATAGTTCACGAAAATACCAATAAACATCCACAAGATAGAGAATAAATTGCTACAGTATGCAATTTTTGGAATTGAAATATGATGATGAATGATTGTTCAACATGGGACTCCAACACAGGAGTGAAAATGTAATACAAAAAATAAAAATAAAAATAATGTTAACATGGAATTAAAAGAAAAAACCAAGACCCAACGAGGTTTTATTGCAAATTCCCTAAGGGGTGCATGGCACGTGCTTCCAGGAGCGGGGACCTCCGCGTAAATGTGGGGAAGTTTGGGAGCCTCGCTGCAATTTTTCCTGCCCCCCCCCCCATGCGCGTTGCACGTGCGAAGGAGGGTTGGCGGGAGGAGCTGAGGTCTGGGCCCCCTGAAGCTCCACGTGGCTAGTTGCACGTCCTTCGGGACCTCGAAGTTGAGGTGCGGGTTGCCATTGAGGTTCATGCTCCCAAGCCGACGTGTGGCGTCGGCGAATGGCTCGACAGTGGCTCGGCTCCCGAGCTTGAGGAATGAATGGCCGACAGGTGCGGAAGTCGAGGTGACGGCTTGCTGGAGGTCGGCGAAGATGATGCTTGAAGGCAGGGCTGAGCTCCGTGGCGATGGCGTGGAGATAGAGGTTGGTTGCGCATAGCTGCTCGAGGGGTTGGTAGAAGCTTGGTCGCCGATGGAGGTTGAGGCGGCGACCGCTTTTAAGGCAGAAGCACTATCGTGGAGCGTCGAGGGTGGTGGCGAGGCGCGAGGGCCGAGGTGGTCAGTGGAAGAGGAACGGAGCAGAGGTGAAGGAAGGAGGCGGAGGCACAAAATGATCGAGATGGAGATGAGATGGACGCGGAGGGCGGGTTGGTGATGCGAGTGAAGGTGATGAACGGGGCGGTAGAGATTAAAGCAAGAAGATAGATTAAAGGCAAAGGGAAGAGACGGAGGAGAGGCAAAGGAAAAATATGAGAAGGAAGAAGGAAGAGGGGTTACTTGAAGGAGGTTCGCTTGAGGATGAGTTGCTCTTCGAAGCGCTCGTTCTTCGCTCGAGTCGCCGACGTGCGACGAGCTGGGCAGTCGCAAGAGTAGAGCTTTAACAACAAAGATAACCTCGTCTAATCTTGCATGGGGGTCACAGGTCGTCGTCAACTCGAGCTCCAAAGCCCGGAGTTGTCACCAAGGGGAGGAGCGAGCTGGGCCTATGCCCTCTGTGAAAGGCGGATAGGACTAGACGATGACAGAGCAGGGGGTTTTATGGGTTGTTGGGGATTGCCGATGAAGACGGAAGGAAGAGAGGACGAGAAAGGCGGGCGCGGTTGTGGGCGGCGGTTACCGCAGATGCGGAAGTCACGGGAGGCGGGCGTATGCCGCAAGGCGCGGGAGATGGGGGGAAAAGGGGGGCACTACATGGCGTACAGGGACGCGACCACGTGACGTGTGTGGACGTGACCACGTGGCGAGAAAAAAATAAATATTTAATTCAAATTAAATAATATAAATAATAAATAATTAAATAAATGGTTAAATAAATAATAAATAAAAATAATAAAAAGGGGTGACACATGGCAACTTCAGGATCCGTCACATGTCGCTCCCAGAAAAATGAAAAATTTAAAAAAAAGAAATAGCAGACGAAGTCAAATTGAAAAGTGGTCTACATGGAAATTATTCGTCTCGACGAGATCTACAACTTTTGTGAAGGATCCCAAATCAAAGAGAACATATCTACAAAAATGTATTTTTTAGGGTACTATATAGATATAAAATACAATATTTTTGTATTTTGTAAATTTTCTTGTCATTTTAAATAAGATAAAAATCTAAATAAAATCAGAGAAAATGTAGAATAAATATTTACACAATAATATATTTTTTTTAGATTTTTAAGAATTATGAAAATAAAGAGATAAAATAAAGGGGACATACACAGACTCAATATACAGACTCAGAAAGATTTATTTTCTTTGATTTTTGCTTCGATTTTTATTTTGATTTTTACATAATTTATTAAAACTGCAATCAAAGAAAATAAATGCAAAAGAACTAAATAAAAAAGGGGGTTATTTTGTACATAAAATAATAAGGTCAAAATATTCAATATGTACAATATAGAATGAGGCTCTAAAACCCAAGTTTCACACATGAACTCCGGTTCTTTTGCTTGTTTTGTAGATAATTGAACATACATTAATTCAAAAGTGAGTAGGGGTCCATAGGAGACTGTATGATGGAGATATTCACTTTTTTAGTCTCAAAACTAGGGTTTGGGTTTTATTGGGCAATTATACAAGTTAGTATTTTTGGTATTTTTCTTTTGTTAATGTTAATAATATATACATAATAAAATTTATTTTATTTAATTTTGAGATAGTGACAAATAATTTAAAATATGAGAAGATATGGTAATATACATGTGAGAATATACAAGGGAATTTGACCTCTTTATTTAATGCAATTATGAATGCTAAAATGCAAATATTAATTACAAGTACATGAATGATACTAATGCAATATAGGTGAAGAAGTGCAGCTAATTACTTGGGAACGGAGTTCTATTTTCATCTTTTAGAGTGATGAATCACATATTCATCAGTGGTGTAATTGGGCAACTTTTTTAGGGTCATTGGGTAGAAATCCCTTTTTAGTCTAGTGGTTCAATATCGAAGATGAAGTTAAGAAAACAGGGAAAATGATGCTTACGTAACATAAATTGCTCTGTGTTTGAATTATTACAACATGACCACATGTTAAAAAATATTATCATACAAGGGTCAGTCCACAATCCACATAATAGCTTAAGATTCACATAACAGTTCAATCCACATTCCACTTAAACAATCACTGAAATTAAATTGAGATGTTTGAAAATTGAACATGGCAATAAATGTAAGTGCGAGTTTAATAAATTTCTTATTTGCTTAACAGAATCAATCGAAAGCAGGCTAGAACCCTCTGCCCCGCCTTGAGACATGTCTTGAGACCAGTGTTTTTATACAATGCCTAAACTATATGAGAGACATATGAAACTTTAGGCTTGGTCTCAATAGTGTAGAGTTTGTTCCATATGAGGCAAAAGCAGTAGGCATGGCAAGTAGGCAGCAGTACTCATACCAACAGAGTCGTATTAGATGCGTATTTGCATAAGACTCGCGTCAAATGGAGTTGTGGCAGAACATCACAAAGTGCTGGGCGCCCACAACTGCGACACAGACGGCCTACTTGGCAAAAAATATGTGCTACTAAACGATCACATGATCATGATCACGATCAGAGAGAGCTGCGGATACACACATAGATGCCTCAAAAGGCTGCAAAATCGACCAAGGGTTGCCTGTAGCAACAAAAAGGAGGCCGACGCTGCCTGGCTAGGACCGCGTTGGATGGCATTGGTGTTTGTGGCCAGTGGCGGGTTCAGCTGACGGATCCTCTGATGTAATACAGCAGGTGCTGTAACACAGGGATTCGTCCGATGGGATCGGACAATCTTCATAGGAGCGGGGATGGTCGGCCTCCGATGATGGTTGTCTGATCCCCATCGGACGGATCCCTGTATTACAGCAGAGGATCCGTCTTGTCAGCTGGGAGTGGCTGGTGGTAGCACCTGTTGAGGCCTGATCTGACACCTTGGCTGTGGTTAGCTGGAGGAGAGGCCGCCAACTGAAGGAGGGTCAGCGATGGTGAGGAGAGTAGAAGAGAAAGAAAGGAAGGAGAACAAGTAGGAAATAAAAGCTGATCAAGGATTGCCGCCCTAACACCATATACCCTTCTTTTATAGAAGGGTGATGGGAAGATTACTGTGGAGTCCCAAGCAAAAAACAAAAAATGTGAAAACTAACTAAGCGAAATAACAAATAACAAGAGCATTCCAGGCACTTGGTATTCAATCCTTTTGTTTGTTAGAGAGTATCATAATAGCGAAGGGGGTGTGGAACAGGAGCTCACTGGATCAGACACGGCCAGATTTGTTGCTAAAACAGTCAGACATATCCGCAGATAATGTGCATGGTCATTGTATTGGGATATTTTTACAACTTTAAGGGCCTCTTTGGTTGCTGGGTTTGGGTTGGGTTGGGGTACACCGGTGTACTCCTTCCAACCCTCTCAATCCTCCTCACAGTTTACTATTCACAGGGGTACCCCAATCCAACCCAACCCAACCCAGTCCAATCCAGCAACCAAACAGTAAAGGTTCAGCACCTGTTCTTCGGGAGTCTCTTATTGCGAAGGCTCGGTGTATTCCCAGAATGAAGTGCCTGAGATTAGTTTTCATGGACCTGGGTTTTCTAATAGTTGTATGGGGCACACACACAACAACCCATAAAGATCTTCTTTAGGGAACATCGTCAGCTGTTCAACGGCCGGGTTAGATCTTCTGTTGGGAACATACTGGCCATTGGATCATCTGAGGAAAGCATTTTTTTTCGAAGCAGGGAATACAACCTTTCTTTCTTTTACAGGGAAGAGATGGCGTCCTTGGTCATTCAGGTCGCTGATTTTACCAAGAGTGTTGATTGTTGATTCATATGGAATCTCTAACTTGTGGTTGCTTTTTCCTACGAGTATCAAAATAAAGGTGATCGTATCTATAAATCAGAGGCAAATGTAAAGGAGAGTTTGGTTTAGCTCAGGTTATGCCAAATCTTACGTTAATCATGCAAATAGAGCTGATGAATTGTGGTTGGTTTTCACTTTGATTATGCATAGCTAGCACTGTAAGCATTTGATATTATAACAATCCCTTTATGTTCTATATAGATCTATGCTTTTGAAATCGAACCTGAACTTGAACCGGAAACCTTACTGAAATGGTCGGATCGGTTGAACCATGTAATCAAAACAGTTCAATCAGATGATGACATCATCATCATCTAAAATCAGAGTAAACCGAACAGGTGAGAAAAAAGTGAATCTGGCTAAAAAATCGAAATAAAATAAGATGTATGAAAATATACACTTGAAATAGAAATAAAATACATAGACAATGTATATATCTTACAGTATACCTAAAATATTTTTTCGGTATTCACCATAAAATATTATTTGGACTAGATGCTATATAGAATAATAATAGCTTAATTATATTTAAAAATATTACATGCAAAAAGCTATGTTAGAGTAGTTGGTTAGAAGTTTGAAATGGATTAGGAAAGGTCCTAAGTTTGACTCCAACTACCTGTATTATTTTTGGATAAATTAAAAATTAAATGTGATTCAATTTTGGTTGAACTGGTTAAATCGGGTTAAAAATAATAGGTTGAACTGACGGTTTAATTAGAATTTGGACTTTCAAACCGAACCGGATAGAACCAGTTAACCGAACTGGTTCAGGCCCGATTCACCGATTGAACCAGCCGGTGTGATTCGATTTTAAAAACACGATTATATATACATGCATACATTTACACCACACATACACTTAGAGGGGAAATTTCAAATATTGTAGAGTTGAGAAAAGTCAACGTCCAACTTAGGATTTTTCCTACACATGCACTCACGCACAAATATAGAGGTATTTGTTCAATGTTCTTAGAGATGTTTATGTAAAATCCCCTTTCATTTTCAACTTGCATATCTAGAATAAATGTGTCAAATGAACGAACTTTGCATATGAAGTGTTAATCAGATAATTTTATGTATTTTTGAAATTATTTATACAGTAAAATGTGCATATATTTGCAGTTGTCTATCTGACAGACTGAGCCCTCATGTTATTCACATCCGTTTAAACGTTAGATCACTTCAAATACAATATGGAAAACATGGAACAAATTTGAGCTCGTAAGAATTCAACTCAACCATTTCTTTGGATAATATTATAAATTTTGCAAGTTTACTTTCCGTAATAGCTTTAATTGTCATGTTTTATCTCCAAAATATTGCCGATATATAGAAATAATCGAGATGATGATTTCAAAATCGCCCATTATATCATTTTCGTTAGCAAGATTTCGTTGAAATTTTGTCGATCCACGAATTTCCTACAATATGGATGAAGTATCAGTTGCATGCCACTTTTAGATTAACAAAATGGCACCAATATCGACATTTAAGGCCATGTTTTACATCATCATATTGTGGTGGATTTATGGAGACTTCGCTTCTGAAATTCAAGTGATCACTTTAATTTCTAATGCAAATTATATAAAAGAACTCAAAATTTAAGATTATTAAAGAATTAGAGGATCCCCCCCTCCCAAATGTTTCAATGTTGTAACATATTAACGATACTGTATTTTCAATAATAATTTCACTATTAATCATAGGCATTGTTTGAGGTTTTATTCTTTTTGTTCTATCCTCTCGAGGGGTAAAGAAGAAAATGGAAAATGTTACTGACATTGGGATGTTTGGAAACCAAATTGTTACAGAAACCTTTTTTATACAAAATGCTCATTAATGTATTGGTATTTTTTTATTTTTCAGTTAGGTGCAAATTTCGGGAGGTCGTTTTGTTCAGGAAAACTTGATGTACGATCAATCATTACGGAAGCACGTGAAAAAAATACAAACCTTATAACAGTGGTCAATTACATCGCATGACTATCGGAAAAGAAAATTAACTAAGAAGAATAAGTACAACACATTCATTTCCTCGCTCTCTTGTTCCCTTCTCGCTTTTTCTTTCTAGTTGCATTCACTTGTATTATGGAGTTGTATGACTTAATTTTAAAATAAATCTCTTTAATACAAATCAATTAATACATGTCACAAAAATAAAATAAACATAAATAAGTTTCTAAAAGTGGTAAATGTCAAAGAGTAAATTATATACTATTCAAATCGAATGTGTATCGAATATGCGGTGAAGCGGTCTAGTATGCGGTTATGTTGATCGAAATGCAACTTAGAAGGTGCGATTCGGCCATGTATCGAGTAATCTTGATTGATTAATATCTTAATTGATTGAAATTGATTACTGTAAATGTCCAGCCACTTCTTCCTCCTCCTCTCACATCCTCTTCCTCTTCCTCCCCCTTTTCTTCCTCCTACTCCTCCACTGGATCCTCCCAACCACCCCCAGCCCCTCCCTCCGCCCCCATGCCTCCCTGATCGCCCCCGAGCTCCTCCCCCTGTTTCTCTGCGCCCGAGCTCCTTGGTTCCCTACCTCCAGCCCCTTCTCCATCCCCAACCTGGCCTCCCCCCCCATCCTCAGCCCGACCTCTGCCCCCACCTACGGCCCCTCCACCATCTGCAGCCCAACCTCCCATCGCAGCCCTTTGCTTCCTCATCTATGCCCCCACCTCCACCTTCCTTTGCCTCGAGCTCCTCCACCGCGTCTCCCTTGCCCCCCCCCCCCAGGTCGTCTGCGCCTCCTCCCCCGCCCCCAGGTGTGCCCTCTACCCCCGCACCTCCCCTTTCCCCCGCCCCCAGGTCGTCCCCATGCCCCCGCCGCCCCTGCAGCTCCCCATGCCCAGCCTCCTCGTCCCGCCCCCCAAGTCGCCCCCTGCCCCTGTCGCCCCCGCACCTCCCCCTCGCCCTGCATCTCCCCCTGCCCCGCCTCCCCCTACCAGGTCGCCCCCACCTCCCCCTGCCCTGGCTCCACTGGTCGATACCCCCCTCCCTGCCTTCGGCATCGCCGTCGTCGTCGATGTGGAGGTGTGGGATATTTTTTCAAATATACCCCTCTAAGAACACCATGGTTTGATTAAACCATGGTTAAGTTCAACTTATTGACGGTCAGAGTAACGGAGGGGTACAAGTGATATATTGGCAAGAAGTTGGGGGCACAACTGATATTCCCAAAAAGATAGGGGCATAACTGATATTGCAATATCTCGGAGGGGCACAACTGAAAAAAACCCTTTAAAATATGCATTGCTTACCTTAAAGTTTATTATTGAATCTTCAAACTTCGGCACGACTTCGGTTGTATTCAACTAAAATAAAATATAAATAACGAATTTTTATTTATATAAAATGAAACATTCAGAACCATATTTCTCCAATATGGTATAATCCTTTTCGGTTGACCTAACCTAATCTGCACACCGATTTGTCGATTGGCGACTCCTCCCAGAGAGTAACCTCTATTGTGGTGTTGTGCATGTTGTGGTCTCGTGAACTGCTCGATCGTGATGGAGCGGTTCTCACGATTTTGCACGGTACATGTCCACAAAAAGTGCAAAATCGTGCGAATCGCTCGATTAAGATCGAGCGGCGCACACACCTACAACAGACTCTGCTGCCCTCCCGCCTGCAGCAGACAATCTGTCCCCGACTCCTCCATCTTCGGGCGTGGATCGTCTGCCGTAAGTATATTGCAGCAGAATCTGCTGCAACGCGTGGATGAGCGCTACGTGTCTCCCAAATAATCGGATGGCTGCCTCCTCCCCCGACCCTTCCCACCTCTCTCGCCCGACCCGCTCTCCTTCCCCGACCCCAAGCTATCTCACCGACTCGGCCTCCTCAGCCCTCCTCTCACCGCCGCAACCCTGTCGCCGCTCCCGCTCGCCGTCCCTCTTGCCGCCACCCTCTCCCCCGATGAGGCCAACATCCTCGTCCTCTCACTCCTCCCTCCCCTCAACGGCGACACCACCTTCCTCCCCCCCTACGACGATCCCAACAGCGAGCGAGAGCGACGACATGGTCGTGGCGGTGAGAGGCGGGCCGGAGGAGGTCGGACGATGCCGAGTCGAAGGAGGGCGATCTGGCCGGCGAGAGGGCAGCGCAATGGGGGAGAGGCCGATGGCGCCACCGCCGTTGGCGGCACGGGCTGAAGCGGAGGAAATCTCGGCGGGGGTGGTGCTCGGAGCTGGGCGCGTCCTCGCGCGACGGTAGGCACGCGCAGAGGCACCACAGGGGCTCGACGGAGTACCGCGTGCGTGGTGGTCGGAGGACGCCGCTGATCGTGACGGCGCGGGCGGAGCGCCTGGAGAGGGGCCGAGACGGCAGGGTCGCTGGTAGTTCTGGCTTGTCGTGGAGATGTGCCGCGGTGCAGGTCTCCGCTGGAGGTGCGGCCCGCGTGGAGCAGCGGCGAAGGAGAGGGGTCGGGCGAGAGGGGTGGGAGGAGTCGGGGAAGGGGACAGCCGTGGGATTATTTGGAGGACGCGTGACGCTCATCCACGCATTGCAGCAGATTCTGCTGCAATATACTTACGGCAGACGATCGGCTCCCTCCATCTTCACCCACTGCCAAGCCCTCATAATCGTAGCCCTTCGAGCGGACGGCTGCTATGTTCACAGCAGCCCTGCTGGGAACCTAACCACTCAGGTCAGAGGAAAAGAAACAAGGTTCGTTTTAACTAAATAATTATTAAAATGTTGGTAATTAGTAAAACAAGTATAAGAATTTAGTAATTAAAAATGTGTATAATTCAGATATGAAAATGGAAATTTCCCATTCCAGTTCAGTGCCGAATTGGTAGTGGGCTTCATGGACAATTTCATTTAAGTCCAATGGACAGAGAACAAGAGGTTGTTGGGTAAATTTAAATGAATACCTTCGTAATAACCAATTTTAAATGTTACTAAATCCAAAGAATTGATCCTCACTTGCTAAGTCCTAAATTTTCTCTACAATGAATTTGCATATGATAATGAATAATTTGATTCTTTATCATTTCTACCATAATAAATATATAATATTGATTATTATTTATTACCTTATTTATTAAATTCGCACCAAATATCATATTTTTTATTATATTAGAATCAATTAATATTAGAAAAAGATCAATTCCCATCCATCGTCGTCCGTAGGATATTATCTAGCTTATTATTATATTGTTTTTTTGTGATTTAATATCGTGAACTCATTTCAAAAACTAAGACATCGTTTATATTAAGATCCATTAATTTCAAAAGACGTCTGATAATGAGAAAGAAATATCCATCTTTCTGCTAAACATGATTTATTGATGCTTTTTATGAACATCAACTACTTATGTTAGCACATTCTTTATTGCTAGTATGGGTCCCGAAGCACAAGGAGATTTTACTCATAGGTGTCGACGGGTTACGATCGAGATACAATAGCACAATAGGATCGGGAATGGGTCTGTGGAAATTTTATAATACCTTTTTAGAAACGATCACATTACATTCCTCAAAATAAAGTTTGTTCATAGCATGCGCCAAGCGCCTCACCCAAACAATCAGAAACCAGCAGGCAAGACAAAAACTAAAACACAACGTCCACTTACCCAGTGGTCTCGGTATTTAGTACAACTGACGAATACCCCAGGGTCCAAATTAGGGAAATGTTCGGGAAAAAGAAAGGAGCTAATTTAGTCACCAAAGCAAAAAAGAAAACCGATCATGGTCGATGAGGAGAGACATCACTTCCTGTAAGTAAGGGTGCGAGTGCGCGGACTCATGGAGTTGGAGAGTTCTTAGCTGCATTAGTTAATAATAACGACATAAGCTATAGGCAAAAACAAATTTTCAGTTTGGGATGTGAGTCTATCACGCAAGCAAACATATCTAGAATGAATGATTGATGATAAAAATGAGCATATCGCAAAGTGAGAGATACTATGGGGCATCTTCGAGTGGAACATCGCTTTTTCCAAATAGTAAATGCACATGTCGGTAGAATATAAGGTACTTGAAGGGTGTGTTTGGTTCGTGGGTTATCTGGGGGAGGATAATCCATTTTTGTATTTGTGTATTTGGTTGATGGGTTAAGGGTTGAGAGGGTTTGTGTGATGTGATTGTATTGAAATTTGAAAAAGTGGGTAGTTATTATGATATGATTGTATTGTGATTTAGAAAAGTGGGTAGTTGTTGTGATGTGATTGTATTGAAGTTTGAAATAATGAGTAGAAGTTGAGTATTTTATGATTTTTAGATGATATGATAGTATAATATATATTTTTTTGATAAAAGATGGTGGGCCCCATAATTGGGTTAGGAATATAGGTTTTGAGGGGTAACCCACCCAAAGTGGGGGGTAACCCCCCATCCGAACACACCCGAAAGTTCACTCATATCTCAACTTCATGTATCAATATAACAATGTTGTAGAAGCAACATGATGAGTAGAAGCTGAATAATAAGTTCATATTGGTTCCATTTAAACTATCAAAAAATATAGGGTAAATTACAATTTGGGTCCCCATCTATGGGTCCGATCCCAGAATGGGTCATTATCTTTAAATTGTAACGATTTGGGTCCCAGGACCATTTAGGAAATGGAAATTTTGGGGTTCATGACGAATATGACCTTGTTGGGAAGGGAATGGGGGTTGGGTTCCAACTTTTAAACAAGGGTATACTTGTCATTAGCCTAAAAAGTTCCTTACATTAATGGACCTGGGACCCGAATCGTTACAATTTAAAGATCGGTACCCATTTTAGGATCGGACCCATAGATGGGGACCCAAATTGTAATTTACCCAAAAATATATTCATTTACAAGTCAAATATATATTTTGAAAGTTACAATAAATAATATATTCACTAATATATAATTACCGTCGAATAATATATAATTTTTTTTTCATTGTGTTTTTCAAGATGTTTTCAATATCCTACTCCTTGTCATATCTTCCGTTATTAAATTCATAACAAAGAAGATTATTCTTGAAATTTTATTTTTATAAAGTAATATTAAGTGAATATTGGAATCAATTTAATATTTCTAGCATTTATTTAGGGATCAACCTTTTAAAGGAATTTAGTAACATTTAAAATTGATTACTATAAAGTCATTCCTCACATTCACTCTCTCTCTCCCATTGCACTTAAATGGAATTATTCGGAAATGAGATATTTTTATTTCGGCACTGATGAATACCCATTCATCACTCTATATTCTTATATTTTAGCTATAAAAACCTTTGCAAATGCATGTAGATATGTGTAAATATAAATAATTACCAAAAGCATGCATGGTGTAAAAAGTAATAATTAGCATGTTTTTGTGCAAAAATAAAAGAATAAAGATCAAAAAGAAAAAGAGGGAAATATTTAGAATAAATATTGAGCAACCTAACCCAAGGGAGGGCTCAGCAAGGGCCTGACCGCATAAAAGCCAAAGTAGAGGGAGATAGGAGCTCATGTGTGTAAATATATATGTAAATAAAATAAAAATATTTTCCTCCCAAAAAATAGACTAAAAAGGGTTTGTAAATACTTGTAAATATTTAAAAATATAAAAACAAGATAAAAATAGAAAAATAAAAAAGAAACTAAAAATAGATCACTTGTATATACCTACCTTGTACATACCACCACACTTTTATTTATTTTACCTTATAAATAAATGAAATTAAGTTTTATAAATTTGTACATATTCTATGTTTTATGGTGTAAATAAATAAAATAAATTAAAACAAAAAAAATAAAAAGAACAAAATTAAAAACCTAAAAATACATTGTAAATATGCCATGTATATACATGTACATATATATTTATTTCACCTATGTATATATAATAATAAAAATAAAATAAAAATATCTTTTTATTCCTTATTTTATGATATAAATAAATTAAATATAAAATGGGAATAAAAATATATAAAAATAACTAATTAAAAATCAAAATTTAAAAATCCTATATTGTATTTATACCTATATATAGCTATATAGTGTAAATACCTTATTTTACTTTGAAAAATTAATAAAAAATCACTAAAAAATAGAAAAAATTAAAACAAAAATATTTCATGTTTTGACTTTTTAATAATTCGGCCATTTGCTATTTTTAAGTGAATTTTTAAATATTTTCCACGTGGCCTGCTCCCATTGCTCCAGGGGAGTTGTTGACCGCCCGGTCAACTCCCGCCCCAGGACCACCTCCCACGGGTTTTGGACACCCGACCCGACTTCTTCCCTTTTTCGTGTCCAAACCCGATCACCATTTCCCTAAACCCCGGGTCCATCTTAACCATGGCAGATCCGGCACCTTCGCCGGCATATCCGCATCGAGATCCGCGCCTCCTGCAGCCCTACCAGATCACTTCTAGCCGGACCTGCACCCATACTTAAGCCGAGCTCCGCCTCCCTAATTCTCCGTCTTTGGCTCATTTGCTCCACCACCAGTGACCTCCACCGTGTTGGCGAGAGTGACAACTTGCTCCAACAGGTGTCGCAGCGAGGAGAGGGGCAGGGAACCACTGATCCGGCGAGCCACCACCGCCGTGCTCCGCCCAGAGCAGGAGCCAGAGCCTCGGACGTCGACGCTCCTCGAGGCAAGGACCCAGAGCTGCCCAAGCTCGTCCCCAGTCGACCCATCCACCCAGGTAGCTTCGATTTCTTCCCTAGTTCTCTAATTTCCGATTACCCCCAATCCGCACCGTCGCCGACCACCTGCGATTCCGGTCACGTTCGCCTCCCATTCGATCATCGGGCTGCACCATAGCCTCCGCCTTCCTCCCGTGCACGTTCTCCGCACTTCCATTCAACCCATCTCGCAAAGGAGCTGGGGTTCGAGCTCCTCCGTCCACCCCCTCGCCGGAGCTCGCCCGCACCGACTCCCCGACCACTTTCACTACGCCTAACGGGGTCGAGGCACTTTGCCCTCGACCTGCGAGTCTTCTGGACCCCTTTTGCAGGTACAACGAGGGCCATCTGAGGTCCTCTGACTCGAGCCAAGAGCCGCTTCTCCGCCGGAGCTGACCGGGCTCCTTAGAGCTCCGTTGTTCCATCGGAGAGTCCCATCTGACGTGGAGGCCCACGACGACTCTTCTCCGATCATCAAAGCCCCGCGAGGAGGCTTGGAGCGCGCGTACTGGGCCAGCGAAGTTCGCCGGCCACTTGTTCTTTGAGGACCTTCAGCAGCCGTTGGATCCCCTTCGACCTCCAGTCCGCATCTCAGCCGTCTATCTGAGGAGGTTCCGTCACCGTCAGATCCTTGGAGAGGCGATCCGCATCGTCCGATCAGAGGAGATTTCCCACGCTGCACCAGAGCCACTCGATCTTCCACGTGGCTGCACCTAGACCGCTCGATCAGGACGAGGGCTTCCTTCGTTGGGCGCCACCCGCATCTCAGCCATCCATCTACCCACGTGGCGCCCATCCCACGGCTTTATTAATAAAGGGTAATTTACCCTTAGGCTCTTTTCTTTAGTTTAATTTCAGTTTAGTCCTGTAAATAATTTTAGAAGTTTATTTACGTTGGTACATTTGAATGTGGGACCCTGCGCTTTATTTTATTCGCATTTATACCCCTGTTTGTAGTGTAGCACGTGCATCGACATGTGCCTCTTTGGGATATTTGCATTGTTAACCCTGTAGTTCTGGATGTTCTGAAATGAATGAATATTTTTATATAATTGCATTTATACCCCTGTGCGTGAATAATTGTGCATGTGCGTTATTTTGTTGGGTATTTTGCAACAAGCCCCCTGGACTTTTAATACATGTTATTATTTAGTCCAGGGAACTTGTTTTTATTACATTTAGGTCCCTGAGTGCCTCAGGCACGCGCTACGCACGTGTTTTCCTGGGTATTTTGCACCGGACCCCCCAGAGCTTTGGGTATTTGCACTCAGGTCCCTATGCACAATACCTAAGTTTTATTTTTGAATAAAATAGCAAATCAACTCCGAATCCAAAGAAAATTAGACACATGGCTCCTGCCATGTTGTAAAATTTTTTGGAATTTTTGGAGACATTTTCGTTTTGATTTGATATTTTTAAAAAATCAAAAGCAGTCATTTTTTGTCACTGTCTAATCTTAAAAATCACAAAAAAATATTAAAACCTATCTAAAAATTACAAAAAATAGCTACTGTTTGTTTTGGCTTGTTTGATTTTCTGGCCATTTTTGGCTATTTTTTCATTACATAAAACTCCTAAAAATTGAAAACACCTAAAATCTTATAAAAATTCTAATAATTAATCTAAAAACCTAAAAATAATAATTAAGATGCCAAAATTTTTCTTCTTGCTTTCTCTATACAGGAAAATTACTTCCATGCTTATTGGGGACTCTTAGATATTTTATCTAAGTCCCTTAAGCTAGGCTGGACAGTACCTTTAGTTTCTTGCATTGTTTCATTTTTAGAAAATTAAATAAAAATCAGAAAAATCCCAAAAATTCACTAAAAACAGTAAAAATTATAAAATACACAAAAACATTTTTATTTGACTTTTTAATTGATTTTTGATGCATTAAATAAATAGTTGAATTGCCTTGTGTTCTTGCTTTCTTTAGTTTCTGAATTAATTAAAAATTCAAAAAAAAAATAAAAAGAATTAAAATCCACCAAAAATCCCCTTTTCTTTTCTTTTATTTTATTTTTTACTACTTCGTAGGCCGCAAGGCTATCACGTGCTCCTTGTGTTCGACCCTGGTCGCAATACCAGGTTAATAAAATAGCAAGACCGCTATTGATTTTGAGTTGATTTTATCTTATGTTGGTGGTCTCTTTTTCTTGATTGACACACCCGAGTGATTGAGGTCGCAACGACCATTTCAGATATACCTGACCTACCTCGTTCGCTCGGATTTTTGTGGTCATCAGAATGGCGCCGTTGCCGAGGAGCACGGCTTAGTAGTTTTCATTTTATTTTTGTTTTCTTTTTCGCGGCTTTTTGCGGCTCTTTCTGAGTTCGCGGCTTTTCGCGGCTTTTTATTTTTCATTTATTTTGTTTAATTTTGTTTTGTTTTGTTTTCTTTTATTTTTGTCTTTGTTCGATTTTTGTTTGATTGATTTTATTTGCCATTTTGCACATATACCCCTGTTTTTATTTCTTTTTTATATTTGATTATTTTATTGGTCTGACCACTTTGTTTCTTTCTTGCGAGGGCCTGAGGACCGAGGCAGCAGCTTTCGAGAGGCCGGTGCAACCGCGGGACTTGGAGGCGGCTCCCTTCTGCACGGAGCCGCAGGAGAGAGCGAGAGAGGAGCTGAGTGAGAGAGAGAGTAGCTTAGTTTTCTTTCAGCACATTTTATTTGTATTGTAATAATACAGGGACACTTGCTGGACTTGGACTTCTTTCTCAGGTCTGTTTCGCCGAGCACCGGTGTGCTCGGGGGACCCAGTAGCTAGTTTAGATTTTTCACGGCTTTTTCGCGGTTTTTGTTTTTCGCTGCCTTTGACGGTTTTACGCGGTTTTTATCGAGCCCCTAGACTTAGGATTTTCTGCTTGACTGTGCCGTAATTAGTAGGATCCCCACATCTAATTGCTTGCCTGTTCCTATAGTACGATTAATTGGACCTACTAATAATTCACTAATAAAAATAACTGACTCATCCCCTTCGCAGCCTACGTGTCGTAGCCTGCCCTGCCAAGCGCTGCTCCTGAACCCGATGTGTCGGGAGGAGGAGGGGTAGACCGAGACTGGACCTTTGGCTTGAAGGATCGGTGACCAGTTAGACGGTTCTTCGAGTAGACTTGCTTGTTTAGGACTCGGTTTTCACCGCTGCACCATATAGGTAGTTTATTTTCTGTCTTTACATTTCTGCGCGGATCACTTGCATGTAGAGTGCTGGAGGAAGGTACGCATTTCTATCTCTGCATGCATCATTGATTTCATCGCGCATCAGCTTTTTCGTCTTCTCCCCCTTGTTTTTGACTAAATAACCAGGAGAACCGAAAAATTCGTTAGGCCTTTTGTTTTTATTGAAAAATATTAAAAAGAAAAACAATAAAATTTGGGACTGCTAAAACTATTGACCCTAAAAGACACTTGACTTAAAAACTTGTCTTGGGGAGAGCAACCCCCTCATTGTTTGGTTTGATTGCATGAGAGTGACCCGCACACTAGGTAGAGCCCTCCGGTGCTATTCCCGACTGATTACCGACTCTTCAGTGCGGGCCAGTCGGTTGGGGGTAGCATCGGGTATCCCAACAGGTCACGTAAGTGCTCTGATAGATTGTTTGTTCACCTAATAAAATTTGACAATATAATTTGACCGAGCCTTTACGGTCTTCAGCTCGCGTTGCGTTGGTGAACAGAGGGTTTGGTTGCCGATCATAGTTTCTCCAGATCTCATCCGCCTTACTCGTCAGATCACGATGATGGGTAGACGCTCTCTTAGGCAGCCTCTGGCTGCACCGCTTTCGGGCACGTCTACCCGTTCATCTAGGTTGGCCCGCGAGAGCTGAGACCAGCTCTCCGAGCCCGAGTATGACTCCTCCCTGTTCCCCCTCAACCCCCTTTCTTTCGGTTCTGAGAGACATGAGCCAGAGGAGAGATTACCAGACTTATCAGCACCTGAGTTTGGCTCATTTGATTTTGCAGACGCCATGGCCGGCAGTTCCGAGGATCGTTCCCGAGGTCCACAGACTGATCACTTCGTATTGGACCAGGGCGCGATCAACTCCACCCTGATCGCCTCCTTAGAGACCGTTCAGCAGCAGTTGAGGGATCAGGGAGCATTCATGCTCGACATGAGGAGAGAGATGGAGCAGATGCGAGCAGAGAGAGCAGAGCGAGAGCAGAGGAGAGATGGGCTGAGGATCCCAGATGATGCTGATGCAGCAGCCGCAGCAGCAGCCGCCGCAGCCGCGGCAGGAGGACCACCGAGACCGATGCGGGAGTTGCACAACCCCGGATCGACGCTGACGCACCACTGGGTTGTACTTCCAGCTATCGTGGGGGGCTTCAAGTTTCCCCCGAACACCTTGCAGTTACTCCCCCGCTTCCACAGACTCGCTACTGAGGAGCCCCATCTCCACCTCCAGGAGTTTCTCATGATCTGCAATACTGTCCACGATCGCCAGGTGGACCAGGATATTATTCGGATGATTGCCTTCCCCTTCTCCTTGGCCGACAGAGCAGCCACCTGGCTGAAGCACTTGGAGAAATTTGTTTACACCTGGGAGCAGCTCCGCACCAAGTACTTGAACAAGTACTATCCACTCGGGCGGACCAATGCAGCGAGAACCCTCATCAGCAACTTCTCCATGCTCCCCAACGAGCAATTCCATGAGGCATGGGAGAGGTTCCGTGAGCTGACTGATCGATGCCCGCACCATGACATTTCGAAGCCCAACCTTGTGCAGAGCTTCTTCAGCGGGCTGACACCAGAGCTCCAGGGCTTGGTGAACGCTTCTTGTGGCGGGTCTTACTTCGCCAAGGATCACGACCAGGTCTGGGCCATCTACGAGGAGATGGCTGAGAACTACATGGTGATGTCCCAGACCAGGTTGTACACTCAAGACAGACCCCAGCAGCAGCCAGGACCCGTGCAGTACCAGAGGATAGCACGGGTCGATGCCGGTCCATCCAGTTCATCCGCAGTAGCAGCAGCACAGGCAGAGTCATCCGCTGCGGATATGGGTATTATCAGCGAGAAGTTGGATCGGATGGAGCTGATCGAGAAGAAGCAGTGCCAGAGCATCACTCAGATGGAGCAGATGGCTGATGAATCCACATTTCATCATCTTTATTCTATCATTTTGGCACCAAAAACCCTAGCAAATGCCTGTAAATAGCCTTAAATCAAGCATCTTAGCATTCATGCATGTGCATCTAAACAGTGTGTAAATTACTGTAATTAAGGCCAAAATTATAGAATAAATAAAGAAAAGAAAAAGAATAAAATATTGTAAATATTTTATGACCCAAAACCCCCGAGACCTAGGCATCTTGATGAATAGGTCGACAAGGAATAAAGTAGGGGGAGATAAGGCCAAAAACACAGTCAAAATACCTATACTTGTTATTCATTCTTTATTCATTTTAGGACCTATTTTTGGTTCCACTTTTTACACATCAAATAAAGAAACTTTGTACATGAAAGTTGTAGATAATTTTATAAAGAAAAATACAAAATTGATTTCACAGAAAAAGAATGTACAGACAAAAAGATATGGTCTGAATAAGAATCCAGAATGCCAACTTCCCAGACCCGTAACTCACAAATAAAAACTCCAAATGCAGCGTACTCACCTTTAATTGTATATAGAATAAAATAATCTATCCAATGGCGGTGGTTTCGCATTTGGCGGAGCTACGGTTTGAAAGTTGAGTTTTGGACCCTTATTGTATACTTGTACTGAATAAAATATTCAATTTATTCTTGATCCATTATTTATTCATTTTTATATTTTTATAATGTTGTAAATATTACTTATAATAAGTATGAGTATTAAAATCAGAATAAAAATATAAATAAAATACAAATAAAAATAGTTGTATATTCAATACATTGGTACAATACCCATACATATACCTATACAAATAATACTTTCATTTTATTAAATGTATAAAATATATCAGAAAATTAAAATAAAAATATATTTATGTATATAAAAGTATGTTATAATTTTAGAAAATAAAAACCAAAATAAAATAAATTAAAAATACCTAAAATAAAAATAAATATTAAAATACATAGGTATTATACCTATATAGGGTTAAAAAGGAAACTTGTAAAAATATAAGTCATAAAAATAAATAAAAATCAAAATAAAATACTACATAAAATTCTAAGCATTTTTTATTTTATAACTTTTATTTAATTCGGCCATTTAGTATTTTAAATAGAATTATTAATATATTTTTCCAGGGTTTTTCCTGGTTGGTCCACGTGGACCAACCAGGAGGTCAGAACTGTTGACCTCGGTCAACAGTCTGACCTACACCCTGTAGCTTGTGTCAGAGTGCATTTTTGTCTCATTTCGCCCAATTTTCTAGGCCGAATCTTGCACTATCTCGTCTCGATTTCTTCTGTGATCCTCTTCCTCGTTCATCCCTCATGCCCGCCGAATGTTTACATCGGGGTATGGATCAATGAGGTGCTCCAGACCTCTTGGTCTTTGGACCCCTGTCATCTCGGGTCAAACCACATATAACCAACTCCCCCTCTTCCATTTCGAATTGAGTCCCCTTGGTCCACCCTTCAGCGCCATCTCCGTGCTCCTGAGCTCCGTGGAGGTGATAGCTCCACCGCCAGCCCTTCAGCCAAGGCGCGCGAAGTCGAGGGAGCCTCCATCACCTCCGCCAACCGCCGGCGTCGAGGTACTCTTTCTCCTCTGGCTCCGGCCATCGAGGGCATCCCCCCGCTTATTTCTTTGCACCATTAGGTTCCTGTTGGTTGTATCTTCGAAAACCCTAAAAAAATCACAAGTTCCATCGCTCATTTCGCCCATTTAAGCATCCTCGCCGGAGTGCACCTCCGGCCATCGACGAGCACTTCACCTCGCACATAGTTTAGGTCCTCCCCAGGTCCAGGCACTTTGCCCTGGACCTTCTAACACTTTTTGCAGGGTCAAAGCACGTTGACTCGCGCCTGGGCGCGATTTTGAGGCTCGCCGGAGCTCGGCCGAGCTCTCCAGCTCCGCCGATCGTCTGTGAGCAGCACGGCCATCTCCGTGCAATTTTGAATCTCCCAGGAGGTAGAGGACGACCCCAGGAGTCTCCACGGCCATTTTGGAAGCCTTGACTACGCTGGAGGACGACGATCTGGAGCGGCGAAGTTCGCCTCACCGGCGTTCTTCGCTGTTCTTCCTCATCGCCTCCCAGCCGTTGGATCGAGGAGCCCTGCCCAGATCGCACGGGAGCCGTTAGATCTCCCCATGTGCCTGCCGTCCGATCATCGGAGGAGATCTAATCCAGACCGTGCATCGTCGAAGCGTCATCGACCGTTCATCGTGCGCCACGTGTATAAGTGGATCGCTTCCAGCCGCTGGATTGCGCCCTGTCGCCCCGCCGTTGGATTCGCGCCACGCGTCGTCATCAGAACGCTCGAGCGAGGGTATTTTGCATTTACACCCTCGCCATTTTTGTATTGATTTATTAGTGTTTAAACTTTTGTCTGTAGTGTAAAAGTTTTGTAATATTTGCAAAGAGACCCCCAGGCTTTATTTATTTGCATTTGGGTCCTTCGCCACGTCACCTCACGTGACCTGTACACGTGAGGGGGTGGGCATTTTGCAAGGATACCCTCGGTCGTTTGTGTATTTCGTTTTAGTCCTGAAACTTTCGCAGCACGTGTATTATTTTTGGATATTTTGCAAGTAGGCCCCCAGGTTTTTGTTATATTACATTTTAGTCCTTCCCAGGCGCGTGCAAGTCACGCGCCCTGGTGGAAAAATTGCTAGGAGGCCCAGGCGGTTCTTGTAATTGCATTTTGGTTCGAAAAATTAAATATTCAGAGTATATTTTTGTGGAAAATTGCATGTATGCCCCTGGATGTTTTGGATATTGCACATATACCCCTGCCAGGACTGTTTAATGTTTGGATGTTTGCTCTAATTATTTAACCTATCTTTTTAACTCCAAAAATTTCACAAAAATAGACTTAAGCACCTGGACACGTGTACTTTAACGCCATCTATTTAGTTTTTGATTTTATCTTATTTTTATATTTATTAAAAATCAAAAACTTCCTTTTTGTGTACTGTCTACCTTAGAAAATACCAAAAAAATATCAAAACCCCTCCAAAAATTCCAAAAAAATCACCTAGTGTCTATTTTATCATCTTTTAGTGTCAGTCCAAAAATCATTAAAAATCTCAAAAGAAAAACACTAAAAATTTAAAAACACTCAAAAACTTCAAAAAAATATATAAAACAGTAGAAAAACCCAAAAATTATAAATTCAGGTTCTGTTTGTCCCTTATTTTGTTCTTTTCATTAGAAAAATAGTGTGAAGATTTTTAGCTACTGGTTGTTATTTTTAAATTGCATTTTATTCACAGCCAGCCTTATTTCCACTGTTTTCCTTTAATTCAGTATTTAAAAATACCAAAAACACTTTAAAAAATCCTCAAAAATCACAAAAACAGTAAAAAACCCTAAAAAGACTAAAAACAATTTATCTCTGAATTTTTGGTAATTCTTACTTAGTTTTATAAATATTTAAGCTTGCCTTCTATTATATTGTCTTTACTTTCCAATATTGAAAAAGAAATAAAAAAATATAAAATATAAAAGATAAAAATCAGAAAATTAAAAATCAAATACAAAATAAAAAATTAAACAAAAAAAATAAAAAAAATAAAAAAAATTTTTAAAAATTAAAAACCCACAAAAATTCCTTTGCTTGCTTAGTGTAGACACTCCACACATCACACACACACTTGAGCATTTTTGCTTGAACTACCTGTTTGCTCCCTGTGTTCGAACTCTCTGCATACTTGACACTATACACCATTTGTGCAGAGTTAAAAATAAATTTTAACTCCACATTGTTTCTAATTTGTTGATCTTAGTGTGGGTTAATTGTTGATTAATTTCGGAATTTGTGTGGTCAAACACCGACTGTTGACTCGCCTTGTGAGTCGATATAACCGCATCGAATTTCGAGATTATCAAATGGCGCCGTTGCCGGGGAGCAACAGCGAGTAGTTCATATTTTGTTTGATTGATTGTGTGAGTGTTATCATAGCATTTTCCATCTCTTACATTTTGATTATATCTTGTTGAGCTGTCTGACCATCTCTTTTCTTGTCTTCTTGCGAGGGACCGCGGAGCGAGGCGGATCGCCTAGGCGACCCGACGCAACCTTGGGACGTGGAGCCGTCTATTCTTTAGCCAAGCCGGCAGGAGAGAGCAAGGAGTGAGAGAGAGAGAGTGATTAGATTAGTTTTCATTTATTTTTGGTGAGAGAGTGATTTATTTAATTTGTAATAATACAGGTACCCTTGGACTTGGACACTTAGACATTCGGGCCTAATTTCCGGGTGTTTGTTCACCCGGGGGCTCACCGCAGTTTTGACGAGTTTTCATCGCTGTCATTTGCCGGTTTTGTTTTCATTTTACACTTTCTTTTGTGGATTGAGCTCTTAGTTATAGGTCCTGCTTGACTCGATTAGAATAGGTCCAAACACTTAATTATATTTGCATGTTCCTATAGATACGTATTTGGACTTAGACTAATTAAACAGTTAGTTAGTAGCTTCCAAATCCACGCGCCGCGAGCTCACACCCGAACAAGCGCTTTCTCCTACCCCAAATATGTTGGGCAGAGGAGGGGTGAGCCTAGACCGGACACTCGGATTAGGAGCTGCTAGTTAGCTTGTGGTTCTTCACGCTAGCAGTTGCCTATTCTAGGACGATTTCCGCTTGCATATCGCCATATAGCTTAGGTTTAAAAATTCTGCTTTGCATCCCGCATGGAGAGAGCTGGGATTCGCTGTAAGTCTTCTAACTTTGCACGCATCATCTAGGCACAAAGGTGAGATTTCCACCTTGGTGTCGACTTGCACGGCTTTTCCGACTCTATTCTCCCTCTGTTTTTGGAACAAAGTAGGATAAAGGAAAAATACAAAAACCGTTAGGCGCTTGTTTGAATTGACTCAAAAGAAGCGATAACACCAAAAAAATTAAAAAAGGGACTGCTAAAGAAAACTTGACCAAAAATAAAATCGGTAATTGGATTCATTGCTTGGGGAGAGTAACACCCTCACTTGTTTTCAGGTTGCATGGGAAGGTCTCCTTCCAAGTGAGGTGAGCGCTTCGTAAGGATTAGAGCCCAAAACCCAACTTGTGGCTGCCTTGTGTATCGCCTGGATTTCCGAAGTATTGGCGCTACTATCGTACGTAGTCGAGTAGGACTTGGTCGCCATTGGTGACTCACTATTGTGTGAGCGTCGACCTTGTCCGAAGTACCGAGCCTAGGCCACGCCTTCACGGGTGTGTCTGTCTCACCGGCTGCGTCCGAGTAGGACCTTGTACGCTCACGGGTGATTCCGTTGCGAGCGAGGTCCGAAGTATCGGTTTCGCCTATCGGCTTCCTCTCTCTTTTCTTTGGCTGAGTAGGGATCCAGGAAGGGTTACAAGGACCTTAAAAAGCGCAAGTTACAGGTTACACAGGAGGAGGACAAGTACGGGGACACTTTCCTGGCAGTACTCTCTCTCCTATAGGCGTAGCGCTCTAAGGACTCGTGAAAAGATAAATACCTGAAAAACAAGCTAAAACTGACAAGATAAAAGCCGAACCTTCACGGCTTCACGAGTTGAGTTGGTGAACTTACCCTTGCTTTGTGTTTGATTGTTAGATTTATTAAGGTCAAGATCAAAAACACCACACAATTGTGCAAAAATTTTGTTGCATCTCATTTTCTTCTTTTCTTGCATTATCCCCACTCTTCTCAAATAATCAAGATGATGGGACGGAGATCTCTTAGGCCGACCTTGTCGGCACCGCTATCCAGCAATCCTCCCTACTCATCTAGGAATGCCTCGGAGAGCCCGCTCTCCGAGCCTGAGTTCACATCCACCCTGTTCCCCCTCGACCACCCTTCCCATTCTCCTTCCCTCAGTCCAATTGTGTCAGAATTCAGTGCATCGCAGAGCTCAGCTCATTCAACAGCACCTGAAATGGCCTCTTTTGCATTTTCAGAGAATCAAGCAATGGCAGACAGAGGCGAGCACCCAGATGACCACGATCACCCTCCATTCATAATTGATCAGGCGGCCATCAACAATTCCTTGCTAGCATCCCTGGAAAATATGCAGAGACAGATCCGTGACCAGGGTGCATTCATGGGTGATCTCATGAGGGAAATAGCTCAGATGAGAGAGAACAGACCTGGAGGAGGCGGTGGCGGAGAAGGAGGAGGACCCGATGCAGGAGGCGATCCGGATGGTGAGCGACCGCCACAGACTATTATGAGGGAACTGCACAACCCAGCTTCGTCCCTCACTCACCGGTGGATTAGACTCCCGCCAATCCACGGAGACTTCGAGCTTCGGCACCACACGATCCAGCTTCTTCCCAAGTTTCATGGGTTGCCGACCGAAGAGCCGCACCTCCATCTCCAAGAATTCGAAATGATATGCAGCACCATCCACGATCGGTTGTTGACCGAGGACACAATCAGGATGATCGCCTTTCCATTCTCATTGGTTGACAGAGCCGCTTACTGGCTCAAGCATCTAGGGCGATTTGTCGACACTTGGGCAGATCTCCGGTCCGCATATTTAAAGAAATACTATCCTCTCGGCCGGACCAACGCAGCTCGAGCCATGATCAGCAATTTTGTCATGATCCCAAATGAACAGTTCCACGAAGCATGGGATCGATTCAGAGAGCTCATAGATCGGTGTCCACATCACGATATCTCCAAGCCCAATCTGGTGCAGAGTTTCTTCTGTGGGCTGACATCGGAGCTGCAGGGGCTTGTGAACGCCTCTTGCGGTGGGTCCTATTTCTCCAAAGGAGAAGACGACATCTGGGCCATCTACGAAGGCATGGCAGAGAACTCTACAGTGATGACCCAGGCCAGAGTCTACACTCAGCAGAAACCCCCGCAGGGAGCGGGATCATTTCAGAGGATCGCCCGCATCGATGCCGGTCCCAGCACAACGTCGGTAGCCGCAGCCCAAGCCGAATCAGCAGCAGCCGATATGGGGATTATTAGCGAAAAGTTGGACCGCATGGAGATCCTTGAAAAGAAGCAGAACCAAGGTCTAGCCCAGATGGACCTTCTCACCAAAACCATGAGTGACCTGAAGACTCAAATTCTCTGTATTCAGGAGGCACAGGCCCATTCACAACAGCCTCCCAGGTCACAGGTTGCTTCCAGCAGCAGCAATCCCAACCAGGCCTCCACCTCATACCGCCAGGTGAACCATATCCAGGCGGAGCCGGTTCCATTGTTGCAGTATCATCCAGAGCAACCGCCATCTCAGGAGACGCAGATGGTGGTGTATCAGCCGGAGCAGCCACTGGCAGTTCTTCCTCCACCCTCCTTCGAGCAGGAACCGTTGATGGAAGTCAACGGGATTTGGTATGACTGATACCCTCAGCCAGCGATTCGCAGGGATCACCCCGGATTCCGTTGGGGTAATGGTGGATCCTCATCCCAACAACATCCTCCTGCTCAAGGACAGCAGAGCAGTCAGCCACAGCAGTACAACCAGCAGCCCCAATATGCCCAGACATCTCAGTATCAGAGTGGTCCTCGTCCCGCCTATCAGGGACAACAGTGGAGGCAGCGACAGCCGCCTCAGCATTCTTATGCCCAGCCTCCCCCCCAGTATCAGCAGCAACACCAGCAGCCCCATTTCCAGCAGGGACAGACGTCCGGTTCTCAGGGTCCTGCCTATGAGAACCCAGCCCTTGACGATCTTGCCCGCTTGCTATCTGAACAACGAGCATCTTTCAGGCAAGAAATGGATGAGTTCCGGCAGGAGATGCAGGATTTCATCAAAGGCAAGGCCGCCATACCCGCTCAGATCGAACCTAATCCTAATAATTTGAAAAGAAAATCTGAGCAGGTAGAGTTCATAGAGGATGCCTCTCCTAGTGACAATTTGAATGACATGTCTTATTCCTATTATGATGCTGATTTTGTTACTACTAGGAGCGGTAGGATGCCAGCCGGCGGCGCCTCTTCTGAGCGACAGCCGAATGCCGAACCAGGAGCGCCAGAGGAGCAGAGGCGCGGTGCTGACGCCGCTACAGATAATGTTGAAGACGGTGGTGCTGATGCCACCAATGATGGAGCCCAGGACAACGGTGCTGATGCCGTTGTGATACCAGATGCAGACGGTGGTGCTGATGCCACCATTTTGGATGCTGAACCAGAGCGCGGTGTTGATGCTGCGAAGTCCGGTGCTAGTGGTGGTACTGAGGCCACCACATCCACTTTTGTTGAGCCAACTGTGATGTTACCACATTTTGTATCTAGAGATTGTGGGAACAAAAACAAAAACAAAAATATGAATAAAGGAAAGGTTTCTGTTCAAATTACGGATCCATATGTGGTGAATGATGATTATTGTATGGATTCTCCGTCTTCACAGGCACAGAGACCGCTTCCTAGTCCTCCATCTGAGGAGGCCCCTACCATCCCCTTCCCAGAGGCACTCCGCCGAGCGAAGGGGAATAAAAAAGAAAATCCAAAAAAGAATCAGCAGGTAGAGTTCGGCAACGAGATGATTGACAGATTTCATATTCAGCTGACTCTACGAGAAGCATTTGAGCATATCCCCTTCTTCAAGAAGAATTTGAAAGAAACAACTACTGTCAGAAGGAAGAAGAGGCACAGAGATCAAATCCATATGCTCACTCATGACACTTGCTGCGCCATTCAGAAAACATTGCCAGCCAAGCGACCAGATGCCGGAGCTCCCTATGTCAGATGCGAGATTCAGGAGCAGCAGTTTGATCGTACTCTATTAGACAGTGGCTCTTCAATTAACCTCCTTCCGGCAGCCTTACTCAAGCAGTTCGAGTTTGGCCCTCTTCTTCGAAGCAGAACCGTCCTTCAGTTTGCTGATAGGTCGATTAAGAGGCCGAAGGGGTTATTGAGAGACGTGGTCGTTACCATTCAGGGCCTGCAATTCCCCGTGGACTTCGTTGTGTTGGACATGGAGATCCCTGAGGCGGTAACTGATGCCCCCATCATTCTCGGACGTCCATTCTTGGCCACAGCCAAGGCGGTGACCGACCATGATAGTGGGAAGGTATGCTTTCGCGTAGAGGGCGAAACTATACAAATAGAGACGATCGAAGAGATCAGAGCCAGAGAGGCAGAATGCTCAGAACAGTCCAGCGAAGCCGAGCAGATGACAGAAGAGGAGCTAGACATCCACCAGGTTTGTGATTTTGAGATGACTGATGATGAATCCAACTGGAAAGATCCTGTAGCACCGACCCTCGCCTTGCCTACAGATTCACTGTATCTCAAGCTCATGGCAGTCGAGAGCCGGGAGAGCACATTCCTGGATGAGGATATCTCTGAGGCTGACAGTGTTGTGATGAGTGGTGCTGAGGAATTTCAATCTTGCTCATCGTCTTCTGATCCCTCGGATTCAGACATTGATTGGGATGACTTTGATGACTATTTACCTTGTCTGATTCCTACTGAGCTGACAGCCACGACAGAGTACGAGCCAGTGCAGTTTATTGATGATCCATCAGGCCGCCCTTCGTCAGCAATTCAAGCAGAGCGAGAGTTCTCCCATGCAGACCTGGTCGCCTTCACACAGACATATCAGAAACCAGATCTGCCACCTCCCAGTTGTCCAGAACGAAAACCTCTGCCGCAGTCAATGAAGTACAGATTCCTTGCTGGAGAGCCAGAAATGCACCCAGTCATTATCTCAGCAGATTTGACTGGAGAGCAAGAATCTCGTTTGATGGAGGTTCTTGAAAGGAACCGCAAGGCAATCGGTTGGAGTATAGCTGATCTCCAGGGGCTGAGCCCAAATCTTTGCTCTCACCACATCTATCTTGAAGATAACGCTAAGCCGTCGCGTGAGTTCCAACGACGGTTGAACCCGAATCTTCGAGATGTAGTCATGAAAGAAATTTCCAAGTGGTGGAGCGCCGATTTCATCTATCCCATCTCCGACTCCAAATGGGTAAGTCCGTTACATGTGGTACCCAAGAAGACGGGTATCACTACAGTTGTCAATGAGTCTGGAGAGGAGATTGCTACCAGAGTACCAACTTCTTGGAGGGTCTGTGTGGACTACAGACGATTGAATGAGGCCACCAAGAAGGATCACTTCCCGCTTCCCTTCATTGATCAGATTATCGAGCGGTTAGCCGGGAAGAGTCATTACTGCTTTCTTGATGGGTACTCTGGATATAATCAAGTGGCCATTGCGCCCGAAGACCAGGAGAAAACGACATTCACCTGTCCGTTTGGGACGTATGCTTTCAGACGGATGCCCTTTGGTCTATGTAACGCTCCGGCGACATTCCAAAGGTGCATGTTGTCCATCTTCTCGGATATGGTGGGTGACTGTTTAGAGGTCTTCATGGATGACTTCTCGGTCTATGGCGACGGGTTCGATGCTTGTCTTGACTGCCTAGACCGTGTGCTGAAGCGCTGCATTGAGGTCAATCTTGTCTTATCCTGGGAGAAGAGTCATTTCATGATGACTCAAGGGACGGTCCTTGGTCATATCGTCTCCAACAGGGGCATGGAGGTCGATCCGGCTAAGGTGGACATCATCAGAAAACTCAATCCGCCGTCCAACCTGCATCAGTTACGGTCTTTTCTGGGGCATGTCGGTTTCTACCGACGGTTCATTCAGGATTTCAGTCGAATTGCCCGACCGCTTACTGACTTGCTGACCAAAGACACCGAGTTTATTGTTAATGATAAGTGTCTTGAAGCATTTGAGACTCTCAAGAATATGGTTGTCTCAGCTCCTGTCCTTCAGCCACCCGATTGGTCTCTCCCATTCGAGATCATGACGGATGCTTCAGACTTTGCCGTTGGGGCTGTGCTTGGACAGAGGAGGGATGGTTTACCGTTCGCCATTCACTACGCCAGCCGGACTTTGGATGCCGCGCAGCGGAATTACACTGTGACTGAGAAAGAAATGCTGGCCGTAGTCTTCGCTCTTGATAAGTATCGATCATATATTCTCGGATCTAGAGTAACAATCTACACTGATCACACCGCCATCCGGTACTTAATGGCTAAGAAGGATGCCAAAGCGCGTCTCACCAGATGGATCCTTCTACTCCAGGAATTTGATATTGAGATTAAGGACAAGCCTGGAGTCAAGAATGTGGTGGCGGATCATCTCTCCAGATTGGAGAATCTTGAGGAATCTGAGCCCAGCGCACCTATAACAGAGACATTTCCAGATGAGGCGATCTTGGCTGTCACCTCACTCCCGTGGTATGCTGACTTTGTAAACTATCTTGTTGCCAAGACAGTCCCTCAGGGTTGGCCCAGGCAGAAACTTGAGACCTTCCTAGCTAAGGCCAAGTTTTACCATTGGGAGGATCCCGTCCTTTATCATGAAGGAGGGGATAGTATCTGGAGAAGGTGCATTCCTCAAGAAGAGCAGCATAGCGTCCTCACATATTGCCACAAGCTTGAGGCAGGAGGACATCATTCTGGAAAAAGGACAGCACAGAAGGTGCTTCAATCCGGCCTATGGTGGCCTACTCTCTTCAAGGATTCTGATGAGTTCGTGAAGAGATGTACTGACTGTCAGAAAATGGGAACCTGCGGACAGAGAGACATGATGCCCATGCAACCCATTCACTTCTGTGAGGTTTTTGATGCATGGGGTATTGATTTCATGGGCCCATTTCCTAAAAGTCAGGGATTCGAGCATATTTTGCTCGCTGTAGATTATGTCAGCCGATGGGTTGAGGCCATCCCCGCCCGAGCCGCAGATGCTGAAACCGTATGCAAATTTTTGAGGAAAAATATCATTTCACGGTTCGGTGTACCTAGAGTCTTGATTTCAGACGGGGGGTCTCACTTCATCAATGACAAAGTCAGGGCCCTTGCAGACGAGTTCGGTATTGACCATCGGGTTGCCACTCCTTATCACCCTCAGACTAATGGTCTTGCCGAAGTTTCGAACAGGGAGATAAAGACTATCTTGCAGAAAGTTGTCCGCCCAGACCGAAAGGATTGGTCACAGCTTTTGGATTCGGTTTTGTGGGCTTATCGGACTTCTTTCAAGAATCCATTGGGGACATCTCCCTTTCGTCTCGTCTATGGCAAGCCGTGCCATTTGCCAGTGGAGATCAAGCATAAATCTTTTTGGGCAGTTACTGAGTTGCTTTTAGATCCCGAGAGTATAGGAGACCAGAGAAGAGCAGAATTGGCAGCCCTGGAGGAATTGAGAGACACAGCCTTCTCCAACAGCCTACAGTACAAAGAGAAAGTGAAGACATGGCACGATTCGCATATCAGCCATAAACAGTTTGAGCCAGATCAGAGAGTATGGTTGTTTGATTCAAGGCTAAAGTTATTTCCAGGGAAGTTACAGAGCAAGTGGAAAGGACCGTATGTGGTCAGGAAGGTACATGACAATGGCAGCATCGACATATCTGAACCGTCATTTTCCTCTACCTTCCGCGTCAATGGTCAACGCTTGAAATTATATCTTGATCATGATCTGCCGACCATTGACGTCGCCCCCATTCTTCTGGTATGAGATGTGTCCTTTCACTCTCATCATCTACATTTCATACATGGTGATCAAATTCTATCTTCCGCTGTACAGATCCATCTGTTAATATCACTTTGTTGTCTGTCGATTTATTTTCTTATTTTTTTTCTTTTCTTCTTTTCCTTTCTTATTTTCTGTATCTATCAAAAAGGTGCCGCCCTTGTAGACAGTTTTCCATACTTAGAACGTACCTTGTCCTAAGTATAGGGGGGTGTGCACCCCGAGTTTTTCTATTCTTTTTGATCCTCTCCATTGTCTCCTCTTCTTGTCTATACTTAGGGATATCTTACCCTAAGTATAGGGGGAAACAATCTGAGTACGATCTGTTCATTCCCACCCTTGACCCTCCCTGCGTTGTGTACAGTCTGCTATACTTAGGATTATTTGATCCTAAGTATAGGGGGACGGTCAACTTCTCATTCATTGATTCATTGATTCAGTCACTTATTCTTTATTCTTTAGATTTTCCTATACTTAGTACGAGTTATGTCTTCTCTTTTCTCTTCGATCTATGAGGACATAGCTCAAGCTAAGTATAGGGGGGTCGTATATACTACGTATATACTTTTGCCATAACTCGTACTTTCGTATTTTCCTAATAATATGGCTAAAAATTCTTTAAAATTCATTAAAAATTCTTAATAAAAAGATGTGGTTATTCATCAAATTCTTTTTGTATTTATTGATTAATAAATCAGGTGAAAATGTTTTTTGCAAAATGTTTGAAAAATAGTTTGAAAAACTTTGTGAACATCTATTGAAAACTATTTTGAAAATATTTTGTTTCATGTTTTCAACCTGTGTAAAAATGTGTGGATTGTAAAATTTCTTTTCTTTGTGTGAAATAAAATGTTTGAAAAAATGGTTGCAAAAATATTTTGAAAAACCTTTATATACTGTTTTGAAAAGCCTTTGCAAAATGATTTTCAAATGTGTGTAAAATGTTTGTAAAAACTATTTTGGACTATAGTTTTCAAAAATCGTGTGTAAATTGTTTTCAAATAAGTTTGAGGAATATACACATCACACCAAAATCCACTATATGTATATATGTATAAAATTGATCACTTACCCTTGTAAATTCTAAAATCCACTTCTTGTAAATATAAGAAGCACTCCCGTGTACATATTTTCACCTAGTTTTCAGCCAAAACTTTTTATTTTCAAAAATTCCCAAAAACATTTGCAAAATTAAAATCCAAAAACATTTGAAAATTCTTTTTGAAAAATACAAAAAAAAATTGCATCTGCACATGCATGCATCATATTTTCAAAAACCCATAAAAAGTTCAAAATCTTGAAAATTGCATCACAAAAATATTTTCTGCATCGCATTGCATAGCATTTGCATTTTTCGGATTGAGTTTGATAGTTGAATGAGTCTAAGTAAAATCCGGAGATTGGAGCTTGATTGGACCCTAAAATCTACCTAATAACAGGAACCTTATAGGAACTGGGTTTGAGGTACTTCAGGTCTAGTTGACTTAATTCTTTGAGGATCACGGGACTTGGTTCAATGGATTCTTGACTGCGTAAGTAGAGTATTTCGGAGCACACGCACGACTCTTGTTGATAATGACCTAACTTGGACACCTGCACCTTTCACATGGCTCAACTCAGTTGGAGTGGTGAGGAGATTGGATTTGCCGGTATGAGACGCACACAAGTGGAAACACTTGTCCTCCTCTAGGGAGGGAAGTGCACCCCAACCCGTCCAGTGATTAGGAAGTCTAAAGACAGGAGGCTGTGGGTTGCGATAAAGCTTCAAAAGAGGGATAGTCTACTGGCTCAAGAGGAAAAACTCCTGATGTAAATGCTGCTGTATATAGTATTCAAAAAAAAAAAGTTCAGGCATGTACAAAAATAAAACGCCTGCAAGTACAAAGTCAATAAGCAAGCTTGAGTTCCAAAGTCATATCATGTGAGCCTGCAGCAGGATGACTTGACTACACTGGTCTTGCATCCAAGGATAGGTAGCTACACTGGCTACCGTCCATTCTTCTCTTCATCCCCTCCTCTTGAGCTGGTTGCCACTTGAACTTAGAAGGGAATACCCCGCTCCTCGAGGATGGAGTTGCTGGATTGGGGAATCATTGGGTTGTCGTACTGGAGAAGTCAGTCTCTTTGTCATTCTAGTTGGGGAGAGCCACCATCACTTACACTGTACGAGTCAGATTCATAGTCATAAGAGTTTGCGTATGAGTTGAAGTATTTCTGACCTGGCTATTGAGGAGACTTGAGCAGAGTTTTGGGATTCTCAAGGACTGTTGGACTTCAAACACGGTTCTCACTAAGGTTCCGCCCGCACTAAAATTCCAAAGGTCCGACTTAAGCTCCAAACTTTGATTTTGCGAAGGCAAGTTTGATCATCAAATTAAATCCAAGTTCTTCTTTTTCTTTTCTTTCTTTTCTTTCTGCACTTATTGCATAAGTGTTTGCTAGGGACTAGCAAAGGTAAAGTATAGGGGGATGATGAATCCACATTTCATCATCTTTATTCTATCATTTTGGCACCAAAAACCCTAGCAAATGCCTGTAAATAGCCTTAAATCAAGCATCTTAGCATTCATGCATGTGCATCTAAACAGTGTGTAAATTACTGTAATTAAGGCCAAAATTATAGAATAAATAAAGAAAAGAAAAAGAATAAAATATTGTAAATATTTTATGACCCAAAACCCCCGAGACCTAGGCATCTTGATGAATAGGTCGACAAGGAATAAAGTAGGGGGAGATAAGGCCAAAAACACAGTCAAAATACCTATACTTGTTATTCATTCTTTATTCATTTTAGGACCTATTTTTGGTTCCACTTTTTACACATCAAATAAAGAAACTTTGTACATGAAAGTTGTAGATAATTTTATAAATAAAAATACAAAATTGATTTCACAGAAAAAGAATGTACAGACAAAAAGATATGGTCTGAATAAGAATCCAGAATGCCAACTTCCCAGACCCGTAACTCACAAATAAAAACTCCAAATGCAGCGTACTCACCTTTAATTGTATATAGAATAAAATAATCTATCCAATGGCGGTGGTTTCGCATTTGGCGGAGCTACGGTTTGAAAGTTGAGTTTTGGACCCCTATTGTATACTTGTACTGAATAAAATATTCAATTTATTCTTGATCCATTATTTATTCATTTTTATATTTTTATAATGTTGTAAATATTACTTATAATAAGTATGAGTATTAAAATCAGAATAAAAATATAAATAAAATACAAATAAAAATAGTTGTATATTCAATACATTGGTACAATACCCATACATATACCTATACAAATAATACTTTCATTTTATTAAATGTATAAAATATATCAGAAAATTAAAATAAAAATATATTTATGTATATAAAAGTATGTTATAATTTTAGAAAATAAAAACCAAAATAAAATAAATTAAAAATACCTAAAATAAAAATAAATATTAAAATACATAGGTATTATACCTATATAGGGTTAAAAAGGAAACTTGTAAAAATATAAGTCATAAAAATAAATAAAAATCAAAATAAAATACTACATAAAATTCTAAGCATTTTTTATTTTATAACTTTTATTTAATTCGGCCATTTAGTATTTTAAATAGAATTATTAATATATTTTTCCAGGGTTTTTCCTGGTTGGTCCACGTGGACCAACCAGGAGGTCAGAACTGTTGACCTCGGTCAACAGTCTGACCTACACCCTGTAGCTTGTGTCAGAGTGCGTTTTTGTCTCATTTCGCCCAATTTTCTAGGCCGAATCTTGCACTATCTCGTCTCGATTTCTTCTGTGATCCTCTTCCTCGTTCATCCCTCATGCCCGTCGAATGTTTACATCGGGGTATGGATCAATGAGGTGCTCCAGACCTCTTGGTCTTTGGACCCCTGTCATCTCGGGTCAAACCACATATAACCAACTCCCCCTCTTCCATTTCGAATTGAGTCCCCTTGGTCCACCCTTCAGCGCCATCTCCGTGCTCCTGAGCTCCGTGGAGGTGACAGCTCCACCGCCAGCCCTTCAGCCAAGGCGCGCGAAGTCGAGGGAGCCTCCATCACCTCCGCCAACCGCCGGCGTCGAGGTACTCTTTCTCCTCTGGCTCCGGCCATCGAGGGCATCCCCCCGCTTATTTCTTTGCACCATTAGGTTCCTGTTGGTTGTATCTTCGAAAACCCTAAAAAAATCACAAGTTCCATCGCTCATTTCGCCCATTTAAGCATCCTCGCCGGAGTGCACCTCCGGCCATCGACGAGCACTTCACCTCGCACATAGTTTAGGTCCTCCCCAGGTCCAGGCACTTTGCCCTGGACCTTCTAACACTTTTTGCAGGGTCAAAGCACGTTGACTCGCGCCTGGGCGCGATTTTGAGGCTCGCCGGAGCTCGGCCGAGCTCTCCAGCTCCGCCGATCGTCTGTGAGCAGCACGGCCATCCCCGTGCAATTTTGAAGCTCCCAGGAGGTAGAGGACGACCCCAGGAGTCTCCACGGCCATTTTGGAAGCCTTGACTACGCCGGAGGATGACGATCTGGAGCGGCGAAGTTCGCCTCACCGGCGTTCTTCGCTGTTCTTCCTCATCGCCTCCCAGCCGTTGGATCGAGGAGCCCTGCCCAGATCGCACGGGAGCCGTTAGATCTCCCCACGTGCCTGTCGTCCGATCATCGGAGGAGATCTAATCCAGACCGTGCATCGTCGAAGCGTCATCGACCGTTCATCGTGCGCCACGTGTATAAGTGGATCGCTTCCAGCCGCTGGATCGCGCCCTGTCGCCCCGCCGTTGGATTCGCGCCACGCGTCGTCATCAGAACGCTCGAGCGAGGGTATTTTGCATTTACACCCTCGCCATTTTTGTATTTATTTATTAGTGTTTAAACTTTTGTCTGTAGTGTAAAAGTTTTGTAATATTTGCAAAGAGACCCCCAGGCTTTATTTATTTGCATTTGGGTCCTTCGCCACGTCACCTCACGTGACCTGTACACGTGAGGGGGTGGGCATTTTGCAAGGATACCCTCGGTCGTTTGTGTATTTCGTTTTAGTCCTGAAACTTTCGCAGCACGTGTATTATTTTTGGATATTTTGCAAGTAGGCCCCCAGGTTTTTGTTATATTACATTTTAGTCCTTCCCAGGCGCGTGCAAGTCACGCGCCCTGGTGGAAAAATTGCTAGGAGGCCCAGGCGGTTCTTGTAATTGCATTTTGGTTCGAAAAATTAAATATTCAGAGTATATTTTTGTGGAAAATTGCATGTATGCCCCTGGATGTTTTGGATATTGCACATATACCCCTGCCAGGACTGTTTAATGTTTGGATGTTTGCTCTAATTATTTAACCTATCTTTTTAACTCCAAAAATTTCACAAAAATAGACTTAAGCACCTGGACACGTGTACTTTAACGCCATCTGTTTAGTTTTTGATTTTATCTTATTTTTATATTTATTAAAAATCAAAAACTTCCTTTTTGTGTACTGTCTACCTTAGAAAATACCAAAAAAATATCAAAACCCCTCCAAAAATTCCAAAAAAATCACCTAGTGTCTATTTTATCATCTTTTAGTGTCAGTCCAAAAATCATTAAAAATCTCAAAAGAAAAACACTAAAAATTTAAAAACACTCAAAAACTTCAAAAAAATATATAAAACAGTAGAAAAACCCAAAAATTATAAATTCAGGTTCTGTTTGTCCCTTATTTTGTTCTTTTCATTAGAAAAATAGTGTGAAGATTTTTAGCTACTGGTTGTTATTTTTAAATTGTATTTTATTCACAGCCAGCCTTATTTCCACTGTTTTCCTTTAATTCAGTATTTAAAAATACCAAATACACTTTAAAAAATCCCCAAAAATCACAAAAACAGTAAAAAACCCTAAAAAGACTAAAAACAATTTATCTCTGAATTTTTGGTAATTCTTACTTAGTTTTATAAATATTTAAGCTTGCCTTCTATTATATTGTCTTTACTTTCCAATATTGAAAAAGAAATTAAAAAAATATAAAATATAAAAGATAAAAATCAGAAAATTAAAAATCAAATACAAAATAAAAAATTAAACAAAAAAATAAAAAAAATTAAAAAAAATAAAAAAAATTTAAAAATTAAAAACCCACAAAAATTCCTTTGCTTGCTTAGTGTAGACACTCCACACATCACACACACACTTGAGCATTTTTGCTTGAACTACCTGTTTGCTCCCTGTGTTCGAACTCTCTACATACTTGACACTATACACCATTTGTGCAGAGTTAAAAATAAATTTGACTCCACACTTATTTTTCATTGATTGATATTTGATTGTGGGTTCATTGTTGATTAAGCGCATTTTATTGTGGGTCGCCACAGCGACGTATTTAGACCCTCGATAAAGTGTGTTTATCAATGGCACAGACTCTGAGCGACATGAAGACCCAGCTCATGTGTCTCCAGGAGGCACAGACGGCTCCACAGCCCCGTCTTCAGTCGCGAGGCGATACCGGCGGCAGCAGCAGCTCGTCCCAGCGCTCCGGCTCACACCAGCAGCCTAGACAGGTTCACCTTGTATAGGCGGAGCCGTACCAGCAGCCGCAGCCCACCTACCAGTCACCACCATCTCCAGACTTGCAGATGGTGGTATACCAGCCGGATCAGCCTCTGGCAGTACTCCCGCTACCCCAGTATGATGCAGAGCCGTTGATGGATGTCAACGGGATTTGGTATGACCGTCCTCAGCCTGGGATCCGACGAGACCATCCCGGATTCAGGTGGGGGAACGGAGGTGCCCAACCCCAGCAGCAACCATCTGGTCAGGGAGGCCAGTACAGCCAGCAGAGGGATCACCAGCAGCAGCAGCCCCCAGTCTACCCTTCACAACAACAGTCATCCTTCGTTCCTCGTCCCTATCAGCAGGGACAGTCTTGGAGGCGAGAGCAGCCTCACCAACCACACCAGCAGCAGCATCCTCCTACTTACCCCTCTCACCAGCAGCAGCACCAGTTCCAGAAGCCTCATTACCAGAGAGGCTACCCGTCGGGCTCCCATGGTCCACCATACGAGAGCCCCGCCTTGGACGACATAGCCTGCCTCCTCACGGACCAGCAGGCTACTTTTAGACGGGAGATGGACGAGTTCCGCCAGGAGATGCGGGACATTGTGAGAGGGAAGGCCGCTATTCCTGCCCAGATCGAGCCGAACCCCAACAGCCTGAAGCGGAAGTCTGAGCAGGTAGCTTACACTGAGCACGCCACTCCTGGTGATCTATTTGATGATATGTCTTCAGACCTTTTTGATGCTGATTTTGTCACACTTAGGAGCGGTAGGGCACCAGCAGGCGGCGCCTCGTCTGAGCGACGGCACGAGGATACATCCAGGGCACCAGATGAGGAGGAGGAGAGTGGTACTGAGGCCGCTCATGATGATGACGGTGGTACTGATGCCACCAAGGATGCTGATTCCACCGGCGGTGCTGAGGCCGCCGTTTCACCAGTTCGAGGAGGTGGTACTGATGCCACCCGAGATGCCGAGCCAGAGCGTGGTACTGAGGCCGCGAGACGTCCAGCAGAGCCAGCCCATGGTGGTACTGAGTTCACCGGTGTTCATACTGAGAGAGTTGTTGTTTTCCCTCATTCTGATGTACCTCGGAACAATGTTGTGAATAAAGGAAAAGGTTTAGTTTATTCTGATCCCACTATGGTGCTTGATGTATGTGTGGATCCGGCCGTCGAGCCGTCCAATCCTATCCCTAGTCTTTCATCTGAGAAGAACCCTGTGATCCCCTTCCCTAGAGCCCTTCTGATGGGGAAGGGGAAGAAAAAAGAAAAAGATCCAAAAAAGAGAGAGCAGGAGGAGTTCAGCCAGAGCATGATTGATAGATTCCATATACAGCTGGCCCTTTAGGAGGCTTTGCAGCACATCCCCCTTCTTCAGCGTTCTTTGAGAGACAGGACTACAGTCAGGAGGAGGAGGAGGAACCACCACTCAGAGATTCATGTGCTGACGAAAGCCACGTGTTTCGCGATCCAGGACCGTCTGCCGGCCAAGAGGCCAGATTCAGGAGCCCCATATGTCAGATGTCACATTAGAGAGCATAGGTTCGACCAGACTCTATTGGATAGCGGATCGTCTATTAACCTCCTTCCGGCAGCCCTTCTCGACCGCTTCGAGTTGGACACTCTTAGACAGAGCAGGACAGTCCTGCAGTTTGCTGATCGATCTGTCAAGAGGTCGAAGGGGTTGTTGCGAGATGTTATCATCACTATTCAGGGCCTGCAATTCCCCGTGGACTTTGTAGTGTTGGACATGGAGATCCCTAATTCAGTGGCCGATACCCCCATCATTCTCGGTCGTCCGTTCTTGGCCACAGCCAAGGCGGTGACTGACCATGATAGCGGGAAGGTATACTTTCGCGTCGAGGGCGAAAGTGTACAAATAGAGACGGTCGAGGACTACAGAGCCAGAGATAGAGCATGCTCAGAGGTCAGTACAGATACAGAGCAGCTGACAGATGCCGGGCTAGACATCCACCAGGACTGTGATTTTGTGATCACAGACGATGAGGCAGCATGGGCAGACCCTGCAGCACAGGCCATCCTCTCATTTTCAGACACCGTTGATGCCGAGATGAAAGCAGAGGAGAGCTTGGAGAGCACAGCCCTGGTCCAGGATACTTCAGAGGCAGCAGATCCGGTTCTCGACCGCGACACAGAGTTTAGTGATGGTGGTACTGAGGCCACCTTGTGTGACGGTGGTACTGATGCCACCTTGTTTGATGCAGATCCCTCGGATTCAGAGTCTGATTGGGCATATTGCAAGGATCACATGCCAGACCTGAGTCCCACAGAGCCACTGTTGAGGAGGAGGTAGATGTTGAGCAGATCAGAGACAGTGCAGTTGAGCAGCCTTCTCCAGATCTAGTTTGCGAGAGTTCGTTTTCATTCTCCCAGGCAGACTTGGCAGCATACACGCATCTTCTTCCGAAGCCAGATTTGCCAGCACCCAGCTGTCCAGAGCTGAAGCCGCTCCCTACTTCGCTGAAGTATCGATTCCTTGCGGACGAGCCTGAGATGTACCCAGTCACCATCTCCGCCGATCTGACTGGAGAGCAAGAATCCCGTTTGATGGGGGTTTTTGAAAAGAACCGCAAGGATTTCGGATGGTGCGTAGCAGATCTCCATGGGATTAGTCTAGCGTTGTGCTCCCACCATATCTATCTCGAGGAGGGGACGAAGCCGTCATGTGAGCTCCAGTGGCGGCTGAACCCCAACCTGAGAGAGGTCGTCATGAAGGAAATCTCAAAATGGTGGAGCGCAGATTTTATTTATCCCATTTCCGACTCCAAGTGGGTTAGCCCCTTGCATGTGGTGCCCAAGAAGACGGGCATCACGACTGTGATCAGTGAGTTGGGAGAGGAGATTGCTACACGAGTACCCACCTCTTGACGGGTCTGTGTTGACTACAGGAGACTCAACCAGGCCACCAAGAAGAACCATTTTCCCCTGCCTTTTATTGACCAGATCATTGAGAGACTGGCAGGGAAGAGCCATTATTGTTTCCTGGATGGGTACTCGGGCTACAACCAGGTGGCCATCGCTCCTGAGGACCAAGAGAAGACCACCTTTACCTGTCCCTTCGGCACATACGCCTTCCGACGCATGCCATTTGGGCTATGCAATGCCCCTGCAACATTTCAGAGATGCATGCTGTCGATCTTTTCGGACATGGTAGGGGAGTGTTTGGAGGTCTTCATGGACGATTTCTCGGTCTACGGCGACGGATTCGACTCCTGTCTTGACTGCCTAGACCGGGTACTCTAGCGATGTATAGAGGTCCATTTGGTGCTATCTTGGGAGAAGAGTCACTTCATGGTGACTCAAGGGACGGTGCTTGGCCATATCATTTCCAACAGGGGCATGGAGGTTGATCTGGCCAAGGTTGATGTCATTAGAAAACTCGCACCGTCGTCCAATTTGAGGCAGTTACGGTCATTCCTGGGGCACGTTGGTTTCTATCGGAGATTCATTCATGATTTCAGCAAGATTGCCCGGCCGCTGACTGACCTCTTGACGAAAGACACCGAGTTCCTTGTCTATGACAGGTGTCTTTCGTCCTTTGCGACTCTCCAGCAGTGTGTCATTGAGGCTCCTGTTCTCCAGCCGCCTGATTGGTCTCTCCCATTCGAGATCATGACGGATGCCTCCGATTTTGCCGTGGGGGCCGTGCTGGGACAGAGGAGGGATGGAGTCCCCTTTGCTATCCACTACGCTAGCCGCACATTGGATTCCGCACAGTGGAATTATACGATCACAGAGAAGGAGATGCTAGCCGTAGTATTCGCCCTAGATAAGTTTCGATCTTATATCATTGGATCTAGAGTGACCTTGTACACTGATCACACCGCCATCCGATGCCAAAGCCAGACTTACTAGATTGATCCTTCTACTCCAGGAGTTCGACATTGAGATCAAGGATAAGCCTGGAGTCAAGAATGTGGTGGCGGATCATCTCTCCCGTATAGAGCAGCCTGAGGAGTCTGAGCAGATTGATCCCATTTGTGAGACCTTCCCAGATGAGGCGATCCTTGCTATCGCCTCACTCCCATGGTATGCCGATATTGTGAACTTTCTCGTTGTTGGGAAAGTCCCACAAGATTGGCCCAGGCAGAGGCTTGAGACCTTCCTTGCGAAGGCCAAGTCCTACCACTGGGAGGATCCCATCCTTTACCACGAAGGAGGGGATAGCGTCTGGCATCGGTGCATTCCTCAGGAGGAGCACCATAGCGTCCTCACTTACTGCCACAAGCTTGAGGCAGGAGGACATCATTCTGGGAGGAGAACGGCACAGAAAGTGCTCCAATCCGGCTTGTGGTGGCCTACCCTCTTCAAGGACTCTAATGAGTTCGTGAAGAGGTGTACTGACTGTCAGAGGATGGGCACTTGTGGACAACGTGACATGATGCCGATGCAACCCATTCACTTCTGTGAGGTTTTTGACGCATGGGGCATCGATTTCATGGGTCCATTCCCTAAAAGTCAGGGATTGGAGTACATTCTGTTGGCCGTTGACTATGTTAGTCGTTGGGTTGAGGCTATCCCCGCCCGAGCCGCTGATGCGAGGATAGTTTGCAGATTTTTGAGGAAGCACATCATCACGCGGTTCGGGGTTCCTCGAGTTTTGATTTCAGATGGGGGGTCTCATTTCATCAATGACCAGGTGAAGGCCCTTGCTAGCGAGTTCAGTATAGACCATCGTGTTGCTACACCTTACCATCCACAGACGAATGGTCTAGCCGAGGTGTCGAATAGGGAGATCAAGACTATATTGCAGAAAGTCGTCCACCCTGACCGAAAGGATTGGTCACAGCTTTTGGACTCGGTCTTGTGGGCATATAGGACGTCTTTCAAGACACCATTGGGCGCATCTCCCTTTCTCCTCATATATGGCAAGCCGTGCCATTTACCTGTTGAGCTGAGGCACAGGTCACTATGGGCAGTTACCGAGATTCTTATGGATCCAGATGGTGTAGGAGACCAGAGGAGGGCAGAGTTAGCAGCCCTGGAGGAGTTGAGAGATATCGCCTTCTCAAATAGCCTACATTATAAGGAGAGAGTGAAGGAGTGGCATGATTCTCACATTAGCCACAAGCATTTTGAGCCTGGTCAGAGAGTATGGCTGTTTGATGCGAGGCTTCGTTTATTTCCAGGGAAGCTACAGAGTAAGTGGAAGGGACCCTACTTGGTGAGAAAGGTACACGACAACGGTAGCATTGATATATCCGAGTTGTCTTCTGAGAGTACCTTTCGAGTGAACGGCCAGCGGCTCAAGCCATTTCTAGATCATGAGCCGTGGGTCGTTGATCTTGCCCCTATTCATTTTGTGTGAGATGTGGTCTTTGACTCACATTTAATGCATCTCACGCCTGGTTTCACTGATCTTCCGCCTTGTATAGATCCAGATGTCCATATAATCACATTCTTTAGTCCCACATCCCTTTCTTCATCTTTTGAGTATGCTATACTTAGGGTGCACTTTACCCTAAGTATAGGGGGGATGTGAGACCTTCGGGTATTTCTTTTGTTTCTTTCTACCCTTGTTTTGCTGCCTATACTTAGGGATATTTTACCCTAAGTATAGGGGGGGTAGACCCTGTACATTCTCCACTCGATTTTCCCTTAGTGTACAGCCTGCTATACTTAGGATTACTTGATCCTAAGTATAGGGGGAAGATCCGAGATCTTCTTGATTTTCCATTTCATCTATTCGTCTTTGTATATAGCCTTTCTTTTCACTTCCCTATACCTAGCACGAGTTATGTCTTCTTCATCGCTCTTGACTCTGAGGACATCGTTCGAGCTAAGTATAGGGGGGTGTGTATATATTTCATATATACTTTAGCCATAACTCGTACTTTGTGTGAGTGTGTAAATAAATAAATGGCTAAAAACCCTAAAAATCACAAAAATTAAAAAATTTTCATGTACATAAACATTCTTTTATTTGCACATAACTAGCTAGTGGACAAATTATTTTTGTAAAAATGTTTTCAAAAATCTTTAAGTTTGTGTAAATATTTTCTTATCAAAATTATGTATATAGTTCAAAATTTTTCCAAAATGTTTTGAAAATCAAAAGTTTGCAAAAATCTTGTGTAAATGTGTGTAAATACTTTTTGCAAAACTGGCACTTCATGCATCATCCATTCATGATTTCAAAACATTTTTCAAAAATTTTGCATGGTTGTAAACTTTGTGTAAATAGCATCTTTTGTACATATGTATATAGTTTTTCTGGATGATAGTTGACATTTAAACTGGCCTGGAATCAAATTGAGAAATGGAGCTTGATTAAGATCTTAATCCACCTAACTTTTAAGAGGAACCTTATAGGGCTTAGGTTTAAGGCTTTTCAGGTCCATGGTGACTTAATTCTTTGAGTCCACTAGGCTATGATCACATGTCATCTCAATGAGCCTAAGTAGAGCACTTAACAACAACACATGACTTATATAGATAATGGCTTTACTTGGACACCAGCACTTTGCACCGAGCTCTCTACGGATGAGGTGGTGAGGAGGCAGTCTTCCTTGACTTGGGGTAGCATATGAGGGTAGTACTTCTAGGCGGAACCTCTCTTCTTCTTTTAGTGAAGGAAGTGTGTCTCAACTTGGTCTGGTTGCCATGAGGTCTAACGACGGGAGTTGTGGGTTGCAATAAAGCTTCAAAAGAGGGATAGTCTACTGGCTCAAGAGGAAAACTCCTTGTATATATGCTGCACATGTATATGTTGTATAGATGCACTTGAAAAAAAATGTGAAAATAAATAACTCCAAAAAAGTGGTGGGTCTGAGAGAAAATGATAACCCCACCAGAGTATGTATATAGAGTGCAATAAGCAAAGCTTGAGTTTCATGATCCACCTTATGTAGCTTGCAGCAGGGAGACTTAGCTACACTGGTCAAGCTCCCAAGGGTACATGGCTACACTGGCCTTGACCCATTCTCTTCTTCCTCCTCTTCTTGAGCTGGTTGAACTTGAACTTAGAAGGGAATACCCCGCTCCTCGAGGAAAGAGTGGCCAGATTGAGGTCATAGAGTTACCTTGTTGGGGAGGGTTGTCAAGTTGCCATTTCTGAGGTGGAGAGCTTAGACCTCACATTCACAGGACAAGGAAAGATTCATGGTCTTCAGGGTTTGTGATTGATGACTTGTTCTGATCTGGAGCATTGAGGAGTCTTGGTTATAGATTAGTGGAGCTTAGAGGCTGTTGAGTTTTAAACTTAAGTCCAAATAAGGTTCCAACACATTAATAATCCAAAGATCTGATCGAGTTCCATACCTTAATTTAATGAAGGCAAGTTTAATAATCAACCTTGATCCATGTACATTCTCTTTTTCTTTTTCTTTCTTTCTTTTTCATTTCTTTTTCAAATAAGTGTTTGCTAAGGGACTAGCAAATTTAAGTATAGGGGGTGATGAATACCCATTCATCACTCTTTATTCTTATATTTTAGCTACAAAAACCTTTGCAAATGCATGTAGATATGTGTAAATATAAATAATTACCAAAAGCATGCATGGTGTAAAAAGTAATAATTAGCATGTTTTTGTGCAAAAATAAAAGAATAAAGATCAAAAAGAAAAAAAGGGAAATATTTAGAATAAATATTGAGCAACCTAACCCAAGGGAGGGCTCAACAAGGGCCTGACCGCATAAAAGCCAAAGTAGAGGGAGATACGGGCTCATGTGTGTAAATATATATATATGTAAATAAAATAAAAATATTTTCCTGCCAAAAATAGACTAAAAATGGTTTGTAAATACTTGTTATTTATAAATATAAAAACAAGATAAAAATAGAAAAATCAAAAAGAAACTAAAAATAGATCACTTGTATATACCTACCTTGTACATACCACCACACTTTTATTTATTTTACCTTATAAATAAATGAAATTAAGTTTTATAAATTTGTACATATTCTATGTTTTATGGTGTAAATAAATAAAATAAATTAAAACAAAAACAAAATAAAAAGAACAAAATTAAAAACCTAAAAATACATTGTAAATATACCATGTATATACATGTACATATATATTTATTTCACCTATGTATATAAATAATAAAAATAAAATAAAAATATCTTTTTATTCCTTATTTTATGATATAAATAAATAAAATATAAAATGGGAATAAAAATATATAAAAATAACTAATTAAAAATCAAATTTTAAAAATCCTATATTGTATATATACCTATATATAGCTATATAGTGTAAATACCTTATTTTACTTTGAAATTAATTGAAAATCACTAAAAATAGAAAAAATTAAACAAAAATATTTCATGTTTTGACTTTTTAATAATTCGGCCATTTGCTATTTTTAAGTGAATTTTTAAATATTTTCCACGTGGCCTGCTCCCATTGGTCCAGGGGAGTTGTTGACCGCCCAGTCAACTCCCCCCCCAGGACCACCTCCCACGGGTTTTGGACACCCGACCCGACTTCTTCCCTTTTTCGTGTCCAAACTCGATCACCATTTCCCTAAACCCTGGGTCCATCTTAACCATGGCAAATCCGGCACCTTCACCGGCACATCCGCATCGAGATCCGTGCCTCCTGCAGCCCTACCCGATCACTTCTAGCCGGACCTACACCCATACTTAAGCTGAGCTCCGCCTCCCTAATTCTCCATCTTTGGCTCATTTACTCCACCACCAGTGACCTCCACAGTGTTGGCGAGAGTGACAGCTTGCTCCAGCAGGTATCGCAGCGAGGAGAGGGGCAGGGAACCACTGATCCAGCGAGCCACCACCGTCGTGCTCCGCCCAGAGCAGGAGCCAGAGCCTCGAACGTCGACGCTCCTCGAGGCAAGGACCCAGAGCTGCCCAAGCTCGTCCCCAGTCGACCCATCCACCCAGGTAGCTTCGATTTCTTCCCTAGTTCTCTAATTTCCGATTACCCCCAATCCGCACCGTCGCCGACCACCTGCGATTCCGGTCACGTTCGCCTCCCATTCGATCATCGGGCTGCACCATAGCCTCCGCCTTCCTCCCGCGCACGTTCTCCGCACTTCCATTCAACCCAGCTCGCACAGGAGCTGGGGTTCGAGCTCCTCCGTCCACCCCCTCGCCGGAGCTCGCCCGCACCGACTCCCCGACCACTTTCACTACGCCTAACGGGGTCGAGGCACTTTGCCCTCGACCCGCGAGTCTTCTGGACCCCTTTTGCAGGTACAACGAGGGCCATCTGAGGTCCTCTGACTCGAGCCAGGAGCTGCTTCTCCGCCGGAGCTGACCGGGCTCCTTAGAGCTCCGTTGTTCCATCGGAGAGTCCCATCTGATGCGGACTTTTAATACCTGTTATTATTTAGTCCAGGGAACTTGTTTTTATTACATTTAGGTCCCTGAGTGCCTCAGGCACGCGCTACACGCGTGTTTTCCTGGGTATTTTGCACCGGACCCCCCAGAGCTTTGGGTATTTGCACTCAGGTCCTTGTGCACAGTACCTAAGTTTTATTTTTGAATAAAATAGCAAATCAACTCCGAATCCAATGAAAATTGGATACATGACTCCTGCCATGTTGTAAAATTTTCTGGAATTTTTGGAGACATTTTCGTTTTGATTTGATATTTTTAAAAAATAAAAAACAGCCATTTTTGTCACTGTCTGATTTTAAAAATCACAAAAAAATATTAAAACCTATCTAAAAATTACAAAAAATTAGCTACTGTTTGTTTTGGCTTGTTTGATTTTCTGGCCAATTTTGGCTATTTTTCATTATATAAAACTCCTAAAAATTGAAAAACACCTAAAATCTTATAAAAATTCTAATAATTAATCTAAAAACCCCAAAATAATAATTAAGGTGCCAAAATTTTCCTTCTTGCTTTCTCTATACAGGAAAATTACCTCCAGGCTTATTGGGGACTCTTAGATATTTTATCTAAGTCCCTTAAGCTCGGCTGGACAGTACCTTTAGTTTCTTGCATTGTTTCATTTTTAGAAAATTAAATAAAAATCAGAAAAATCCTAAAAATTCACTAAAAATAGTAAAATTTATAAAATACACAAAAACATTTTTATTTGAATTTTTGATTGATTTTTGATGCATTAAATAAATAGTTGAATTGCCTTGTGTTCTTGCTTTCTTTAGTTTCTGAATTAATTAAAAATCCAAAAAAAATATAAAAAGAATTAAAATCCACCAAAAATCCCCTTTTCTTTTCTTTTATTTTATTTTTGACTACTTCGTAGGCCGCAAGGCCATCACGTGCTCCTTGTGTTCGACCCTGGTCGCTATACCAGGTTAATAAAATTGCGAGACCGCTATTGATTTTGAGTTGATTTTATCTTATATTGGTGGTCTCTTTTTCTTGATTGACACACCCGAGTGATTGAGGTCGCAACCTGAGGTACCTCGTTCGCTCGGATTTTTGTGGTCATCAGGCACCTGAGGTATCGTTTTGGGAATGAATTCTCATTTCGACAACGCAGGTTTTGAATTATACACATTCTTTAATTACCAAATTATTATACTTATTTTATTAAATATGAATTGAATACTTTATTAATTATTTAATTAACAAGTTCAAGAAACAAACATCTACATTAAGAAATATTACAATATTGGCCAATAAATAGAGCTAAATGTATAATAAAATTGGATATTAAAAATTAATTAGAAAAAGAGACCAGAATTTAAGATGGGAAAAACATGTGGTATGCAATTAAGACTTCTGATATATGTAAAATAATTTAAAACCCAATGCCAAAAAGAAATCAAAAGAAAGATCAAACTACTGAAAAAGATTAGTCATGCAAAATGAGTAATAATTCTTTACGAAAGCAATTTACCTCTTCACACCACAAAAATACTTCAAGGACATAATAAATGATGTAATCATGATGTGATCACTTATAAAGATAGTTTATCTTACAATGAAGCTCATATTGATGCCATTCTGCATCCAAACATGTTTTAACTAGCCCGAAAATACTTTATATTCACAATTTTCAAGAGGGTTTCCATGGGGCATCCACCCTGCTCATATAGAGCAGGAATTTACACATAATATATTCATGTATTGGATCCTTATGGGCTAACTGGAAAGTACAACATGTAAATCTCATGTTGTGTGGAGAAGGTTTTGATCCCTTTATTTCTTGGGGAATAGCTTATCATCATATTGCAGCAAGTCGAACTCGCATCTTTTCCTTGACAAAGAGAAATTTTACCATTCGAATATATCCAGAATTTCTTTATTTCTCATATGTGTAACACATTGTGAAGCAGTGTTAAAGCAAAATACCCAACAACCATTATCTCTCCTTCAAAAGGAGATAATCCAACCACGCTATATCTCTAGAGTCAATTATTTTCAACGAAGACCTACTAAACTCTGTCACTTGTTGTCATTACTCAACACTTTTCGATTGATGTTCTTCTAAAATGCTCATATAGTAAATGTTAAATCAATTGAGTAGTCAACTTTCTTACATTTTTTCTAAATATAAGTTTTATTTCTTATATCACATCTGCTTTTTTGAAAAAAGATCAATGGAAGGAGAGGGTTTCCTAAAAAAAACACAGGCTTGAGGCAACTATTCAAAGTCGATCCATCCCTACAAGGATAGAGAACGTGTCGATGTCTCGGTTGTGCTATAAGAGGCTTCGGGGAAGTATCTTGGTCCAAGCGGGGATAACAATTTTCTTATGCATGTTTATGGTGTTTTGAGAAATCCAAACATCTCGAAGATAGATATAGAGGTAGAGGAATTTGTCAAATAAGACGTAATCAAGATATGCATGAATTATTGAAATTTTAGAGCTGAATTACTCAACTTGATAAAATCAAATAATTGAATTTTTTTTTACTTTACTCACTATGAGGCGGACTCAATAGAATTTAATCCATTCTTTTTTCTATCATTGGGATGAAGAACTGGAGTAAAAACTCAAATCCATATGATCTTAAAGGGATGATTTCCTTATTAAATAGCTCTTCCATACAAATAAAAGCGAAATGTGCACTCTCTCATTGTTCCACTCCATGCTCTCAATCAAAGATGGCATTAGAGGGACTTTTTCCCTTTTTTATGTTTATATTATATCGTACCAGCCCAACACAAACATTTTACTTTGATTTGATTTTTTTGATTTTATTTGTTTTCTCACCATTCAATTCATTTTGCATGGTTAAAATATATTGTGCTTTAATACTTTCTTTCATTTCAAGTAATTGATTGGCCATACAATACAATGAATGTACTGCTACAAGTCTATAATACAATAGTAAACAATATTTGAAGAAAGAAATAGAATAAACAAAAACACGAACAATCAATAGTAACGATGCAACCTTTGTTACATTAGATCGGAAGCAAGGATTTTCTATTTATTTGATTGAGCCATAAAAAATTCTATGATATGGAAAGACAACATGTACTAAAAGGAATAAGAACAGTAACTCTGCAAGACAATTGCACGGAAGATACAAACTAGGTTTGTAAAAAAACTGAAGGTTATTATGCTGAAGCAGAACACAGAACAAATCATATGTGAGACTAACAAGCACGAGGGATGGCAATCTAAAAAAAACGACCACCTCAAACCGCGACGAAAGTAAGAAGAGAGATGGCAATGTACTTGATCACCCATTCACTCCTTAAACACTTCAAAAGAGTAAACAAATTCCTGGGTTAGGCTGTTCGCTTTCACGCTTCTTGCGAACTTGGCTATAGTAAACTTATGACATTATAAGATACCTTCAAGCTCGATTTGCTCGTAGGTTCAATACTGGGCTTCAGTAGTAGTTGAAGGCATGGCATCAAATAATGCTGAAATTCGACCGAATTTCAGTCAAAGTTTGAGTTCAACATGTCAGCGAAATACGACCGAAATGGTCGATATTTGAGGCTATAATTGGATATCTCCGGTTGCTGTCCACAATTTATCCAGAACAAAGATTTTGGATACAAGAGAAAAATACATTTCTACAATCGACTCAAGGCAATGGAAAAAATACTCTCTTCTTTGACAGCCTAATATTTGGAAATACTCCGAGTTGAACAAAAAAGCCTGAAACTTCCCCCACGAAACGGGGACTCAGTACCGTGTAGCTATCGAACCCCTGATATTCCAGACTTTAGATTTAAATTTTGCATATAATTCCACACATAATTTATACAAATCGGCACAACTTACGGTAGCTAGGGGTCGGCAACAGGTGCTTCCTATGCCCCAATTTTGCTGAGCCAGAAGAATATCGGGAACTGCACTATGGCCATGAACAGCAGCAGGTAATGCTGCCGGCTTGAATGCCTCTCGTATGTCCTCATCTCCGTAAAAAGGACCCTCTTCATGGTCTTAACCAAGAAGATACCCATGCAAAGACATGCCCAAGGCAACATGAAGTAGTATGAGTAGCCCCAAGACAGATTCGCCAAAACCACAAGAGACAGCCCTGTGAATGCGTAGCCGCCATATGCCACGACATCCAAAAGCGGCGCCTCTCCACTGCCCAGGTAATACAACAATCCCTTTAGGATGGCAACCTCTGAAACCCAACCCATCAGTCCTCGTGTAAACTGGTAGCTAAGAGCCTCGGGGCTGAACCTGCATGAAAGAGAACGATGATCATGGAAAATCGAACACAATCGAAACCACGAGAAAAATGCAACTTTGCCTTACTTCCCGAGGAGACCCAGTGTAAAGCCAGCAAGAATAACGTAAGTCCCGAATGCCATGAACGGTATGTACAAGTCGGGGGCATTGATGTCAAAAAGTGGAGGTTTGTAAGAGAGTCTGCCGCCGACTGGTTCAGTTATTCTTGTCCACTGCCCCTGCAAAATGGATGATGTAAGAAGGCACGGCGTCTCCACTTACATGAAGAGTTAATAACCGATTTGACCGGACCTACCCTGTGCAGGAAAGGGAATAAGACCACCTTCAACTTATTCCTCACATACTGATCATTCACTTGAAAATAATACTGAGGATTTGAAAAATACTTGCTGATCTGCAAATTTGCAAGAAACGGCATGTCAATATAATAAAAAGCATTACCAGCGCATGGCGGTTCCAGAAAGAATACTATTACTTTTGTGCAACATAAATGAGAGGGTTGATCCCCTTACATTGCTTTGCATAAATTCTGAGCTTGAACCGAGGAACTTTTCCCCATACGCACCTAGCCCTCCTCGGATGAGGCCTGATCCTGCTCCCATGAATGCATTACCAAACGGGTTTGGTTGTTGAGCATTGAGTGGAGGTCCAGGTGGCATTTGAATGCCAGGTTGGTTTACTGGCTGGTTATACATTGCTGCATAAACAGCAGAGTTCAACAAAACAAGTTGTCGAATTCCTCCCACACCCTTCGAGATGTTATAAGTTAAAGCATCGTAATATAAACCGACAAAAAGCAAATGATCACGAAAGGATGCATCAGTCCACTGATAACAAATAAAGTTTTTTTCTTTTACCTTTTAAAAGGAAAGATTAAGTATATTTTCCAAGGTTTCCGTTGCCATATAGGACCATCAATGATATACATGGAAGCAATAAATTGAACTAGGCAGCGAAAACCAATGCAACAGTTTTAACAGTTTTTTTTGAAAGAAAAAAGGGCGTTTATCATAGGCCCGTGCCCAAAAACTTCACCATTAATTCACAAGGTTACAAATACAGAGCTAAAAAGCCAAATAAAAATATACGGCCCAAGTTTCAGCCAGTGCCACAATACACGTGAACAGAATTTACCATAATACACATGAAAAAGGTGACCGTGTGGCAGCAAGGTAACATTCTAGATATTACTAATCAGATGTCATGCGATGGATTGTAGTATAGTTTCTTCCTCAAGTAAAAACTAGTTTTTTTTCTAAAAATGGCGAAGCCTTCTCCCACTATAAGTAGGGTCGGCTACATAGATTCTTGCTCAAATCCATGTTGAAAGATTCGACTATTTTTTACGCTGGTTGTTGACTACCTAACGCAAGCCCCCACAGGGGGGGAGGGGGGGAATTTGAATCATGGTCTTTTGGGTGGTAGGCACACTACACTAGCACTAGACCTAAACTAGTTTTTTTGTAAAAAAAAAATTAGCTGATACAATTAGTCATTTTTTTCTCTCTAAAAGAAAAGAATAAGATAAGAGACCAAGTACACCTGAAAATGAGAAATATTCATCACTTTGGGTATACCTTGTGATGTAAATGGAAGTAGTGGCTGGGACATAAGATGGAGGGGACTGGAATAATGCAAATGGTAGGAGAATGGGGAAGAGTGGAGAAAAGCACATAGAAAATTAAGGTTTAAACGCCAAATTTCTCCATTATCATTGCTCTCCTTGTTTAGGAAAATAACTGAAAATGTAATTATGAATGTTCTTGAAGAACTTGAAAAATAATTTGACTTTTAAATATAATAAGTGCATGCCTGAACTACCCGTAATAGACAATTCAAAGATACAAAGAATTAAACTGGATAAACTGTTATTCTATCGACCATACTAAACCACAACAAGTGGATACGCACACTTTGAGCTGGCAGATGTGAGGAAACTATCACACGCTATTTGGATCAACCCATAGTATGAAGATCAAATAATATTTTATCATTTATATAAAAAATCAATATAGAGGGACATACACATAATATTAAATGTTAACAAAGTATTATACAAAAAAAACAATGTCATGTTCGTAATTTAGAATCTTGATAGGATCCCATACATAAAAGAACTCTTAAAGAGGAACTTATATGTAAGATACAATGTGTATGATCATATATACAAAAGTCCCATTAGAAGGTAATGTGTCATAAAGAGCATTACACAATGATTCGAGAAAAGGTTCACATGGGGATGGTTATTCATGAGAGCGTATTTTTAAATGGATGTGTACCGAAGATTTACAAGCAAATCTATGTAAAAAGTTGGTAAAAGGATGCAATATGCATATAAATTATATTTTTAAAGGTTGCCTTAAAAAAACTGATATAGAGAAACATGCACACGCATTAATGTTATCAAAGGCGCACTGGGCACTAGCATCCATGCCGAAGCAAGGTAAAGTGAGAGCTCCAGTCCAACACCTTGCCTTGCCTGTGTTAAGGTGTTTCGCTTCGGATGTCACCCAAGCAAGCATTGGCATTCAGGCATAGGCTGCGCAAGGCAGCACCCAGAGCAAAAATGGGGGTTTTCTGCCCAGTTTTTACGCTTTCTTATCCCTTCTCAGTTTTTACGTATCCTTTTTGCCCATTCTATGCTTTTTAATCCCTTTTCAGTTTTTCTGTTGGATACATATCAGTTGAAGTATTATTAATGCAATACATATACAAATATGCATGCAACCCATACACGTACATTTTCAATCCATCATATGTCATCCCAGTATACGCAACTACCTTACCATGTTGCATAAGAACCGCCCCAAGTCCTTCTTTAGATGCGTCAGTATACACTGTAAATCCTTCACTCCCGTAGGGTAGAGTAAGGATGGGTGCAGATGTTAGGCATTCTTTCAGTGCTTGGAAACTAGTTTCGCATGCATCTGACCATATGAATGGAACTTCCTTCTGGGTCAACCTAGTCATTGACAATGCTATTCGTGAAAAATTCTTTACAAATCTTCTATAATATCCAGCTAATCCCAGAAAAGATCGTATTTATTTATGTGACAGTCTTCGGGCGTTCCCAACTCATCACCGCACTAACCTTTGTAGGATCAACTGATATACCTTCCCCAGAAATAACATGGCCTAAGAAAGATACTTCAGATGGCCAGAAATCACATTTGCTATATTTAGCATACAATTTGTTCTTACTTAGAGTTTCAAGTGCCTGCCTGAGATGATGTTCATGCAGATACTTATCCTTGGAGTAAATAAGCACATCATCAATAAAGATTACTACAAAGTGATCTAAGAAAATAAGCACATCATCAATAAAGACTACTACAAAGTGATCTAAGAACTCCTTCAATACTCTATTCATGAGATCCGTGAAGATTGTTGGGGCATTTACCAGTCCAAAAGGCATAACTAAGAATTCATAATGCCCGTATCTAATTCGAAAAGTTGTCTTGGAAATATCTGTATCTTTAATTTTCAACTGATGGTATCCAGATCTTAAATCAATCTTGGAATACACAGTTGAACCCTGTAACTGATCAAAGAGATCATCTATTCTTGGCAGAGGATACTTATTCTTTACGGTCTTCTTATTTAGTTGTCTATAGTCAATGCACAACCGCATTGACCCATCCTTTTTCCTGACAAATAAGACAGGTGCACCCCATGGTGAAGTACTAGGATGAATGAATCCTTTATCTAACAGTTCTTGCAACTGTACCTTCAACTCTCGTAACTCAGTTGGTGCCATCCTATACAGAGGGATAGAGATAGGTTGAGTATCAGGTATGAGAGATATTTCAAATTCAATCTCTCGCTCTGGTGGTAATCCAAGTAGTTCCTCTGGAAATACATCAGGAAACTCGCACACTATAGGTATGTCTTCCATCATTCTGGTTGACCCTGATGTAGTGGTTACATAAGCTAAATAACCTTGGCACCCTTGCTCTAAAAACTGTTGCGCCTTCAATGTAGAGATATACTCGATATTATCATTGGATGTCTTTCCAATGAACTGGAACTCTATCGAGTTAGGAAGGTGAAATGTTATTGTCTTCTGAAAACAGTCAAGACATGCATGATGCCTTTCTAGCCAATCCATCCCTAGGATAAGATCAAAGTCCTCCATTTCTATTAGTAGTAGTGAAACAGGTAACTGTTGTCCCGCTATCAGTACTATACAATTATCTCGGATTTCTCGGATTATAAATACTTGTCCTCCTCGTCCCTTGATCAGATAGGACTGTTGTACTTCTACTAGTATCTTACCCAAAATGGGTACTAATCGTCGAGCAATAAATGAATGTGAAGCACCAGAGTCAAATAAGGCATGTACTGAAAAGCCATGAATAGTAACAGTACCTCGTACGATCGTGCCTGAGTTATAGGCTTGTTCCTCAGTAATTGCATTGAGCTGGCCATTAGGATTAGGCAAGCTAGAACCCGCAACACTTTGTGGTGCGGATACTCCCATAGGAAAGCGGCTTAAGCTTCACACTGGTAGGCTTGAACTTAGCAGTGCCAAGGCTCATCCAGAAAAAATCCACATTGACATATATATATATATATAGAGAGAGAGAGAGAGGGGACTTATCCAATGGGCTTTGTGCCCAATAAAGATGAGATGAGCCCCTAATCCCAACCGTTTGATCCCAATCCGACAATCAGTAACTCCAATAACTTTTGTATTGCTATCAGTAACTGAACTCAATAATAATAAATGCACCAGTAACTTTCATATTGTCATCAGTAACTTTGAATCAAATGTAAGTAAAGGAAGTAATTTAATCAGTAACTTTGGTTCGCACTTGTAACTTTATATAAGTTACTAGAGCTATGATACCACTTACTGAAGCTTCGATATATATTACTGAAGCATAGATATATATTAGTTACCGGAGCTTGTATTTCTATTACTGGAGATGGAGTAGGCTCTTATTGGAGCTTGTATTTTTTTTATTACTGGAGTTGTTGGAGATGAAGCGGGCTCATATCATCTCTACTGGGGACAAGGCCCATTGGATAAAGATCCTATATATATTACTGTAAGAGTTGTAGAAGATACCCCAAACAGATATATACGTTGGTTTAGCTAACCCGTTCGGACACCTGTCAAAAGGTGTGGGTGGATCGAACTTATGACATGTATCGCTGCAAATAAATAAACTTAAACAAGCATGTTGTTACGTAGCACTTTCAATCACAAGATATACAATCAAACCACAATTGCACATGTATTTAATGTGAAAACCCTCCTGATAAAAACCACGACCAGAGTCTCCCGACTCAAGCCTTCAACCTAACCCACACGGGTCTTCCACTAACCTGAGTTAATTACGCGGACAACCTACCCGTTTACAAGTACAACCTGAGTTGATTACACGATCAATTCAACTATATACATGAAATAATCCTAACAACCTCAATAAAAGTAAATATGCAATGAATAATATGAGGTAAAACTACAACAATCTTACAGAGCGAGAAGCGTGCTCGTAAGAATCAATCGCGAAGAATCATAGATGTTGGAATGAAGAACGCAATAAAAATAGTTCTTCGATCTTTCTCTCAAAGTATAGAGTGGAAAGCAGAGAGTAGAGAGTGTGTTGCTCTTGATGTGTGTTGTAAAATGAGGTATGGGGTCCTATTTATAGGTGTAGAGTCTACATAGATGTTAGCTCTCAAAAAATAGTCGTTGTGAACAAATCTGAAATGAAATCACCTTCAAAAATCATCCTCAAATTGAATATGGTCGATCATGATACAAAGATGATCAACCACAATCAAACGATCGATCATGAGGATTTGGGTGATCGATCAGAATCAAAACATGATTGATCACGGATCAAGATTTGATCAATCAGAAATATAGATGTTGTAATTCAAATCATTCAAATATTGATAGATCATAAAGGAAAGATTGATCGATCAGGTGTGGTCGATCACATCAGAATGGTTGATCGATCAACTTGACTCTTTAACCTGAAAGTTAAAGTCAAAGTCAAAAGGCTGAAATGCAATATGCATGCTTTGACATCTTACATTCTAAGACAATTAACAAAAGCATAACTCAATAAAAGAAAAGACTTTGTCTTCTTCTTGATATTAAGGTCCTTCCTTGAACTTGAGCTGAAGTTTCTTAGTCGTGAACTCCTTTGAGTTTCTTAGCACTTAAGCTTGATCTCATGAACTTGAGCTTTTTCTTGGCCCAGTAGCTTTCCTGTCCTTGACCTAGCTTTAAGCCAACTGCACAAGTTTTATCAAAATATGCAGGCTCATGCACTATCAATTTCCCCACTCGTGCATGCACTCATAATATAGGCTCATTATAAATTAATCTTACCTTCAATCATTAATCGTTAATCTAGCCAAAATTCATTATTAAGAGATCAAAGATATTTATCATGTGCTTGTGAGGGACGAAATGGTGTAGGGAAAAGGCTAAATGTCTAGTTTAATGGGGAAGGTAGCATAAGGAGACTTTATGATCCAAGGGTTAACCCATATTCCCATTGGGATGGTTTGAGAGTTAGTTAAAAAGGTAAGTAAAACATATTAATTTTTCTATTTGATTAAAATATACAAGTACTAGGTTGGATGACTTAATGCATTTTTACCCCTCAGAAGAAGAACGAGATTTCTTATGCCTAGTTGGTGGAAAAAAACATGGATAAATTAGGAAGGACTAACAATAAACCGTATCATCTTAGTGATACCTTATTCGATTAATACCATCATCCCGTTGATAACAATTATTCAACTAAAGAAGACAACAAGTATCTGTAATGCTTATTGAACCAAAAAAGCTAGATACAATCAAAATTCATACATGCAAAAGCCTACTTTATTCATTTGGTTGACCTATCTACCAAATCCAGGTTGTTCCTTTTTTGACCAAGTTATTATAATTGACCAGATGCATTGGAGTCAAGGACACAATCGAGAAGATTAGCCTTTATGAGAACATTTCATGGTATGTTGCATTTGTAGAGAAGGGGACAACAATGATGTCGGAGGCATGGTAACTTGTGTGACAGGAGGCACTGGCAATATTGAGGACAGTGAAGGAGGAGAGACATGTCGGAGGGCAAGCAATACGCCACAAAAGCCTCCACAGCTAATGCCGACAATGCCTATCCTCTCAATATCAGAGAACAACATGGCAACAACAATGCACTTGGCTTGGAATGACTCAGTCAGATCGATCGAGGAGGGAGTCAAGGAAAAAAACATTGGAGACAAAAGGTTGAGGCTTGAGCGGAGGAGGGGGTCTACTGATATTCGGTGCATTATCACCAACAACATGGAAGAGGGGGAGGGCTTCAAAAGGTCGAGGTAGCGTAATACCCACTAATGGACGATGGTGCGACAATCTCGAAGAGAGGCGGAGTTAGAGTAGAGTTAAGATCTAGAAAAAAGCGATAGAGATCAAAGTGGGAAATAAGGTGATTCAATCAAAATCCTAAGGGCATGTTTGGTTGCTGGGTTGGACTGGGTTGGGTTGGGATACCCCTGTGAATAGTAAATTGTACCCCTGTGAATAGTAAATTGTGAGGAGGATTGAGAGGGTTGGAAGGAGAGGTACACCGGTGTATCCCAGCCCAACCCAGTCCAACCCAGCAACCAAACAGATAGTGAAAACTCAAACTAAAAAAATGGAATGGTAACCACCCCAAATGAGACCAAGTGCTGGCATCTTGAGGAGTACCCCAACTTATACGGAGATGCTACACAATGGAGTTCAAATAAAGGCAGCCCTCATTGTTAAGGGGTACCACCCAATCAAACTAGGCATTTTTTTTGAAAGTGGTGTGCGCCCATCCTTGGCAGGTGTCCGCACAAAAACTCCTTTTATTTTCAAATAAAATATTACAAATACTTCAGCCAGAAGTGGAACAAAAAATGTACAGGACTGGAATAAAAAATATGCACACCAAAATATTCTCAACATAGCGTCTCTCCTCCTGAAAGCTCAGCATATCCTGAGTCTCCTGACAAGCCAAATGGTCCACAGTTACGCAAATGGCCTCACGCCCTCACCCACTCTGCCATAGATCAAAAAGTTGCATCCCAAAACCCTCTGAAAAATTGTTTGGGCTAGACATCCAACCAGATTGCACGTCATCCTTCAAACCTCTCTGGCAATGTCACACAAGAAGAATAGAGGGCTAAAATCCTCATCACTCTAGCAAAAAACAGAAGATCATTGTGCTCGCAATAAAACACCATGAAAACCAATGTCATCAACATCTTCCATAGACACATCAAGATCAACATCAACACCGCATATGTCAAGCAAGAACCGATCAAGCAAATTCTTCTTGTCACAGATTCTCAATGATAGGTTATCAAATTATGATTACACGATAACTTCCAAACAGAGAGTCTAAATGCCATTTGTATATATGCGCCCAAGTTATTCTGATGAAACAATGAAAAGAATCACATTTATAAGTGACGGGAACCAAAGCGTATAGTTCCCACCATCTAATTTGGTAATTGAGCGAAAGAAAAGATTCTTTATTCCCCCTTCATGGCTAAACGAATCTACTACCTTAGACATATTTCATAAGTATTGGAACTACACACGGATAGCATAACACTAATAATGTATACAAAGAAAATATACCAACATATGAATAGTTGTCTATGTAGTTAAGTGTTCAGATCAAAATGGTCTTACTAAAACTAAGGGTTTATCCAAAGACGAGCCTTTGGAGATGAAACCTTGTTGACATATTTCATAAGTATTGGAACTACACACGGATAGCATAACACTAATAATGTATACAAAGAAAATATACCAACATATGAATAGTTGTCTATGTAGTTAAGTGTTCAGATCAAAATTGTCTTACTAAAACTAAGGGTTTATCCAAAGACGAGCCTTTGGAGATGAAACCTTGTTGGCGAGAAGATAAAGCTTGGAGATGGAGATGGAGGCACTGCTGAAGAAGCATTGGCAAGTGGCAATGAGGGTGGTGATGAGAAGGGAGGAGTTATGGGTGTCAGCGTTAGTGATGGAAGGAGTTAGCGATGGTGGCTTGAAAGAAGCAGTGGCATAGAGAGGAGCAAAAAGAGGTCATCGCAAGTTGTGCCCTAGGGCACAAACTCATGTCCTCGTACCAATATAATAGACTATCTAGGGTCCCAGGAAATATTTTCTTAATTGATTCAAGTGAGGTAGCCCTTCCATACATAAGGTGGATAGGGGTACCAAAAGTTGCATAAGCACCATAGGACTAGAACATAAAGAATAGAGGGACATTAATAATAATGACGTTAATAGTAATGTTCTGAAGATAATTAAGGAATTCTCTACCAAGAACTTTTGTTTTGACACGTTGAGAAGGTGCTTATTTTCCTAACGCTTGCAAAAGTTAGCTAACTAGACCGACTAGAGGTGGGGGGATACCTGATCCGAATAGGTTTAGTCGGCACTTTGGACTACCTCCTCTTAGTTATTCCAATTAGTTGACTAATCAGTCGACTTTTTTAAACTGATATATGATTCTCTTGTTTTATTTGAAATATAATAGCAGGGTGCTTAATATTTAGTTGGTGCTTAATATTTAGTTGGAATTCAATTGTTACTTTTATTTCATTATGGTGGTCTATATGAATATACAAGAATATATGTATAAAAAAGTTAAAGCATCCAAACCAACTACAACTTACTTAATCTCCTTTGTTAGTGACTCCATCCAATCTTGCAAAAGTTGGCCAACTACGACGACTATTGAGCTCGAGTAGCCGGTCGGGGTACTAGACTAGGAATAGCCAGTCAGAGTAACTTCCATTGCTTACTCAAATAGTCGACCAACTAGTTGGTCAAGTAGGCCAAACTAGTTGGCTAACTTTTTCACAATATTTATTTTATTTATTGAATGATTTATTTATTTTTTAAGCAAGCTAAATCTAAGAAGCTTAATGTTTGATTGGAATTCAATTGCTTCTTTTAGTTCATTATAGTAGTATTGAAAAATGTCCAAATCTATATAAATATGTAAGAACACATGTATGAAACTGATATGTATATTTAAAATAACTAAAAAATACAAAATTAACTGAAGTCCTGAAAATTTCAATTAGTTATTCAATTGTTTATTGATCCTTAGTCACAGTTGCAATATTCGAGAGAATGGACTGAATATTTCGAATATTCTTCTTCAATGGGATGGCCACATAAAATATTGTTATTAACTCAATATTCGGTCCAACTCAAATATTCTTGAATATTTGGTCCAAATGTTCGGGTATTCAACTGAATATTCGGCCAAGTGTTGCAACATATTGTTGATTTTTATCGCTTTTTTTATTTGTTATTTTTAAAGGTTTCCATTTATCCCGGTATTACTACAAATGTTAAAGCTCTATATATGTAACTTGTTAATTGGTATTTTTATCTTGGACTCTTATTAATTAATGAGCATATATGTATAAATATACAACAACAAAGCCTTTTCCCGAAATAAGTAGGGTCGACCACATGGATTCTTTGCCTCCAATCAGATCTATCTTGGGTCATTCTCGGACTTAGATACCAAAAAACTAAGATTTCTTCTGATGGTCTCATTCCAACACTTCTTGGGCCTTTCTCACCCTCTTTTAGCCGGCTCAACATCCCAAAACTTGCATCTCCTAACTGGTGCACCAGCCGACCTCCTTTGCAAATGGTCAAACCATCTTAAGTGGTTTTCTCGCATCTTATCCTCGATCGGAACTACACCAACTTTCCTTCTGATTGTATCATTCTAAATCCGATCTTTACATATGTGTCCACACATCCACCTTAGCATTTTCATTTCTGATATTGCCATTCTCTGCACATGTTTATGGTTCACAAGTCAACATTCATATCCATAGAGCAAAGCAGGTCTGATGGCTGCTTTGTAAAACTTTCCTTTGATTTTTAAAGGAATTTTCTTATCACATAGAACAGTAGAAGCTCTTCTTCGCTTTAGCCAGCATGCATTTATGCTATGAGTAACATCTCCATCAATTTCACCATCATATTGCAAAACAGATCTCAAGTATTTAAAAGAATCTTTCTTCTGAATGTTATCGTCACCAATCTTCAACTTGATTCATTCACCATTGATTCCATCAAAAGTGCACTCCATATATTCAATCTTAGCCCTACTTATACGAAATCCTTTAGTCTTTAATGCATGTCTCCAGACCTCCAGCTTCTAATTTACTCCATCTCTAGTCTCATAAAATCAACACAATATCATCAACGAATAACATACACCAAGGTATCTCATCCTAAATGTGACTAGTCAATTCGTTCATAATAAAAGTAAAAAAGGAATGGACTCAAAGCTGAACCTTGACGTAAATCATTGTTAATGTCAAAATAGTCAGTCTTCCCAAACTGGATCCTTACACAAGATGAAGTCTTATCATGCATATCCTTTATGAGTTTAATGCAGAGGACATGTACTTGTCTTTTCTGCAAAACTCTCCACAGTATCTCTTGTGGGACAGAGTCATAAGCCTTCTCCAAATCAAAATAATCATATGGAGATTCTTCCTTTTAGCTCTATAAATCTCCATTTTTCTCCTCATAACATGGAAGGCTTCAATAGTTAAGCGACCTGGCAAGAATCTAGATTGGTTTTCTTTTACTTTGGAAACTTGCCGCAACCTTCTTTCAATCACGCGTTAACAAATTTACATAGTATGACTCATTAGCTTGATACCTCTGTACTTCGCACATACGATGTTTCTCCTCCCATCTTTAGGCGTTTTCTTGCTTCGCCAAATAACATTGAATAGCTTTGAAAGCCAAGTCAAACAACGCTCACCTAGAACTCTCCGTACTTCTATAAGAATGTCATCAAGCCCTACACCTTTCCCAGGTTTCATAACCTTCAAAACATCCTCTACTTCCTTCCTTTGTATTCGTCTATAGCTTGCACGATTCAAGTAATTTTCACTACTAGTTAGGTCTCCCAAAGTGATCTCTTTAATTCCTTCCCCAATGAAAAGCTTATGGAAATATTGCTTCCATCTAATCTATATATCCTTCTGAGTAACACGCATATGTCTTTCCTCATCCTTAAGGCATCTCACTTGAAAAAGGTCCTTGATCTTTCTTTCTCTTGCTTTGGTCAATCTAAGTATATCCTTTTTGCCCTCCTTAAAATCGAGATTTTTGTACAAAGCTTCATAAGCTTTTGAATTAGCTTCGTTTACAGCTTTCGTTGCTTCCTTCTTTGCTATTTTCTAGTTTGTGACAGTTTCCTTTATTCTATCATTAAACATAGCTTTAAAGCATACTCTTTTAATCTTGAGCTTCTCTTGCACCCCTCCACTCAACCACCAAGCCTTCTTTTGTCATGGGACCCCCTGCCCCCCTTTGACTCGCCTAGCATCTCTTTGGCTACCCTTCGGATACAAGATGTTACTGCCTTCCACATCCCGTTTGCACTTCTGTTACAATCCCAAGATAAGTCTTCTGAAACCTTCTCCATGAAGCTTGATTGCTTCAATTGAAGATGCCACCATCTAGTTCTAGTGATCTTGAAAACCCTCTTTTTCTTTAGCCGCCCTCTATTTGCACATCCATGACTAGCAAGCGATGTTGGGTTATCTAACTCTCTCATGGGATTACTTTGCAGTCTTTGCAACACAACCGATCTCTTCTCCTCGATGCAAAGTAATATATCTATGTTCTAATCGGCCCACTCTTATAAGTAATTAAATGCTCCTTACTTTTTTTGAAGAGAGTGTTTGCTAAAAGATCATAAGCTGCTACAAAATCCAGAATGATGTTTCCCTCTTCATTTCTATCCCAGAAGTCATGGCCTCCATAAATACTAACATTATGGTTTCAGATTTCGTGAAATATCGGCGAAATTTTGCTGAAATTTCGGTTTCGGCATGGGATCATAATTTCAAGCGAAATGTCGATATAGGGGACTTCCTTCACAAATGTTGCTTGATTTGGGCAAAATGTGATCAAAATTTATCGAAATTTCGATGCAATTTCGGTGAAAATTCTTTTGGACATGGTGTTGATATGACATCCGATATCGAAATTTAAAATCTTGCTAGCATACCATGAAGCATCCTTTCACACATGTCCATTAAGATCTCCACCTAGGCAAATCATCTCTCTTTGTGGGATTCCTTCATAATCTATCCAAATCCTCCCAAAAAGCTTGTTTAATCCTTTCATCTATATCAATTTATGGTACATAAATTGGGATGATATTCAGAATTTCTTCTTTGAGCACCAATTTTAGCAAAATAATCCGATCTCCGAATCTTTGCACCTTGACCACACTATCCTTCAAATCCTAGTGAACAACCACTCGAATATCATTTCTGCCCGTATCTTTACCTGAATACCAAAGTTTAAAGCATGTCTTCTCAATTTCCATTCCTATCTCTCCAACCCATTTTGTCTCTTGGAGACATGGTATCCGAATCTTCCTCCTTTCCATGGTATCTACTATACCCATCGATTTGCCAATCAAAGTGACAATATTCCAATTACATATATGCAACTTCCTTTGCAACCTCTTTTGGACTAACTTCTTTACTCATATGCATCTATCATACGAGAACCCTTGCAAATTTTGGACGGTATCCGGGCTACGATTCAGCGAAACTAGCTTATTTACCCGCATGTGTTCCTCATGCGAGAACCCATGCAAATTCTGAACTACATTCGGGCAACGATGAAATGGCCCTTGCCAACTTCTCATTGCATCCGGGCGATGCAACGTGCTGCTAGTATGGAAAGCCCCAACGAAATCTAAATGTTCTCTTAAATTCATGTTGAAAAGATCTGAACTGTTTTGATACAAGTTCCTAAATAGTATTCTTAAAAAGAACACTATTTAGGAATTTGTCTCTTGCATTAGTTGTCGGCTACCTAACGCGCAATCCTCCTCATTTACCCGAGCTTGAGACCAATCATGGGTGTATGTATAAATATATAAGAATATATATATTAGACATAATTTCTATATTTAAAATAATTAAAAAATGCATAACGAATAATTCTGAATATTCTCTCATATACTAAATATCCTTTATTAAGTGATCCCTCATACTGAGTATCAACTTCTATGATAGTCAGTGACTTGACTGGTTGAAAATTGACTACTGACTTTTCCAACTTTGGAGCTAATCTGACTGGATACTGACTACCAACTTTTGCATGTTTGAATATATTGTGTAAAGAGGTATCGGTGAGAGTGGAGGAGTTCATGTCCATTGCTTAGCTACTTGCCAAAAGTTTCCATTTGTGATTACTACAAAGATAGTGGTTAATTGCAAGCATAGTCGGGTCGCTGGTATGCTATTAAAAGCTTGCTTATGTAAATCCTATGACTGCATGGATTGGCAATTCCTATAAACTTCGCTTATTAATAAAGGTTTTCCCAAACATCAAGAATACTTCGACGAAGAGATGTGTCATTAGATTCGCTATCGCATCACATTCGATTTTCAGTGAATATGCATCTAAAGGGATATTTTTTCTACCCGTAAAGGAGAATCAAGCAGGAGCGCCTCCTTTCTCTTTTTCTTTTTGTCATTATCGTGGTTTTAAAATCACATCTTGATGCACTGAAGCGAAAGCCTCGGGGTGTTTTCGCATGAGAGTCGCCTCAAGACTATAGCCACAATCAACCTACGTGAGGCATAAGCCTCGAGGCAGTGAGGTGGTACCGACGAGGTCGAAGATGTGAGGCGGTACTGAGGTGCTACCTCGGTTATGCTATATATTGCTTGGGATATAAAATAAAATCATTTTACGTTATACTTTTACCATAATATTAAAGGTAATATGGCTTAAATATCCATGATTTTTTTGATGTCATTAAATATCCATGATTAATAACCTTAAGACCTCGGAATAACCAACAAACTCGTAACGCGTTATTTCATCAATGCATAATCATTTTTTTTTAGTAAAAAAACGGGGGAGCCCTCCCGAGGCAGGAGTCACCACACCAAGGCATTCATTAATAAAGCATAGGGTACATCAGTTTGATAACCAAAAATTGTACAACGCATTACAGTGGGCAATAACATTTTCATAGTAAAACCGATGCCCCTTGAAAATTGTATCATTCCTACCAAGCCAAATAGCCCACAGAGCGGCAAGAGGCTTGGAAACATCATCGGAAGACCCAAGGCCGACCCCACGAATCGACCTCCAAAACTGATCAGCATCAACTGCCCGGACCCACGTAAGCCCCAACGACTCACAAACCTTGGCCGAAGACCTGCAACCGAAGAAGATGTGGTCCACATCCTCCAACTCGTCCTCGCATCTGTCACACTTTAAATCCGTCCCACCCAGCAGTCTGCCTCTTCTCACTTTGTCACAAATACGACCTCTCCTCATACACCAAAGGAAGACCTTAACCCGGGCAGGAATCTTAGCTGCCCAAATCACCTTCACATCAGCACACAGATCTTCATCACGCTCCACCAAAGCAGCAGTAACCTTCCGGTAGGCCGCCTTCACGGAGAACTTACCATCAGTCCACTCAAAACGGTCCGGGTCTCCCGACATCTCCCCCGCAGGGCGGATCTCAGACAACATCCGCAAGAACTCCTCCAACCTCTGGTCCGAGAGATCCGCAAGGAACCTCGGCGCCCACGCCCCAGCTTCGACAACCTCCGCCACCCGCGCCCCCTATCAACGGCCAACGCCAACAACCGAGGGAAGCGTAAGGCCAAGGCCCCATCCCCCGTCCAGTCATCCAGCCAAAAACGAAATCGGAGACCATCCCCTAAAATCGGCCTAAGAAGCGTCCGGAGCCCCGGAAGCACAGCACGGATCCCAAGACTCATGACGCTTCCTTACTGCCACCAATTCCCCAGTAACACCATATATCTTTCTCAGCAGCTGCAAGACCGGCGAGTCGGACGAACCCCAAATGCGCACCACCCACTTGGCCAACAAAGCTTTGTTCATAGATTCCACGTCCCTAACGCCAAGGCCCCCCTCCGCAACAGGTACAGCCAGATTCTTCCAAGCCACCAGGTGCAACCCCCTCTTTGTCTGTCTTCCGTCAGATCAGAAAAAAGTCCTCATCAATGTCTCAACCTTCCTTCTAACACCAACAGGCATCAATCTCGTCGAGAAGAAAAAAGTCGGGATGGCCGAAAGAACATGCTTCAACAGTGTAAGCTTTCCACCCTTGGAAAGAGTGACGGCCTTCCAACCTTCCAACCGCTCCTCCATTCTGCGCAGAACACAATCCCAATCGGACTTCCTCAACCTGCCCTCAACCAGAGGTAATCCCAGATAGGTTATCGGCAGTCTCCCCAGGGGGCATCCCGCCCACTTCGCCAGCCCGATGCTCTCCTCGCCACCCAATCCCATAGGAACAAGGACTGACCTCTGCCTGTTAATCTGCAACCCAGAGAGGCACCCAAAAACATCCACCAGCACAGCTGCATAGCGGTTCTGCTCCTTCGTCCCTCCCAGGAATATCAGCGTATCATCCGCATATTGCAACACAGGGACGGAGATGTCCCCCATTCGGAAGCCCTCGCACCAGTTTTCTTCCACAGCCCGCTCTAATAGAATCGCAAGACAATCTGCAACCAACACAAAAAGCAGGGGAGCAAGGGGACAGCCCTGACGCACCCCCCACTGCGATTGGAACCAGCCCCCCTCAGACCTCCCATTAACCAATACCGAGCAGGAGCTAGCGGGGACGCATCTCTTAACCCAAGCAATCCAGTCTTCCGGGAAACCCCTTTTC